>OY744551.1:17683345-17830845 GCA_963556195.1 Sepiola atlantica | reverse complement strand
ATTAAAGCTAAAATAGATCAAACCCAGGAAATCAGCAAATGCAGACTGTGTGGACAAAAAGAAGAAACAGTAAATCACATAATAAGTGGATGTAGCAAACTAGTCCCAAAAGAATACAAGAACAGACATGACTATGCGGGGAAAGTAGTACACTGGGAACTGTGCAAACGATTGAATTTTGAATACCCAGACAAATTGTACAAACATAAACCAGAAACAGTACTAGAAAACGAATAACACAAAATTCTCTTGGATATGGATATACAAACAGACAAACTCATACAAACAAGGAGGCCGGATGTTATAATAGTCGACAAGAAAGAAAAATCTTGCAAAATCGTAGACTTCGCCGTTTCAGCAGACCACAGAGTTAAGATCAAAGAGACGGAAAAACGAAACAAATACACGGAACTAGCCATAGAACTGAAAGGAATATGGAGCATGAAGAAAGTCAGTATAATACCAATAATCGTAGTAGCACTAGGAACAGTCCCAAAAAGCCTTGAGAAAAAACTGGGAATAATTGGAATCAAAGGGGTCACTGGGACCATACAAAAGACGGCAATGATCAAAACAGCTGCAATCTTAAGGAAAATCCTCGAATGTGGACACCAACTCCCATAAGCTACGAAGGGTAACTAGTCACATGGAATTTACAACAGGAAGAAAAAAAGCACATGAAGAACACCATATCACTAACCAAGGAACAGAAACTGCAAGAAACAACGCATCATAAACTGCCACCCCTAATAAATTACACCGGCCTCAGCTGACACCACACAAAAATTATCCAATAAACAGAAATTGCAAAAGACAACACTATAAAATCCCTAAAAAAATGGCGCCTGCCTAGGCTGAGACCACACAAAATATTTGTAAAGAGTCGATGAGGATGAGAAGACAGGAAGAGCAGTACAAACCAGACCTCCACTGAAAGAGTGCGAAGAGTACTGGGACCTTGCGGTGGCTTATTTCTACCCAAATCCCAGAGAAGACCAATAGTCTTTATCGGCGAGAAATCAATGGTAAGCGGCTGTTACGATACCGCAAGGTTATTTGCGGTGGTTATCGAAAAAAGATGGGGAGTACTGGAAATCCGGGGAGGCTTGTTGTCACTCAGACTCCAAGGAACACCACCGGTTGTTGTCGGTGAGCAATCAGTGACGATGACCTGTGTGATAACTCCTAGTAAATAATAATAATAATAATAATAATAATAATAATGATGATGATGATGATTATTATAATAATAATAATAATAATAATAATAATAATAATAATAATAATAATAATAATAATAATAATAATAATAATAATAATAATAATAATAATAATAATAATAATAATAATAATAATAATAATAATAATAATAATAATAATAATAATAATAATAATAATAATAATAATAATAATAATAATAATAATAATAATAATAATAATAATAATAATAATAATAATAATAATAATAATAATAATAATAATAATAATAATAATAATAATAATAATAATAATAATAATAATAATAATAATAATAATAATAATAATAATAATAATAATAATAATAATAATAATAATAATAATAATAATAATAATAATAATAATAATAATAATAATAATAATAATAATAATAATAATAATAATAATAATAATAATAATAATAATAATAATAATAATAATAATAATAATAATAATAATAATAATAATAATAATAATAATAATAATAATAATAATAATAATAATAATAATAATAATAATAATAATAATAATAATAATAATAATAATAATAATAATAATAATAATAATAATAATAATAATAATAATAATAATAATAATAATAATAATAATAATAATAATAATAATAATAATAATAATAATAATAATAATAATAATAATAATAATAATAATAATAATAATAATAATAATAATAATAATAATAATAATAATAATAATAATAATAATAATAATAATAATAATAATAATAATAATAATAATAATAATAATAATAATAATAATAATAATAATAATAATAATAATAATAATAATAATAATAATAATAATAATAATAATAATAATAATAATAATAATAATAATAATAATAATAATAATAATAATAATAATAATAATAATAATAATAATAATAATAATAATAATAATAATAATAATAATAATAATAATAATAATAATAATAATAATAATAATAATAATAATAATAATAATAATAATAATAATAATAATAATAATAATAATAATAATAATAATAATAATAATAATAATAATAATAATAATAATAATAATAATAATAATAATAATAATAATAATAATAATAATAATAATAATAATAATAATAATAATAATAATAATAATAATAATAATAATAATAATAATAATAATAATAATAATAATAATAATAATAATAATAATAATAATAATAATAATAATAATAATAATAATAATAATAATAATAATAATAATAATAATAATAATAATAATAATAATAATAATAATAATAATAATAATAATAATAATAATAATAATAATAATAATAATAATAATAATAATAATAATAATAATAATAATAATAATAATAATAATAATAATAATAATAATAATAATAATAATAATAATAATAATAATAATAATAATAATAATAATAATAATAATAATAATAATAATAATAATAATAATAATAATAATAATAATAATAATAATAATAATAATAATAATAATAATAATAATAATAATAATAATAATAATAATAATAATAATAATAATAATAATAATAATAATAATAATAATAATAATAATAATAATAATAATAATAATAATAATAATAATAATAATAATAATAATAATAATAATAATAATAATAATAATAATAATAATAATAATAATAATAATAATAATAATAATAATAATAATAATAATAATAATAATAATAATAATAATAATAATAATAATAATAATAATAATAATAATAATAATAATAATAATAATAATAATAATAATAATAATAATAATAATAATAATAATAATAATAATAATAATAATAATAATAATAATAATAATAATAATAATAATAATAATAATAATAATAATAATAATAATAATAATAATAATAATAATAATAATAATAATAATAATAATAATAATAATAATAATAATAATAATAATAATAATAATAATAATAATAATAATAATAATAATAATAATAATAATAATAATAATAATAATAATAATAATAATAATAATAATAATAATAATAATAATAATAATAATAATAATAATAATAATAATAATAATAATAATAATAATAATAATAATAATAATAATAATAATAATAATAATAATAATAATAATAATAATAATAATAATAATAATAATAATAATAATAATAATAATAATAATAATAATAATAATAATAATAATAATAATAATAATAATAATAATAATAATAATACAGCTAGAGATGAAAAGGGGAAAAGGGAAACAATAGAGGGCAGAGAACTGCCCAACCAAGAGAAGATAAGGGCGCTAGGCGAACAGGATAGCTATAAATATTTCGGAGCAGACACAATCAAATCTACAGAAATAAAAGAGAAGATTGGAAAAGAATACCTGAGAGGAACAAAGAAACTCTTAGAAACGTAATTATACAGCAGAAATCTAGTAAAAGAAATAAACACCTGGCAGTATCAATAATAAGATACTCTGGACTATTCATAGACTGGACTAACGAAGAACTAGGGCACATTGACCAGAGGACTAGAAAATTAATGACCATGCACAACGCACTACACCCAAAAGACGATACGGAAGACTCTACATGAAAAGAAACGAATGGGGAAGAGGCCTGGTAAGTATAGAAGACTGAGTGGAAGACACAAAAAGAGAAATTCATAATCCAGAACACAAAAAGACTGATCACAGCAGAAAGAGACACCGCCCCAATGAACAACTCTGGAATCACTGAAAATAGAAACAAAAAGAAAAGTGGGAAGAAAAACAGCTACAGTTACATTTCATAAGAATGACAAGAGAAGAGACCACATAACATCCCTGTGCATGGCTAATAAAAGGACACGTTAACAAAGAAACGGAATTTCTATTGACAGCTACACAAAACTATGCGATTAAGACTAACTAGCTAAAATAGGTAAAACCGAGAAAAATAGTAAATTCAGAGTGTGTTAACAAAGCGACAAAACAGTAAATCACATAATAAGTGAATGCAGAAAACTAGCACAAAAAGAATACACGACTGCGTGGGGAAAGCAGTACACTGGGAACTGTGCAAACTAATGCATTTCAGAAACGCAGACAAATGGTATAAACCTAAATCAGAGACAGTACTGGAAAATGAAAATCGCAAAATGCTCTGGGACATGAAGGTGCAAACAGATAAACTCATACAAGCAAGGAGACCGGATGTCATAAAAGTCAACAAGAAGGAAAAAATCCTGTCAATTCGTAGGTTTTGCCGTCCCAGCAGTCCACAGGGTGAAGTTCAAGGAGATGGAAAAGCGAGGCAAATACACAGAACTTGCTATAGAATTGAAAGGGATATGGAGCATGAAGAAAGACAATATCATATCTATAATTGTAGGAGCACAAGTGACACTCCTAAAAGAACTGAACAAAAGACGGGGAGAAATTGGAATAAATGTGATCGTTGAAACCATACAAAGAGCGGCATTGATGAAAACAGCTGCAACTTAAGGAAAATCCTAGAATGCGGAAACCAACCAGCATAAGCTACGAACGGTAACTAATCATATGGAAGTTAGAAGAGGAATAAAACAAAACCACAGTAAGAAGACCACCACATGTACCCAAGAAACAGTAACTGCAAGAAATCTCATAAATTGCCCCCCCCCCAAAAAAAAGTGATGGTACAAGCCTCATCTGATACCACACAAAAGTGGCGTGAAGGGTCAAGGAGGATTGGAAGACCGAAAGAGGGTAAGAACTAACCAGACCTCCACTGGAAAAGTGCGGAGAGTATTAGGACCTTGGGTTGGCTTATTGCCGCCTAAATCTCAGAGAAGACCACTGGTTGTTACCAGCGGTAAATCAATGGTAAGCGGCTGTTGCGATACCGCAAACACATTTGCAATGGTTATCTAAAAGAGGTGGTGAGTACTAGAAATTTGGGGAAACTTGTTGTCACTCAGACTTGAGGGAACACCACCGGTTATTATTAGTGAACAATCACCGATGATGACCTGTGTGAGAACTCCTAGTGAGTAATAATAATAATAATAAGAAGAAGAAGAAGAAGAAGAAGAAGAAGAAGAAGAAACAATGATCAAAACAGCTGCAATCTTAAGGAAAATCCTCGAACGCGGAAACCAACCCGCATAAGCTACAAAGGTAACCAGTCACAAGGAATTTACAACAGGGAGAAAACAAAACCACATGAAGAACACCACGACACGAACCAAAGAAAAGAAACTGCAAGAAACATCGCTTCATAATCCCCCCTCCCAATAAATTACACCGGCCTCAGCTATCATCACGCAAAAATTAACTAGAGAACAGAAATTACAAGAAACAGCATAAGCTCTCCACCTTCTCTCCTCACCCCACCGAAAAAATAACAAATTTTTTTTTTAAAAATTTAAAATGGTGCCAGCCTAGGCTGACACCAGACAAAATATTTGTAACGGGTCGAGGAGGGACAGCACAAACCAGACCTCCACTGGAAGAGTACGGAGAATGCTGGGACCTTGGGGAGGCTTATTGCCACCCAAATCCCAGAGACGACCAATGGTCCTTATCAGCGAGAAATCAATGGTAAGCGGCTGTTGCGATACCGCAAGGTTATGTGTGATGGTTATCGAAAAGAGGTGAAGAATACCGGACATCTGAGGGGCTTGTTGTCACTCAGACTCCAGGAAATACCACTGGTTGTTGTCGGGTTCATATTTCCTCGGGGTCCTATTTTATTCGAGGACTTGACATGGTTACATGTTCGGGTAACCGGTATCTGATCATGCCGGTAGCAATGTGTGGTTTTCGAGGGTACCCTGGTCTTTCTTTTTCCTGAGTTGAAGTTATCTACTTCTCCCTCAGATAACCATGGACAGTCCTGTTCTAGCCTCTTATGGCTAAGATGCCCTCGCCGCGGTCTCCTAGATTTTGCCGAGGCGTACGCACAAGACTTACTCTTTACAGCTTTTGTGGCTTTGCTACAACTGTAGCAACCATGGGTTTTGTCTGGGCATTCCCCGCTGTAGAATTCAGTCTTGGGTACCCTAAATCTATTAGAGGTCCCGAAAGTCCCTGATGCCAGTAAGCGCCTTTGAATAAGCTATCATTTAGAATGGCCTGTTCCTTTTCGTGGCCACTTCGTATTCGCTTGTAAAGCTTTTCACTTTGTCTCGCAGCAGACAAAGCCTCCGATAATGTTGTCATATTGGATCTAGCCTCATCCTCCTTAATGAAGGGGTTAATTAAAGCATCTGTGAAAAATTCAGCTAAGTACACTTGCACAGCCGAACTTTCCTTCATATCTGCGTCCCTATATGCTAGCTTAGCAAGTCGGTTCATTCGGTTAGCTAATTCTGCGAGAGCTTCACCTCGATTTTGCCTTATTTTAATAAGAGCCCTAGCAGCATCGGCGGTATTTATAACCTCACCATAGTGTGCCGTTAACTCATCGATCAGGTCTTTACTCGTTGTATTCGGATAGTCGTCGAGATATTCTCCGATCGGTTCCGAAGGTAGACCGTCTGAGAAGTCATACGCCAGGTTTACTAGCTCTGGGTCGTTTAGATTGTAGACTCGCTCTTTCTTTTTCAGAGCAGCTAGCCATTGCCTTAGGTCAGATGATTTCCCAGTAAATATTGGGATCTTCGATCCACCTGTGGGCACTCTATTTAAGGGGATTGGGTTAGTGTTCGCCATTGTGTCTATTTTTTTTTAAGTAGAAGACGTTAAACAAAAAGCTCTATTCACGAATAATTTCTATAAATTATTTACCAACAAATTCACAGAGTAAATGAGAGCAGAATAAAATGGTCACCTACCTTAGCTTGTGGGGTTTTACGGTGGGTTGTCTTTTTTTGTCTTCTGATGCTGTGATGATCGTTCCGGTTGGAAGTGGCTGGTTTTGGGATTGTGTCCGTGGGTTTTTTTTTGGATTGTTGTTTTCAAATGTCGTTGTGATCGTCGATTTAATTGTTGTGCCGTGGTATTTTTGGTTGTGTTCGTGGTAACCCTGGGTCGTTATCCTAGGTCACGCTGAATCAATGTGCCAACATCGTTTTGGATAACTGGGCGATCTTTGTCGGACTTTTGTCGACGACAGGACGATATGTGACAACATGTGCACGTATGTGCAATGTCTCGTCTTGTTATCGCCAGTGAACAATCATCGTTTGACGATAGTCACTGTTGTCTGCTTCTGGGACTGGCTGACTGGCTGTTTGTTTGAGAGAGATAGAGAGGATAAAACGTCTAAAAAGAGAAAGAAAAGAACATCAGTGTGGTCAGACACCTGGCGTTCGATTTTCTGCCCTCTCAGCTAGCAAACCCGCTGCTGCGAGTGGAATAAATTATATCGTTTTTTATATATATTTTATTCATTTTTTTACATTTTACGATGCTTAATTATTTTACGAACACTTAATTATTTTTAGAGTATTGCGTTACGCTAAGTAAAAACCATCATTTTATCAAAGGCTCCACCGATAAAGGAGCGTGTATATATGTAAAGCCCTGTGTTTTCCTCTGAAAATATCTTAATTTATAACTGCTCTCGAATTCAATATTAGTACAGTGTAAACTTCTAATATTTATTGAACTCTACATTTGAGTTTGACTATATAACCAAGGTTTATATATATATATATATATATATATATATATATATATATATATATATATATATATGAAATTATTTTTTTCATATTTTACCTACGTACGACACCGTTTTGAGCTTATGGCTCTCATCAGTGCAGGGAAATAACAATCTCAGACGGTCATAAGGCGCGTACCCGGTTCACGGAGACAGATGTTAAGTGATATTCTAAACATTCGATAGTACTCAACGACAGAGCCGAAGCATTACAATATATATATATATATATATATATATATATATATATATATATATATATATATATATATATATATATACAGAGCCGAAGCATTACAATATATATATATATATATATATATATATATATATATATATATATATATATATATATATATATATATATATATACAGAGCCGAAGCATTACAATATATATATATATATATATATATATATATATATATATATATTGTGTCGGGGTAAGTTGATAAGAAATCAATAAAGTATTCGATCGTAAGAATGCGAGAGATAAAATAGAAATGTATTTAAAAAGTATACATTACAGATTTTCGAACGCTGATGATTTGAAATAAGTTGTAATTGCCTTTTCTAAACAGTAAATGTAACTATGGTACATCTCTGTGTCAATGTAACTATGGTACATCTCTGAAATCTGTAATGTATTATTTTTACATACATAATTTGCATTATATATATATATATATATATATATATATATATATATATATATATATATATATATATATATATATATTGATTTTTTATGGTAAATAACCGATAGTCCCTAGAAGAATAGTAATATTATATATCTGTGTGAAGACCGGCTAAATTCTTGGGAGAAATAGCCAAAAAAATTGACTCACTTACAAGGTAGGGACATTTTCTAACGAAAAATATTTTTTTAAATTACATCTAAGTAGTTTTAATGTTGAGAGGCTTTACATATTATATAGATATGTGTCTCTGTGTGTGTGTATGTGCGTAAAAAAATGTGGCTACCAACATTTTTAATATTTTATTATTTAAACAAATTAGTATTTTAAAAAATGTTTCCAAAATTCCTGTTTACATTTTTCTGTATTTTGTATAATAATATTTCTATTGTTTTTGTATAATATAACATCAAATACAGAAAAATGTAAACAGGAATATTGGAAACATTTTTTTTAAATACTAATTTGTTTAAATAATTAAATATTAAAAATGTTGGTAGCCACATTTTTTTAATGTAAGCAACAAATACGAAAAATGTCAACATGAATTTTTAAAAAACGTTTCATTATTATTATGATTATTATTATTATTATTATTATGATGATGATGATGATTATGATGATGATGATGATGATTATGATGATGATGATAATACTAATAAGAAAAATAAGAATAATAATAATAATAATAAGAAGAATAAGAATAACAAGAATAACAATAAGAAGAAGAAGAAGAAGAAGAAGAAGAAGAAGAAGAAGAAGAAGAATATTCTTTTTAAAATATATGCTTCCTCCGAGCGCATATCTTTGTCAGGCTAGGAGGATTATATAATTTTGAAAGTACTACATACAGTACGTAGTTAAATAATTTCCAACGCTATTGATAATGTTTACCCATTCATTTATTTATGTTTTATTATAAAATAAGGTCGAGCAGAATTTTTTTTGTCGAAACAACATGGAGTGGAATTGTTTAAGCGATAATAAAGTGTTTTGAAATAGTGCCGAACTGATTTTTTTGTTAAAAAACATTGAATGTAATGTTTTAAAGCGATAATAAGGTGTTTTTGAAATAGTGCCGAACGAATTTTTTGTTAAAAAACATTGAATGTAATTCTTTACAGCGATAATAAGTTATTTTGAAATAGTGTCGAACGAATTTGTTTGTAAAAAAACATTAAACGTAATAGTTTAAAGCGATAATAAGGTGTTTTGAAATAGTGCAAAGCAAATTTTTTTGTTAAAAACATTGAATGTAATGCTTTAAAGCAATAATAACGCGTTTTGAAATAGTGCCGAGCGGATTTTTTTATTGTTAAAAAACATTGAATGTAATGTTTTAAAGCTATTATAAGGTGTCTTGAAATAGTGCCGAGCGGAATGTTTTGTTAAAAATATTGATTGTAATATTTTAAAGCGATAATAAGGTGTTTTGAAATAGTGCCGAGCGGAATATTTTCGTTAAAAAGAATGTTTTTCACCATTTTGTAGTACCGAGAAGAGATTATAAGGTGTTTTGAAATAGTGCTGAACGGAACTTTTTTGTTTAAAAAAACATTGAATTTAATAGTTTAAAGCAATAATAAAATGTTTTGAAATAGTGCCGAACGGAATTTTTTGCAGAAAAACATTGAATGTAATTATTTAAAGCGATAATAAAGTGTCATGTTTTGAAGCGATTATAAGGTGTTTTGAAATAGTGCCGAGCTGCATGGTTTTGTTTAAAGAACATTGATTGTAATTCTTTACAGCGATAAGGTTTTAAGCGGATATTTTATTAAAAGAACATTAATAATGTCCACAATGTATTTTTACGTGTAACATTTTCCAAAAAGTATTTTAGAATGCACAATATTATTGTTATAAATAAAATAAAAGTAAAGTACCTTATTTATGGATGTAAAGCGCGGACTTAGACCCCAAAATATTTTTATTAATAAAATAAAGTAAAACCTATTTTCTTTTTTATAGATGTGAAAATAAACGCACACAACACAATATTTTTTATTATTAAATTTAAGTCAAACGTATTTCCTTTTTATAGATGCCAAGCGCGAAAGAAAGTAATAGGAAATTAGAACATGGCCGCCAGCGATTAAGGCATTGTATTAAAGTTCGATTTTCTTAGTTTTAGAAAAATAAATTCGAATTTTATTTTGGGATAAAAAATACAATTTAAGACTAATTAATAAATTTCACCCAAAATCACTAAACATTATGTCTAGAATCCTTATTCTAATTCATAGAATCAAGGTAAATTACATGATTTTGATTCTAGAAATTTTCTAAAATGTAAGGCTTATGTTTAGAAGTTTTCTAACAAATATTGGAATTCAGGTTATCTTGCTTAATTTGTGTCTAATGATTATGGATTCAATTTAATGTAAATCTGAAATATTTGAATTTTCAATATTATGCTTCCTAAAATTTTCATATCATGCTTCCTAAAATCTCTGAAATTTTAGGAATATTTATTAATTTATGTCCAATACCCATTTTTAAAACGGTTGTCAAAATTGGAAGTATTTGAATTTTCACGAAAGGCTAACCACCTTTTTACTCCCATTTGCATGAAACTAAATTAAACTAAATATAACCCACATTACGCTCATTATGCCTAATAATTGGTCAATTCTTTTAATGGAAATCGCTTCAGACAAGGCATGAAGCCACTTGATGTAAGGAGCTAAAAAATACTATTTGAAGTTCAAAAACTAGCCAACGATAACTGTTACGTGGATAGATTCCAACCTAGAAAACAGCAATTCTTCCCCATTGTCATAAACATGGCTCATGAAATGTGAGGACTAAAGAACAAAATAAGGGAAGCGAGAGTTACGAGGCGGTCGGAAGTAAACCCAAGTTAGTCACTTTCTACTCTCCTCTTATTTTAGGATTGAATCCTGTACATACAAATATGTAAACATATACACATACCTAATTTTATATAAATAGAAATATATCCTAGGATAGATATATCCGACGTTGCTCGGAAATTACTAGTTACCCATTTTCCCAGTCCGGAACCCTATAATGCAGCAGTCATAAATAAAGACTGATGTTCTCTCTCTCGAAGAAATGTCCCTGTTATGCAATTTGGTCACACACTGACCAATCAGCTTGGACGGCACATTAATTTATATCTGTCCCCAGACGAACTAATTCAGCCTTTTTAGGAATCACGGTCGGTCAGCAGTGAGATCTCTGAAAGTAACGAAGAAAGACGTCTCCCTTCTCTCTCCTGTCCCTGTCCACTTGACGGTCAAGCATCGACTATCTTCGCCTGAAGATAACTGCTGACAGACTCTCGATAGCCCAAAGAACTTTCCAACTTTTTCTTTTTCCTCACTTGGACAATGTCCAACTTTCTTCCACCTGTACCAAACGGTATAGGTGATGGAATAAACCCTTTTCGTTGTTGTTATAAAAGGTTTAGTTTGTCGTTTCGTGCGACAGTTTTTGTTACTTACAAATAATATATAGGAGTTGGTGTTAACACCCACTGATAAGGAGCAGCTCTTCTAATATTACCATGGCCGACCCGAAAGAAATGAACTGAAAAATCGGATTCCGTTGTTACCTCAGTAATCATAAGTAACATTTCAAAGATTTATTGACCGAAAAATAAAGAAGTCGTAAAAACGAAAAGAATCAAAATCGAATATTGCGATTATTTTGGGATATCGAAAACAGATTCAATTCAACAAATAACGCAACAAAAAAATAAACGCAAACCAATCAAAAAAATATCTGAAAAGATATTTGAAATAAGTGAACCGTATAAAAAAGGGTGAATTGATAAAACTCTCAAATTCTAAAGTGGTCGTTAACGTCACGGTGATATGTGAGCGCAGCCAAGGCTATAAATAAAATTGCTTTACTTTTAAACGTTTTATATTGTTTGTGTAATATTGGCATCATCTGTCAATATGATTGTGATTTGTTATTTCTACTTTTTTTATTATCCCTTTTAATACTTTTTTCTACATAAATTCGCAGTCGGACATTTTCCTCATTCAACGCTTGGCCAACACCCAGATAACTTAATTACATTATGAACGATTTTGACGAACGCTTATCAGGAACGATAACTCCGGAAAAAAAAAAGAACAGAAAAATGTTTACATCACTTCCGCTTTAGTTCAACAACTAGCATTAATTGAAGAGCCTTTCTTTCTTGAATTAAGTACTTTAGAAACAAATCGATTAGCAACCAAAATGAAGTTAAATGGTTTATATATCGTTGCCGTTATTAAAGTCACAGGAAAAAGACATTATGACCGCTAACAAAGTTACTTAGGTTTATGGTAGAGGATAAACGCAGGCTCTCTGGACTAAAAATGACTGTTTAAAAACCGTGGTCAGCAAAAACGGTCTGGATCGCTGTAGGATAATCCAAGTTAAAGAAATGACCTCATTAAAGATAGCAATAAAAGAAGAATAAACTGGTTTGGTCATGTTGTCAGAAGAGATCGTGAAAGCAATGTCTAGCGAGCATTTAAGGTTGAATTCCCCGGTAAAAAAAGACCACGTGGTAGGCCTACAAATCGCTCGACTGATCAAAGGCAGAAAGGAAAGTTTTTTTCGTAGTGATTGCAAAACGAGTTCTTGCTGTGAATGTTTTAGAAGGAGGAACTAAATATTGGAGCTCAGTCGAATAGAGTAGAGAGAGACTAGCAACGTCTCTTCTATGAGAAAGATCGAAATCAAGTATCAAGACAGGAAAAGGTGCAGCACCTCCCCAGATGGGGCAGTAGTATTCCATCTTCGGACGTATCTGACTCTTATATAGGTAGAGGATTGCATCTGGGGTCAGGTACTTTCTGGGGAGATCTTAGAAACAGACTGGATATACGTCTTCCATTTTAGATCTGGAGTAAAAGTCAGTTCTAGGAGCTTATCAAAACAAGAAGTTTCCTCAAGGGGAGAGCCATTCATTTCGACTAGTGCAAAACATGAATCCTAGCGTTGGTGGTGAAAGGAGATGAGTTTGATTTTAGAAGTGTTAAAAGTAACAAGTGATTTTCCCCAATGTACCACGTGCTCAATGTCTGAAGAGAGGGAATCAAGGAGATCTGGATTATCAGTGCTCTTCGAGGTGATGCCATAGACAGTTGTGTCGCATGGTTGCCAGGTAAAAATAAGCGATCCCAGCTCTATTCAGGTAATATAAAACGACCCTAAAGAAATGGGGTCGCTGATCTGTACCCGGTCCCTTAAGTTCAATGAATCTGCAGATGTGTATTAGAAAATTAATCCACAGATGAACATAAATGCGAATTTGTAAAAGAATTGGAACTAACATGCTCTCCATCACTTTAGTACAAAACAAAATAAAAGATACTATTTTATCTTTTAAATTCGACACAAGAAATGTAATTTATGTTATTTAATTTTTATTCAACAAATAATTGATTATTCATATTAAAATTCGTAAATTTATTTGACAATGGAAAAATCTAAAAATAAACTTAACAAATAATGTTACATAGGTGTAGGGGTATCATCAAGATGGCCTTATGTAATCATTTATATATGACTGTTCAGTAGCTGTAAAAACAAACAGAAAAAAGAGAAAGAGAGTATTAATTATGTGTTAAGCGCATCGCTAAATAATATAAACATTTTATTAGAATAGGTACTAGCTAAATCGACTAGTAAACGTATCCACCTATATTTAACAATAATACACCCGGCATCTTTTGCAGACGCACGAAAATTATTTATTATGACGACAGGACTTTTATAAAGTGGCTTTAAAATCACCAAAAAAATGTGATAACCCCAATGTAGACGTATTCTTCAGCTAGTATAGTACTTATGCTTTATGTTTTGACTTTGGTATTTGTGGGAAAATCCAAATTCAATTACGATAATCTACTGCCAAACATGTCTAATTTGAGTGATCGACTTATCCGTCCAGTGGACACTGTTAAGCCTACAAATCCCGGTTGTTCATAATCCTGTTTTATCTTGAAACGTTTTTTTTTTCATTCTTGTTTTATATATAAACTAGCGGTATTCACCTGGCGTTGCCCGGTCAATATATATTTTTGATAGGAAAGTTTCTAAGCACAAAATTTCAAATATCATATTTACAATTTTTGTCTTCAAAGAAAAGTAAAAAAAAAAATAACATTTCCAATATGAGGTCAAGTAATAAAAAAAAAACTCTCAGCAGGATGTTGTTCTTGGGAAAAAATATTGTTGAGGCTGCGAATGACTTTTACGAATTGAAACAAATGTATTTCTTCCTTTCTCTTCAAAATACCAACAAAAATATTTATTTTAACACCTTTTTTAAATACATTATTCACTGAGATATTCTTTGTCTAATTTTATTTTTTATGAAACGCAGGAAATCTATTTCTAAAAAAGTTATCGATTTCTTTACGTTCTAATATATTGTACTTATTTCATAAACCTAACCAATAATTGACCCTATCGACCCCCGATGGAATCGAAGAAAAAATTCAATGGTGTCTTTAGATTTTTTGACAAAGTTAATCGTTATTGAAACTTATTTGAATGTTCTAACTGTTAACATGTCGATTTCTATAACACCCAAACAAACATAGACTTTATATATATATATACAGGGTGACCAAAAAAAACGGGCCCCAACTCTAATTAAGCCCCGTTTCTTAGTGTTTCGTCCGAATGAAATGAATTTTTGGTCATAACTAGTTTATTATATTCAAAACATCACATCAAAACACAAGGGTCTTTGGCCTATTTTTCTCCGTTCTACAGCATGTGTTCTAGATGGCCTCCATTTAGCTCCGTGCATTTCTTGAGGCGCAGAACAAAGTTGTCCATGACGTTCTTACAGACTGAATTAGGAATGGCTCTCATCTCCTCCCTGATGGTTTCCTTGAGTTCCATGATGGTTCTGGGTTTCGCTGCGTACACTCTGTCCTTAAGATAGCCCCAAAGGAAAAAATCTGGGAGGCTTAGGTCCGGGCTATGGGGGGGGGGCAACTCAAAATTAGTCTTGAGACTGATCACTCGGCCTCCGAAGTTCTCTTTCAACCAATCTCGGGACAGGTTTGAGGTGTGAGAACTTGCTCCGTCTTGCTGGAACCAGAACTTGCTCATGAGCGACGGATAGAGGGTCTGGAGCTCACTCTTGAAGGTTTTGAGGACCTCCACATACCGCTCCTTGATGACTGTCACTGCTGCGCCAGATTCTTCGATGAAGATTGGTCCAATGATGCTTCTGACCGAGATTGCAGCCCACACCGTGCACTTAGGAGAGTGCAGGGGCTTGGTGGCTACTTCATTGGGTCTGGAGGACCCCCAGAAGACATTTGTCTTGGAGTTCACCTTTCCGTCAAAATGGAAGTGGGATTCATCTGAGGTCCAAAAGAGGTTAAGGAAACCTGGTGTCTCCTCGATCTTATCGAGCATCTTGACTGCCATAGCGCTCCTCTGCTTCTTGTTTGAGGCTGTAAGAGTCTGCAGCGTCTGTATTCTGTATGGGTAAGCCCTGATATCGTTCACCAGCACTCTCCTGCAAGTCTTGCGGGAGATACCGAGGGACTGACTTCGCTTACGCACAGAGCGTTTCGGACTCTCATGGAGAGACTCTCTCACACTTTTGACCAGCTCAGCTGTCCGTTTCTTGGGACGTCCCGAGTGGCTTGGACGGTTCTCACTGGTAGCGTTGAGCTTCTCCACGGTCCCAAACTTCTCGAAGTGGTCCACCCAGTTCTGAATTCTGCTTTTGGATGGAGCCTTTTTACATTCGAACTGATGCATGAAACTGTCCTGGGTTTTCTTAAACGAGCCTGTCTTGTAGTAAAATTTAACACAGTGTATTCTTTGTCCCAGCTCCCACTGAGGTCTTGGTGTACTCACGGTCGTTGACTCTGCCATGTCCTGTAAAATAAGGGCAATCGGTGAATAAATAAAGGAGATATCACATAAAGTGTACACGGGGCCCGTTTTGGCGGGTCACCCTGTATATATATGGGAAATGAAAATGGAAAAAACAAAAGATGTTTTTCTTTTATGTATTCATCAACGTTTTGTCTTTATTTGTAAGACTTCCTCAGGATGATAATTTCAAGAAAAATGTCATGCAAGTACATGAAAATATTGGGTTGACATGATGGTTTAATGAGAAGAAGTAGTAGCCACTACTGGGAGCGCAGAACCGAGGTCTGGGCTGAGAGAAGTCAGTGGCAAGGAATGAAATTAATGTGGATGGTTGTGAGTGAAAATGTGGAGGGGTGGGAGTGAATTAAATTAATGTGGATGGCTGTGAGTGAAAAAGTGGAGGGGTGGGAGTGAATGAAATTAATGTGGATGACTTCTTCTCATTAACCCATCAAGTCAACCCAATATTTTCATGTACTTGCATGACATTTTTCTTAAATTTTCATCCTGAGGAAGTCTTACAAATAAAGACGAAACGTTGATGAATACATAAAAAACATCTTTTGGCTTTTCCTTTTTCATTTCCCATTACGTCGGATTACCCTCATCCTTCCTTTCTCATATATATATATATATATATATATATATATATATATATATATATATATATATATATATATATATATATATATATTAGCGAAAACTACCCACCCTCCGGGTGGCAATTACTGACACTATAGTCGTCTTTACAGAAACAGTAATTTTACTTTACAGTAATTTTCATTTGACATTTTGGTAATTTAGAGGAAGTTTAAAAACTGATGATTGTCGTAGTGTTATTTGACATATTCCAATATGAGGGAAATAAACCGTGCACGATATCTTCAGATTTTGTTTTTTAGGAAAAAACAACAAAAAGGTCAACTGATATGGTATTTAAGATATTCAACGTCGATAAATTTTATTTTGTTTCATCACAAAAATGAAAATGAATTCCCCATTAAAACTGGTTATATAATGAAATGAATACACATGAAGGTGGAACGTCGATTGGTCAAATACTCCACTTTTATATTACTGAATAATTCGAAATGGGCATTTTGTACTTTTCATCTTTATTATAAAAGAAAGAAAAATACGTAAAGAATATTAAAGAAAAATACTTTTTTTAATTTAGAAAGATTAGAAGAGGTTTATTTCTTTTCTATGACAAATCATCATCATCATCATCATCATCATCATCATCATCATCATCACAACCAACATGTTAACTCTTTGGCACTTTTGGCTAGGAGTAAAATGTAGTATCTGTACTGAATCTGCACTTAGTTTTTATGTTCTTTGTCAGTGAAGGAGCAATCCTTCTAGACCGCGGCGATTGAAATTTTTTTTCCAATTCAGAGTGCTCATTGTGAGGTAGCTGGATTCTTCCCACGTAAAATATTGATATTGCGCCTAACTCTGCTCTCGTGGGAGGAAGTAAATAGGAATAGGAACAGCAACAACAACAACAACAACAACAACAAATTTATTAAAAATAATAAACGCATGTATTTGATTATCAACAGATGGGAAAATATTAATTCATTAGAAACTTAAAAATAAATAAATATTCAAATGAGAGGATTAGAGGATGATATCATGATGAACGAACTACATACAATGACACCCCCCCCCAAAGGAGAGGTTAATGCCTGGGAGGATGATATCATGACAACAGAATAGATAATATACTAACTCCCCCCCCCCACACACACACACACAAAACTGGTAATCCTGAAAAAATGATATCGTGAGAAACGAATGTATATTGTACGGCCTTACCTCTGAAGAGGAGGTAATGCCTGAGAGGAATATATAATGACGAATGAAAATATACTACAGAGAATTAAATAATCATAAACCGTTTTAATGTCAATATAGTTAAAATAGGTGGAAAAAACTTTTACATTTATTTATTTCGATAACATTAAAAACCATGGCAAGTCTCATTGTCCATGTGAAACGCCTCAATGAAAATTGTCTGGAAAAATATAGTCGCCATCTTTATAAATAAAGATCAATATGCTGTCTAAGGAAGAACGATAACTTTCATAATTTTCTAGTTAAAAAAGACATGTATATTATGAACTTAAGTTATCGTTCTTCCTTAGCTAGTATTATGGTGAACGAACATATACTACACTGACCTCCCCCCTGAAAGAGGATAATATCATGATGAATGAACACTATTTTCCTCCACCCAAAAAGGAGGAAGTCATTCTTGCGTAGACGGTCTTATGAGAACAGAACCGATACTACACTCTCCCCCCTTAAAAGATATTCTGACTAAAGTGAGTCTTGTTTTTTTTATTCTGGGAGGATTCCTCCACCCTACAGACCGTTAAAACAGAGGAGGTAATTCCTGGGAGGACAGTCTTATCACCACAGAACCGATACTACACTACAACGTCCATTAAAAAATATTTCAATTTTTTCTTTGTTTTTTTAATTTAAAAATTCCTAGTCATAAAAAATATTTGTTATGGTTCCGTGGCCTTTTGGCTAAGATCAAAGTGTAGTATATGTTCTCGACATCTCAGCGATATTTGACACTTTACTAAAGCCGGAAGTAAATTATCTCCCTTGAAAATGAAATCAATTTTTTTTTAATTCTTTTTTTTATGAAATTTCTTTATCTTATTTTATTTATAATTATAATAATAGTATTACTGATAAAGCGATTGCGTATGTACAAGAAAATTTGACAATACAAAGTAGAAAGTTATATTACAGAATATTAATTCATTAAAAACTTAAAAATAAATAAATATGCAAATGAGCAAAATCGAGATTTGTTTGAGTGAGTTGCTGATGCCTATACATAGGGTATTTCAATATATTCTTATATCATTAGAATTAAATAATTCTAACATGTTTTGATGTTAATATAGTTAGGAAAGATGGCAAACACTTGGCATTTATTCATTTAGATATATATTTTGATTATCTCAGAGAGAGTGAGAGAGAGAGAGAGAGAGAGAGAGTGGTAGTGTGTATGGGAGGGACAGTATTCCAAGAAAGCAAATCCGTCCGCGTCTGCAATAGCACCTACGCAATTTGTCTTCCATTGAAAGATAAACGCACGCGCAGTAGCCACACATCTCGTACATGTTGCATCCATCGCTGTGTATCATTCTAATCACTTACTGATTAGTATGTGTATCCGATGCTAAGGACGCGCGCTCCTCTCTATGAGTAACATAGGCTACACACGCATATATATATATATATATATATATATATATATATATATATATATATATATATAATTAAACAAGTTCAAATGTATTAGTAAATTGAATTTAAAACCAAAATTTTTTCAAAAGTGCTCAATACAAGGAAAAGCTTTATAAATATCTAAAGATTTGAAATTGTCTACACATATCAATTCATTTTTCGATACTCAATGTACCTCCACGGGACCGCAATTTAATAATCAATTTAAATGTTTTTATATATATATATATATATAATAATCCAGGTAAAACATCCACAGGGTAGTAATCCAAAGAATTTCAACCGGGTTTATAAAAAGTGCTCAATATCAAATAGAGCTTTATATATGATTATTTTTATTTACACAGACATGTACAAAATCTACGACACTGGCATGTCGATGTTATCGATCAACAGTTATTATAAACTGAGATCTCATCAGGCAGACTTAGAATCCGATCTTAACCTCAGATCATATTCTCTCCAAATATGATCTGATGTTAAGATCGGATTCTAACTATGCCTGATGAGATCTCAGTGTTGATCGATAACATCGACATGCCAGTGTCGCAGATTTTTGTATATATATATATATATATATATATATATATATACAAAAATCTGCGACACTGGCATGTCGATGTTATCGATCAACACTTATTATACACTGAGATCTCATCAGGCATAGTTAGAATCCGATCTTAACATCAGATCATATTTGGAGAGAATATGATCTGAGGTTAAGATCGGATTCTAAGTCTGCCTGATGAGATCTCAGTTTATAATAACTGTTGATCGATAACATCGACATGCGAGTGTCGTAGATTTTGTACATGTCTGTGTAAATAAAAATAATCATATATAAAGCTCTATTTGATATTGATATATATATATATATATATATATATATATATATATATATATATATGTTATTATTATATAATTTTTACGTACATAAAAGAGATCCATGGGCACGTGTTTCTGGCTAACAACCGTCATCAGCTAGGCGAACCCTCGATATTATTGGCTGAAGCCTGACGTCTTACCACCAGCCCATAACACCTTGATGAAATATGTACGATTTGTTATCGTCATAATGTTAAGTTAAGTAGTTTTGTTATTGTTTTTTTACTTCCGATAGAAAAGTGTTGTTTTACAGTATATTTCCATTCCCTAAGCGGTTAATAACATGCATAATATTTGCATCCAGTCGTCCTAAATCGGACATGCCATTATTTTTATTATTTAGTATTCACCTCACAATTTGAGGTTTTTTTGTTGTTTTTTGTTTTTAATATATATATAAAATGTTATTCCAGGACAAGAAATACAATTTCAAACCAACAATAAATAAACAATCATGGCTGCCATTGTGAAGACAAACCAAAACAAGTCCAATTATTTATAAAACAATAATGTGAGAGAAAGAGAAGCAAAGAGACAGAGACAGACATAGGTAGATAGAGAGGGGGAGAGAAAGAAAGAGAAGCAAAGAGACAGATACAGACATAGGTAGATAGAGAGGGGGAGAGAAAGAAAGAGAAGCAAAGAGACAGATACAGACATAAGTAGATAGAGAGGGGGAGAGAAAGAAAGAGAGAGTCAACAGATGACGATTAGAACGGAAGTGACGCCGCCGTTACTGACATAGCGTTGCCACGAACGATAGCCAGGGAGATGCGTTGGAACAACCAGGCTGACTCACGGGGCTCGTCCCTAGACGTTGAAATCCTCCATCCAATGTCCTGAAAAAAATTAACAGTCTCGGGGCCAAGCACACCCGACGTTTTCACTGAAATTGGTCAGTGAGCGAGCTGTATTTCCCGCGCTTCTTTGTTTCGTCGAGCACAGCCGCCGTGCCGGGTTTCACCGCGGATCCCGCAATCCTTGCTGGTGAAAAGGAGTCGGAACAAGTGGCATCCCAGATCAGCGGCTTTCCGGCTGGGAAAGTAAACACAGTCATCCGTCAGACCTGCGACCGTCGCCCCTGTCCAGGCCGACTGGTTCAAGGACTGATGCAAAACCTGCCAAGTCGAGACCTCGCCTGACTACGTCGTTAAGGGCAGAGTGGCGAGGCAGGCGGCCGGCACTAAATCGACAAGAGAGAGAATGCAGGGCAAACTCGTCAACGACCTGACCACAGCGACACCGGTGTGAGTGGCACAAACGGAGTTCCAGCCGTTGTGAGACGGTGATCCGGATAGTATCATTGTCCAAGAGGGTTCCAAATGTCGCTGAAGGGATGGCACTGAGCCAAGCACCGCTGTAAGGTGAAGTCGACGCTCTCAGGCAGGCAGCTCTATGATGGTTACTGCTACGGACGAGTTCGGCAAACATGACATTGAATGTCGTCCCAGGACGACTGATGTATGAGATCGGGTGGTTGCTGAAGGTTTGTCGACGTCCATGTTGGCAAAATGGCTGTCAAAAGATCTGAAGACGGAGATTCGAGATATGAGGAGAGAATTTCGTCAACGAGACCTGCCGAAGCGTGAGTCGAGGAAGCATAAGCCGGCAGCGCAGTATCGGTTGCAGAGCGCAAACCAAGGCCACCGAACCGAAACGGCAAAGTGGCCTGGCGCCAACCGGTGTTGTCAAAATTTACATTACAAATTTCACTGGCCGAGCGACGTAAAATTTTGTCGAAATTTTCCAGAAGTTCGACTTTGTTGTAACATGGAGCACTTCTCAGTGTGAATAGAAGTCTGGGCATTGCAAAACAG
The DNA here is from genome assembly GCA_963556195.1 of Sepiola atlantica. Lineage (NCBI taxonomy): Eukaryota > Metazoa > Mollusca > Cephalopoda > Sepiida > Sepiolidae > Sepiola > Sepiola atlantica. The sequence continues at coordinate 17,808,429 of OY744551.1, read as the reverse complement.
TTTTGCAGCAGGAACAGTGCCGCATGAGCGTCGATCATGTTGAGGCGCTCTGCCATAGACTCTAGCTGTGTAGACTTGTCTTGTAGGGATGCAGCTACACCATTAGAGCTGATAGGCGACCCAAGAATTATTGTGTTGTCCCGTTCAGTTATTGAGACGGATCCCAGGGCGAGTTGTAGCCCATCTATTCCCCGTTGAAACTCCACGGTGGAACAGTCTAAGTTGATTATTTCAGATTTGTTAGGGTTAACTAACAAACCAATTTCAGCCAGAGCTTGGACGATCCGTTCAATGTTGTGGAGCACCGAATCGATAGAGCCGCCTAAAGTGGCGTCGTCAAGATACCAAATGTTGATCGGTCACGAGGAAGATTGGGCAATGTCGACGGCCAGAGAAAAAAGGAGGAGGCCCATTGGGTCGCCTTGCTCGACGCCTGTATCCGACGTGATAGAGTTGTTTCCGCACAATAAGAGACTGGGTTCAGCGTAAGCTGTGTGAGCAAGACGGTAGATGTTAGGGTCCTGACGATGGCACACGTTAAGAAAATGATCTCTGCGCACCATGTTGAAGGCATTTGTCTTATCTAACTTAACTAGTATGGCGCCTTTCTTACTGAAATTGAATGCTGCTCTGATGGCATGAGCCGCAGCCTCGTAGCCCATTGGGACACCGACGCCCAGTTGAACTGGTTGAAATTCGGGCGATAGATGTTTTGACGCCTCAAAACAGACACGTTTGGAAGAGAGTCTGCGGAAGGTGCTACCGACAGCTATCGGGCGTATACCGCCGCATTTTTTGCGGAGAGCGGTCAAGTTAGAGGAGAAAAAGAGATCACGTGCAAACTTCGGAAGTTGGCCGTTAATCAATGAGTTGCAGAGACGGGTGATAGCTGAGCGAAGGCGAAGACCTGCTTCAGCTATTAGGGGAGCTGTGAGGTCTTTCAAGTGCCCGGGTCAATTTGAGTTAAGTATAAAACGGAATCACAATTAACTTTAAGTATAAATATCCTTAAAAGTACTTTTGAATCGTCATAATACTTTATAATGAGGTAATTAACATTTAATAAAAAAAAAAAAATTTTAATAGCTTCTTTCGGTATTTTGATTCATGTCTAGGTAACTATAAACTATTTTTATTGTAAGGGCCGAACACCTCACCCCTTAGTTTCGCATTAAATAGAAACTTACTACTTAAGTGAATAAATCCGGGTAATTAATCTTATCTAAGTTAATTTAAACGATTTATAAATAAATACTAAACATCTTCCAGAAAACACCGAAGTATAACAATGTTAATAGTTGCTTCAATGGATGGCTGAATCTAAATAAATGGCTCTCAACTGATGAACTTAAAAGAGACTAGCTCCATTGTTAGCTTCGTATCCAAATGACTTCAATAGACATCTGAAGGCTAATTTATGTAACTTTAAAAAGTAAAAAATTACACTCAAGTGAATTCGAATTTTTATAAATAAATTATAGAACTTATTAACTTTTTAAAAAAATATTACTGAATAGAATATTATAAATGTCCACACATACTAGCTCTGAACTGAAAAATTCAAAATGACGTATTAGTGGGTTCATCTACGTGTGAGTTTGCTCTTATTTTGTCTTTTGTTTGGTTTCACCCAAAAATGAACTACTGTATAGTGTAGGTTTTTTCAAAACACTTTAATCCAAGAACTTTTTATTCTTTGTGAATTTTTTTTGATGATTTTGTAATGTTGCAGAAAAGATATTGACATGAAAATGTTGTTTGGCTAAAGACAAATGAAACGGACCGTAAAAATATATCTCACAGAAATATTATGTGTTTTGGAAAATTGAAAAAATAAAAATAAAAATGATAAAATAAAAACATGGATATTGGAATATATTATGAACCTGACTTATATTTGCTCTCTTGTCACTAATTGACAATCATCGAGCTGAATCTTTTAAGGAAATTGCAAAGTAAAAAGGCACTGATATTATATGCTAATACATACATTGTCATTAATAATTATATATATATATATATATATATATATATATATATATATATATATATATATAGAGAGAGAGAGAGAGAGAGAGAGAGAGAGAGAGAGCAAAAGAGAGAGAGATGGGGAAGATTAGGGGGACAGAGAGAGGGTAAGTGAGAGAAAGAGATGACGGTTGTAAGAGCAGTCACGATGCAAATTATTTTATATATAAGTATATCAATTTATATTTTATATATAAGTATATCTATTTATATTTTATATATAAGTATATCTATTCATATTTTATAAATAAATATATGTATTTATATTTTATAAATAAATGTATCTATTTATATTTTATATATAAGTATATATATTTATATTGTATAAATATATATATATATATTTATATTTTACAAATAGATAAGTATATCTATTTGTATCTCATAAATAAATATATCTCTTCATATTTTATAAAATATAAATAAAAAATGTTTTTAAGGTAAATAAATAATTTATTTTAAAAACAAATAATTTGCGTTGTGAAGGTTTTCTAAATATTTTATAAAAAATATTCTCTTTATTATTGCCATTCCGCCAACGTTTCCAATGTGTGACTTTTCAAAATACCTTTCTCAAATAACCACGTGATGCACACAGCCATATGAAATCAAGACGAACTTTCCTGACTGCGATAAGTTTGTCCCAGTCAGGAAGAAAAAAAAATGTATAAAAAGAAGAAAAAAATATACTTATTCTTCTGAAGATTGTATATATTACCGAAAGTACTCAAGTTCAAAAAAAAAAATGTTTTTAAGGTTAATAAATAATTTATTTTAAAAACAAATAATTTGCATTGTGAAGGTTTTCTAAATATTTTATAAAAAATATATAAATTTATATTTTATAAATAGATATATCTATTTATATTTTATAAATAAATATATCTATTTATATTTTATAAATAAATATATTAATTTATATTTTATATTTTATATATAAGTATATCTATTTATATTTTATATATATAAGTATATCTATTTATATTTTATAAATACATACATATTATATTTTTATAAATACATTTATAGAATAAAAAGTTCACACGCGGTAAATAATTTATTTAAAAAAAACATAAAGAAATGCGTTGTCCATGTTTTTGGAAATGTTCTTCTTTATAATTGCCTTTTCATCAACGCTACAAGTGTGAACTTTTCATTGTACCCTATCCACGTAACCGCGTGCTACACACATTGGCATATCAACATTAATCGTTGATAACATCAAGGCGAATTTCAACTTGACTGCGATAAATATGTCTCAATCAAGAAGGATTAAACTAAAAAAGAAGAGGAAAATATATCTGATACTTTTGACAAAGTGTATACACCGAAAGTGATCAACTTTTTAGAATAAATAAATAATTTATTTTAAAAAAAATAAAAAATGCGGTGTCCAGGTTTTTCGAAATGTCTTCCTTATTATTATATTTATTTATATTTTATATATGAGTATATCTATTTATATTTTATAAGTAAATATATCTCTTTATATTTAATAAATAAATATATCTATTTATATTTTATATATGAGTATATCGATTTATATTTTATAAATAAATATATCTCTTTATATTTAATAAATGAATATATCTATTTATATATTAGTATATCGATTTATATTTTATAAATAAATATGTCTATTTTTTATTTATATTCTAATTTTCGACCCATAAAAGCGTGTTAATCGGGAAAAAACAAGCAATTTTATAAATGGACATACTTATTTATAAAAGAAATTGAATTTTAACCAGTTATAATTTTCAAACGGATCCAAACAAACAGTTGAAATACTTTTACTATATATATATATATATATATATATATAACATTATATGTTTTTACATTTTACCTACGTACGACGTCGTTTCGAGCTTTTGGCTCTCATCAGCGCAGGGAAATGACAACCTTAGACAGTCACAGGGCGCGAAACCGGTTCACAGAGACACCTTGAATCTGTAAGCGTTCGCTTAATCCATTAGACAATGAGAGGTTGTCACGTGATAACGACGAAATTAAGTTATATTTACGCGGAAAGCGGCGAACGTAAACATCAAGAAAATCGTATAGAACTCAACGACAGAGTTGGAGCATTGCGCTGAGGATTTAGTTGAATTCCTATTTGTAATCTTTCGCTTAATATATATATTTCAACGGAAATTTACCACCCGGACAATCTGCATATATTTTTCACGGAATTTTTCTTTTCATTCACTGCGTTTTTTTAACAAAAATTCCTTTAATAATAATTTTCATATTTTTCAAATATTTGAACTTTGTTTTTTTCGAAAGCCAACTTATCCATCTGTATTTCTCCTCTGATGATAAGATTTCGATCTTTGAAAAGTCTTGGCTTAAGGAAAGAATTATAAACACTAGTTTATTACTGAATACACCTTGCATTGAACAATTGAAATTTGAAATGAATTTGGACAATCGTCGCATATTTATCACTCTTTTTTCTTCTATCTCTCTCTCTCTCTCTCTCTCTCTCTCTATATATATATATATATATATATATATATATATATATATATATATATATATATATATGGAAAGAAAGAGGAGCCGCCTCGTTTTCGTTTTCATGATTTTTATATTTTTGTAACTTTAAAAACTTCATACATTTCTAAAGTGCTGTTATTTTAGTGTGTGTTTGTCTGTTTGTCTGTCTACCTACATACGTGTCTGTCTGTTTGTCTGTCTACCTACATATGTGTCTGTCTGTTTGTCTGTCTACCTACATACGTGTCTGTCTACTTAGAAGTTACTTTTTACCTGTCTCCCCACGAGAGCAAAGTTAGACACAAGGTTAATTTTAATGAGGAATCCAGCTTCCCAAAAGGGGTACTCTGGATTGGGAACAAAAATAATGTTGGAACTCAGTCACGAATGAGAGAACTCCCTGTGACGAGCAGTACCCCCCCCCTCATATTTCGAAAGGTGAAAAGAAGTCTCCTGTAACTGAACAGATACATTTTAATTCTAGCCAAAAGGTAAAAAAATAAACATATATCTTTCTATTAATCTGTCTATCAAAAACTACAATGATTTTTTTTTTTAAATTGTATTTTGTTCTTGTTTGTTATACTCTTCTCTTATTTAAATTTACGTTGTGCACTGCGACTTCATGTTTCTCACTTTCTTGTGCCATCCACCTTTGTCATTACAAACTCCACCAAGCCCAAGCCAGAAAGAGGAGCAGCCTCGTTTTCGAATCTAACACATGTGTGCATTTATATTGTACACTGCAATTTCTGCTACTACAAAGGCTTTTCAAGTCTTGCATCATAAATTCATTGTTTTTGTAATTCATGTTTGCATCACTGCTTGCTAAAGTCTGTCGAAAATAGGACAAGCAAGTTTCCCTGGGTCTTTCTGGCGGTTTCTGGTAGAAACGATTCCATGTTTGTTATTAGGGGGGGGGGTGCTGTATATGATATAAAATATTATTTAGTTCGATTTGACATTCCCACTTACTATTATAGTTCAGAGAATTAAAATCCGGACAAAACTTATACCGAATTCTGTTACAAATTTCGAGATGATGCAGCTGAAGAAGTCGGAGGTTACATCGGCCGAAACTTTATAAACATAGCTACCAAGATGGAAATAGTAATCCAAAAAGGCAAATCTAAGTTATATGATATTTTGCTTGTGAAGATGATGGGGTAGATAGAAGCTTAGATTGAAAAGAAAAAAACGGGTTCGATCTCAGTCTGGAGCACTTGTTTATGCAGCCATATTGGGGAGCTGTGAATAGTAAAACAGTATGTTGCGTACTTTCTGTTTTTATTGGGAGATCTAGAGGAGGATTCCTAAATAGCGGCTATCGCAAGCCCAGCTTTACAAGTCTTTACCTGAATTGGTGTTCTTGTGCACCAAAACTAGGAAGTTTGGTCTAATTTATACCCTAGTTCACCGAGCCCTCATGATTTGTTCTTGTGCGGCAAAATAAGCGAAATCCTTATTAGCAACGGTTATCTGGATGATCTAATTTCCGATTGCATCAACAAAAAAAATGCAGAATTCAAGTCTTTCAGATATTTTGGTCCTTCAAGATGTCGAGTATATCAAAAACTCCCTTGGATAAGTGGCGGATTAGTCGGGAGCTTGGCAAGCAAATCACTAAAAGTGTGACTGGTTTGATTCTTTTCTGTTGCCTTACGTTTGTTTTTTTGGCACAAGATCTGCTTTCCGGTCTTTCTGCAAAGATAGTCTGTCCTATATCAAAAACAGTAATATTGTATATCAATTTAATTGCCAGTGCAATCTTGGTTATATTAGGCGGACTACATTACATTTGGAGACTCGAATCAGCCAGCATATCCCATCAAAAATTAGACATGCTAGACCTGTTTCATCATGCCACACCTCTTGTTCGGCTTTGGAGTATTCCATTGGCCAGTATTTAGCTAATAATTCTTGCTGTGTCAGTATATTTAAAAGAGAGTGGTTCAAGGTATTGCATAGAGCAGATTCCGTTTATCATTAGAATATTATAGAATCCGTCGCTATCGCCTTGCATACGGAGGGGGCCTCTTTGCAAACAGAAAGACTGCATAAGCTCACTGGTTCGTTTTGAAGAAAGTTAGTTACGCCTTTTAAACGGAGACAGTTAGTTAAGCCTTTTAAACGTTTGTAATCGATACAATAAATGTATTTGTTTTAAACTCTTTTCCCCATTGCATCAGCAATTTTATTCGAAACACACACACACACACACACACACATATATATATATATATATATATATATATATATATATATATATATATATATATATATATATATATATAATTTTATTTAGATGTAAATAAAATTACAACGGGTTTATTTATATCCGTTCCAAGAATTCAACATCAACAACAGTTTAGTTGTACGATCATTTCTGAGATGAACAGTTTTTCTATAATAATAATAATAATAATAATAATAATAATAATCATAATAATAATAATAATAAATATCAATTATAATAAAAGATTAAATAAAATAAAGTAAAAGTTCATAAAACATAAAAAGAGAAAGTAAAAATAATACAAATATACAAACGAACAATAAACTAATAATAATAAAATAATAATAAATAAATAATAATGATAAAATAACAATAATAATAATAATAATAATAATAATAATAATAATAATAATAATAATAATAATAAGAAGAAGAAGAAGAAGAAGAAGAAGAAGAAGAAGAAGAAGAAGAATTTTGAGAATAAAAAATTATTGACTTAATTTACTTGATATCTTTAAGGTGAGGTCTATGTTTTGTTCATTTATATACTACTTAGATATATACATTGGACTTATTTATTCCAGTATATTTTCAGAAGATATATATATATATATATATATATATATATATATATATATATATATTAGTAAAGAGTTCCACTGTATAGGATGCATTTAAATTTTGTAATATATATATATATATATATATATATATATATATATATATATATATATATATGTGTGTGTGTGTGTGTGTGTGTGTGTGTATTCAGCCTGCGTTTGGGTGGACATCCATTATAAAGAAGTACAACTTTTTATTTTGGAAGGATAGACCCCCATAACTATTTATATATATATGCTGAGACAACATTATCCAGGACACTTGAATAATTACCTTTCTATGTTGATCAAGATCAATAGACTAAAATGTCGTTTCTTTATTAACGGAAACTTTTTCAAAGTTTCTGTTTTCTATTTTCTACTGAAGTGAACCTAATTCGATTCTGTCTTTTATATTTTGCGGCTGTTGTTGAATTGTTTGTTCACGAATTGTTAGGGTTTTGGAGACAGACATCTATTACTATATATGTATTCTCAAAGTAAATGCGCTAGTGTACATGGATAAGTATATCTCATTTTGATCACAAGATGCATCTAAAAAGGTTGGGGGTTACATCTGCCGAAACAAGATTCGAATAGAAGCTCGAATGAGCTAAATACGCCCAATCTAAGTCATATGGTAATCTGCCTCCAAAACGTATTCGTTTGTGATTGGATTCTCCCCCTAAAAGTGCAGTTTATCGGCGCTCGAGAAGTGAGCGAATGCTATTTTTATGTTTGTTCGCCGCTTCAAAATAGAACTGAATCGGGTTGGTTGCAGATGTCATATTTGATAAGTTAACGAAGTCAATGTGCTTATATTCCATGTGATTAATCACGGACTTGGAAAAAGTTGGCCTAACTCTTTGATGTGCTTACACACTCGATCATTTACCCATTAGAGTTATTTTGATACCGGCTTTATAATTACAAGGCTGTTATTGATTCTGCAAATGGATTCCACTTTCGCTTCTAAAAGAGAATAATCGCTCAAATCATATCTCACACACACACTAACACACACATGCACACACTCTTGTGGGTTGAGCACTGTGTTGATGGTAGTCGCAGCGGTCATTAGTGATAATGCAAAGCTCTTCATAAATAAGAATAAAAAATTATACGGTAGTTGATATTGTTACTATAAACAGTAAGATTTTCGTCCCTCATGGCTTGTAATAATGGCGCAATAGTTAGAAGCTGAGACTGTAAAAAGAAAAACTAGTTTTAACCTCAGCCTGAGGCACTCGCTAATTTAATCATACTGAGGAGCTGTGAACAGTGAAACAGTATATCTGTAGATGATTTGGGTAAGAAATCCAAGTAAGAGAGCTCAATGTAGCAAATAGAGCAAAAATAGAATATAGAAAGAAGAAATTCACAAACACATTGTAACTGTCAGCATTTATAATTTATTTCGACTTCCTAGTCTCCTGAGAATGCTAGCGGGACAGTTACATATTTGAAATGATCATTTCAAATATGTAACTGTCCCGCTAGCATTCTGAGGGGACTGAGAAGTCGAAATAAATTATAAATGCTGACAGTTACAATGTGTTTGTGAATGTTATCTTTGTATATTCTATCTATCTATCTATCTATCTATCTCTCTATATCTCTCTCTCTCTTTCTCTCTCTCTCTCTCTCTCTCTCTCTCTCTCTATATATATATATATATATATATATATATATATATATATATATATATATATATATATATATATGTTAGAAACAGTCAACACCTCGTCGGGACGAGATGTGCTGACATCGAAACTTCGGTTGATCCGCCTACACTGTTTATAATATTAATACATTTTTATTTATAAAATTTCCACTTTGTATTGAGCACTTTTGAAAATATTGGTGTTTCAAAGTTTCTATTAATGGAAAAACGAAATATTTTCTACTGAAGTGCGTCTGATTTGATCCTGTGTTATTCTGTTTAATTATTTGTCTGTTTTTTTTACAAACACCTAGGGTTTTCAGGATAGACCCCATAACTGTATATATCGTAAACTAGATAACCCAGGGAATTTGGTTCAGTATCTTTCATTTTGATAAAAAGGGATACAATATTGTCGTGGGGTCTGTCTCGGCGATGTTTTACTTTAGTTTTGTTATAAATTATTACTACAGAAATAAAAATATAAGAATAGAAATGTTAATAGGTGGTTTAGGGCTGGGAGCATTGGGTGAGCCCACGGGGTCTCATGTTTTTCAATGAAATGTTATGCGTTCCTCGGAGACAGGTTAAAATTTATTTCAATTAATGATGTTTTACCTACACTCTCTCACACTCAATCAATACAGTGTACCTTTTTCGACAAATCCTCAAAATTAAACATAATAAAATGCAATAAAAATAGATAATATGATGTCATAGATATGTTTCTAATTTAATCTCGAAAAAGGGCGAGTCTGTATGATATATATGTATATCTATTATATTAAGTAATCTCGATTTTTCCCTGTATCTATAGTCTCAATAGGAAAATAACCGAACACTTTCTAGACAGATCTTTTACACTCACAACTTACAGCACTTCCTAAAGCGTGTTTACCGAAACTATACGTATATTTCGTCCGCATTTACAAATTATTACATTAATTCCGAATAAACTGCTTCTCTCTAATACGTATTCTCACACAAAAGATGCAAAGTGTTTCACTCTCCTACAATTAAGTCCTCCCACATAACCCACATTCACCGGGTTATTTCATTAATAGATATAATGATTTTTAAGTCACCGTCTTTTATTTCATTTTTTAACTCATACTATTTTTTACATACTACACTAGATTTCTAAAATAAATAAGAAACGCTCTCTCAATTTCGCTTATATTCTACCTGGCTAACCGAATGCAGTCTGGCTATTCATAATACCTTGAATCATTCTTCAGAATGCTAGAATATATTTAAAATGGCGTCTTAGTCTGCCTCCTAGGCTCTTCGTAAGTATTTTTTCTTAAAGTATCAGGTCTTAATATTGTTTTTTTTAATATAAAACAAAACCAAACCTCGATAACTACGTTGCATCCCAATCATTTGTAATTAACTACAAGTTTACTGAATTTATTTCGTATCGTACAAGTCAAAAACAGCATTTGCTTCTTTTGGTTTTGCCTATTGACTTCATATTTTCTTTCAATTATAAATAACTACCTTTATTAAAAAAACATTCACATCACACTAAAAAAAGTATATACATACAATTATTTGTTTCAAACAAAATTGATACTCATACTTTTGATATTTTGACATTATTCATTTTATAAGTGGGTTTTTTTGCAGATTTCATACGTCGCGTCAGTCTACACACTTCTTGTGTGTTTGTCTTCAATTCAAACGTGGTTAAACGTTTACGCTTATTTTCATGAAACTTACTATTTCTTTTTTTCCTCTTAATTGAAAATATGATATTTACTTATTTTTAAACATTACATCACTATTTTATCTCAACTACGATTCACCGAAAACGGTTAGTGACCTATTTGCGTTACAACACTTCGCAAGCCATTATTTATGGATCATTATTGGTTCGCACAAGTGAATACTCATTGTTTCGTTAATTAATATATTTATACCAGAAAAACAATTATCTTATTCTTTCGTTCTATTTTCACGGTGGGGGGGGGGGGCATTACAAACAGTTTTTATTTCTTTCATCATTTCATGACTTTCATGAAATTTCACTAACGTTATATAAATACATACATATACATAAATAATTATTTATAAATAATATTTTCAAATAAACCTATATACACATGTATTTCATGCTGAACCTGCAATCATCAATATGGAAGGAGACAATCCCTGCCGGTCACACGGTTCAAACCCCGATACGAAAGTCATGTTTGACTAAATAGTTGCAGTGCGTACAGATATACCCACCACGCACTGTCCAGAAATAGAAGATTGAATTAACGTCTAAATGGCAAATTCAGCGGCCATCTAGCAAGTTGTAGACAGAACTCAATAGACATGGCCCAGGGTATTGCATTACGCTATAAATAACGGATTGTTGAAGTGTTCCATCTAGCGAGGGCTTTGAATAATTATTTATAAATAATATTTTCAAATTAACCCATATACACATGTGTTTCATGCCAAACCTGCAATAATCAGTATGAGAAGAAACAACCCCTGCCGGTCACACGGTTCGAACCCCAATAATGAAGTCATAATTTTCGGCGGCCATATATATGCTGTGTTGACCTTCAGTGATAAACAACTATATATATATATATAGAGAGAGAGAGAGCCAGCTGAGACAAATAAATTTACAACGGTATTTATATGAGTTCCAAGAATTAAAAATCAACAAATATTTGGTGTACGATTAGAATGTCAGTTATAATTTTATATATATTTTGTTTTTGTGTTTTTTTAATGATTGTACGTCTTATATTTTCTGTTTCTTTTTTAAAAGATTTTTACTCTGATTATTCCCGATGAAAACTGCAAGACGTTTGAAATAGTGAATAATAAAATAATATTAAAACAAAATTGTTTTATTCTTCAAACACCACCAATCATTTTCAAATATATATATATATATATATATATATATATATATATATAAAGATATTTTAAAACATTTAATTACTGACTTCCATTTATAAGCAACCCCAAACGTCACAAGATGTCCGACGACAGCGTTAAATCGGATTAAAATTAAAATTCAAGAAAACCAAAAAATGTTTTTCACCTTGTTTTTCCCCCTCCAGCTTGAACCCTAAGGTACCATGTTGAGCTGAAATTCTGTAATATAATAAATAAATAAATAAATATTACACTCTTATTATTAAATAATCGAGTACTCTATTATAGATATCTTTCCATCCAACTCAACAAAGAACTATATATATATATATATATATATATATATATATATATATATATATATATATATATATATATAAAGAGAGACAGACAGACACACAGAGATGTATTTCCATCCTGTAACGCAAAAGTTAGCGAATAAAAGACGTGCCTGTTTTTAGTTCACAAACGAAAGCACTTTCAAAGGGTAAGAGAAAACAAGAAAACAAATAACAAGTCAGACAACCACCTCAGACTTACCCCGCCGCATGAAATGAATTCGGAAATAAATACTTCACTCGATAATAAAAAATACTCAATGGTAATGTTGTTGTTTTTTCGGTCATCAGAATTGATAATATTAATTATATACGAAAAATTAAATGACTAGCGTATGATTTTATATGAATATTAGTTTTTTCGTCATTTTCGACGGAGTGTGTACACAAGTAATACATACATATATATATACATATATATATATATATATATATATATATATATATATATATATATATATATATATATATATATATATTTGTTATAGTTTATTATCTATGTACGTATACGTTTCGTCCTTTTTTTTAATCGGGACTCATCAGCATAGAGATATGACTATTCACTATGTGTGTATGCGTGTGTTTGTGTGATGTGTTCACTATACAAAGAAAGATTACAGAATCTACATAAGATCTAAAAGTGTAAAATTCTCCTGTAAAATGTACAAGTGAAAATAATGGAGGTGTTCCCGAACCTCTAAGTGCCTTCTTAAGGGGGCTATGGGGGCATAACGCCCTTAAAACTTCAAATATGTCCTATTTTGATGAAATATGTATATATGTATATAAATATGTATAAAATTCTCCTGTAAAATGTACAAGTGAAAATAATGGAGGTGTTCCCGAACCTCTAAGTGCCTTCTTAAGGGGGCTATGGGGGCATAACGCCCTTAAAACTTCAAATATGTCCTATTTTGATGAAATATGTATATATGTATATAAATATGTATAAAATTCTCCTGTAAAATTTACAAGTGAAAATAATGGAGGTGTTCCCGAACCTCCAGATGCCTTCTTAAGGGGGCTATGGGGGCATAACGCCCTTAAAACTTCAAATATGTCCTATTTTGATGAAATATGTATATATGTATATAAATATGTATAAAATTCTCCGAGTGATCCCGAATCTTTACTTTACCCTTTAAGTGACTATGGAAACAGAGCCGTGGCCTTTTCTTTGCGAAGGCTTTTCCAATGCGTCTCGTTTTTCGGCTTACGTCACAATGGTTGGTGCTAGCCGTCGCCTAACGAGATTTCGAAATACCTGAAATGAACTGCTATTTTCAGGGGATTAATAGAAGTTCTCTAATGTTTGTTCATGTCGACTCGTCATTAGGATCAAAGTATCGAAAAAAAAATAGAAAAAATGCTTGTCTGGATCGCTTTAAATTCTCTGTTAATTAATTTTTATGGTAAGAAAAATGGTAATATTATTAAGAACAACTTTAGCAGTAAAAGAAAATTTCAAACATTCAACTAAATTATCCAACAGATTTTTTTATAAGTTTGATTTTTTAATTTATTTCTGCGCTAGTAACTTTATTGTTTGTATTGAAATTATTTGTTTGGATTTCATTTGTCTTGTTTTTTTTAAATGTTCGTCTTTTTTAATTTTAAAGTAAATTATTGATTGTTTTTTTTTCATTTTAAACGGTTATATTAAAAAGGTTAGCTCTCTAAATAGCTGCCAAATTTTATCGACTAGTTGTGTTCAATTTTCCAAGCGGTGAGAGGGCAAATAAATTCACCGTTTTAATTTTTTTTTTGTTGATTGTTTTTTTGTTTGGCTTTAAGTAACAAATAATAAAATCCAATAACTAAAATAATATTTGCCAAACTCTTTATTAACAATTTTTCCACTCGGACTTAGGGTTATTGGAAAGGTTAGGATATGTTTTTTTGTAAGAAACAAATGTTAAAATCAAACAATGTTTATTAAAAATGAAATTGAAATATATTTAAAATTAAACATTATAATAATGACGTATCCAATATAGAATATTGCCGAAGGAATTGTCTTTAAAATACAATTCGATTCGAAAAAAAACAGAAACCAAATTAAATTTTTCAAAACAAAAACAAGAAATCAGACAGCAAATTAATACAGTGAATTAATTTACCCTGTCACCACTTGGTAAATCAACAAAACTAGTCGATAAAATTTGGCAGCCATCGTTTATTTTGATTTGTTTGTTTATGTATTGTTTGTTTGTTCCGTAAATCCATAATTGCAGTACTTGGTTGTAGGCTGCTTTAAAAGTTTAAAACACATCGTAACCAACAATATTTTGCATGCAGCAAATGGGTTGATATTGTAACTAAAAAAAATATAACTTCTCATTGTTTTACTTTGTACGTTTTTATTTTAATAAATATTTAAAGAAAATTGTCTTCAGATTGTTCGCAATCAAAATAATAAATGAATTTTAATCTTTAAAATCCATTAAAAATCGTGATGTTTGTTTACTTTAAGGCAGAAAAAACTTAAGGATTAATTCGAAAAGAACAGTTTTTTTTAAATTAATCTAATATATAAAGTAGATTCGGTTTCCCCCCTGTACCTTCTCGGAGTATAGGAAAATAACCACATGCATCACAGGCTACTAAACTCACCACTATACTACACTTATTCACTCGAGTGTGTTTTAGTCAATTTGTTATTATTTTTTTCTACATAACACTAAATATTACATTTGGCCCGCCACCCACCTCTCTCTTAAAAAACAACTCCATATAGGTGGTAGCAAAAACTTTCCTCCCTAACAACTCTGTACTGTCACTCTACTCATCGACACCGGGAACTAATAAGCACAGTTTAATTTACACAAAACACCCAGTTCTTATTTATTGTTTGCCTGGTATTAATTTACTACATAATATAAAGCAATACGCAAAGACTTAATGACCGCTCCCGTTCACTCTGATGATTTTCCGCGAATATCAGATTACGTTATTTCAAATTCTACCTATGACTTCTACATTTATATTCATTCCGGAATTAAGCGAATGAAATTAACGAACACAGTTCCTGCAACATGTATTCATTCAATATGGCGGCTACAATTTCTTGATCGAATCGACTTCCTATTTAATTCAATAAGCACCAAGATACTGGTAGACTCCCATACATTTACATTTTCAAAATCATACACCTTCACCACGCATATTATAGAAAACTTGCTCAAATCCAGTCATTTTCATCATCTACAAATGACATAAACCATGTCATTCCTGAATCTTAACATAACACGAATGCCCATAATCAATCTTAGCTTAATTGACCTATTTTCACATTGATTGAATAATCAAATTTTATCCCAGTTTCAACCATTGTTACCAATTCTCACGGTTTTGTCTCACCGTTCATCTCACAAACTCATTAACTCTTATCCTTGAGTGGCTTTTGGGCCTTGATAGGCAATTACCTATTTGTACATTTACAAAAATCAAATTTATTTTCCCTGTATCTCTGAATCCTCGTCTAGGCTTTCCCCGATTTCTCCTTTCACACGTTTGAAAATACGAAAGTTGCTTTGGTAGTCGTGCATGTTCTATTCTCTCCACGTGTTCTACCATAATGAGTTTTTTTTGTTGTAATAATAGATCCGTC
The DNA here is from genome assembly GCA_963556195.1 of Sepiola atlantica. Taxonomy (NCBI): domain Eukaryota; kingdom Metazoa; phylum Mollusca; class Cephalopoda; order Sepiida; family Sepiolidae; genus Sepiola; species Sepiola atlantica. Next base: position 17,792,570 of record OY744551.1, on the reverse strand, counting down.
AAAGATGGTAGGCAATCACGTTACAGTATTTCCTGATTTGTGACCTTGTCCTGTCAGACTACATTCATAATCACCCTCTGATGACGCACCATGTCACCATGGTGACTTTTCATTTCAGAAACCATTGCCAACAAAACATAATCAACCCGTTCAAAAAGTCGTTGCCTTCTCATTCAGACGAATTACGGTTTTTTGTCCGCCCCCCCTCCCGCTTTACTTTAGGTATTTTCGTGGTAGTTATTTTTTGATAACGCTATGTCTAACGTCTATATACGGCTAATTACTTCCGACTATGATGATGTGCTTGTAGTGAAAGCATAGTTCGCGCATGCGCAGACAGTCGTAGTACGTTAACTGACTACGCGTGCGTACAATCAATACGTAGTGTCCAAATTTATGAATGTGTGCAAAAATGGTGCGTCATTTGCAACAATGTAAAGGTACGCTCAGAAACCAGGGTCTGCCCATTTAGAAGAATTGTGTCCCCCCCCCCCCCCAGACTTAAGATATTTTCGCGGTAGTTATTTTTAATACAGTTAGGCACTTCTGTAGCAATACTAAGGATTAACATTTCTTTTTTCTTGCGGAGAACAGCCCTGTGTGAGGTGGTTTGGTCACACAATGACCAATTAGCTTCCAGGACGTATTAATTTCGATCGAACTTTTGAAGGACTACATCCAGACCCCTATGGATTGACAAAGCAGTCACAGATTCCTGAGACCAACAAAGAAATACCTCTTCTCTCTTGCTCCGGGGTACTTGACGCCGAGTAAGGCTATCCTTCACTGGAAGATATACTGTTCAAGAAAATACTTTCGGCGGCCGACCTTTCTAACTTTATTATGACTTCCTTCACTGTGAACGTCACTTGAACGAATGGTGTAGGTCACTCAAAGAAATATATCACTGTGACGGAAATACAAGTTAAAACATTCATTAAAAAACAACAAATTAGTCACAGTTTATGTTTTCTCACGAAAAAAGTTGGGGTTTTTTCCTGAAAAGTATTCTTGTTTTCGTAATTTTTTTTTTTTTAATATATATTTCTGGCTACGTCTTGGCGTTTGAAATAATTTGAAAAAAGATTCATGATTTTTTACTTTTCTTTTATAAATGTAACGTAAAAAACGGCTCCTTAAAACGCGAGGCACCCCAGATTGGAACAAAAGTTAAAATTGCCTCAGTCTGAAAGGATCTCCTGGCTGCCAGTGCCCGAGATCAGGATAGATTAAGGATTTAGTATCAAAACACAAAACGGATACTACACTTTGCCCATAGCGAAAAGACTAATTATGGTCGGAAGTAGGAAGTTTCGAGTGTTTATAAAGATAGCGACTATATTTTTCGGCCTTTACAAATTGGTCGTTTTAATTCTTCAAAATTGCAAACAAATAAATTCTGCTGTTTACTCGGTGAGCGGACAAACCCCCACTTGACATAAGCCCACCAAACAAAAATATTTTATTAAAATATGTTTGTAAGTTTTAAAAAACATTTTATTTAATTTTGCATGAAAAGAATAAATTTATTTCATTCAGTTTGACGAAATATATTTGATTTTTTTCTTTATTTTATTTAATATACAAGCTTACTTTTTTAATATGTATTGGCGTTTGAAGTAATTTGAAAAGCGATTTACTTTTTATTGGAGCCTTTCATTATAGCAACAAAAAATCACTGTTGACTATTCGTCTTATAAAATTTTACATCATTAAATAAAAATCACTGTTGACTATTCGTCTTATAAAATTTTACATCATTAAATAAAAATCACTGTTGACTATTCGTCTTATAAAATTTTACATCATTAAATAAAAATCACTGTTGACTATTCGTCTTATAAAATTTTACATCATTAAATAAAAATCACTGTTGACTATTCGTCTTATAAAATGTTACATCATTAAATAAAAATCACTGTTGACTATTCGTCTTATAAAATTTTACATCATTAAATAAAAATCACTGTTGACTATTCGTCTTATAAAATTTTACATCATTAAATAAAAATCACTGTTGACTATTCGTCTTATAAAATTTTACATCATTAAATAAAAATCACTGTTGACTATTCGTCTTATAAAATTTTACATCATTAAATAAAAATCACTGTTGACTATTCGTCTTATAAAATTTTACATCATTAAATAAAAATCACTGTTGACTATTCGTCTTATAAAATTTTACATCATTAAATAAAAATCACTGTTGACTATTCGTCTTATAAAATTTTACATCATTAAATAAAAATCACTGTTGACTATTCGTCTTATAAAATTTTACATCATTAAATAAAAATCACTGTTGACTATTCGTCTTATAAAATTTTACATCATTAAATAAAAATCACTGTTTGCTATTCGTCTTATAAAATTTTACATCATTAAATGAAAATCACTGTTGACTATTCGTCTTATAAAATGTTACATCATTAAATGAAAATCACTGTTTGCTATTCGTCTTATAAAATTTTACATCATTAAATGAAAATCACTGTTGACTATTCGTCTTATAAAATGTTACATCATTAAATAAAAATCACTGTTTGCTATTCGTCTTATAAAATTTTACATCATTAAATGAAAATCACTGTTGACTATTCGTCTTATAAAATTTTACATCATTAAATAAAAATCACTGTTTGCTATTTGTCTTATAAAATTTTACATCATTAAATGAAAATCACTGTTGACTATTCGTCTTATAAAATTTTACATCATTAAATGAAAATCACTGTTGACTATTCGTCTTATAAAATTTTACATCATTAAATGAAAATCACTGTTGACTATTCGTCTTATAAAATTTTACATCATTAAATAAAAATCACTGTTTGCTATTATTATTGTTCGCTCTATTGATTATTTTGGATAAAAACTTCTAATTCTATTTTACTTCCGGTTGATTAGACAATCAACCGGAAATAATATAGAATTAGAAGTTTTCAAAATAGAAAACAAATAAATTCTGATCACAGTCAAACTAAAGAAGGGCTTTTTATTATGTATGTTTCGTTTTACCCACCGGACTTAGGGTTAGTAGTATAAAGGGTACGTGTTATTTTTAAGATGTAATCTTTAAAAGAATGCAGTATTTACAAAGTACAGGAAAAATGTTTTAAACTGTAGTAAAAAAAAAATTGTAAAAGAAGAAAAATTACAGTTATCGATATTTGTAATAAAAATTAAATATAAAAAGTTTTATTTATTATTATTTTTTTAAATCCGTGTTTGAATTATTTTAGAGGGCTTGTGTCCGGTTGGCTCATGTCCGGTGGGCTTTTCTCCACCGTAAAATAGGCCGCCTTGTTTGTTTTCAGTTTGCAGGGCCCAACAAGAATCTATCTTGTACCCAGCTGTAGCCAACGTATATTACGTTGGCCACGACTCAACCGTCGAGCTAAAATTGTCGTCCGAGGCAAAGAATCAGAGTGGTCCTATTCAGTTTCCGGCTATCTTCCCATGCATTACCTCCTATTTCGGGAAATGGCTGACAATGAACCGTCTGCTAATTTCTGATGGTTTCCGACCTCACAAATGTGTAAAACTGATCCCCCAATCTGCATTCTAAAATAATTGTTTTTTCTTTCCGCGAAAGATGAGTAATACAATACATTAATTTTTTTAAATGTATTTTTGTTTTACAACCTGGACTTAGTAGTAAAAAGGGTGCGCGGCGGCATTTTTGTCGCCACCACATACCACCACTAGACTCCATTGTCCGTCATATTTGTCTCACGTGACTCACATAGACCAATCTATCGCAATCATTTAAAAATATAGAATCGTCTTCATTATTAAAAAAAAAAAGCATCGAATTGCCATTTATCCCCCCCACCCGAATACAATATTTTCCTTTTCAGTTTATTTTTATTTGGTTACTTTTCAAAATAGAATTTACGTTGATTTGTTTTACTTTACTCGAAAAATAAAATAAATCAACGTTAATAATTCGCTAGATAAAAAAAAATCTCGCAAAAAAATAAACACTAGATTTTAGCTTCGTACCCGATATTAAAAATTCTATGTTTTCTATATATTTTTGGGTTATATTGAAGCGGTTAGCTTCCAAAATGATGCTATATTTTGTTTTGTAAGACACAAATCATAAACTAAGTGTTAAATATTGTTTTTTCTTTAATTTATAATAGGTTTCTAAAAAATAACGTTATTTTAGCACGATTCTTAAACTGCAAAATTACCGAGAAAAGATTAAATATAACATAAAAAATAAAACACTTAATAAAACATCGAAAAGTAAAAATAATCAACGTTAATTCTATTTTGAAAACTAACAAAATAAAGCTTTGGCCTACAAAAAATACCCAGACTGCCTCATCGGCATTCCCCGGTATGGGCGCCTCTGGCGATTGGCAATAAACTAACACCTTCTCAAAGCGTGAGAAGGCAAAGCTTGGGAGGGTTGACCTCTTACTACTGCACATGACCTCAGATCGGCGGAATCAAGGCCCGAAAGCCAAGACGGTACCGGCCTACAGAGTGTAGCATCCATCGGATCAGATACTGCACTCTAATCTTAGCCAAAAAGCCAAGGTTTATGGAAGGGCCAATGGATCAATGTTACACAATTTGTAACAAATAATTAACTGTAAGGTAGTGTAAGTGTTAGTTGTTACTGACTCGGTTAACTGACTGAACTTATGGAAGTTTTTCAAATTAATTCACTTAAATTATTAACTGAACCCGCTCGGTTAACAGTAGAACTCTTCAGTCACAAGAGGAAGAGACGCGGTAGCCTAGCAAAAATATACGACCGCAGGGGGTATATTTTGGCTAGTCTATTATGTAAAGGGCAGTTGTATGTGTGTGCGTGTGTGTATGTCCGGCTAAAACTCTTAAAATACAAAACAAACGCCCACAAAGTTGGTATATTCTTGACTGGCGTTGCCCTGGTTGAGTAATATCTACAATTATTTCTTTCCATTCTTTGGGCGTCAACTGAGCCAGGTTTCGTCAGGGGGTGAGTCGGGTTTTCAGACATTTCCAATATTTATATAAAGAAGAGGTGAATGACTTACATTATTATTATTTTCAATAGAGAGGAATAAGCTGAGCGAATGTGAACGTCGGGTAGGGAGAGGGAGGTAGACAAACGGAAAACGGGTGAGAGAGATAGAAATAGAGAGACAAGTTAAGAGTGGTATATATATATATATATATATATATATATATATATATATATATATATATATATATATATATATATATATATATATTGTTACAAAATGTAGGGAGAGCTATCGGGATTCGAACTTACGACTCCGGTTTACCGAGAGAGATGGGATTCATTTTTGCATATTTATACACGACCGAGAAATTATCATAATGCGACTCGAATGACGTCAGAAAATAAGAGATAAAAAGAGAGAGTGAAGACAAAAAACTATAGCCGCCCTCGGCTCGGGCGAGACGAGCCTGTTGAAAATGGAATTATAGCCGCCCTCGGCCTGGGCGAGACGAGCCTGTTGAAAATGGAATTATAGCCGCCCTCGGCTCGGGCGAGACGAGCCCGTTGAAAATGGAATTATAGCCGCCCTCGGCTCGGGCGAGACGAGCCTGTTGAAAATGGAATTATAGCCGCCCTCGGCTCGGGCGAGACGAGCCTGTTGAAAATGGAATTATAGCCGCCCTCGGCTCGGGCGAGACGAGCCTGTTGAAAATGGAATTATAGCCGCCCTCGGCTCGGGCGAGACGAGCCTGTTGAAAATGGAATTATAGCCGCCCTCGGCTCGGGCGAGACGAGCCTGTTGAAAATGGAATTATAGCCGCCCTCGGCTCGGGCGAGACGACCCGCTGAACTAAGCGGAGAAATGAAAATGGAATTATAACCGCCCTCGGCTCGGGCGAGACGACCCGCTGAACTAAGCGGAGAAATTAAAATGGAATTATAGCCGCCCTCGGCTCGGGCGAGACGACCCGCTGAACTAAGCGGAGAAAAAGTAACCAGCCAGGAATTGTTTTTCCTGAGAAAAAAATGTATTTCAAAACTACATGTGCAAGGAGGTACGGCTACGACGACATGCCGGAAATATCTACTCTAAATCGAACAATGCATCCAGTTGTAAGTAGCAACCTGAATATCTCTTCACGAACATTCGCCCCCTAGGGCTGTTATATATATGTATATTTTTGTGTAGAAATGAATTCTGCTACTATAGGGATAGGATAGACAACCCCCCTCTTCTTAAGAATATACTTTTTTTTATGTTTTATTTCGTTTTGTTTTATAGATACACTCCCCTTTTTTCTAGTATACAGTTTCATTAAATAAATGAATATAAATTTAAGTCCTAATGTCTTTTTGTCGTTTCTTCGTATCTTTTGTTTGTTTCCTGACGGTATTTTATATTGGAGAAATCCCCATCCCATATCACGTTTTATTTGAACCTGGGATAATACGAGCCACTCCGGACTTTTTTTTTACTTTTTTTAAAACTTTTTTTTATCATTGTCACGTAAGGTCTTTCGGTGGTCCCGACCGGCGGCATTCGTGACAAGATATATATTACACACTTTTTAACTTCTATTTTATTTTTTTGCTAGTAAAATATAAAACTAATATTAATTTCAAAGAAAGAAATAACATAATTACGTATATATGTTAAGAAAGAGTTCATGGTTCAGTTAAATAACAGGAAAGGATGGACTGTTATCGTATGTGATGATTATACTGGTTGAAATGTCCTCGAGATTTGTTGAATTGTTATGTTGCTGCTGGCAAACGAAACAGCTATAGACGATAATGATTAATGAGCTGAGCTGCCATCAGCCTCTTCGTTGCTGTCATAGTGGACAGTCTGGTCGATCATCGTCGTCGTCGTAGTGAACAACGCTTAGTCGTCTGACAGGGATTCCTTTGCTAATGGCTGTTGGCGGAAATCTAGTCTCAAGGCCGGCGAGGGCAGAACTCTAATTGTCAAAGATCGGTACATAGAGGGTAACGTAGATTCGGGATCACTTCCATTGTCTTCCCAGTAAAAGTTGATACATATGAAATAAATTTCATCAAAATATGATACATTTGAACTTTTAAAGAAAGTCTAGACCCATAACTCCTGATAGGCACGTAGAGATTCGGGATCATTTCCATTATCTTCTCCATAAAATGTTATACATATGATTTAAAATTAATAAAAATATGATATAATGGGGTTACGTCGTCATAGTCTCTTAGACGTGCATTTAGAGATCCGTGAACGCTTCCATTGTCTCACCTGATAATTTTTACATTTATGTAGATTCTCTAACCTTTTTTTTCTATAGAGAACACACAACCATCACACAAAAGCATATACACACAGACGTTAAGTTTTATATAGAGAGAAGATAATGTATGCGCGAGTGTGTATGTGTGTGTGTGTGCGTGTATGTGAAACTAAAATGAAGACAATTTATATTTATGATTCTGTCCACAGATTTCATACATCACCCATCGCAGAAACAACGCAACGAAATAATAGATATGTCATTTGAAAGATATCGTTATAATCTCCCAGGAAGCCAGGTGCGTCAGATCGTTCATTGTATTTGGCTAAAAAAGGACGGCCGTTCCTTAACATTTTACTTCAATCTTGCACATTGTCGGCTGAATGACTTTTCGACCCAAACGTAATTGCGTCTCTTTATATCCCCAAGTTTGGAAACTTCCCCGCCATTTGTTTGAATCTCATTTTCCATATGATTTCTGAAATTGATTGAAAGTTTGTATCGATCGCTTGGCAGAATTTCATCACTAGTAGAAATCTTATCGTACATGGTGGGGAATAAAGATCTCACATTTTGAATCGATATATAAAATAATATTATATTTCTTAAAAATACATACAAAATTGTTTTGTTTTCATGTATTTTTACAACCCATTATTTTTTTTAAACCCAATTGATTTTTAAATGCAATTATTTTTTTTAAAACCCATTAATTTCTCAACACAGTTTTTCAAACCCATTCATTTTTTTCTAAACTCATGATTTTTTTTTTATTCATTATTTTGTTAAACTTGACAATCGGGGAAATAACGTTCGTTGTTGGCAATACATTGATGGGTCGTTCCTGGAAGTTGTAATCTGCTATATATGTTATGTTTGGCCATTTATAATGCTTTTTTATTCTAAGTTTTTTCTGTATTATATCTATTAATTCTAATGCTAAATAGTATCTTATTGTTTATTTTCCTGCATGTATCTATATGCCTTTTAATGGAGGCTGTTTGTGTATTGATGTTCTTTAATGCGGAAGTGAAGTGTTGTAATAGTTCTACCTATATAAAATTGTTGTCTGTGAAATATGTTTTATATATACACACTTATCTATAATCTCACAGAATATACAATGTGAGATGTAAAGATATCCTATAGTTTAGATGAATATAAACTTAAGAACATGACTATCTAGAAAAAATAACTGATTATATTTCTCAAGAGTACATACAAAATAGATTTGTTTTAATGCGTTTTAAATACATACCGGATATAATGGCGACCGCTGTTGACCATGCCTTGCTGCGGTCATTTCCGGAGATATCAGTGACTTTATGTGGCATCTAAGAGAGAATTGCGTCGATTTCCTTCAAATCCTTAAGAGGACGAGAACGAAATCAGTAAACATTCTCTATTACGAATCCCTAGCATAAAAAGCCACAAAAGCTGTGTAACATATTACTACGGGACTGCTTCCCTGTAGACTACACCATGGTCGCTTTATAGTACAATGTAAACAAATAATTGTTGAGATGTCTTCTTAAGTAATCAAATGTTGTCTATTCCGTCCATCTTTTGAAATTCTCTTATAGTATTGTTCATTGACTCTTACCCCCCAGGTCACTATTAATCAACACGGAAAGAATGTCAAATCGACGGACACATACAGCAAGCAATCAGAGAGTGTTCAACTTGTCAGTTTTTTAAGTTGTTTAGTCTTTAAAACTATATGTAAAAAAAATTTTAGTCCAAAGTCCTTCGTTTGGAAAATCGCTTTGTAACTCAATCAATCTCTTGTAATCACTATATTAGTTAGATTACAAAAAATGTACGCTAGTCTTAATATTTTTATAGGGATCATCAGTTGTTTATCATGTAAAACTGTTTCGGCGGTTTAAAAACAAAACAGTATTCTTCTCACGGCTCTTCAGCGGTGTTGATCAAAAACCACCTCCCTTAATAAACAAAATCAAAACATTCCGAATATCAGATCTAGTTTTTGGTTCCAGATTAATTTTTGTTTCGTCGTCCCTACGACTCATCAGTGTAGAAAGATCTGGGTATATGACAATACTACTATGAGAGATGTCCTCTTTAGTCTTTGTTAAGGCAGGCGTCAAGGAGAAGGAAAACTCCGATCTAACACCTGCTGTTTAAGTGGCTGCTGGTCGTTGGGATGTTTGTCTATCACTGGGTTCATATTCATCGATACTCAGAGAGTGGTCGTCGTGTCGCACAAGCATTGATCACGATACTCCTGTTATTGTGCTACTACTTTTGGCGTATGTGATTCATGTTTAGATACCAACTAAGTGTCTAGATTAGCAGAATTAATGTAATGAGTAATACGAAATTTAATTTGAAAATGGCTTGTTGGAACGTCAGAACCTTACTGGATCGTTATGGTTCTGACTGGCCGGAGAGATGAACAGCACTTTTAAACAAGAACCTTTATGTTTCAACATTGATATAGCAGCCTTGTCAGAGACAAGATTGTTGGAGGAGGATAGTTGTGTAGAGGAGGGCTCTGAATATGTATTTTACTGGATCGGGAAACAGGACGGCGACCCACACGACCATGGCGTATGATTTGTTCATAAGAAATGTGTTGTTTCTAAATTCGAGAATCTTCCTTGTGGTATAAATGAGCGCATTATGACCGTAAGTTTACCTCTATCTGGTCAGCGATATGCAATTCTTATTTCTGTTTATGCTCCTACATTGGACAGCCTACTCGAGCTAGTAGAATTATTTTATGAAGATCTTAAAATAGTTATCCTGACTCTTCCGCGATATGATAAAATTGTCTTGCTGGGGATTTCAATTCAAGGGTTAGTAGGGCGTCCATTCGGACGTTATAGAGTTGGAAGTATGAATAAGAGCGGGCTGTGTTTACTGCAAATGCGTTCGGAACTGGATTTAGTGATAACTAACACGTGTTTCCACCTGAAACCAAAGTATAAAAAGACATGGATGCATCCATGATCCAAGCAATGGCATTTGATCGATTACGTCATCACCTGTAGACGCGATCTACATGAAGTCTGCAAGATTCGAGTCAAAAGGAATGCTGAGTGCTGGACAGATCATCGTCTGGTGTGTGGTGTCCTCGTAGAATAAATGTTGCAAAGCTGAAGGATGATAAATCTGATCTAGAACTTGTGCATATATCGTTTGATGGTACCTGGGAATGTTTTAAGGAGTGTGTTTATGAAAGAGAAGTAGATGTTATTGGGCTAACGAAGAGAAAGCATCAAGACTGGTTTGATGCTCACATAGCTCAACTACTTACATAAAACGACGCATAAACTTCATCAAAGGCGGATGGATAGTAGCCTGTCACCTCAAGATCTGAAGTCTGTGAAACAGTCATACTTAGCTATTAAATCAGAGTTGCAGAAATAACTTAGACGGATGAAGGGTGAATGCTGGCGACAGAAGACTTGTGATATTCAGCATGCCGTTGATGTTAAAGACAGTAAAGCAATGTATGACCTGAGGAAGATAGTATATGGTCCTAGCCATTCTAGTGTTACCCCATTGTAGTCCAGTCAAAATGTGGCTGAACCTCAAACAAACTGCTAACAAGGGTTTTTAACTTGGATATTGGGCATGAATAACCTCTCTTCCAGATAAAAAAAGTTTACCAAAATTAGCCTTGCGGAAAAAGAGTTAACAGGCGCCATCTTTAAAATCCAACTTAACATTTCGAGACATAAAATTCCTGACATTTCCTGACAAGTGTGTTTATTATTCCTGACAAAAATAAATGTGTTTCCTGAGAAAAAAAACTTTATTAAATTAGAAATAAAAATATTTTTTGCATGAAAACCCACACAGGGCACACCCCAAACCAGTTTGATATTTTCTTGGTGTTTTAAATTGTAATGAAGGTAGCTATATGCTTAATAATAAACTACCAACAGAAAATGACTAGCCCTTGTCATTGTTGTCATGTTTTTTCTTAGACAAATATGAATATAAAAGGTACAGAAACAGACTAAGTATTATTTTTCAAGGCAATAATAATAATATTAATATTAATAATAATAAACATAATAACAACAATAATAATAATAATAATAATAATAACAATAATATAAATAATAATAATAATAATAATAATAATAACAACAATAACAATAATATTAATAACAATAATAATAATAATAATAATAATAATAATAATAATAATAATAATAATAATAATAATAATAATAATAATAATAATAATAATAATAATAATAATAATAATAATAATAATAATAATCAGCTCCTCCCAAAAAAAATAAATAAATAAAAAAATAATCAGCTCCCCCCCACAAAAAAAAAATTTTTTTTTAATTTTTTAATTAAAAAATAAAGAAAAAATGGTACCAGCCTAGGCTGACACTACACAAAATATTTGCATAGGGTCAAGGAGGATAAGAAGACCGAGGAGGGACAGCACAAACCAGACCTCCACTGGAAGAGTGCGGGGAATACTGGGACCTTGGGGAGGCTTATTGCCACCAAAATCCCAGAGAAGACCAATGTTCCTTACCAGCGAGAAATCAATGGTATACGGCTGTTGTGATACTGCAAGTTTATTTGCGGTGGCTATCGAAAAGAGGTGGAGAATACTGGACATCTGGGGAGACTTGTTGTCACTCAGACTCCAGGTAATACCACCGGTTGTCGGTGAGCAATCACTGATGACCTGTGTGAGAACTCCTAGTGAGTACATCATCATCATCATCATCATCATCATCATCATCATCATCATCATCATCACCACCACCACCACCACCACCACCACCACCACCACCACCACCACCATCATCATCATCATCATCATCATCATCATCATCATCATCATCATAATAATAATAATAATAATAATAATAATAATAATAATAATAATAATAATAATAATAATAATAATAATAATAATAATAATAAAAAAAATTAAAAAAAATTTAAAAAAATAAAGCCATCAGCTTCGGCTAATACCGCACAAAATAGTCGTGAAGGGTCAAGGAGGATGGTAGTACCGAGGAGGGTGAGCTGACCTGAATCACTGGATGAGTGTGAAGAGTACTAGGACATTGAGGAGGCTTATTGCCACCCAAATTCTAGTGAAGCCCAATAGTTGTTGCCGGCGAGAAATCAATGGTAAGTGGTTGTTGCGATAACGCAAAATCTTTTGCAAAGGTTTTCGAAAGAAGTAGAGATTACTAGAAATCTGGGGAGACTTATTGTCACTTATTGTCTAGGGAACATCACCGGTTATTCTCAGTGAGTATTCTCTCATGATTACCTGTGTGCAAAACTCCTAGTGAGTAGCAATAATAATAATAATAATAATAATAATAATAATAATAATAATAATAATAATAATAATAATAATAATAATAATAATAATAATAATAATATAGATAGTGCTATTTTCTGAATAAGTAAAAATAATATATATAAAATATTATATATAAATAAATATAAATATTATATATAAAAATATATAAAATTAATAAAATAAAAAAATAAAAATATATATATCAGAAGTTAATAAAAGGAAACTTATTTTAACAATCTTAGTGAAATTTAAAATATTTTGTTTTCTTTAAATGCCTTTAGGAAACATTTTTAATTTATCATCAAAAAAAATGTATGTTTTGAAAATGGACAGAAACAATTGTATGAATAAAATGTTTTTTTAAAAATTCGGAACATTTATTAATCATTATATTATATTTTAGCTTTAGAGTATACACTATTGAGATATCAACCCAACTTTTCTGTGAATTTAAAGGAATTTAAATAATAGATATTTAAGAGAAAGAGATTATTATTACGTCATTGCTGCCATGCTCAACTTGCTGAACATCAGACAAAAATGGATGAAATAATTTAAATAACATATATTTGATAGAAAGAGATTATTATTACGCCGTTGCTGCCACGCTCAACTTGCTGAACATCAGACAAAAATGGATGAAATAATTTAAATAACATATATTTAAGTGAAAGAGATTACTATTACGCCGTTGCTGCCATGCTCAACTTGCTGAACATCAGACACAAATTGATGAAATAATTTAAATAACATATATTTAAGAGAAAGAGATTATTATTACGCCGTTGCTGCCACGCTCAACTTGCTGAACATCAGACACAAATGGATGAAATAATTTAAATAACATATATTTAAGAGAAAGAGATTATTATTACGCCGTTGCTGCCATGCTCAATTTGCTGAACATCAGACGCAAATGGATGTACTAATTTGAATGTTTTCATATTTGTGAAAATTTACAATATTTTAACGGATTAAAAAATAATTTTATCGATTATCCATTGTAGTCTTTTGCTTAAGGAATTAAATGAAGCCGAGATATTCCCCCACGGGAAGAGAAATCAATATTTCTTCAATTAAACTCCTAAGAACCTGCGCCAATATTCTTTACAAAATGAAGGAAATCAAAACCACGCGAAGACTATGACTCATTCGACTTGGAAACTTGTCCAGATGAAGAATTACTTTTAGTTTTTAAAAATGAGCTTTTATTGCATTCGCATTTTATCTCATGCAAAAGTTACCTGTTCAAAGTCGTTCCTATTGCGCAGCGAATATAAACGAGTTTATTGAGTTGAGGAATCATTTGTGAGCGGTTCGGAATCTTGTTCATTTCAGAAATTTATGAATCTTGCTCATTATTAGACATTTCCAAATCTTGCCCGTTACAAGAAATTTCTAAATCTTGCCCATTGCCAGAAATTTCTAAATCTTGCCCATTAATAGAATTTTCTTAATCTTGTCTATTATCAGAAATGACTGAACCTTGCCCATTATTAGACATTTCCAAATCTTGCCCGTTACAAGAAATTTCTGAATCTTGCCCATTACCAGAATTTTCTTAATTTGTCCATTATCAGAAATTTTTGAATCTTGCTCATTACCAGAAATGTCTGAATCTTGCCCAATACCAGAAATTTCCAAATCTTGCCCGTTACAAAAAATTTCTAAAGCTTACCCATTAATACCCATTTTTTTAATCTTGTCTATTATCAGAAATTTCTGAATTTTGTCTATTAACAGAAATTTCTAGAATCTTGTCTATTATCAGAAATTGCTGAATCTTATCCATTACCATAAATGTCTGAATTTTGCCTATTACCAGAATTTTCTTAATCTTGTTCAATATCAGAATTTTCTTAATCTTGTTCATTATCAGAAATTCTGTAATTTGCTCATTACCAGAAAATTTAATAAATGTAACAATATTCAGCCTCCTCTTGTATCCGCATCATTCTCCCAAACAATCAGTGTTTAGTACAAGCATACGGTCGCATATTCTTGCTAGTATATATATAATGTAAACGTTTTATTTGCTAAAGAACAGACGATTGTAGCAATGTTTGGTTCATTTACGCTACCCCAACACCAAGGATTAGGTAATGCTTGGGAGGACGATTTCATGGCAACAGAACAGATTCTACACCATCCCTCAAAGTAAGAGAACATGTCTGGAAGGATGGTATCATGACGAACGAACAGATACTACACCATCCCTTCCCTGAATTAGACAATGAAAGATAGTATAATAGTGCATTAATAAAAGTAATAGTATAGTTTCGGCTTCAGACAGACAGATACCAAATCGCCATGAGTAATAATAAATCTCTATTTACATAAAGTTAGTTCTGTGTATATATTTATATATTTATATGTACAGGATAATCTCCTAAACTAATGAAAGAATCATTCCGAATTTGGGAATATATATTCTAGGGAACACGGTTAATAACATGGGTACATTATATTTATTTTAAGTTCAACATTTAGGAGTTGCATGTATATATGTTTATTTATATATTTATATACCTATGCAAACATTGTTACACATAACAGCATTTCTCTGGATAATATATGCTCCATATGTATCACGAACGTTTTCGATTCTTCATCGAATCATCATGTGACAAAAATAAAAAATACGCCTTTTTTATTTTTGTCACCTGAAGATGATTCGACGAAGAATCGAAAACGTTCGTGATACATAAGAGACATATATTATCCAGAGAAATTATGGTTAACAATGTTTGCATCAATGAAAGAATGCTGCCTAAATACACAGATATTGCTTAGCGATTTTCAATACGTTATCTGATGTCCATTATTTGATGGAAAAGTTAAAGGATGAACGTTCTTTATATCGAATTGTGTAAATGTGCACTTTTATTTTGTTATCAATATCGTTAAACTATTTTATTGTATTTTCTATTGTTTTTAGCTTATCGCTAAATAAGAACCGTTAATTATGCTAAAAACACAAATAAAACTTCTTAAATAAATAATTCTCCTGTCGTTTGATGTGGATTTTTGCGAATAAGTTCATCCAATCGAATTCAATTCTTCGACTAGTTTGTGATCGTTCCTTGTTATCAAAATTCCGAGTTCTACATATCGAAAAATAATAAAACAACAACAACGGCATTAGATAGAGGTGTTACCACTTCTGATTCTACCGTACAAATCCGACGAACAACTTCGGCTGCCTTAACACCGCCATTAAATGTAAAAGACAAACGGCATCGAAAATATCCAGTTTTGTCCACTTGTCATTCATTTTTAATTTATTATTGGGTCACTGCTTATCAAGGCCAATAGCTACTCGAGGATAAAGGTTAATGAGACAAAATGATTATCAGCCGAAACAATCAATGTTAT
Organism: Sepiola atlantica; assembly: GCA_963556195.1. Classification (NCBI taxonomy): domain Eukaryota; kingdom Metazoa; phylum Mollusca; class Cephalopoda; order Sepiida; family Sepiolidae; genus Sepiola; species Sepiola atlantica. The sequence continues at coordinate 17,776,642 of OY744551.1, read as the reverse complement.
GAACTAAGCTTGATTACTTATGGGGCGGTTTATGGCAAGTACCTGTTGACACTGAATTTAAAGACGACTATGTTGTACTCTGAAGGGAGGCAATCCCGCGGTATTGTCTTCCACAAACGGGAAGCTCTGGCAAAGAATCTCTGTTCATGAAAATTCTTCCACCCGCTAGACACATGGGGGGAAGAAAGGAAAGTCTTTTTCAGTTGGGGTACAAGGGCGATTTCTTGCAAATGTTAAATATTGATGGGGTACGGTTGCTAGTAGATATATAAGCAAAATATTTTGCTGAGATAAATGTTGGAAAACAGGAAGAGTTTCCGACAAGGTTCAGAAACAGGGTCAAAAGATTGATCTTCCGGAGTAGTGATAAAGGAAGCCAAAGAGGCGGGATACATTGCGCTATGTGTTTACTTCCGAGACTTTTTAGAAGATAGTTCAGTCTTGACGCCAGCTTGTATCTAATAAAATGTATTAATTATGTAGCTGGTGAAACGATAAAAATTAAGCAATGAGCTTAAAACATAAGTGACTCTCTCTCTCTCTCTCTCGTTCTCTCTCGTTGCATAGGACGAGTTCATGCTGACATCTACAACATTATGCTAAGGTATGAAACATAATTTTTTGAATAACAAAACATTTTTGCCAAAACGTTTTTATTTCGGCCAATAAATTATTCCACAGCCCAATCTTCTGCTTTTCAAGTATCTGGCGCGACGAATATAAGTGCTAAGTAATAATCAGTTCTAAGTGACAGTCTTCTGGATGTTGAAGGTTCAATCCTCAGTGAGGGCAATATTAAGAATACAGTTACGAATTAATTAAGGCTTCTACCCTGTCATGGCTGACGGAACAAGAGCAAACTACCCCTGTTTGAAATTCCGTACAGATTCCCGAGTTCGACAAAAGCATTCAAGAGTTTGACAAGATGCACCTGAAAGCTGATGAACCGTTGCTCAAAACAACAAGATACTACGAGCAAGCTGATTTTGAGTCAATCAGAGATCACATCAGTGACGCCCCATGGAGGGAAACCTTCTTACTCCCTGCCAACCAGTGTGCAAACGAATTAACTGAATGGGTCAAAGCAGGCATTGAAGCCTATGTCCCCATGCGAAAATTCTTTAGCAAGCCCCACTCTCCTCAATGGTTCACTTCGGAATGTGCAGCTGCCATTTCTGAGAGGCAACAATCATTCCGTAAATTCAGCCGCCATAAGTCAGCTACTAATAGGCATAAATTTATAGAGTCAAGAAACAATTGCAAGGCCGTGATAGGCGAAGCGAAGAGAAGGTATAATGAGTTAACAAAAAAACGCATCCAGTCACAGAAACTAGGTACTCGCGATTTCTGGAAAATCTACAATAGTGTAGTGAATAATGGTCAATCTATGATTCCCCCACTTTCAAACCACAATGATGTCGTTTGCACGGCCACTGATAAGGCTGAACTACTTGCACAGCGTTTCGCTTCTAACTCTACTTTAGACTCAGGTAACCACCCTCTCCCTGAATTACCATTGCGAACTGAAGCCACACTTGATAACCTGGTCATCACCCCATCCCAGGTCAGAGACATTATAAAAAGCCTTGACACCTCTAAAGCTTGTGGGCCTGATCTTATACCTGTAATAGCAATAAAGAAATGCTCTGCTGAACTGGCTCCTGTCCTCTCCAAACTTTACAATAAATGCCTAGCCGAATCTTGCTTCCCCGATAGCTGGAAAATTGCCTCTGTGGTACCAGTCTACAAGAATTCTGGGAATAGAACCGACCCTCAGAACTACCGCCCAATCAGTCTACTGCCGATCTTTGCCAAATTTTTGAATCCTTAATCAATCTAGCGATAGTACGTCACTTAGTTAATGCTAAACTTCTATCTGACCGCCAGTATGGATTTAGACAAGCACGATCTACTGCAGACATCTTAACGGTCATCTCTGAACGCATGTATCAAACTCTCGACAAGGCAGGTGAAGCTAGGGCAGTAGCGCTTGATATATCCAAGGCCTTTGACAAGGTATGGCATAAAGGGCTTCTCCTGAAAATACGCTCATACGGTATTACTGGGCAACTACTTAATATAATTAGATCCTTCCTAAACAAAAGAAAAATCCAGGTTGTCCTCGATGGCCGTTCATCTAAGCAACATGACATAAATGCTGGTGTGCCCCAGGGATCTATTCTTGGACCTTTGTTGTTCCTGATCTATATAAACGATCTCCCTGATGACATAGTGTCTGAGATTGGTTTATTTGCTGACGACACCACGCTTTACTCTCGCCATGTTGGCAAAACAGACGCGATCATATCTGAGGCAATGGCTGAATCCTTAGAAAATGACCTCCAGGCTGTAGTGGATTGGGGCCATAAATGGTTGGTGACTTTTAATGCCGCAAAGACTAAGCGCCTTTCCTTCAACAACTACAAGAAGTCTCTCCATCCACCGATTGTCATGGCAAATAACACCCTACCTGAGAGTTCATCATTCAGACTCCTTGGCCTAACATTCACAGGTAACATGAATTGGAACACATACATTGAAGACATTGCCAAGGCTGCCGCAAAGAAGGTTGGCTCCCTCTACCGTGCTAGTGGACTCCTTACACCTGACATTATCCTGTATCTCTACAAAGCCACCATTCGCCCATGCATGGAGTATTGTTGCCACATCTGGGCTGGTGCATCATCTACTAGTCTCTCCCTCCTTGACAAGGTCCAAAAAAGAGTAGTCAACCTAATAGGTCCCTCACTGTCAGCTAAGCTCCAGCCCCTGTCCCATCGCCGCAATGTGGCATCCTTGTGTTTGTTTTACAAATACTTCAATGGATTATGCTCCGATGAGTTGGCTACTCTGGTGCCCCCTCGACGTAAATTCACTAGACTAACTCGACATTCTACTAAATCTCATTCATTCACTGTGGAGGTCCCCAGATGCCGGAGAGCATTCTACTCAAATAGCTTTTTTCCTCGTGCTGCTGGCCTCTGGAACTCCCTCCCTGCCCCCTGTTTCCCCGACAGTACTGACATGCAGAAATTTAAAACTAATGTAAACAGACATCTCGCTGCTCAGATCCCAATTTAAGCTGAACCACTAATCCTTCTCCCCTTTTCCTTTTTCTCAGTAGCCCCTTACGTTTACAGTGGCGTCCTGCCTTGTTTGGGGTGAATCATGTAAAAAAAAAAAAAAAAAGAAGGTCGGAGGTTACATCGGCCGAAACGTTGTGATAATAACATCCAAGATGAGAACAGTAGTCCGAACAATCCAAATAATACAGGTTGAAAAAAAGCGTTTCATATTTCTTTACACAGTCTTTGAACATTGCTGCACGGATTGGGCAGTAGAAGGCAGATAAAGCAGTGTTGCGTCGTATGGTCTTCTCCTCCACATTCGCAAGTGATTGGGTCAGTTTTGTATCCTCATCTAGCCATAGTAGCTTTTGATCGCCCCATCCCTGTTCTCAGCTGGTTGAGTGTCCTCAACTGGACCCAAAGTGTGTGTGAGCCAGAAGGCAAGGCTTCCTAAGAGGGGGCCCCTATGCGACCAGGACAGAGATTTATCTCTAGCCTTCTGGTTCACACCCGTAGTCTGGTTTATTTCTCGCATGTTGTTAGGGGCGAGGCATGACTGAGGAAGCCTCTCCTTAACTTCAGTAGTTGAGCCAGATGGCCAAGTAAGCACTGCACTACGTTATCTGCGATCAGTTTAATGCAAAACTCTCTAGCGTATGTAGGTAAATTAATATTGACATATATATATATATATATATATATATATATATATATATATATATATATATATATATATATATGTGTGTGTGTGTGTGTGTGTGTTGGTGTGTGTGTGTGTGTGTGTGTGTTGTTTCACAAACAATGAATTTTAACCAAAACAAGTTCCAAATCATATTACATTATTCTTTTAATTATGCTGGCTACGAACGTTTCAGAAATATTAATGTTTTATTTGTGTTTGAAGACATGATTACAATGCGAATAAATGCCCATAATAATCAAGTCAGATTGTCGACCAATTTCAACATTGTGCAAATCTTCTCTTCGGGTCGGTTATAAAAAGTATTTGAGATAATCGAAGGGGTCCTAATCCGTTTGTAAATTATATGGATAAAATTCTAGGAATAACACAGATAAGGTTATAAAAAATCTGTTTTGGGTTGATAACAAGCTTCAAACATGGTTGCGAGTTTTTTTGTTTTTCAACGGGAGGTAATTCACGATAATATAAACACCGTTGGAAGCGATATAACTCGGTAGTATAGCTGTGCTTTTCAAAATATCTTTCAGAATATGACGTACTGTCATAGTGAAATGTGACGTAGTTACAGATAGGCGCCAAATTTCTAGTGTATATGTATTAAATATTGCGTGAGTATAATTTTATTAGTTGAGAATCACAGGAAATGGGTTTCAGTCGAGATCAGCTTGGTGCAGTCGGAGGTTAGCTCGACCTAATGTGGAAATTGATAGAAGCGAACGTGACGTCACATGGATTAAATAGAGAAGAAGAGTTCGATTAGAAGCTTTAGAGTGCGAACACGTGCGTTGATAGATGTCCTGTTATAATGTGATTAACCAGTAATTACCCCCCCTCTCTCTCTCTCTCTATCTCTATCTCTCTCTCTCTCTCTCTATCTCTCTCTCTCTCTATCTCTATCTCTATCTCTCTCTATATATCTATCTATCTATCTATATATATATCTATTTATCTATCTCTGCCGCCCACCCACTGGTCAGTGATTTAGAACAGACGATCTCATGCGAATAAACCTTTCCTTATCTTCAAGCCTTGTCTCTTCTATGTCCTTTTTCGGGATATAAACGAACTTGTTTGTAGGCGGCGTTTTCTCAGTCAGGCAGGATCCCATAAAAGGGACGTGCACCAGAATGAACGGCAGCAAGGTATGTAATAAATGTTCATATATTTGATGTGGTCGTTACTTACGAGTGCGCACGCTCAGTCTCTCATTAACTTCGGTGATTGAGGACTTCGGGGTGGGTTAATACCAGTCGAGGATTCGTTTTTGATAATCAGTCCGGCAGGAACTGGGCCATTTCGGTGGCCTTTAATCTGCCGGGCTGGGTTGTCCTAGATGTACCCTCCCAGGTATTGCCTCCCCTCTTTGGGGAGGACTGAGTTTATTACTTACTGCCTGAGACACCCTGACCGGAGAATGTCGACGGGGCTGCTCAGGCTATTTTTGCTAGGCCAGAGTGCTCCTCCTTTAGAGGCGCTGGCTTGACTCTTCCCCACATTCCGACCTTGTGTCACATATTGCTGTGGTGTCTTACGAGACATCATACTTCCCCTAAGAGAGGAAGTATATGTCACATTTCTACGCAAACAATTGCATCATTGGTGCGGGTTTAGGTTTAGGGTTTATGGTTGGGGTTAGGGTTAGATCTTTCCACCTTGGTTTTACGATGGTTCATCTTTCTTTTTGTTCATCTTTCTTTCTGTTCGTTTTTCTTTTTTGTGCGCATTTTATGTTTCCGTTTCAGTAGATTTATGGCTAGAATTCTCGTTCTAAAAATGCTTACAACTACCTGCCAACTATGACTATTTCTCTCCTTCTCTTTTCTTAATTTGGCATATCTCTCTCTCTCTCTCTCTTTCTCTTAGTCTACTCTCTCTCTCTTTCTCTTAGTCTACTCTCTCTCCTTCTCCCTTTCTCCTTCTCTTAGTCTACTTTCTCTCTCTCTCTCTTTCTCTTAGTCTACTCTCTCTCTCTCCTTCTCTTAGTCTACTCTCTCTCTCCTTCTCTTAGTCTACTCTCTCTCTCTTTCTCTTAGTCTACTCTCTCTCTCTCTTAGTCTACTCTCTCTCCTTCTCTTAGTCTACTCTCTCTCTCTTTATCTTAGTCTACTCTCTCTCCTTCACTTAGTCTACTCTCTCTCTCTCTCTCTCTCTCCCGCTCTCTTACTCTACTCTCCACTCCCTCTGTCTCTCGTACTTCTTCACTGTCTCACAGCTATCAGTATATTTACTTACCTTCTCTGCAGGTGACGTTTTGAAAAGCCAGTCCACTCTGCCTACACAAAATACCTAAGCAGCCCCGTCGGCATTCCCCGGTATGCACGTCTAAGATGATTAACAATAAACTAAACCCTTTTCAAAGCGAGAAGTAAAAGCCTGGGAGGGTGGACCTCCTAGGAACACACCTAACCAAACCTCAGCCGGACTGATTGTCAAGGACGTAAATGTAATATATATATATATATATATATATATATATATATATATATATATATATTAAGAATACTCGTCTCAGAACAGGTAAAATAAATTTTCTGAATAGAACAGTTTTGGACAACTTTTGTGTCGCCTTACGAAGATTAAAATGATGAAGATATGATGCTACTAAAATTATGAAGATATGATGGTACTAAAATGATGAAGATATGATGGTACTAAAATGATGAAGATATGATACTAATAAAATTATGAAGATATGATGCTACTAAAATGATGAAGATATGATGCTACTAAAATGATGAAGATATAATGTTACTAAAATGATGAAGATATGATGCTACTAAAATGATGAAGATATGATGCTACTAAAATGATGAAGATATGATGCTAATAAAATGATGAAGATATGATGCTACTAAAATGATGAAGATATGATGTTACTAAAATGATGAAGATATGATGCTACTAAAATGATGAAGATATGATGCTACTAAAATGATGAAGATATGATGCTACTAAAATGATGAAGATATGATACTAATAAAATTATGAAGATATGATGCTACTAAAATGATGAAGATATGATGCTACTAAAATGATGAAGATATGATGTTACTAAAATGATGAAGATATGATGCTACTAAAATGATGAAGATATGATGCTACTAAAATGATGAAGATATGATGCTACTAAAATGATGAAGATATGATGCTACTAAAATGATGAAGATATGATGTTACTAAAATGATGAAGATATGATGCTACTAAAATGATGAAGATATGATACTAATAAAATGATGAAGATATGATGCTACTAAAATGATGAAGATATGATGCTACTAAAATGATGAAGATATGATGTTACTAAAATGATGAAGATATGATGCTACTAAAATGATGAAGATATGATGTTACTAAAATGATGAAGATATGATACTAATAAAATGATGAAGATATGATGTTACTAAAATGATGAAGATATGATGCTACTAAAATGATGAAGATATGATGCTACTAAAATGATGAATATATGATACTAATAAAATGATGAAGATATGATGCTACTAAAATGATGAAGATATGATGCTACTAAAATGATGAAGATATGATACTAATAAAATGATGAAGATATGATACTAATAAAATGATGAAGATATGATACTAATAAAATGATGAAGATATGATGCTACTAAAATGATGAAGATATGATGTTACTAAAATGATGAAGATATGATGCTACTAAAATGATGAACATATGATGCTACTAAAATGATGAAGATATGATGCTACTAAAATGATGAAGATATGATACTAATAAAATGATGAAGATATGATGCTACTAAATTATGAAGATATAATGCTACTAAAATTATGAAGATATGATGCTACTAAAATGATGAAGATATGATGCTACTAAAATTATGAAGATATGATGCTACTAAAATGATGAAGATATGATGCTACTAAAATGATGAAGATATGATGCTACTAAAATTATGAAGATATGATGCTACTAAAATGATGAAGATATGATGCTACTAAAATGATGAAGATATGATGCTACTAAAATGATGAAGATATGATGCTACTAAAATGATGAAGATATGATGCTACTAAAATGATGAAGATATGATGCTACTAAAATGATGAAGATATGATGCTACTAAAATGATGAAGATATGATGCTACTAAAATAATGAAGATATGATGCTACTAAAATGATGAAGATATGATGCTACTAAAATGATGAAGATATGATGCTACTAAAATGATGAAGATATGATGCTACTAAAATGATGAAGATATGATGCTAATAAAATGATGAAGATATGATGCTACTAAAATGATGAAGATATGATGTTACTAAAATGATGAAGACATGATGCTACTAAACCTGTCTAGAATCTCTCTACCGATGTTGATTAAAATCAATTCCATAATTTTAATATCTAAAATTAAAAATTTTAAGTTTAAGAGGTCTTAAAAAGAAATTGAAATTCAACAATTTTTGCTAAATTGGTGTCTATGGAAATCTGAAATAGTTTAATTTTCAAATGGGAGGTATCTGAATTTTCACGAGTGATTTCCACTTCATTTTACTCCCCTTTGCATAAACCTAAATACAACTAAATATAGCCCATATTACGCCCCCTTACGACTAAAGCTATGTTCCAAAATGCATAGTGATCGGTTAATTATTTTACGAGTGTATCATATACAAACTAATTAAGCTATATGTACTTACATCCAGTCACGCAAAAGTAAACGAGTACAACACGTGTCGTTTTTTAATCCCCATGACGTTGGAATTTAAGTTTGAAATATAACCCGTGTTCCGGGTTTCGAGTCCGGCGACCAGTGTGAATAATTCTTCTCTACACTGACGATTCCTGTAAGGATGAAACGTATACGTATGTAAATAAAACAAATAGTTATATATATATATATATATATATATATATATATATATATATATATATATATAAATGTATATATATATATATATATATATATATAAATGTATATATATAATAAAAATCGTTAAAATACATATATATGTATGTATTTTAACAGTTTAAATTATTTTCGAATCATAATCCAAATAAAAATATACACAACGATATTAAAGTTGTTTACAGCTGTTTAAAGACAGTGTTTATTTTTAGTCATACAATGCAACATAAAATTGTTCGAAAAGCGACTCTCATCAGAACGGTATTTCGTATGTAATCCGAAAAAACAATGGCAATATCCGAACAAAGAAGGTTGATACTCCGCCAAAATAAAAATTTTAAATCGCAAGAACAGATCCATTGTAATATACCTCGGTAAAATTTGAAATGATTTCTACCATGGTGCATATTTTGTAACCCAGGAGAGAGCTGAGGTGTGCAGACAATTTGTAACTTAAAAAAAATGCTAGTCGTCGTCTTTTGACGTAGGGGCATCACTTCAACCTCCTTTTTATCAAGGGGAATAATTAAGATATTTTTAAAAGAAGATTTTTTAAGGAAGAGTTCGAATGCAAAACGCGATGAACGCCATTTACAAAATGGCGAAGCGATCACTACAAAAAGTGTTTTAGTTCAACACTCTAACCCCAATCATATTTTACATGATGAGATATCGGCATATTTTCTGCTTTGCTTTCAATTAAACTAATATTTCACTCGAAGTATAGATTTGTCCTTCCTCTTCTTGTTTATTTTCTCCATTTAAAGAAATTGGATTTATTGATATTAGATCGTCAGCAAACACGCACGCACGCACATATCTCTCTCTCTCTCTCTCTTTCTCTCTCTCTCTCTCTCTCTCTCTCTCTATATATATATATATATATATATATATATATATATATATATATATATATATATATATATATATATATATATATATATATGAGAAAGGAAGGATGAAGGTAATCCGACGTAATGGGAAATGAAAAAGGAAAACTAAGCCCGGACATCGGTCCTGTGCACCCAGTATTGGCTACTACTTTTTCTCATCAACCCATCATCTCAACCCAAGATTCTCACGTACTTGCATGACATTTTTCTTAAAATTATCATCCTGAGGAAGTCTTATAAATAAAGACGAAACGTTGATGAATATATAAAAAAACATCCTTTTTGGTTTTCCTTTTTCATTTCCCATATATATATATATATATATATATATATATATATATATATATATATATATATATATATATATATGTGTGTGTGTGGGGGGGTGAATTATGACACTATATGTGGTAATATATATTCAGTAACTTTTAATTAGCACTCTTTTAAAAAAAATCAGCTCGTTGATTGTCATCAAGTAACAACAGATCATATATAAATAAGTCGGATTCGATTTATATTCCAACAACCATTTTTCTTTTTTTACACAGTTTAAAACAACATAACATTCTTGTTAGATTATATTTTACGACTCGTTTCTCTTATGTCTTATTATCGGCTCCGCAACACCCCAAGATCATCAGAAAAATCCAAAAAGAAGACAATTTCTCAAATTAAAAAGTCTTGAAAAAACCTACACCACACAGTGGGTCATTGTTGGCAAAACAAAGAAAAGACAAAAAAATAATAGAAAAAATACTTGTAAATATGCTGATAGCTATGAGACAGTGAATTTTTCCGTGGAGGCGATCATCGTCAAACTGGCGATCTACTTAGCCCTTGTCCTCGAGTGCCTCTCCCCACGGATCTTCATAAGTCGTGACCCATCAGTAAAAAAAAGTATTTTAACTTTTTTTACTGATGGGACACGCCTTTTGGCTAAGATCAAAGTGTAGTATCTGTTCCGATGGATACTGCACGCCTGTCCTGTGCAGATCTAGGAGGTCCACCCTCCCAGGCTTCGCCTCCCCTCTTTGGGGAGGAGTAAGTTTATTGCTTACTGTCTGAGGCGCCCCTACCGGGGAATGCCGACGGGGCTGCCCAGGCAATTTTTAAATGGCCAGAGTGCTCACCTCTCGGGCGCTGGCTTTTAAAACCTCACTTTCTCGACCCGATCTTGGGTCACATCTTACTTGTGGGAGTAAGATAAAACTGGCCTTGTGCCTAACTCCTAGCGAGGAGTAAATAAAGACAAGGGCTAAGTAGATCGCCAGTTTGGCGATGATCGCCTCCACGGAAAAATGCACTGTCTCATAGGCAAAACATAATATGTTTACTCTATTTCTTTAAAATCATATTTTTTTCATTCAGCTTTCTAACTTGACGTATTTTGTTAGTGTTATGACTTTGTTTGATGTTCTCTCTATTATGTGGTAACAAAATATTTATTAGTGTTTTGACCTTGTTTCATTAAAGAAGCATGTCCATGTGATGCCGATGCAATTCACGTAGAAACGATTATAATAATTCGCCGCGTTAACTGCTTTTGGACACATTCCAAAACAAATACATTCGCGTATTCTTCGGTTATCAAATAATCATTTTTCGCAAGCGAATATGTCTACACAGAATTGACAACATTCTCTACCTAATTATTTCTCCGTGTTAAGAGAAAATGCAGGTGTGCGTTATTGGTGTGGATCTTGTGTGGAAGAACCCATCCAATATTCCCGCCGTCTTACTAACAGACAAAATACGGTTTGTAGTAAAATAAAAATTATTATTATTTATTCAAAAGGATGAAATCCATTCATGTCATTGAGTATTTGCTGAAAGAGATCGCTGCTCTTCTGTTTCCACATAAACTCACACCGGCAGCTGTACGCAATTCCACGAAGCGTTCAACAGTAGCGTTTAGTCTGCATTTTGTACAGACTAACACTAACACTAACCTTATTTAACTTGAGAAAGTGTTATTACTTACTCGAAATAATCGAATCTATTCGTGTCATTAAGTACTTGCATAAATTCTATCTCTACATAAACTCACACAGTTTAGATGTTCACCATTTCGCGATGCGTTCCACAGTGGCGTTTTTCTGTATTCTGTGCAGCCTTACTCTAACCTAACCCTAATCAAACCATAACCAGACGCATGTCTTGACAGAACCAAAATAAAGTAGGTCAATGGTGTGCGCCCGCACTGCGCGTTATTGTCGGATTATGTTTTTCATATGTCAAATTTCCATTAGTAGCGGGGCATTTATACAAAAGATCCATTGATATAATGAACAACATTATCGACTATAGAATCGACAATACGCATCGATTTGATTGTTTTACGCACTAATATTATTGGGATGAAGAGGAAACAACTATTTTCTTGCAAACTATGGGTAAAATAACAACTTGTGTTCAAATAATCGTAAACATTTAACAAAATCTACATTAGTTATCGTGTGTCGACATTAATTACCTAAAAAGAGGTGATATGCCGTAAAACAAATAATCAGACCAATACAGGTGTAAACATGAATAATGCTGCATGTTATGCGGTGTTGCATAGTTGCAATGCATACAAACGACAGACCGGTAATGGGGAGAATTGCTAACGTACAGATTTATGTCCTCTGACCACTAACTCACCGTTTTAATTTTACCAAATGTATTCTGCAAATATATTCTCTGTGAATATTATACTTTTTTTTTAAATGTTGTGATAGTTTGTACAATATTGTTATAATACCCTCAAAATGTCCAAAAATATTTCCGTAAATGTATGAAAAAAGTAGGTTTGAAAATAAAAAATTGAAAAAATGCATTTGCACATATGTGTAGAAACATAATAAGTCTAGCCTATTTATCAACATCTCTTGAAGGAACCCTTGGCAAGTTCTTATGAGAAGCCCAGGATTCCGCAGAACCCTGGTTGGGAAACCCTGCTCTAGGTTAGTTCTATTCATTATCCTCCCTGTTTCGATTACTTCGGGGTAATCTCGCCATATATATAGTTTTATTAAAGCGAATGTTAGTCTATGTCTATGTATATAAGTGTAACCTGTTAACTTGCATTTCGCGAAACGAAACTGTAACATCTCAGTATACAAACACATTATATATATATATATAATGTGTGTGTTTATCGTTCAAGTTTTAAAGTATTGCATGGAAAGTTAATAAAATTGAAATATAAGCCAAATTAGCAATACAAGATTTTTTTTTTCTTACATTAATCCTATCGATTACGGAATAAAATTCCTTCTTCAGGGGTGACCAGTATTGAGTCATTTTTTTTTTTTTTTTATCAAAAAACAAGAATAAAGAAACTTATTTTTTTGTTAATTTGATAAACGTCTTTGATGGTACGACGTCATCGCCTTGCTGTTATGAAATGGCGGGTAGGATTCAAAACCGGTGTCGAACGAGAGATGCGTTGGCACGCTGTCGAGTAATGTGTGTGTTTATCGTTCAAGTTTTAAAGTATTGCATGGAAAGTTAATAAAATTGAAATATAAGCCAAATTAGCAATACAAGATTAATTTTTTTTTCTTACATTAATCCTATCGATTACGGAATAAAATTCCTTCTTCAGGGGTGACCAGTATTGAGTCATATTTTTTTTTTTTTATCAAAAAACAAGAATAAAGAAACTTATTTTTTTGTTAATTTGATAAACGTCTTTGATGGTACGACGTCATCGCCTTGACGTTTATCAAATTAACAAAAAAATAAGTTTCTTTATTCTTGTTTTTTGATAAAAAAAAAAAATATGACTCAATACTGGTCACCCCTGAAGAAGAATTTTATTCCGTAATCGATAGGATTAATGTAAGAAAAAAAATAAAATATATTAATCTGGTATTGCTAATTTGGCTTATATTTCAATTTTATTATATATATATATGTTTGTATACTTCTATGTATATGATTTACTCCTAAACTAATTAACCGATCATCGTGAATTTGGGAAAACAGCTGCTAGGCATAAGAGGTCGAAATGTCTATAATTAGTTTGATTTTGTTTTATGTAAAAATGGTAAAGAGGTGACTTAATGGTCAGAGTTGATCTAAAGGCGGAAGCCGATCAAAACCATGTGACTTCCGACCGGAAGGTCTTCGTCTCTTTCTGGGTGACAATTGAATAAAGCGGATTCTAAACATCGCCGTTTCCGGAGCCCCAACGAGGTTGCAGCGATAGCGTACAATGTAGCTAAGTGTAACGAGACAGGCGATTTATCTGTCTGTCTCTCTCTCTCTCTCTCTCTCTCTCTCTCTATATATATATATATATATATATATATATATATATATATATATATATATAGTCTCGGAAGTTTCTCAACCATTAAAACTATATAAAATAAAAAATAAAAAAATAAAAATAAAAAAAATAAAACTTATAGTCTCAAGTCTTCCAGTGGAAAATCACTCATGTAAGTCAATTTATTTTTTACAGTTATTATATTAGTTAGTTATATATATATATATATTTATCTATGACGCATAAGAAATCGATATGTTTTCTCTTTTAAATAAACCCTGTTAAAAAAAAACTACAATTGGCCTCCACGTGGTTGTTATCAACAGCCGAAAAGCAACCTGAGTTTCATAGCGACGACAACACCGACGACACCGACGACGACGAGAAGATCATCCCGCATGGGTTTAGAAAGAAAATGCGGATGCATAAAGGTGTATGCACCCAACGGTAAGGCATAATATAACACTATTACTACGAGAACTGAAGGCGAACTATACTATTACTATCTTTTAATGCTGAATTCAGTTTATTTAACTATTTCAGACTAATGTACTATATTTCAACGCTCAATTCATAGGAGAGCCGACTATATGTTCTTCTGTGATGATATCATACTCCCAGGCATTACCTCCTCCTTTTTTGGCGGGTGGAGGTAATGTAGTATCTGTTATGTGGTCATAATACTATCATCCCAGGGATTACCGTCTCCTTTTTGTGTTGGTGAGCATAGTGTAATATCTGTTCTTTTGTCATGAGACCATCCTCACAGGCATTACCTCCTTCTTTGGAGTAGTGTAGTATCTGTTCTGTTGACATGAGACGACGGTCCCAGGCATTACTTCTTTCTTTGGGGTTAGTGCAGTATGTTTTCTGTTGCTATAAAATAATTTTCCTATATATTACCTCATCCTTTGGAAAAGTAGTGTAGTATCTGTTCTGTTGTCATGCAACCATTATCAAAGGAATTACCTCCTCCTTTTGGGTAATGCAGTATATTTTCTGTTGTCGTGAGACTATCTTCCCCTTGAGAGGTTGTGTAGTATCCATTCTATTGCCATAAGACCATCCTCTCAGGCATTACCCCCTCCTTTAGGGAAATAGTGTAGTATATGATCGTTCGTCATATACACTAGCAACAATATACTTTTGTTAGTTAATAGTGGCTTGCTTTTCCAGCTCGCTATCGGTTCGCAAAGTTTGCTACTTGAAACCAAAATGTTGAATAATAAACATTTCATACATAAGTTTCTTGTAAACACGTGACAAAAACTTTCGAATTCATTCATATAAATATATCAACATTTATTCATATGAGTCGATTTTAACATGTTGGTAATTTTTATACAAATTCATTTATTTTTTTAAATAAAACCGTCAAGAAAAGTAAAAAGAAAGTGAAATCAATTCGCCTGAACGATGGTGTGTGCGTGCACGCGCGAACATTCTTTTTTAAATGAATTTAAAAACAATTTTTAAAAATTGTGGCGTCGGTCACTAATGGTATGGAGCAATCAGTCACCCTTTTCTCTTTCACTAACGGGAGAGGGGGTAGAGGTAGTCAATTGCCATCTCTCCTTTCTGAACTCTCGCTGTTTTATTAAATAATTTACGAATGAATAACACCAAACATTAATTGATTATTAACTGTTTCAAAAAATTGTTATTCAAATTAGGAAGGCAGAGAACTTTCTGTGGGTCTTTTGTCCTTTTGGCTAAGATCAAAGTGTAGTATCTGTTCCGATGCATACTGCACGCCTGTCCTGTGCAGTTCTAGGAGGTCCACCCTCCCAGGCTTCGCCTCCCCTCTTTGGGGAGGAGTAAGTTTATTGCTTACTGTCTGAGGCGCCCCTACCGGAAATGCCGACGGGGCTGCCCAGGCAATTTTTAAATGGCCAGAGTGCTCACCTCTCGAGCGCTGGCTTTTAACCCCACTTTCTCGACCCAAGCTGTGGTCACATCTTACTTGTGGGAGTAAGATAAAACTGGCCTTGTGCCTAACTCCGGGAGGAGTAAATAAATATACAGTATTACGAACGATCAGTCAGACAGAGGGTGGGTCGTTGTGGTTTCTTTTTGTCCTTTTCTGTCGGGCTGTTGGGTTTGTCCTGGGTGATCCTAGGAGGGCCACATTCGTAGGCTGTACTTTCTCTTTGAGAAGGGGTTGGTTTACGGCCAATCGCCAGAGGCGCGTCCACCAGGGAATGCTGATGGAGCTGCTTAGGTATTTTTGCTGGCCAGAGTGCGCTACAACTATTGCGCTAGCCTTGTGCCACATCTTCTCGCGGTGGGAGGGAGGTAGATACTTGTTGTATTATCGATTTAAATGGCAGTAACCGGTTTTGATGGTAATATAAGAGTGATAAATGAAAAAACTTTCACATTTATTTATCTAGATTATTATTTTGCAACTTCTCGTCTGTCTGTCTGTCTGTCTGTCTGTCTCTGTGTGTGTGTGGGGGGTGTAAGTGTGTGGGTGTGTGTGTGTCTGTGTGTGTGTGTGGGTGTGTATGTGTGGGTGCGTGTGTGTGTGTGTGGGTGGGTGCGTGTGTGTGTGTGGGTGTGTATGTGTGTGTGTCTGTGTGTGTGTGTGTGTGTGTGTGTGGGGGTGTGGGTGTGGGGGTGTGGGTGTGTGTGTGTCTGTGTGTGTGTCTGTGTGTGTGTGTGGGTGTGTGGGTGTGTGCGTGTGTGTGTGTGCGCGCGTGTGTGTGTGTGTGTGTGTGTGTGTGTGTGTGTGTGTGTGTGTGTGTGTGTGTGTGTGTGTGTGTGTGTGTGTGTGTGTGACAAGATGGACAATGTAAAAAAGTATTTTGCACATACGGTTAGATTATGCCGCTCCTTCCGGTCGCCTATTATTGCTATGATGGCGAATGTACCAAGGTTGACCCAGCGGGTCACGGTTCGTCTAGTGATCTTTAAAAGTACATCCCTTTTACGCATTGCGTTTTGATTTATTGTCCCAAAAGCTTCATCATAGAAATCCGGCTCCAATTGTTTGCCGCACACAGAGAGCAGATTGTGTGCGGACATGTCTGCTGGTCCCCGAGAGTGCATTCTCAACCGATCGATATTCTGCCCATGCTCAGTGCATTAACGTCTCCTTCCAACCAGCAAATAACTTTTCCCGCCCTATTTTTAGCTCCTCTCTTCGCTCGCGTGCCACTCCCTTTGCTAAAGCAACCGCTCATCTTGCCAGAAGGACAGCAGTCTCCATTTATCTTTCAGACATACTCACAAAGGAAACTGGCTTCTTATGTGCCGTCAACTAGAAAGGGGGGGGGATAAAAACTAAGAACGGGCAAGGAAAGTGAAAATCATTTGTTTTGTTTAATAAACGAACAGAAAATAAAGGCCGGAAACCTTTTGGAGAGAGAAGGGGCCCACTTAGCTATGCAGTGTCTTCGTGAAGGGTTATCGTATGAAATAAAATACAAATCAAATTTCCCGGACTCAAACCGCTCTACTAAACAGCAGCGTTTGTTGTTTAAATAAAAATAAGCAGTTTTAACTACGGAAATTGTAAAATAAAACAATTTCTAACTCACAAAAAAATATGAATTGTTTTTCTTCAAACAAAATTATTAAATGTGTAAATTATTTAATTTTTGATATTTTTTTCTGAAATCGACATTATGGTAATATTTTAGGTACATTTTGATGACATTCTTTCTTTTGAAAATTATGTGTTTGGATGAATAAAAAAATAAAAAATGGCATTGTTTCAAAAATAGAAAACGTATAACAAATTATAAGTAAATCCATTACCAGGTAGATGAAGCGCTCTTTCGCCTTGGTGGACAATCACCTAAAGATGGCGTCTAGATAAAAGCACTGGTCCTCATCACATCACTAGTTTGACGTCAGGAAGGGCACCCGGCCCATGAAAAATCTTGCCTGAACTAAGGAAATTACTTCCAAAAAGATCGGTCACATTCCAGGCTATGTAATTTAAAAACCTGGCCAGAGATAGGTTAGTTTGGAAGTCAATTTCTGAAAGCCGTCCAAAACAT
Organism: Sepiola atlantica; assembly: GCA_963556195.1. NCBI lineage: Eukaryota > Metazoa > Mollusca > Cephalopoda > Sepiida > Sepiolidae > Sepiola > Sepiola atlantica. The sequence continues at coordinate 17,758,822 of OY744551.1, read as the reverse complement.
GCCAGTATGAAACGGACGTTAACATGATGATGATGATGATGATGATGATGATGATGATGATGATGATGATGATGATGACATCATTCAGGTGGTCGTCACACTAATTGACTTTTAGTATTTAGTATTTCAGAAAACAGATGTTCATAAGTCAATCTTGTTAAGTTAGTGGCCGAATTTGGTACGTGGGCCGATGGTTACCGACCCCTATTTCAGATAGACTAAAACAACGATCTTCTTCTGTGGCTTAAACTCGAAGGAAAGAAAACGGATAAAAACTAGGAACGAACAATGAAAGTGAAAGTATTTTGGTTTTCAACCAAAAAATAAATTGAATTTCTGATTGAAACAATAAATTGAAACCTTGATTGAAAAAATGAATTGAACCCGATTGAAAAAATTAATTGAGCCCCTGATTGAAAAATGAATTGACCCCCTGAGTGAGAAAATAAATTGAATCCCTTATTGAAACAATGAATTGAACCTCTGATTGAAAAAAGTGAATTGAACCCTTGATTTAAAAAATGAATGGAACCTCTGATTGAAGAATAAATTAAAGTCCTGATTGAAAAAATGAATTGAAGTCCTGATTGAAAAAAATGAATTGAAACCCTGATAGAAAAAAATGAATTTAACCTCTGATTGAAAAAAGTGAATTAACCCTTGATTTAAAAAATGAATGGAACCTCTGATTGAAAAAATGAATTAAAGTCCTGATTGAAAAAAATGAATTGAAGTCCTGATTGAAAAAAATGAATTTAACCCTTGATTTAAAAAGTGAATTGAACCTTTGATTGAAAAAATGAATTGAACCCTGGATTGAAAAAATGAATTGAACCCCTGATTGACAAAATGAATTGAACCCCAAATTGAAAAAGTGAATTGAGCCCCGGATTGAAAAAAATGAATTGAACCCCAGATTCAAAAATTAAATTGAACACCTGATTGAAAAAATGAATTGAACCCTTGTTGAAAATAAAATTGTATCTTTAGTTAAAAAAACGAATTCCTGACTGAAAAAATGAATTAAACTCCTAATTGAAAGACTAGATTGAACCACTGTTGTAAAAAATGAATTGAACCCCTAGTGGAAAAACTGAATTGGACCCCTGATTGTGAAAAAATGAATTGAACCTCTGATTGAAAAAATTAATTGAACCTCTGATTGAAAAATGAATTAAAGTCCTGATTGAAAAAATGAATTAAAGTCCTGATAGAAAAAAATGAATTTAACCCTTGATTTAAAAAGTGAATTGAATTCCTGATTGAAAAAATGAATTGTACCCTTGATTGAAAAAATGAATAAAAACTTCGATTAAAAAAATGAATTGAAGTCCTGATTCAAAAGTGAGTTCACTCTAGGTGAGAAAAATGAATTGAATCCCTGATTGACAAAATAAATTAAAACCTAGATTGAAAAAAATGAATTAAACCCTTGATTGAAAAAATGAATTGAACTCCCGATTGAAAAAATGAATTGAATCCCGAATTGAAAAAGTGAATTGAACACCTGATTGAAAAATTAATTGAACCCTTGTTGAAAAAATATTGAATCTTTAGTTAAAAAAACGAATTCCTGACTGAAAACATGAATTAAACTCTTGAAAAACTAGACTGAACCCCTGTTGTAAAAAATGATTGAACCCCTGATTGAAAAACTGAATGTGACCCCTGATTGTAAAAAGTGAATTGAACCCCTGATTGAAACAATAATTTACTTAAAATAATAGAAGTATTGGATCTTAAACAATTTTCAGTATTTATTAATTAATAAATGAAAGTTTATATCAACGATTTATAATTATATTAAATTGTTTTTTTCATTTTGACATGAATAGGAAGTAATTTAACTGATATGAACTATGATTGTTTTGAAATGAAATTAACATTTTATGTTAACATTAATTAATAAATAAATAAAATAAACACTTTATATTAATATAAATTAATAAATAAAAAAATAAACACTTTACATAACCATTAATTAATTAATTACTTAATCAATTTATATCACATATTATATATCACTTTATATCACCATTAATTAATTAATTAAACACTTTATATTAACAATAATTAATTTATTAATTAATAGGATAAACACTTTATATTAACATTAATAAATTAGTACAAAATTAAACACTTTATATTAATATTAACTAATTAATTAATTTAATAAACATGTTTATATAACCATTTATTAATTAATTAAACACTGTATATTAACATTAATTAATTAATAATAAAATAAACACTTTATATTAACATTAATTAATTAATTAATTAATAAAATAAACACTTTTTAAAAAATAGTTCACCCCAAACAAGGCAGACCGCCACTGTAGACGTAAGGGGCTACTGAGAAAAAGGGTAAGAGAGTTTATTTTTAGGGGGTGGGGTAAACCTTAATTGGGAGCTGTGCAGCGAGATGTCTGTTTTCATTAGTTTTAAATTTCTGCATGTCAGTACCGTCAGGAAAACAGGGAGCAGGGAGGGAGTTCCAGAGTCCAGCAGTACGAGGAAAGAAGCTTTTGGAGTAGAAAGCTCTTCGGCATCTGGAGACCTCCACAGTGAATGGATGGGATTTGTCAGATTGTCGGGTTTGTCTAGTGAATTTGCGTTGTGGGGGCACCAGAGCAGCAAGTTCATCCATTAAAGTACTTGTAAAACAGGCACAAGGAAGCAACATTGCGGCGGTGGGATAGGGGCTGGAGCTTGGTGGATAGTGAGGGACCTATCAAGTTGACGACTCTTTTTTGGACCTTGTCTAAGAAGGAGAGACTAGTGGATGATGCACCAGCCCATATGTGGCAACAATACTCCATGCATGCACGGATGGTGGCTTTGTAGAGATATAGAATAATGTCAGGTGTGAGAAGTTTACTGGCACAGTAGAGGGAGCCCACCTTCTTTGCAGCAGTCCTGGCAATGTCTTCAATGTATTTGCTCCAATTCATGTTATCTGTGAAAGTTAGGCCGAGGAGTTTGAATGATGAACTCTCAGGTAGGGTGTTATTTGCCATGACAATCGGTGGTTGAAGAGGTTTCTTGTAGTTATTGAAGGAAAGTAGTTTTGTCTTTGCGGCATTAAAAGTTACCATCCATTTTTTACCCCATTCCACTATAGACTGGAGGTCATTTTCTAATGATTCAGCCATTACCTCAGATATGTTCGCGACGGTTTTGCCCACATGACGAGTGTAGAGCGTGGTGTTGTCAGCAAATATTCCTATCTCAGTCTCAATTACATCAGGGAGGTCATTTATGAAAATCAGGAACAGTAGAGGTGCTAGGATGGATCCTTGGGGTACACCAGCATTTATGTCATGTTGCTTAGATGAACGGTCATCGAGGACAAACTATATCTTTGTTTTGGTTAGGAAGAATTTAATTATATTAAATATTTGTCCAGTAATACCATATGAGTGCAGTTTTAGGAGAAGCTCTTTATGCCAGACCTTTTCAAAGGCCTTGGATATATCAAGCGCTACTGCCCTAGCTTCACCTGCCTTGTCCAGTGTATGATATATGCGTTCAGCGATGACCGTTAGGATATCTGCAGTAGATCGTACTTGTCTAAATCCGTATTGATGATCAGAAAGAAGTTTAGCATTAGCTATGTGCCGGACTATAGCAAGATTGATTAATGATTCAAAGATTTTAGCAAAGATCGGGAGTAGACCGTTTGGACGGTAGTTTAGAGGATCAGTTCTATCTCCAGAATTCTTGAATACTGGTACCACAGAGGCAATTTTCCAACTATCAGGGAAACAAGATTCAGCAAGGCATTTGTTGTATAGTTTGGAGAGGACAGGGGCTAGCTCAGCAGAGCATTTCTTTATTAGTATTACTGGTATAAGATCAGGCCCACATGCTTTGGAAGTGTCAAGGTTTTTTATGATGACTTTGACCTGAGATGAGATGATGACCAGGTTCTCAAGTGTGGCTTCAGTCCGCAATGGGAATTTTAGGAGGGGACGGTTTGCCGAGTCCAAAGTGGAGTTTAAGGCGAAACGCTTGGCCAGTAGTTCAGCTTTATCAGTTGCCATGCAAACAACATCATTGTGATTTGATAGCGGGGAATTGTTGATTGTCCATTGTTCATCACACTATTGTAGATTTTCCAGAAATCACGAGTACCTAGTTTCTGTGACTGAATACGTTTTTATATACCTTCTCTTTGCTTCATCTATGACTACTTTGCAATCATTTCTTGCCTCTACAAATGTTTTTCTGTTCACAGTTGACTTATGGCGGCCGAATTTTCGGAATGCTTTCTGCCTCTCAGCAATAGCAGCTGCACATTCTGAGGTGAACCATTGATGAGAGTGAGGTTTGCTGAAGAATTTTCTCGTGGGTACATAAGCATCATTTGCACACTGATCAGCATGGAGTGAGACGGTTTCACCCCATGGTGCGTCGCTGATGTGATCCCTGAGGGATTCAAAATCAACCTGCTCATAGTTTCTTGTCGTTTTGAGCAACGGCTCTTCAGCTTTTGGACGAGTTTTTAAGGTGATAAGTATCATTACCACAACGTGATCTGAGTTTCCGAGCGAGCTATGGGCATTTGCCACACAAGTATCGGATAGTGAGGTCAAGAACAGGTCGAGAAGTGAGGCTTGCTGGTCCGCACGATCAAGAAGGCCTGTCGGGAAAGTGACAGCCTGTGAGAGGTCGTGAGCTGAGGAGAAATTAAACGTAGAATTCCCAGCTGCATCAGTAACGCTGGAAAATCCCAACCAGTCACGGTGATGTGCATTAAAATCCCCAAATACATGTATTTAAGCATTAGAGTCGAGTGAGAGGGCTCTATCTAAGCTTTCAGAGACAGCGTCAAGCAGGGTACAGTCCTGGGTCGAAGGAGAACGGTATAAGAAATATAAGTAACTAACGCTGTGATGTAGGGTCAATCTAAAGCACATGTAGGCTTGGTCATCTGATTCTAACCTATATTCTCTAGTTAAGGGGAGCGTGTTCCGAACATAAACTCCTAGCCCATGCATATGTTTGTCAGAGTCCTTACGGTAGAGTGGAAAGTAATAAGTTATGTCAAAGTGTTGAGAGGAGGTTGATGATTGAAGGTTCGTTTCACTTAGAGCTAGGATATCCGGGGAGTTTGTCAAGAGAAAAGTTTATACGTTGTTAATGTTGGTTCTAAGTCCCCGGATATTTGTAAATGTGAGCCTCAAGGGCGGAGGCGAAGATTTTTTTGTTGGGTGTCTGGTTTAGGTTTGGTTTTCTTATTTTGTAAATTCATGTTTGTTTTGAGTTAGAGTGGGGAGAGCAAAGTGGGTGCTGGTTAGGTGCCAATAATCTCACACAACCAGTCTATTAGTCGTGACTTCGTTCATGGGGGTTGTGGCCTCGGGAAAGCCCACCATGGATAACTGTAAGGACTTTTTTCATGCGCGACATGGCACATACAGTTACCTACGATATTATGCAACTGTTGACGGAGCAGCCGTTCTTAGCGCTACTTAAGAGTTTGGGCTCCTAACTACCAGTCGGAAACAGAAGCCAGACAAGCTGTCTAACCTGTACCCTCAACCTGTCAGAACAAGAGCGACCCAGACTAGTCATGTAGGACTTAATGACAAAAAACTTTCCCCAAGTTGCCCAGATAGATAGAAAGAGACACGGCGTTCATTTTCCTAGTCAAGAAACAAGGCAAAGCACTAGGTGTCTTTAGAGGCGTTCCAGTGCTTGTACCTCTACGCCTGGCTAATAGACAGAGAAGGAGTTCGAAGTCCGGGCGATAGGCAGAGCCTATCTACTCCTTAAGCAATTATAGGTTTGCAAACCGGATACTTTGTTCGAGATTCCAGCTCTAGAAAGGTTGTCGATCAAGACTACGGAGGCCTCCCTTTCCAACGGTTTGCTGCAAAGATGTAAGTAGTTAGTTACAAGGTTTTATTATCAGAGTTTTCCTTCTCTTGTGTGGAGGATCTGACAAGGTCTACGGGTTCAACACTCCGAGAGAGGATAGCCTGCACCCGTGTACTAGTCGGGTGTCTCCGAGCCCCCGCAGGTTTAGAAAAAAAATCATCCACATATGCACACACATATGTATATATATATATATATATATATATATATATATATATATATATAGAGAGAGAGAGAGAGAGAGAGAGAGAGAAAGAGAGAGAGAGAGAGAGAGAGAGAGAGAGAGAATAAGTTCACTGTACACATTAACAGAGGGAACAGAAATTTCAAGATATGTTTCCTTATCACAAGTTAGTACAGAAAAGTAATAGACAGCCAGTAGGGTAGCAACTGAGAAAAAAACTAGTTAACTATTTATACAATGAAGGCTACGGAGAAAAAGGGTTAAAATTGAAACTCAAAATTAAATTTTAAAAACAGGGTAAGTACAAGTAAATTTAGTAGCATGATTAGAAATTAGTAAAAATGCCAAATACATTTAAGATAGTTAAAAGAACAGAAAACTCAACTGAAAACTTTGGGGAGGCTTTTTCATTTCGGCAGCCATATGGCTGACATTAATTGAAGTCGGGCTACTTTGCAAATGACCCCTTCAAGAAAATCATATCGTGTACATCTAAGAGGAAGGCGAAGGGAGGTGAAAAGTTGGGGGGGGTATATCGAGGGTGGTTTGAACTTTTTTTTCTAACATTGCTATCCATTTTTCCATATACTTTATATTATCATTTATTAATTATCGAAAACATCATATTTTGGGGGATTTTGATTTTACATGATACATCTTAATCTTGGCATATAATTGATTTTTCATTTCTTTTCTTTTCTTTTCTTTTAAACTTTTACATATTCTAACCATCCGCTTTCTACGTCTGTGGCCCTCTCGCTCTCGCTCTCTCTCTCTCTTTATCTCTCTCTCTCTCTTTCTACCTCTCTCTCTCTCTTTATTTCTTCATTTGCTTATTACAATAAAAACGGTTAATTTAATTCGGTATATTTTTTAAATCTATTTTTACTTTTCAAAATATAGTTAACATTAAAGTGTAGTATATTTGACTTAATCTCTTCTCTTCTCGATCAGTGAAAAAGAAATCTTTCTGGACTGCGGCAAATTTATGACTTTGATTACTTTTCGTCTATTTAACTATTTGTCGATTTTACAATTCATTTCTACTTTTTTCCTTTTGTTTATTTTTATTTTTTACTAAGTGTTATTATACTATACTTAAGCTTTTTCTCTCCTCTGTCAATGAAGAAAAAATATTTCTAGACTGCGGCAATTTTTTTTTATTTTCCACAGGAGATAGATTTTTAACATATTAAAAACGACAATTGTTTTTTAATGTTGGTAAATTCAATCTCTATCCAAAATCAGCACTCCGGATTGGGATAAAAATTGCCTCAGTCTAGAATAATAACAAAACAGATACTACACTACCCCAAAATGATGGAGGGATGACTGGGAGGATGACGTCGTGATAACAAAACAGATACTTCACTTGGTAAGCTTCATGAATATTCTGGGATCAAATTTACTATTTAGGGGCGGGGGGGTATTTTTACTTACAATCGTAGGAGGGGTAGTCATACAAAACATAGATAGATCTATTTTGTTTGATTCAAAACATGATAAATAGTATTTTAATCACCTAAATTACTTACAGGGTCTTTTTCAACTTTTTCAACTTTTTCATTTTTAAGAATTAATACTATAATACTTATAGATCTCTCCCGGGCAACGCCGGGGCACGGGTCCTGCTAGTAGCAAAATAAAATGAGTATTAAAAATAGTAATGGTATTGTTTCGGTTCCAGACAGACATATACAAAATATCTATTAATAATAGATTTAATATTATTTTTAGGATCTAGACAGACAGATACCAAATCAACATTATTAATAAAGACGTAGTTTCGTCACCACCACCCCACCCCACCCCCCAAAAAAATCCGATACCAAATCTAAGAGAAGTAATAGTATAATTTCGGCTTCAGACAGAAAAGTTCCAAATGTCCATTATTAATACAAGTTATAGTATAGATTCGGTTTCAGGAAATTTCCATTAGTAATAAATGTAATATTATTGTTTCGGCTTCAAACAGACAGATACCAAATCTTCATGTTTAGTAAAAGTAATAATACAGTTTCGGCTTCAAACAGACAGATACCAAATATTCATTTTTAGTAAAAGTAATAATACAGTTTCGGCTTCAAACAGACAGATACCAAATCTTCATGTTTAGTAAAAGTAATAATATAGTTTCGGCTTCAGAAAGAATGATACCAAATCTCATTAATAAATAAAAGTGTATAGTTTCAGCTTCGGATAGAATGATACTAGATATCTATTATTGATAAAAGTTAAATTATATATGGTTTATATTAGATATGGTTTCAGAGCGACAGTTACCAATTCTCCATTAGTAATAAAAATAATAGCATAGTTTCGGCTTCAGACAAAAAGATACAAATCTCGATTATCAATAGAATTCATAGTATACTTTCGGTTTTAGACAGACCGATACTACATTTCTATTATTGATAGTATTGTTTGGCTTCAGGCAGACAGTTAGCAAATCTCCATTAGTAAAAGATGTAACATTATTTTTCGGCTTCTGACAGACAGATACCAAATCTCAATTATGAATATAGAAGTAATAGTATTATTTCATCGTCAGAAAGACAGATGCCAAATCTACATTAGTAATAGAAATAATAGCATAGTTTTGGCTTCAGATAAACAGTTACCAAATCTCTATTATTAATAGAAGTAAGAATATAGTTCCGGCTTCAGACAGACAGATATAAAATCTTCACCATTAATAAAAGTAATAGTTCTGGCTTATGACAGCCTGATACTAAATCTCCATTATTAATAGAAGTTGCCAAATCTACATTAGCAATGAAAGTAATAGTATAGTTCCTGTTTCAGACAGACAAATTCCAAATCTACATTAGTAATAGCAATAATAGTAAAGTTTCGACTTCAGACAGACAAGTGCCAAATCTACATTAATAATAGAAGTAATAGTATCGTTCGGCTCCAGACAGACCGATATCAAATCTCAAGTATTAATAGAAGTAATAGTATAGTTCCGCCTTATGACAGACACATACCAAATCTTCATTATTAATAGAAGTTATAGTTTCAGCGTCAGAAAGACAAATGCCAAATCTACATTAGTAATAGAAGTAATAGTATAGTTTCAGCTACAGACAGACGGATCTCTACTATTAATATGAGTAACAGTATACTTTGGGCTTCAGACGATCAGATGCCAAATCTCTATTAGTAATACATATAATAGAATAGTGTCGGCTTCCGATCGACAGATATACATCTACATTATTAATAGAAGTAATAGTATAGATGTGGCTTTAAACAGACATATACCTAATCTCCATTAATAATTAAAGCAATAGTACAGTTTCAGGGTCAGATTATGAGATTCCAAATATCCATTAGTAATAGAAGAAATAGTATAGGTACGGCTTCAGTATTGCATATGCTAAATTAACATTAGTAATAGTATAGTTTCGGCTTCAGACAGACCGATATCAAATCTTTACTATTAATATAAGTAATAGTATAGTTCTGGCTTCAGACAGACAGATACAAAATATCCATTATTAATAGAGAAGTAATAGGATAGTTTCTGTAAAACAGACAGATACCAAAGCTCAATTAAAAATTGTTGTAATTTTATTTTTTCTCCATTATCAATTGCTAGTAAAAACTACCCGCCCTCCTGTCAGCAATTACTGGTGCTTTAGTCTTCTTTACAGAAACCAAAGAAATAATTTTCAATTGAAATTTTAGTCATTTGTAGGAAATCATTATTGTCGTAGTGTTATTTGATATATTCCAATGTGGAGGAAATTTACTGTGCATTTTTTAGGAAAAAACAACAAAAAAGGTTAATTGATATAGTCTTTAAGATATTCAAAGTCGATGAATTCTATTGATTTTTTCAGCATAAAAATGAAAACGAATTGTTGTAATTTTATTTTTTCTCCATTATCAATTAAGCCACATCTATACTATTACTTCTATTAATAATGTAGATGTATATCTGTCGATCGGAAGCCGACACATACCATACGGTTTGCCGAGTCCAAAGTGGAGTTTAAGGCGAAACGCTTGGCCAGTAGTTCAGCTTTATCAGTTGCCATGCAAACAACATCATTGTGATTTGATAGCGGGGAATTGTTGATTGTCCATTGTTCATCACACTATTGTAGATTTTCCAGAAATCACGAGTACCTAGTTTCTGTGACTGAATACGTTTTTTATATACCTTCTCTTTGCTTCATCTATGACTACTTTGCAATCATTTCTTGCCTCTACAAATGTTTTTCTGTTCACAGTTGACTTATGGCGGCCGAATTTTCGGAATGCTTTCTGCCTCTCAGCAATAGCAGCTGCACATTCTGAGGTGAACCATTGATGAGAGTGAGGTTTGCTGAAGAATTTTCTCGTGGGTACATAAGCATCAATGCCTGCTTTGACCCATTCGGTTAGCTCATTTGCACACTGATCAGCATGGAGTGAGACGGTTTCACCTCATGGTGCGTCGCTGATGTGATCCCTGAGGGATTCAAAATCAACCTGCTCATAGTTTCTTGTCGTTTTGAGCAACGGCTCTTCAGCTTTTGGACGAGTTTTTAAAGTGATAAGTATCATTACCACAACGTGATCTGAGTTTCCGAGCGAGCTATGGGCATTTGCCACACAAGTATCGGGTAGTGAAGTCAAGAACAGGTCGAGAAGTGAGGCTTGCTGGTCCGCACGATCAAGAAGGCCTGTCGGAAAAGTGACAGCCTGTGAGAGGTCGTGAGCTGAGGAGAAATTAAACGTAGAATTCCCAGCTGCATCAGTAACGCTGGAAAATCCCAACCAGTCACGGTGATGTGCATTAAAATCCCCAAATACATGTATTTAAGCATTAGAGTCGAGTGAGAGGGCTCTATCTAAGCTTTCAGAGACAGCGTCAAGCAGGGTACAGTCCTGGGTCGAAGGAGAACGGTATAAGAAATATAAGTAACTAACGCTGTGATGTAGGCTTGGTCATCTGATTCTAACCTATATTCTCTAGTTAAGGGGAGCGTGTTCCGAACATAAACTCCTAGCCCATGCATATGTTTGTCAGAGTCCTTACGGTAGAGTGGAAAGTAATAAGTAATGTCAAAGTGTTGAGAGGAGGTTGATGATTGAAGGTTTGTTTCACTTAGAGCTAGGATATGCGGGGAGTTTGTCAAGAGAAAAATTTCTACGTTGTGAATGTTGGTTCTAAGTCCCCGGATATTTGTGAATGCGAGCCTCAATGGCGGAGGCGAAGATTTTTTTGTTGGATGTCTGGTTTAGGTTTGGTTTTCTTATTTTGTAAATTCATGTTTGTTTTGAGTTAGAGAGCAAAGTGGGTGCTGGTTAGGTGCCAATAATCTCACACAACCAGTCTATTAGTCGTGACTTCGTTCATGGGGGTTGTGGCCTCGGGAAAGCCCACCATGGATAACTGTAAGGACTGTTTTCATGCGCGACATGGCACATACAGTTACCTACGATATTATACAACTGTTGACGGAGCAGCCGTTCTTAGCGCTACTTAAGAGTTTGGGCTCCTAACTACCAGTCGGAAACAGAAGCCAGACAAGCTGTCTAACCTGTACCCTCAACCTGTCAGAACAAGAGCGACCCAGACTAGTCATGTAGGACTTAATGACAAAAATATTTCTCCAAGTTGCCCAGATAGAAAGAAAGAGAGACGGCGTTCATTTCCCTAGCTAAGAAACAAGGCCAAGCACTAGCTGTCTTTAGAGGCGTTCCAGTGCTTGTACCTCTACGCCTGGCTAATAGACAGAGAAGGAGTTCGAAGTCCGGGCGATAGGCAGAGCCTATCTACTCCTTAAGCAATTATAGGTTTGCAAACCGGATACTTTGTTCGAGATTCCAGCTCTAGAAAGGTTGTCGATCAAGACTACGGAGGCCTCCCTTTCCAACGGTTTGCTGCAAAGATGTAAGTAGTTAGTTACAAGGTTTTATTATCAGAGTTTTCCTTCTCTTGTGTGGAGGATCTGACAAGGTCTACGGGTCCAACACTCCGAGAGAGGATAGCCTGCACCCGTGTACTAGTCGGGTGTCTCCGAGCCCCCGCAGGTTTAGAAAAAAAATCATCCACATATGCACACACACACATACACACACACATATATATATATATATATATATATATATATATATATATATATATATATATATATATATATAGAATAAGTTCACTGTACACATTAACAGAGGGAACAGAAATCTCAACATATGTTTCCTTATCACAAGTTAGTACAGAAAAGTAATAGACAGCCAGTAGGGTAGCAACTGAGAAAAATCTAATTAACTATTTATACAATAAAGGCTACGGAGAAAAAGGGTTAAAATTGAAACTCAAAATTAAATTTAAAAAACAGGGTAAATACAAGTAAATTTGGTAGCATGATTAGAAATTAGTAAAAATGCCAAATACATTTAAGATAGTTAAAAGAACAGAAAACTCAACTGAAAACTTTAAGGAGGCTTTTTCATTTCGGCAGCCATATGGCTGACATTAATTTAAGTCGGGCTATTTTGCAAATGACCCCTTACAGAAAATCATATCGTGTACATCTAAGAGGAAGGCGAAGGGAGGTGAAATGTTGGGGGGTGTATATCGAGGGTGGTTTGAACTTTTTTTTCTAACATGGCTATCCATTTTTCCATATACTTTATATTATCATTTATTAATTATCGAAAACATCATATTTTGGGGGATTTTGATTTTACATGATACATCTTAATCTTGGCATATAATTGATTTTTCATTTCTTTTCTTTTCTTTTCTTTTAAACTTTTACATATTCTAACCATCCGCTTTCTACGTCTGTGGCCCTCTCGCTCTCTCTCTCTCTCTCTCTCTCTCTCTCTCTCTCTTTCTACCTCTCTCTCTCTCTCTCTCTCTCTGCATTTCTTCATTTGCTTATTACAATAAAAACGGTTAATTTAATTCGGTATATTTTTTAAATCTATTTTTACTTTTCAAAATATAGTTAACCTTAATGTGTAGTATATTTGACTTAATCTCTTCTCTTCTAGATCAGTGAAAAAGAAATCTTTCTGGACTGCGGCAAATTTATGACTTTGATTACTTTTCGTCTATTTAACTATTTGTCGATTTTACAATTCATTTCTACTTTTTTCCTTTTGTTTAATTTTATTTTTTACTAAGTGTTATTATACTATACTTAAGCTTTTTCTCTCCTCTGTCAATGAAGACAAAATATTTCTAGACTGCGGCAATTTTTTTTTTATTTTCCACAGGAGATAGATTTTTAACATATTAAAAACGACAATTGTTTTTTAATGTTGGTAAATTCAATCTCTATCCAAAATCAGCACTCCGGATTGGGATAAAAATTGCCTCAGTCAAGAATAATAACAAAACAGATACTACACTACTCATCAATGATGGAGGAATGACTGGGAGGATGACGTCGTGATAACAAAACAGATACTTCACTTGGTAAGCTTCATGAATATTCTGGGATCAAATTTACTATTTAGGGGGGGGGTATTTTTACTTACAATCGTAGGAGGGGTAGTCATACAAAACATAGATAGATCTATTTTGTTTGATTCAAAACATGATAAATCCTATTTTAATCACCTAAATTACTTACAGGGTCTTTTTCAACTTTTTCAACTTTTTCATTTTTAAGAATTAATACTATAATACTTATAGATCTCTCCCGGGCAACGCCGGGGCACGGGTCCTGCTAGTAGCAACATAAAATGAGTATTAAAAATAGTAATGGTATTGTTTCGGTTCCAGACAGACATATACAAAATATCTATTAATAATAGATTTAATATTATTTTTAGGATCTAGACAGACAGATACCAAATCAACATTATTAATAAAGACGTAGTTTCGTCACCCCCCCACCCCACTCCCCCACCCCCCAAAAAAATCCGATACCAAATCTAAGAGAAGTAATAGTATAATTTCGGCTTCAGACAGAAAAGTTCCAAATGTCCATTATTAATACAAGTTATAGTATAGATTCGGTTTCAGGAAATTTCCATTAGTAATAAATGTAATATTATTGTTTCGGCTTCAAACAGACAGATACCAAATCTTCATGTTTAGTAAAAGTAATAATACAGTTTCGGCTTCAAACAGACAGATACCAAATATTAATTTTTAGTAAAAGTAATAATACAGTTTCGGCTTCAAACAGACAGATACCAAATCTTCATGTTTAGTAAAAGTAATAATACAGTTTCGGCTTCAAACAGATAGATACCAAATATTCATTTTTAGTAAAAGTAATAATACAGTTTCGGCTTCAAACAGACAGATACCAAATCTTCATGTTTAGTAAAAGTAATAATACAGTTTCGGCTTCAGACAGAATGATACCAAATCTCATTAATAAATAAAAGTAATTGTATAGTTTCAGCTTCGGATAGAATGATACTAGATATCTATTATTGATAAAAGTTAAATTATATATGGTTTATATTAGATATGGTTTCAGAGCGACAGTTACCAATTCTCCATTAGTAATAAAAATAATAGCATAGTTTCGGCTTCAGACAAAAAGATACAAATCTCGATTATCAATAGAATCCATAGTATACTTTCGGTTTTAGACAGACCGATACTACATTTCTATTATTGATAGTATTGTTTGGCTTCAGGCAGACAGTTAGCAAATCTCCATTAGTAAAAGATGTAACATTATTTTTCGGCTTCTGACGGACAGATACCAAATCTCAATTATGAATACAAAAGTAATAGTATAGTTTCATCGTCAGAAAGACAGATGCCAAATCTACATTAGTAATAGAAATAATAGCATAGTTTTGGCTTCAGATAAACAGTTACCAAATCTCTATTATTAATAGAAGTAAGAATATAGTTCCGGCTTCAGACAGACAGATATAAAATCTTCACCATTAATAAAAGTAATAGTTCTGGCTTATGACAGCCTGATACTAAATCTCCATTATTAATAGAAGTTGCCAAATCTACATTAGCAATGACAGACAAATTCCAAATCTACATTAGTAATAGCAATAATAGTAAAGTTTCGACTTCAAACAGACAAGTGCCAAATCTACATTAATAATAGAAGTAATAGTATAGTTCGGCTCCAGACAGACCGATATCAAATCTCAAGTATTAATAGAAGTAATAGTATAGTTCCGCCTTATGACAGACACATACCAAATCTTCATTATTAATAGAAGTTATAGTTTCAGCGTCAGAAAGACAAATGCCAAATCTACATTAGTAATAGAAGTAATAGTATAGTTTCAGCTACAGACAGACGGATCTCTACTATTAATATGAGTAACAGTATACGTTGGGCTTCAGACGATCAGATGCCAAATCTCTATTAGTAATACATATAATAGAATAGTTTCGGCTTCCGATCGACAGATATACATCTACATTATTAATAGAAGTAATAGTATAGATGTGGCTTTAAACAGACATATACCTAATCTCCATTAATAATTAAAGCAATAGTACAGTTTCAGGGTCAGATTATGAGATTCCAAATATCCATTAGTAATAGAAGAAATAGTATAGGTTCGGCTTCAGTATTGCATATGCTAAATTAACATTAGTAATAGTATAGTTTCGGCTTCAGACAGACCGATATCAAATCTTTACTATTAATATAAGTAATAGTATAGTTCTGGCTTCAGACAGACAGATACAAAATATCCATTATTAATAGAGAAGTAATAGGATAGTTTCTGTAAAACAGACAGATATCAAAGCTCAATTAAAAATTGTTGTAATTTTATTTTTTCTCCATTATCAATTGCTAGTAAAAACTACACGCCCTCCTGACAGCAATTATTGATGCTTTAGTCTTCTTTACAGAAACCAAAGAAATAATTTTCAATTGACATTTTAGTCATTTGTAGGAAATTATTATTGTCGTAGTGTTATTTGATATATTCCAATGTGGAGGAAATTTACTGTGCATTTTTTAGGAAAAAACAACAAAAAAGGTTAATTAATATAGTCTTTAAGATATTCAAAGTCGATGAATTCTATTGATTTTTTCAGCATAAAAATGAAAACGAATTCCCCATTAAAAACTGGTTATATAATGAAATGAATAAACATTAGGGTGGAAGGTCGATTCGTCAAATGAACCAATTTTATCTTACTGGGTAATTTGAAATGGGTACTTTGTACTTTTCTCCTCCATTATAAAAGACAGAAAAAAGTCTTAATGAATATTAAAGAAACAGAATCTATATTTTTTGTAATTTAGAAAGATTAGATGAGGTGTTTTTTCCATGACAAATGTTAGAGTCATCATCATCATCATCATCATCATCATCATCATCATCATCATTACTACCAACATGTTGAATCTTTGGCCTTTTGGCTAGGAGCAAAATGTAGTATCTATTCTGAATCTGCACTTAGTTTTTATGTCCTCGTTCAGTGAAATTGAAACCCTCTTGGACCGAGGTAATTGAAATTTTTGTTCCAATCTAGAGTGTCCCGTTTTGGGGATATTGAATTTTCCCCATGTTAAATATTGACAGTATTCCTATCTCTGCTCTCGTGGGAGGAAGTAAATAGGAACAGCAACAACAACAACAACAACAACAACAACAACAAATGTATTTAAAAAAATAATAAACGCATTACTCAATTATTAACAGAAAACCTTTGGTAATTATTGCGTTTGATGCAAACTTTTTTTTAAAATAATTATTCGAAAGTTATCGAGGTTTTTGATATGTGTAAATATACGCGTGCGTAAACGTAACCGAAACAATAATGAAAGGGAACTTATGATTTTGAATTTTAAACATTATTCATTAAATCGCTTAAAATAATATTACTACTGATAATAATTAAGAAATTAATACCAAGAAAAGTTTTTCGTATATATAATAAAATAACAGAATCAAATTATAAGTGAATAGTACTCAATATGAATTCATTAAACAATTTCTAAGAAATAAATATGCAAATAATGTATAGCGTTGAGAATGTTTATTCAGGTTTTCTGTGACTATATATACGGTATGTGAAAACATTTTAGTGTACAATTGAATTAGGTAGAGCTCTATGACTATAGTTCGGATAAATGAAAAAAACTTGAGAATTATTCATTTAGAAGATGTAATAGTATAGTTTCGGCGCCAGAAAGGCATATGCCAAATCTTTATTAGTAGCAGAAATAATACCATGGTGACCGATTCAGACAGAGAGATACTAAATTTCCATTAGTAATAGAAGTAATAGTATAGTTTAGTTTTCAGACAGACAAATGTCAAATCTCCATTATTAATCAAAGTAATAGTATAGTTCGGCTTCAGATAGACAGATGGCAAATGTACATTAGTAATAGAAATAAATACATTACGTCTTTTTTAATTTGAAATAAATTGCTTTTCATTTGAGAATTACATCGTGTAAAGTTGTATATTTTAACTTTAAATTATGTTTTTTTAATTGAAGATTTGAAAATGTTATTGTTTTCTTTTTTGTTGTTATTGATTTTGATTTTGTTGGGTTCGTTTGTTTGTTTGTTTTTTTGTTTTTTTTTGTCTTTCAGCGTCCTTGGAAGATTCTGGTAATATTTTTTTCCCCGGAAAAGAACAAGGAATATTTTATTAACGAAGGTGCAAATAAATAATGTTTCCAATTCTAATTTCTTCCTTCACTAATTCATGAACTTGTGGCAAATTATATTCAGAGGAAACGAATTATATTTAGACGGAGAAAATTACGAAAAACAATTTTCAACCAAGTATTTTTAGCTTCTCTTAGTAAGTATTTAATCGAGTTGTTGGCCTCGCGAAGTCGATTGCAGTCAATTAAGTAAATATAGGCGGGGTCTGCGACGATACTTAAGCCGCCTTTCTTAAATGAGCACACAGATATACATAAACGGAATGGCTCTAAGGATGAAAAGAAAATATAAAAATTGGATGATAGAAGTGGAATTTTAGATGGAACTTTCAGAATCATTTTATGGGAGAGAGCAACCTAGGTGGGGAGTTGTGCAGCAACTAAAGTATTGCATGTTGGTACAGTTGGGTAACAGGGAGAGAATTCCAAAGGACCGGTTCGAGAAAAGAAGCTATCTTCTAGGGACTTCTAAAATGTAGAGGTGGGATTTTGCTGCTCGTCGGCATTGTCCTTAGAAAAAAAGAAATACTAAATATCGGATGAAAGAAGTGAAATTTAAAATAGAATTTCCAGAAACTTTTTTGTGTACCCTTATTTTTGCATGAACTTCGGCCCAACCCCTATATTATTTTGTAACACAAGGGTCGTCAAGTGAAAAGAAAAAACAGCCCTTTTATAAACAACAAATAATATATGTTCTTTGAGTGACCTACACTGTTGGGTGTAGGTTGTCGAACGTTAAAACAGTGCCGTCATAGTGGAGGAAGTAATAATAATGTAAGAAAAGTCATCGCCAAAAGTATTTTATTGAACAGTATATCATCCAGTGGAGAATAGCCTTACTCGGCGTCAAGAGAAAGGACGTCTTTTTTCGTTGGTGTCTGAAAGCTCTTTCTGACTGCTGTGTAATTTCCTAAAGGTCTGGAAGTAGTCCTTCAAAAGTTCGGTCGAAATTAATACGCCCTGGAGTCTGATTGGTCATCGTGTAACCCAACCACCTCACATGAAAGGAAAGATATTTCAATGTTTATGACTGTTACGCCCTAAAAGAAAGTGCGTTTGAAAAGTTATAAACTGAACATTTTTGTATTATTAGGAATACTATTCCCATCTTGGTTGTTATATTTACAACGTTTCGTCCGATATTATCTTCTTCATGTGTATCTTTTCAAACTCGGGAATCTTTATGTAGAACTCGGCAACGTATACGGAATTTTAAACTGAACCCTGTATGTATCCATGGATCCGGAGCGCCACGATTAAAAGCGTTGATTAAAAATCAGTTCAAAGTGAAATTCTTCTGGAGGTTGAAGGTTCAATCCTTACTACAGGCAGGTGATGATAACTAAGAATAACAAAAAAAAATAACACTTCTACCCGGTCATGGCTGACGGAACAGGAACAATCTACCCTCCTGGAATAAATAAAGAGTTCAGTTCGAAATTATGTACAGATTCTCACATTCGAAAAGATGCATCTGAAGAAGGCGGGAGGTTACATCGGCCGAAACGTTTTGAAAATAACAACCAAGATGAGAATAGTAGTCTGAAGAATCCAAATAATACAGGTTATCAATCGTTATCTCAAAAATTCAGAAACGTTTTATTCCCACTAATGCGTAAAGGATGACTGTGATAAGGGCCAGATTTATAGGACGTTGCAACCGGAGTAGTAGATGGACAGCAATGTATTTGTTCATATTACATTTAAATTTTTGCATACTAGTACGGTCGGGGAAACAAGGAGCAGGGAAGGAATTGCAAGGCAAACAGTTAGAGTAGAAAAACTATCTAGGTGTATCTAGGGACTTCTATGGGTGGGAGTGGGGTTTTGCTAGTCGTGTTGGTCGGGTGTAATTACGTTGATAGTGTACAAATGCGATAAGATTTGAACTCAGCAAACTCAATTCCATCGTACGCGACGGTATCACCTTATGCCAATCACGCATGCTCTCCAAGGAATGTCTGACATCATTAAACAAGTGCAAATAGTCTACCGGAAATGGTGAGGTTAAATGAATGTGCGTTTCTTATGCCACTTATGTCATTAACTTCCGCCCATCGACATGCGCGCGAAAACGCCAGTCTGCTGTTCTTAAAGGTGCGACTCAAGAGGCGAACAAGTGGCAACCGGTCATTAAAACACACACTGACACACACACACTGACATATACGCACACACACAGACACACAGACACACACACATAGCAGTTAATACGTTTAAAAAAAACGCAAACTAATAAAACATATCGCATTTTCTTAGACTAGTTAAATTTTAAAAGTTCTTGCTGTTAAAGCTAAAGTTTGTTTTCCAAAATCTGTGTAAGAATTAAATCAACGTCTGTTGAAACAAAATTTTAGTTTATCATGATTATCAAATTTAAAAAAGCTTAACTTTAAATTAAAAAAGATTAGCTTCAAATTTTAAAAAGACCAACTTCAATTTCAAAGTCAAAAAGGTTAAATTCAAATTAAAAATAATATACTTCAAATTAAAAATAATCAACTTCAAATTAAAAACAAACAACATCAATTAAAAATAATCAACTTCAAATTAAAAAAGATCAACATCAAATTAAAAAGATCGACTTAAAATTTTCCAAGTTCAAATTAAAAATTTTTAACTTTAAATTAAAAAAGATCAACTTAAATTTAACAAAGCTTGATTTAAATTACAAAGAAAGTAACATCGAATTGAAAAAGATCAACTTCATATTAAAAGAAAGATCAACATTTAAAATCTCAAGTTCAAATAACAAAGTTAAACTTCAAATTAAAAAAAAGCAACTTGAAAATTTTTTTAAATATCAATTTCGAATTAAAATTATCTCAAGTTCAAATTTGTTAAATTTCATGTTAAAATTAAACAAAAAACTCAAGTTCAAATTACAAATTGTGAACTCCAAATTAAAAAAGATTCACATCAGATAAAAAAATTAAATATATATTTTTTATATTTTAAAATCAAAGCAAGGGGGAGGTAAGTAGTTCATCGCCAGAAATATCGAAAGTGGTTTTGAAGCCTTTAAACTTTAATTTATGTCGAAACTGAAATCTAAGAACCAGTTGCATGGTGGCTTGTGATTGATATAGAAGGCAATAAAATCAAAGACTAGTAATAAAATGATTTTTAGTTATTAATCGTTTGGCAGTTTAGTTTGTACATTTCTCTTCCATTGACAAGACACGTGAAAGACAGGTAAAAATTTTCCAACATTAAAATGTAAGTATATTTTTAGACTATTTTAAAGACATTTAAAATATGTTTCATGAAAAAAAGATTACTAACATTTTTTATTAATTTTTGTTTAATATTTAAACTTATATTTTAATGTATTTTTGTAGAATTTAAACAGATTCTTTTACCATAAAAGAACTTCTAAGTATTATTATTATTGTAGATTAACACCCCTCCAAACAAAAATGAGATTTTACTATTTTAGCGATTACATGTGAACACCCTGAAAAACTTAAAGGGAAGAAAAAAATCCATTATTTCAGAATTTAGAGTGGGGGATTAGTTCCACACATGAATTTAACGTAAGCTGAGTTCCCATTTCCGAGACATTCTAACGTTTTAGAACAGTTAACCAAAATATGTTATTTTTTTCTCTAGGAGACAAATTCTGTGCATTTATTGGGGGGTGAGGTCTACGGTTTTAAGCGATTACGCATAGTTTTTAAGGTCTTGCCAGTCGGACTTAAAAGTAAAAATATTTAGTGAACATCACTAAAAAGTTAGAATGACGAGGAAATGGTGATCATCTCACGTTAAATTTATATACGAAACTGATCTTCCACTCTAAATTCTAAAATAAGTGTGTTATTTCCGCCAAGTTTTTCTATCTATTCACACGTAATCATCTAAAAAAGTAGAATCTTCTTGGGAGGGGTACCTGATGGCGTCAATCTACAAATTTGCCATTATTAGAAGCAGTATTACTATTATTATCTGTATCTTGTTTTTTTTTCTTTTTACAGTAAAACAAATCAATCAATATGTTATATTGACAGTAGCAATAACCGACCAAATTCTTATAATTAGGGTAAAAACATGAACATTATTTGATGGAGGGAAGATAAATAGTAACATTATTATTTAGAAACTCATTCTTAACTTGGGAAGAGGGCTTTGTTAACTATTCTGTTCCTATACTGTCTTTTTATTTTGCATACCAATCGTCGACTATTTTCAATTGTTTATGAAAAAATGTAAATATCATTTTGTCAACTAACGACGAACTAATGCAAATCGACTTTGTTCTAAAAAATGAATACATCTTTAGTTGGCTCACTATTGTCAATTGTTTATGAAAAAATGTAAATATCATTTTGTCAACTAACGACGAACTAATGCAAATCGACTTTGTTCTAAAAAATGAATACATCTTTAGTTGGCTCACTATTGTCAATTGTTTATGAAAAAATGTAAATATCATTTTGTCAACTAACGACGAACTAATGCAAATCGACTTTGTTCTAAAAAATGAATACATCTTTAGTTGGCTCACTATTGTCAATTGTTTATGAAAAAATGTAAATATCATTTTGTCAACTAACGACGAACTAATGCAAATCGACTTTGTTCTAAAAAATGAATACATCTTTAGTTGGCTCACTATTGTCAATTGTTTATGAAAAAATGTAAATATCATTTTGTCAACTAACGACGAACTAATGCAAATCGACTTTGTTCTAAAAAATGAATACATCTTTAGTTGCCTCACTTTGTCAATCAATTACAAAGAAAACATTTGATTAAAAATATTTAGAAAAGAACTACTCGTGTAATATACGCCCATAAATGTATTTTTTACGTTTGCGAAAATATATGCGGAGTTACACGAAGGTTTTACAGTAATTCGAAAATAAATTTTAAAAGCAATGACTTTTTAATTAAATATTTAGAAATTTAAAAAGAATCGGAATCGTCCCATCACTAGTAAATATCCCTGACAAACCCGACAATCAGCAAAATCCCACCTCTTCACTATAGATGTTCCCAATTACATGAAGGCTTTCTACTTCAATAGCTTCTTTCTTCGAAAGGCTAGCTTCTGGAATCCCTCCCTGTTCCCTGTTTCTCTTACTGTACTAACGTGCAGAAATTTAAATTTAATGTAAACACACATCTCGCTTCATAACTCCCCACTTAGGATGCCCCTATAAATCAGTCTCCTCTTCACAGTAGCCCCTTATCTCTAAGTGGCAATGTATCTTGTTTGGGATGACTAAAAGTTTTATAAAGAAACATAGAGAATCATCTTGTATGACTTCCAGGGGAAGAGAAATTTCAAAAAGTAGAGATGTTGTGGAGTTATAAACACCCTTACCATCGAATGTACTAAGTCTGAAACAAAATACAATAACTGGTGTGTATGTGTTATTAGTGAGGGAAATATAAAATAATATATAGTTGTTGAGCGTTGACCATTACGCGCTGATCTCATTTGGGCCTACCAACTCCTCAAGTGACATTACGATATCTCTCAGGACCTATTATTCACTCCTGCACCAGAAAGAAGTATACACGGAAACCACAAGAAACTACTTCACCGCCGATTTCGATTGAAACAAAGGAAAGATCGCTTTCTGAATCAGGATCCCTGAAACTTGGACTGGACTTCCAAGAGATGCACATGCGCCAAGGACACAGCAATTAAAAGCGAAATAAAATAGGTGCTGGTCTACTGTATCTTCTTCTGTGTAAATCTCTTCTACCCTCGTTGCCCTACATGGGAACTGAAGAATGCTTGTTTTATCTTTTGCAAAACTTATTGAATTAAATTGAATTAAATTTAATTAAATTGAATTAAATGTCAATTTCTATCTTTGATCAGCTTCTACCGCTTCATGGCAAGTACGAAGAAAATATTTGTGAAATTTTGTAGAAAACATTACGTAACTTCGTATTTAGATGAGAACGTAAATAACTACGATGCATTTATTTATATTTTATGAACTTCCAGCAGATGTAGCAAATGCACCAACAACACAGCAATTCGAGGCGCATTTGGGCAGGTGCTAGGCTACTGTATCCTCTTCAGTGTAAATTTCTATCACCCTTTCCAACTGGCAACTGAAGCATGTTTTATTTTAGTTTTTGCCAATTTTTTTGAATTGAAGTGTATTGTTTCCCCACCTTGTATTCAGGTATATTTATTCCCATTAACTGTTCGTTCCTTGGCCTTTTGGCTAGGAACAAAGTGTAGTATCTGATACTACACTTAATCTATTTTGTCCTTGGTAGGTGAAGGAGAAATCCTTCTGACTTGAGGCAATTTTTATTTTTGTTCTAATCCAGAGTGGGGGGAGTTGGATTTTCCCCACATTGAAACCTGGTGGTAGTAGCTATTAATGAGTGACTCCATAGCCGATGATTGTCTCATTTGTCGCCCTACGGTAAAGAAACAACATCAGACCAGTTGTGCTCGGGGTGTGTGTGATAGCGTCGTGGCTAGGGAACCTAAATACTGTCTGTTGATTGTTGTCCAGTCTTGTTGGTCTTAGTGACAATCTTCTTTGTCAGACGCCGAGTCGTTGACTCTCGGACTCTCTCGGCGATCTTCCCGAACCAAACTCCCCTTTACAGCCAGTTCCTCAAATATATTTACTCTTGACCGGAAATCCTAAATGTCTGGTCTTCCTCTCAGTCACCCCCAGCCGAACACCGAATCTGACGACATCTGTTTTGTTTTATCAGCTTATCACTATCCGGCCACCTAAAAACTAACAATGAACTGTCAGGGTGCTAGCCAATCTGGGAAGTTCAATAGATTCACTGGTCTCGCTATCGCCATCTACTTCTTTCATTTCCTCATTTCTCGGTGGTCCCAGTTGTGTGTGAGGGGGGCAGTCTATAGTATCACAACTTCACACTCCCCAAAGCACTCAAATTGGGACCTTACCGCCGGATGTCGTTTAAGTTCATACGCAGGACCTGTTTTGAAAGGGAATTAGTTTGAGAACGTATATGATGTTGCAAACTCCAAAACAAGTTATGCATCCAGCACATCACTTGCGATGGGCGAGTCTATGATTCCAAACCGGGTGTAACAAGGTATACCAGTCGTACTAACGTAAGAGCAAGGGCATTATAATGTAGATAGACAGATCCATTAGGTATATTTATAAATATTATTTGGCTAACATAGTTAGAAATTGGCGCCACATGCTGACCTCAACCATATGATACGATGTTTAAGAAGAGAAAGCCGAGAAGCGGCAGAAGAATAACTGACCAAATTTCTCGGTTTGTTGGCAGACAATCAACGCTGATTTACGTCACAAGAAAAAACGAGTCAAAGAGAATTGCAATAAAACATTTTTATTCCTCAACCAAACTAACAAAATGGCCGCCATAAAATGTTACATAGATGATGCTAAAACGTTGCCTAAACATGTTTAGAGACTCCTCTGCAAAGTTCTCATAACCAGGGCTAAATGTACTTTCTTTTGGACTCTTGGCGAAACCTTATCATTAAATCCCCCTCTTTTGTGAACCACTAATATTAGTTTCAGGTGATGATATGATACCATTTTCCCGTGAGAATCCTTAAGATTCCAAGAAAAGTTTCTAAGCATAAATCTATACGTATTATTTGGATTATGCGGACTACTGCTCTCATCTTGGGTGTAATTCTAACAATATTTCGGTCGATATAACCTCCGACCTTCTTCGAGTGCGTGTTATCGAATTCAGGAATCTGTATGTCAAATACCCGTGGTGCAATTGATATAAGTGCTAAGTAATAATCAGTTCTAACTGACAGTCTTCTGGGGTTTCAAGGTTCAATCCTCAATGTGGGCGATACTAAGAATTCAATTACGAATTACTTAAGACTTCTACCCGGTCATGGCTGACAGAAAAAAGATTAAACTATCCCCGTGGATTAAATCCATTTAAATCCAAATATCGTACAGATTCCTGAGTTCGACACAAAGATTCCCGAGTTCGAAAAGATGAACCAGAAGAAGGCCGGAATTTACATCGGCCGAACCCTTGTGAGAATAATATCCAAGATGAGAGCAGTAGTCCAAATAATCCAAATTTTCAATCCCTATCTAAAAACAACTTCTGAAGCATAATATCAAATCGGCATGTTATCTAAACATGTTTAGAGACTCCTCCGCAAAGTTCTCACAACCAGGGTTGGATGTACTTGCTTTTGAATTTTTGGAGAAACTGTATCATTTAATCTCCCTCTTTCGTGAATGACTAGTATAAGTTTCGGGTGATGACATAAATAAGTTTTCCCATGAGAATGTTTAGGGTTTCAATAAAAAGTTTCTAAACATAAATCTATACTCGCAGTTTTCTACTTCGCAATCACTCTTGTTGTATTGATTTTATCTTAATTTAACCCTTAAATGAATACTAAAAACTAATAATCTAACAAAAACATCACCTTATAATAATAACAAATAATATAACAACATAGGTCAAACACTCACTTAACAAAAAAAAAATTATAATAATGAATAAATAAATAAACAAACTGTGGAAAAAAATTAAATAAATAAATAATAAAATAAATAAATAAATAGATAAATAAATAAATAAATAATAATAATTTAAAAAAAAGATAAATAAATGGTTAAGTACAATAAATAAATAGATAAATAATAAATTAATAGAAAAAATAAGAAAAACAATAAATAAATTGAAGAAATATTGAAGTCTATAAACTAATAATAGTAATAACTTAACCTAACAAAAAGATTAACAACAACAATAATAATAATAATAATAATAATAATAATAATGATGATGATGATGATGATGATGATGATGATGATGATGATGATGATGATGATGATGATGATGATGAAATACCGCAACCACCCCAGATAACATTAATAATAATAATTTTCAAAAAAAAGGAAAAAAAATGGAAAAAAAAGGAATGAAACATTCATTATAACAATATTTTAGCCTAACAATAAGAAATAACTAATTTATAAGCGGCGTAAACAACAAATGAACTGAATTACCTCCCTTTCATTGTTGTCTTAGCATTACACGAAAGATAATATTGAATTAATTAATGAAATATACATATTTAAAAATAGAATAAAATAAATAAATAAAATAAATATTAATATACACAACAATTTAAAACGAACAGGGAATGCAATGTTTAATGACAGTATTAACCGACATATTAATTTAAACGAATAGACTTGGTTTAAAAAAAAAATAAAAAAATAAAAAATTTAGATTAGAATTTAAAATTTAACGACAAAAAAAAGGAAAGATTCTAAAAAGTAAAAAACAAACAAACAAAAAAAGTTTAATAAAGTAAATAGATGAATAAATAAATTAGATAAAAAGTAGATAAATAAAATATTAATTTAAAAAAAAATAATAAAATAAATTAATAATAATTAAAAAAAAAAGAAAAGTTTATTTTATTTTTGAATCTGGTTTGGTATTTAAAATTTAACCGGTATTTTCTGCGAGACTAAATCTTACGGCTAAATCTTCAACTCAAGTTCAAGCGTGCATATGAAGGATCATATGCACGCTTGAACTTGAGTTGAACACGGTTCTGAAGAAGTGAAGAGTTCCCGAAAATTAAAAAAATATATATTATATCATACGGAATTTCCACCAGACCATCTTGATACAGGTATTACATAACATTGTAACATTGTGTAGATAGACAGATATATGTGTTCTGAAAGGGAAAAAAACAACAACAAAAATAATAATAAATAAATATATATATATGTGTATGTACACATTGTATTAAGGTTGAAACTAATTCATTTGTTCCACCATTATATGTCTTATTTGCTCCAACTTGTGTCTATCCATCACACCTCTGCATTGTATTGCCTTCTAAATATCACATTTCTATATACCAATAAACAATGCTTCAAGCAAACTACATAAACCTCTTATATATATATATATATATATATATATATATATATATATATATATATATATATACAAACATGTACAAAAGCGACACTGGCATAACGAGGTTTCGATCTGTAGTCATTAAAAACTACGATGTCCTCAAGCAAAGAAGTCTGTCTTTTCTTTAGTTCATATTAAAGAAGAAATTTTTTTTTAATATTTCCGGGATTTTTGGAGTTTGTTATCCATAGCAATTAATCTGATTAATTAATATTTGATTTTGACTAGTGTTATAAACCATGTGATTTAGGTTATAATCATTAATAACTCGTAAAACAAAATGGATGACTTTTCAACAGAAAGGTTTAACAGATGTATTAAAAGTGTAATTAGAATGAAATGAGTTATTTAGCCGCTGTAACGCGAGATGTAATTTCTGCCAGTCTGCTCCGTTTCAATGTTTACTTTCCACCCCGTAAGCCACTCGATAAGGGCAGATAACTCGTTAATGATCCAAGGGACATAATTCCGTTTTTCTTTAGTTATTCCTAACAACTAGCCTATACTTTTTTCGCTTGGACCATGTTTTTTTTATATAAAAATGTATTTCGATTAAGTTTCTTTCAGATAATAGTTTTTCCGGCTCGGCAATTTATTTCCATGAAGGTATTTTCACTATTCACCTCACGGCTTCAGCTGCTTACGTTCTCCATAAAAACAATCTAGATTTCTCTATCTATGACAGCTTTAACATAAATAATTTTTACAGGACATATTAACCAATTTATTTTTCTACTTACTCGTATAGCAGAGTAGTAGGTACAAAACATTTATCATGGTCAACAATCAATTGTATTAGGGGCATTTTAGTCTCATTCATAATATATTATTCTTTATTTCTTCCAAAAATACTTTTACCGTGCCTTCTTTTATAACATACAGTCAGTTTAAATTAAATCAACTTTACCTTAAAAAATATTAAATTAACTCACAATCGTCCGTCGCCTCACTCTGCGAGATAGCAGCAGTTAAGCCGGTCCGATGTCGCGTAGCGATTCGGGCGGCGTGCCTTGATCTGTCGTCTTTAGGTAGAAGATAGTAGTGTTTCTGATTTTTTCAGGACAACAGTAGAGCTTTGATATCAGACAGTATTTAGGCTACGCTCATTTCATAAAACTGGTGCAATTTATTATATATAAATTCAATCGGATGGGAAAAACAGAACGTCTTTTTTAAGCATGTATCATTTAAAAAAGAAATCACATTCTATTCAAAATTATTTTCAAATAATAAGGGTCACGAAGTATTTCATTTGATTTGTTGAAAAATATTCAAAACACAGATTGATTTACATCTACACATAAATTTGTATTTCAGTGTTATCATTATGTTCTTTTTAGGGCCTTCTTTAGGTTACGTAAATCTTTAGAGTTTCAAATATTATTTACTAGCAAAAAGACCTGACGTTGCTCGGGATTGAATGGGGATCGCTAATGTGTACTTTTTCACTCTGATCATAACACCATATTATCTTCTTTGTTTCTACTGACCCCTTCGTCGGAAAAAGCTGAAATGTTGAAAAACGCTCCGAATTAGGGGCTTATACATATGGTTTAAATTTCATTAAAATAAGATATACGTATTTTATGTTTTAAGTGGGTTCTCTCCCCATGAATCACTTAAATATTCGGCACATAGGGGCTAACGTAAAGATTCAAGATAAACTCCATTGTGTTAATTGTCTTCCTCGGAGAATGCTATATATGTGATATAAATTTCATCAAAATAGGATACATTTGAAGTTTTAAAAGAGTTTCGGCCCTTATAGCTCCCTAAGGTTATTAGGGCACTTAGGGATTCGGGACCGCTCCCATTGTCTGCCTCAGAAAAATGTATACATCTGATTTAAATTTCATAAAAATATGATATATTTGAAGCTTTAAAGGAAACATGCCTTTATAGGCCTTAGAGTACAATTACAAATTTGGGAACACTTTCAATATCTGCTCCGGTAAATCTGACATAAGAATAAACTTTTAGATTTCATGTAGATTCTCTAACCTTTCCTTCTATAGGGAACATAAAAACATCACGCACATCACACACATAGATACAAACATTGAATTATATATAGAGAGAAGATATATAGTATGCAATTTTCATTAATATAAATAATATTTGGATTTTTGTCTGACAAATTGAGACTTTCATCATTCTTTACACTATTCGACAGGGTGCTCACCAGAACACACACCTAAACATTTACGTCGCCTTACGCTTTCTTTTTTGTGCAATCAGTATTTCACAGGGTGTTTATCCGAACACACACCGATGATGTTTTTACGCAATACAACATTTTAATACTGCTAGATGAAAGCAAATTTCCACCCAGAATGATGGTTAAGCTTTGTTGTCTAGCTCAGCGACTGTAATTAAGTATGTCCTCATTATAAATTAATTATTTTTCAGTTGTAAATATATAATAAATAATTATATTTGTTGATCCATACAGAAGCGTTTTCATCCAATTTAATCTTCATATTCGCGTCTTACCACTAACAAAACCACTTTATTCTAATTAACGACGACGACGACGACGACGACGACGGATTGAGATAAACTAACAAAATAAACCACTTTTCACTGGCGACGAATATTGAAAAAAAACAATTGATTGATTTGAATAAAAAAAAAAGAAAAGATTGCAATTTCTGAACACGTATTAGAAAAGATTAAACAAAAACAACAACAAAAGTCGTTTGGGGAATTTCAACTCAAGATTGCAACTGTTTTTATCAAGCAAGACAACAATGGACAAAACTTTTAATCATTGTTCTTAGGTGGAAATCTGCTTCAATCTAACAAATACATACATTGTTTTGTTTTTTTTGTTTTTTTGCGTGATGCGATACTTTAATAGTAATTTTAGTCAATGTTTTAATCGTTGGCTGCTATGATGAATTCACTAATTTTGGGCGAAATAGGTGAGGTATTCCAACAGCCTACACTACTACTACAACTATTACTACTACGGAAAGATGACACTACCCATTGAGCCGACTACATACAACGTGTATTGACTACAGCTGTGTTTCTGTTAATGAAAAGACGGCGGGCAAATTCAGATTAAGAAGGAGAAAGACAGTTTCCATTAGAGATCAAGTTAATTTATTAAGAAAAACATTATTTGGATTATTTAATAAATAAAACAGAAAACAAATTACTATTCGCCGATCTGCGTAAGGTAGGTTAAAGTGATGACGTTACATTCTGCTGCTATGTTGACTGCGGAGTAACATGATTACCAAAAGTCATTTATTTTCTAGTTACTATATATACAGTATTTCAAAATGTTATTATGTATTATTGATTTAAGTTAGAATAACCCGTTTTAATGGTAATATAGTTGTGATAAATGAAAATATATTTATTTATATATATATATATTAGATTTCTTGAATGTGAGATGATATATATAATTATTTCCGCAATCAGACAACGCCGCAGCCCACAACCTATGAAAAGAAACAAACCGGAAGTCCTAGACTGGCGAGGTAGCTCAGTGGCAGAGTACTCGCTTACCATGCAAGTGACTCGGGTTTCGAATCCTGAGTTCGGATGTGTTCTACTGATGAGCCCAAAGGAGGGCGAAACTCGTAGTCTAGGACTTCCGGTTTGTTTCTTTTCATAGGTTGTGGGCTGCGGCGTTGTCTGATTGTGGAAATAATTATATATATATATATATATATATATATATATATATATATATATATATATATATATATATATATATACGTGGTTATATATTGTATCTCGAACACATGGTCTCTCTCTCTCTCTCTATCTATATATATATATATATATATATATATATATATGTATATATATATGTATATAGAGATAGAAGGAAAAAGAGTGATAAACATGCGACGATTGTCCAAATTTATTTCAATTGTTCAATGCAAGGTGTATTCAGTAATAAACTAGTGTTTATTATTCTTTCCTTAAGCCAAGACTTTTCAAAGATCGCGATCTTATCATCAGAGGAGAAATACAGATAGATAAGTTGGCTTTCGAAAAAGCCAAAGTTCAAATATTTGAAAAATATTATTAAAAAAACGCAGTGAAAGAAAAGTTCCGTAAAAAAGATATGTGGTTTGTCCGGTCGTAATTTTCCGTTGAAAAGATGGAGAAATTGTAGAAAGCGAAAAAAGCTTTTGCGTAGGGGCAGTATGGAGAGGATGTTCAACTATAAGTAAATCCAAACGCACTTAAATGGAATTGAAAAGAGAAAAGCTGGCCATTATTGATAACTTCCTGGACCATAGAAAAAGGCAAAAGATATCGAGTTCAAAGAAAAAAACTAAAGTGAAACAAAAAAGCTAAATTTGGGGTTGGGGGAAGGGGGAGTTAAAGAGCGGGGGTAGTAGTGTTCGGATTGGTTGAGAGAGCCGCTGTTGCAGCTGGGAGGAAAGAAAAGGGGTAGATGTGGGAGAGGAGGTTAAAGTGAAAGAGGATTTGAGGGTAGGAGCGGGCGATATATAGTCAAGGTTAAGTGATAGGTTATTGAGTGTATATATGTATATATATACATACATATGTATATATATATATATATATATATATATGTTGCGTGTTTGTGATTTTCTGACGAGTAGCATTTATGATTTCAAAGGACCCAGAAAATGACTGATTACTTTTTGTCTTGTTCCAACCTTGAATGAAAGATGTTTCGAAGTGTTCGTGAACATGACTACATGGATTTTTATTCTTGAAACTTGATTTAAATATATTTTAATCCACATAATAAAACGTATCAATTCTCATCTCTAAAATTGCGAAACATAATTAATTTGTGTTTTGGATTTGACGTTCCTTAAACAACGGTTATTCAACGAAACAGTTACATAAGGAAAGCAGCTAGCTTTATTAGAAAGGTTGAATTACAGCAAGGGGTCAACAGGTGACCTCTATAAAACGGAAGTTAGTGAAATCACATGACTTCTCAAGGGAGAGAACTCTCTCTTTTTTGCAACATACCAAGCAGAACAGACGCGAAAGTCGTCGCTCCCCATTTAGCTCCATTGAGGGTGGGGGGGGGCACACGACGTAACTTAATGATTGCACTGCACAGCTGTCTGATAGTCTCACTCTCTCTTTCTATGTATCTCTTTCTCTCTCATTCTCTTGCTCTCTCTCTCCTTCTCTCTCTTCTCTCTCTCTCTCTCTCTTTTCTTGTGACCGTTCGATGCTGTTATTAAATCTTATATAAAATGAATTACCGCCATTGTGTGAAATACTTGAAATGTTGAGACGAACCTGGGTTCACACCAAAGGATATAGTAAGACGCACACACACATACAAACTCATTCATTGATCTATTGTATTTGTATATAAAAGTCAAAGTGTGTTTGTGTGTTATAGAAATCAATATGTTAACAGTTACAACATTCAAATAAGTTTCAATAAGAGTTGAGTGTTCTGCAAAATCTATAGACACCATTGAAATTTTCTTTCGATTTCATCTGGGGTCACTAGGTGAAGTTATCGGTTAGGTCAATAAAATAACTGAAATATATTAGAACATAAAGAAACTAAATTTATTTAAAAACAAACAACAGATGTTATTCGTTTCATAAAACAAAAATAAAATTAAACAAAGGATATCTCGATGAATAAAATAATTATTTTATTTGCATTTTTAAGATTGAAAATACTTAAATAATAATGAATTCGTTTCGATTCGTTGAAGTAATTTGTATTTTTTATAGAAACGCGGCGTCAATAAGTAGGGTTTTTTTTAGCACAAATGCACTAACAGTTTTTTTTTATTACTTAAGCTCATATTTCAAAGGTTATTTTTAAATTTTCTTTCAAAACAAAAATTGTAAACACGACGATACTCGGAATAAAAGAAGAAAAAGAGAAAGAAAGTTGCGTGTTAGGCTTTTTACAGTGCGCGTTGAATTTCGCTGATTAACTTCAAGAACATGATGGTTGGAGATGTTAACCGAATTGTACGAAAACCAAATCATATTTTCCCATTTAAAATAATGTAAAAGAGATAAATTCGTTTCCAGTCACTAGATGAATGCTTATTTACCTATTTTCTTATATATCATTCTTTAACTGCACAGATCAGGGTTGCCACTCTAAATTTTCTAAAAAAAAAACACACTCAAATCTGCTAGCGAATAAACTCAAATTGGTTTAAAAACCAGACTCACTTTTATTCTTACACTAGCAGGACCCGGAGACCGGCGTTGCCCGGAATAGATATAATTTTTTTTTTTTTTAATATAAGTATTAGAGTATTAATTCGTCAAATAGCAGTTGAAAACAACCCTGTAATTTAGGTAATTAAAGTGGGATTTATCGCCATTTTAAATCAAACAAAATAGATTTCTCTGTTTTTAGTGACTGCCCCCCCCCCCTCTGCGATTGTAAGTAGCGGTTTATTCGAAAAAAATAAAAACCACTGTCCGAAGTTAATATAATTCAAGAATATGCGTGAGGCTTTCCAAGGAAAAATACTTCTAAATAAAGGCAATTTTTATCTCAATCCGGTGTGCCAATTTGGTGGGAGTTGAATTTACCAAAATGGAAAATCGACCTTTCGTCTTAATTTGGCCTTCATTTTAATATATGGCGATTGATTTAAGGAATTTGTTGTGGTTATTTTGTTGTCGATTTATCGACTGTTAACTAATTTGCACTTTTACTATTGACTATGTTTTTACTATTTCGTTGCCTTTTCAGGAGGGGAGAGTTATACAATGGTGATGTTTAATGTATTAAAAATCCATCTCCTGGGGGAAATGCCGCAGTATAGAAGGATTTCTTTTTAAATTGACAAATAGTTAAAGAGAGTGAAAGTAATAAAAAAATTGTCGCAGTCTAGTAAATGTTTTCCTTCAGTGACTGAGAAGAGAAAAGTAACGGATACTGCACTTTAAGTTGAAGTATATGTAGAAAAGTAGAAATTAATATTTTTTTGAATATCAGTAGCAGTTTTAGCGTCGAAAAAAGTATGTTAAAAAAGCTATTTAATAAATTTGAATAATGTACGGTATGAAATAATATCGAATGGATATGAAAATGTAGATGAAAATAATGATTTTAAATGTTACGCCGGTCTGTGTTCGAAACTGTTGTGAATTAGATAAAGGAACGTTATTCAGGCCTGACGTATAATCATTATATAAAAAATTACTTAAATAAATCGACGAATGCTAATTAAAATCGAATGTGTGCAGAAACAGAGGGGAGTGAGAGGGGAGCGAGAGGTTTGGTATGGATTGGCAAAAGTGAAATAATGAACTTGTATTGTCTGTTAGTTAAAGTAGTGTAAGGTTCGTAGAGAAACTGATATTACGTGCTTCCATAGAATTTCTATTAACAATTGAATGTTGTCTAAATGAACACTGCAGTTCGCTGTACGCTGTAAGTATTTTGAAAAAGACGTTTAAGCCTTAAAGGTTTTATGTATTAAATTGTCTAAATGTTTAAGTTAAAAAATGAAATTATACCTGAAGCAATCGAAGATTGTTCGTGAAAATGCCTAAAGTCGTTTGATTAAGAGATTGTAGCCACCATTTTGAATCAATGTACAGCATATGGAATTAATTTTGTTAAATGTATTCCGTAAATTCCGGAATAAATGAAGTAATAGTTAGAAATAACGTAATCCGGTATTCTCAAAAAACAGTGGAATATGAAGGAACGTCTATTAAATTTGTGCGGAATGTATTGTATTATGTATTCAATTAATGGAAGATGAATAGAAAACAATAACGTGTACGTTTTTGTAAAGTAGTCGTTGTTTATTACTTCGCGGTGATGAAAGGGAGAGTGTTAGTATAAAAATATTAGAAGGAAAAAATTTGCTACCATCTCTATGGAGTATGTTTTGGGGAGAGTCTGTGAGGGCGGTCTAAAAGTAGTATTTATTGTTAGATGGAGAAAATAATCATAAATTTCTTTAAACACGCTCGAGTGAATAAGCTAAATGCAGTGGTGAGTTTAGTAGCCTATGATGCATGTGGTCATTTTCTTACTCTCGCCAAAGGTACAGGGGAAATAACGTCTTCACTTTATATATCTATATAGACTATGTTTTCGGTATTTAATGGATTAATATACAAAATTATTAATCAGCAGTTATATTTATTGTTTTCAATACAATGTATAATATAAAACCTTATATTAAAAAATATATATTCTCTGTGAATTTTTTATGAATTAAGACTATTTCTAGTGTACATTTTGACTATTTTATTGCATATTTTGTAATATGTTTTCTTTTATTTTAGCTGGTATTTAAACATATAGTTCCTCAGAATAAACGCAGACTCAAAACCTAAAAACCCAGATTAATTCAAAGAACCCAGATTTGAATTTTAAAACCCAGGAGTGGCAACCCTGTACAGAACTGTTAACGTTTTATCAGTCGTTGTCATCGGTGTGATTCGAGAATCGACATTTTGTTAGAGAACCGAGACTTTTCCGGCTTAAATATTTTGTTCAAAATCCGAATTGTTCCAGTTCATGAAACGATGCTTAGCTGTATTCTTCACTGCCGCTGCCTCTTCCACCAATATCTTCACACGGGCAATGCCGGGTAAATGCCGCTAGAGCAAAGATAAATAAATAAATAAAAGACCAGTTGGAAGAACGGGTTTCCTCTTCTCTCTAAGTAAATCCTATGTTCGCCTTCATTATCTTCATTTTGACGGCTTACCTGCCTGTTTACATCGCTAATAGCCGGATCCGGTATCGGCATCGGACCTTTGCCAAAAGAAGGCAACACACAAGATGGTCTTCGTCTCCTGCCCGGTTCCCCCGTCCCTGGTTGGCTGTTTATTAACTAACGGTCAGCCGAACTTGCCAACAGATCATTACTTTCGTCGAGTTGGGATTTCGGCCAAGTGAACTTTTCGCGAGTTGGTCAAATGTGTCTCGTTCCCACGCCAAATTACACAAATCAAAAAAGGTTGTTTATTAATGAGAAACAACTTCCTCCAAATTTAATCACCTGTCAGAAGAAGACAAAGAGCATTGAAACGTTTAAATCAGATAGCGATTTAAGCTCCTCCTCGCTTCTTCTACTTCTTCTTCTTCTTCGTCCTTGTCTTCTTTTTTTCTTCTTCTGGTTCGCAGCCTCATTCTTCTGTGTTGTCTTCTTCCCAAAATCCTCATTATTATTCTTTTTCGTCTCCTCCACTTCTTATTCTTTTTCTTTCTTCTTTTCGACGTCTTTTTCTCGGCCTCCACGTGTTCCTTCTTCGGCTTCTTCTATTTTCGTTTTTCCTGCTTCTATTTTGTTTCCTTTTTTCTTCGTCTTCTTCTTATTATTATTATTATTATTATTATTATTATTATTTTTTTTTTTTTTTTTTTTTTTTTTTTCTCTCTCTTTTTTCTTTTTGTAATTTCCGTCCAAGTTTTCTTCTTCTCGTTCGTCATCTTTTTCTCCTTCACTTTTATGTTTTCTTCCTCTTCTTCTTGTCTTTGTCTCCTTCTTTTCGTTTCTCTTCTTCATCTTCTTCTACTTCTACTTCTACTTCTTTTTCTCAGCCTCCCCCTTTTTTTTCTTTTTCTTTTCCTTTTTCTTTTTCTCTTCATTATTCACTTATTATTCTTTTGTTTTGTTCTCCTCCTTTGTCTTATTCTGCTTATTTTCTTCTCCTCGGCCTTCTTTCTTCTTCTTCTTCTTCTTTGTCTCTTTCTTGTTCTTTTCGTTCTTCTTCCCAGCCTCCTCCTTTGTTGTTGTTCTTCTTCCTCTCCTTATACACCATTCTTCTTTCTTTACTTCTTTTTTCTCCTCCTCCTTCTCCCCTTTCTTCGTCTCATTCTTGTCGTCTTCGCATTTCTCTTCTCCCTCTTTTTCTCTCTTCTTATCGTGGTTATTGCAGTACACCAGATGTTCCATACATTGGCCGACACAAACCTTTTGTTGCTAACAGCATTTCATTTGACAACAATATCAGCATTCTTTGTTAAATAACCTCAACTCAGCTAATCTGCCGCCATTTTTATCCAATGTTATCATTTCACTCTCGCCTATTCGCTTATCATTCTCCCCTTCTTACTAGAGATACGCGAAACGGTTTAATATATTATACTATTAAAGTTAAGTGTACATTTTATTTGCCAGGTGCGTCGTATTGTTAGGCATGATTGACGAGGCAGCCTCACGTGTTGGTTTCTCTCCACTGATGGAAGGTAATGTTATATATTAAAGTAGCCTTGAGAAAAACGACGACAGTCCGGATGTAAGTTGGTAAAATGTGACGCGTTGGAACGGAACAAAAGCAGAACTATCATTTACCATGCTGTGAACTAGGAGAGAATTCAATTTGGAGGCGACACAAATGCACGTGTTGGAATGCAGTTTTTTAAATAGCCAGTGTTTAACTCTAACTCTCTCTCTCCCTCCCCTCTCTCTCCCTCTCTACCTCTCTCCCTCTCTCCCTCTCTCTGCCCGAATAATGTATCTAGGATATAAGTAAGAACTATGTTTTTGGATGCAAATGTCTTTCTGCTAGTTAATAGAATAGAAACCACAACGAGCAAGTATTTCAGAGTATTAAGTTATTCGTCTCATGGGTCTAATAATAATAATAATAATAATAATAATAATAATAATAATAATAATAATAATAATAATAATAATAATAATAATAATAGTAATAGTAATAGTAATAGTAGTAATAATAATAATAATAATAATAATAATAATAACAACAACAACAACAACAACAACAATGATAATAATAATTATAATAATAATAATGATAATAATAATGATAATAATAATAATAATTATAATAATAATAATGATAATAATAATGATAATAATAATAATAATCATAATAATAATAATAATAATAATAATAATAATAATAATAATAATAATAAT
The DNA here is from genome assembly GCA_963556195.1 of Sepiola atlantica. Lineage (NCBI taxonomy): Eukaryota > Metazoa > Mollusca > Cephalopoda > Sepiida > Sepiolidae > Sepiola > Sepiola atlantica. The sequence goes on along the minus strand of OY744551.1, from coordinate 17,720,382 downwards.
AATAATAATAATTAAAATGATCATAATAATACTGATAATAAAATAATAATAATTATCATTGTAATTGTTGTGAAGTTGTCCAACAGTAAATAATAAATAAAGGAAGTTAAGTCGAGGGTTGGTTTAACAAGTGTATTAACAAAGTAAGAAAGTGACTAGCACTTGGCTAGACAGTTACAAGACTGTGTTTTGTCTTCTCTGTGTCTCTGGTGACTCGCACTATTTATAGTGACAACCGGTGCAGTTTCTCCTGTGTAAGAACGGCCGGTGTAACAGTAATACTAATAATAAATATGATAATAATGATCATAATAATTATATCAATAATAGTAATAATGATAATAATAATAATAACAATAATAATAATAATAATAATAATAATAATAACAATGATAATAATAATCATAATAATTGTAATAATAATAATCATAATGATAATAATAATTGTAATAATATTAATCATAATAATAATAATAATAATAATAATAATAATAATAATAATAATAATAATAATAATAATAATAATAATAATAATAATAATCACATTTATGGTCATTTGGAACAAAACAATTTGTTGCCTGAGGAACAGAAAGGCTGCTGAAAAAGATCACATGGCATCAAAGATCAACTTCTGGTTGATAAAATGATCCTGAGAAACTGCAAATGAAGAACTACTAACCTTGCCATGGGATGGGTTGATTATAAAAAAGCATTTGACATAGTGCCTCATTCATGGATACACAAATACCTTAAGATTTTCAGAATAGCCCCCAACATTCAAACAGCTTTAAAGAATAGCATGAAGAATTGGGAAACCAATTTAACTTCAGGTGTTGCATTAGGTAAAGTGAAAATCAGGAAGGGTATTTTCCAGGGTGATAGTCTTTCCCTTTGCTTTTTGTCATTAGTTTGATCCCAATGACACTTCTCTTACGTAATGTAAAAGCAGAATAAGGACTTGGGAAAATACTTCCTACAGTCAACCACTTACTATTTATGGATGACGTTAAGGTTTGTGGAAAGAATGAGACCGAACTTGATACTCTAGTGAACACAGTCAAATTATTTAGTGACGCCATACGAATGGAATTTGGCATCACTAAATGCGCCATTCTTGTTATGAAAAGGGGTAAACTTGTCCATTCAGATGGCCTTAAACTCCTAACATCAGATCTGATAAAGAATGTTGACAGTGAGAGGGGCTACAAATACCTGGGAATACTGGAGGCGGATAAGATAAAAACAAACAAACAAGAAAATGAAAATCCAGGTCACAGCTGAGTACCACAGAAGAGTAAGGATTATTCTTAAATCACACCTCCACAGTTGGAATACAATTTATGCTATCAATGCTAGAGCAGTAGCTATCATTCGATATAGCCGGTATACTTGAATGGAATGTACATGACACCAAAACACGGAAAATGCTTACAATTTATGGATGTTTTGCAATAAAAGGAGACGCAGCTCGATTGTATTTACCTAGAAAGGAAGGTGGTCGAGGTCTACTAAGTGTTGAGGATGTTGTGAACATCGAAGAAGGTTGTCTATATAAATATATTACCGAATATTCTTCTTTGTGAAGTGAAAAGAGGGGAAATAGTAAGAACTAAGGTAAAAAAGAATCAAAGGTTACACGAGAGAGAATTAAAATTATTTGGAAAGAAACAACACAGTGTATTCTTTAAGAATACTGCATTTAGAGATAATGACAGCTGGAATTGGTTCGTCAGGGGGGATCTCAAATAATTTATCAAGAATACCTTAATGGCAGTCCAGGAACAAGCCACGCGCACTATGTCCATCAAACATTATGTTGACAAAACAGCAGAATCACCGATATGCCGTTTGTTCAATGAAAGCGAAGAAACCTTAGCGCATATTGTATCTGAGTGCCCAATGCCAGCACAACACCAGTATAAAAAATGGAGACACGACAAAGTCGCTCAAGTACTGCACTGAAATATATGCAAACTTTATGAATTGAACCACAATGAGAAATGGTATGAGCATAAGCCAGAAGGGGTACAGGAGAATGACACTGTCAAACTTCTTTGAGACATGCGCATACAAACGGATAAGGTTCTTGAGCACTCTAACCCGACTTAATTTTTCTAAACAAAAACAAGAGAACTTGCTTAATCATTGATATAGCCTGTCCTTTCGATACCAGAGTGCAGGAGAGAAAAAACGAGAAAATCAATAAATATCAAGATCTAAAATTTGAATTAGTTAGACTATGGAAAGGTAAATAAGTAAAGGTGATTCCCGTTGTAATTGGAACGCTTGGAACCATCACGAAAAGCCACCATAAATGGCTTAAACATGCTGAACAGACAATTTCTTTTCCAGTTCTGCAAACGGTTAAGGTACAGTTTGAATATCGAAGGTCAAGGAAATTGACTTGATGTTCCAAAAAGAAAACTCAAACTAAAAACATCCAAGGGGTAAGACTACTATGAAATAATAATAATAATAATAATAATAATAATAATAATAATAATAATAATAATAATAATCATAATCATAATAATAAAAACTATAATAATGATGATAATAATTATGATAATAATGATAATAATAATAATATTAATAATAATAATAATAATAATCATGATAATAATAATGATAATAATAATTATTATAATGATAATAATATTACTAATAATAATAATAATAATAATAATAATCTTTATTTTTATTTATTTTATTTTATTTTTATATTTATTTTTATTTTATTTTATTTTTTTATTAATTTATTTATTCATAATATTTTTTAATATATATCTTTTATTTTTATTTTTTATTTTTCGTAAATATGTCTTCATGTATGTGTGATAGTGCACCTTGAACTTCATGAAAATGAGAGAAACACTTCCTTTGACAGGATCACAGGTAAACTAAGCCTGGGCCTGGTGTTCCCACAAGCACAAAACCAAATACAAATAAACGCCGTGGGACTCAAAAGCAAGATCTGAGTGGCATGATGGGCAGGTGCTCCCTCGATGGCTTACATGGGGGACTCGGTCAGCATCCTGCGAATGTTGGCTCCTATAATTTCTGGAACAAGATCACGGACAACAAACAGGTAAGACAAGAACACGCACGAAACACAAGAAATGATGAGTACAAACCAAAAAGCCATAGAAAGAAATGGACCACGAAAGAGAACTGGCTGGTAATGGAATGCTACTACAGAAGCCTTTACCTCACATAAAGAAGATACCGGAACGAATGAAAGATCTATGGGACATTTCTACTGACTAACATACGACGACAGAACAAAATATAGCAGATCAAGCGAGGCAGATACTCAAGAGAGGGTGGTTCTCGGACATGGAATCAACGGAAATCAAACAAAAGATTAATGGTGTGATAGATCAAGAAACACCACCTGACTAAAACACTTAGGAAGAAGACGGGCAAAACATAAACACTGAAAAAGAAGGCGAAGACGATTATGAAACTACAGAACTCACTGAGCAATATAAGTAGAAAACATCAAGCGATTCATGTCCAGGGGAAAAAAAACTCCCAATCCTAAAGAACGAAGATTGGAAGAAGTTGAAAGTTGAAACAGAGAAAGCAAAAGAGTACGCGCGTACATCCCAACAGAAACTATCACAGATCTAAACACCTTGATATATGCGGGGACAAAACCAATAAGTATGAAACTAAAAAGAGAAAAAAAGACTGGTCAAAAGAATGGACAGACGAAATCTGGATAGGAGATAAGACTGAAAACCCAGATCACCAAACTTCAAAAGAAAGCTAAACCCGTAAACAGGATGAAGGAGAACAGTAAACGATCGAAGAGCAGAAATCTGAATCGCAAGGAAAGACTAAATAAGAAAGATTAAGAACTAAAAAAAAGATAGCAGCAAAAGAAGGAAGATTGAGACGATACAGATACAAATCGGAACAGTACAAACAGAACAGGACTTTTGAAAACAATGAAAGTCAGTTTTATAAAAACGTAAACGGAGTAAATACAACAACAGATCAACAGAACCCGACAGAAACAAAATATTTCTGGAGCAAGATATGGGAAACGGCTGAAGAGCACAACAAAAATGCTAAATGGCTGAAAAACATGAAAGATAAACTTCTAGAAGTTGAAGAAGGAACGGAAACAGAAATTAATGAAGAAACTATTAAGACAACACTAAAGAAAATGGCAAACTGGAAAGCACCAGGTCACGATGGAATATATGCGTACTGGTTTAAAAAATTCACAACCCTACATGAAAGGCTAGCACAGAAACTGAGAGGATGTATCCATAAAACAGACGTACCAGAGTGGATGACCAAAGGAAAGACAACGCTCATACAAAAAGACGCCAAGAAAGGAACGACCCCAAGCAATTACAGACCAATAACCTGTTTACCGACAATGTGGAAAATTCTAACGGCACAACTTAGAGAGCAAATATACCATTCCCTGAACAGTCGTGGACTACTTCCCGAGGAACGAAAAGGATGCCAGAAAGGGAAAAGAGGGGCGCATGATCTGTTATACATAGATCAAAAGATCCTGAAAGAAGTTAAAAGCAAGAAAAAGAACATATCTATGGCATGGATTGACTACAAGAAAGCGTACGACAGAATCCCTCAAGCATGGATAATTGAATGTTTAAAAATCTACAATATACCCAACAGGAGTATTAATCTTATCAAGAAAGCAATGGAAACATGGAGATTAGAACTGACAGCTGGAGGACAATACTTGACGGAGATCAAAATACAGAGAGGCATTTTCACAAGAGACTCCCTATCACCACTACTGTTTATCATAGCCATGATGTCACTCAACTACATACTCAGGAAATGTGATGCCGGATAAAGTTCACAGGCAGAGAACAACGAATAAACTCATGTACATGGACGACCTCAAGCTATTTGCAAAAAGCAAAAAGGAACTGGAAAAGCTGATAAATATGACCAGAATCTTAAGTCAGGACATTCAAATGGAATTCGGAATGGAAACGTGTGCATTGCTAGAAATTAAAAAAGGAAAGTTGGAGACCACTGAGGGCATGGAACTACCCAACCAAGAGCAGATGAGGGCGCTAGATGAACAAGAGAGCTATAAATATTTGAGAGTTTTGGAGGCAGACACAATCAAATCAACAGAAATGAAAGAGAAGATTGGAAAAGAATATCTGTGAAGAACAAGAAAGCTCTTAGAAACAAAATTATATAGCAGAAACCTAATCAAAGGAATAAATACCTGGGCAGTATCACTAATAAGATATTCTGGACCATTCATAAACTGGACTAAAGAAGAACTCAGGCACCTTGATCAGAGGACTAGAAAATTAATGACTATGCACAATGCACTACATCCAAAAGACGATACAGACACACTCTACGTGAAGAGGAACGAAGGGGGAAGAGGACTGGTAAGTATAGAAGACTGTGTGGACGACACTAAAAAGAGCTGAAGAAATACATAAACCAGAACACAGAAAGGCTGATCACCGCAGCAAGAGATACCGTCCCAACGAACAACGCAGGAAGCATGGAAACTTGACACAAACAGACAAGAAAAGAAAAATGGGAAGAAAAACAACTACATGGACGCTTTATAAGACTCACAAGAGAAGAAACCAACGCAAATAGCTGGACATGGCTAAGCAAAGGATACTTGAACAGAAAAACGGAATCTTTACTGATGGCTGCATAGAACAATGCGATTAGGACAAACTACATTAAAGCTAAAATAAATAAAACCCAGGAAAACAATAAATGCAGACTGTGTGGACAAAGAGACGAAACAGTAAATCATATAATAAGTGAATGTAGCAAACTTGTTCAAAAAGAATACAAGAACAGACATGATTGTGTTGGGAAAGTAATACATAGGGAACTGTGCAAACAATTGAATTTCAAATATGCAGACAAAAGGTACAAACATAAACCAGAAACAGTACTAGAAAACGAAAAACACAAAATCCTCTGGGATATAGATATACAAACAGATAAACTCATACAAGCAAGGAGACCTGATGTTATAATAGACAAAAAGAAAAATCTTGTAAAATTGTAGACTTCGCCGTTCTAGCAGTCCACAGAGTGAAGATCAAAGACACGGAAAAACGAAGTAAATACACAGAACTAACCAGAGAACTGAAAGGAATATGGAGCATGAAGAAAGTTAGTATAATACCAATAATTGTAGGAGCACTAGGAACAATCCCCAAAAAACTGGAGAAAAAACTGGGAGAAATTGGAATCAAAGGGACTATCGAAACCATACAAAGGACGGCAATGATCAAAACAGCTGCAATCTTAAGGAAAATCCTCAAATGCGGAAACTAACACACATAAGCTACAAACGATAACCAGTCACAAGGAATTTACAACGGAGAAAACAAAACCACACGAAGAACACCACAACATGAGCCAAGGAACAGAAACTGCAAGAAACAGCACTTTATAATCTCCCCCCCCCCAATAAATTACACCGGCCTCAGCTATCACTACACAAAAATGAACCAAGAAACAGAAATTACAAGAAACACTATAAGCTCCTCCCTCTCCCCCACCCCCACCCCAAAAAAATTTAAAAGATTTTTTTTTTAATTTGTGAAAGAGAAAAGGAAAAAAAAATAAGGAATTGAAAGGAAAAAATTTAAAAATTTAAAAAAATTAAACTTCTTTTTTTTTTAATTAATTTAAAGAAATATCATTTTATTTATTTATTTTTTAACTGGTGCCGGCATAGGCTGACACCAGACAACATATTTGTAGAGGGTCGAAGAGGATGAGAAGACCGAGGAGGGACAGCACAAACCAGACCTCCACTGGAAAAGTGCAGAGAATGCTGAGACCTTGGGGAGGCTTATTGCCACCCAAATCCCAGAGAATACCAATTGCCTTTACCAGCGAGAAATCAATGGTAAGAGGCTGTTGCGATACCGCATCGTTATCGAAAAGAGGTGAAGAATACTGGAAGTCTGGGAAGACTTGTTGTCACTCAGACTCCAGGAAATACCACGGGTTGTTGTTGGTGAGCAATCACTGAGCATGATCTGTGTGGTAGTTTGGTAGTTTTGTTTTACGGCATATCAACCCTTTTTGGGTTATTTAATGCCGAATCTGGTCTTGTTTTCTTCTCTTTTTTGTTTCTTTCCCCTTTTAATATCTGTTTCTATTTAACCCATAGTTGGGACCCTAACAGGTACTACCACTCCGGGTCAGGGTGGACCTGGGAGCAATGGTAATTAAGAGGAGGCTCCACATTCCCCAAAGTCCGTAAGCCGGATCTCACCATCGGATGTAGTTTAAGGTCATATCCAGGACCGGGAGTAGGGTAGGAAAAATAAAAATAAAAAAGGGGAGAGAGAAAGGGAGAGGGGCTGTTGTTTTTGGTTTTGGTTTTGTAGAACATAATTAAGTTTTACAAACAAAAAAAAACAAAAAAAAACGTCAATGTAGGTGAATTTCGTCTCAGGGAGCCACAGGGCAGCCTGATCTGGTATCACCAGGATGATCTGTGTGAGAACTCCTAGTGAGTACAAATAATAATAAGAAGAAGAATAACGAACTTGAATAAAATAGTGTAATACTTATAATTGTCGGAGCACTATGAACAGTTATGTAAAAAAATAAAAATGTAGGAGCAATTTATGTAAAAAAACTTTTAAAAAACTAGGAGAAATTAAAATCAAACGGCAATGGTGAAAATAGCAAAAATATTAAGGAACATTTTTGAGCACGGAAACCAACTCACATAACCAATGAACGCCAACCAGCGATGTGTAATTTAAATAGAAATAGAATTTTAAAAAATATAGAAAAAACATTACACAAGCCAAAAGTAACGGAAACTGCTACAAATCCTATGATCCGATACGCCCCCCTCCAAAACACACACACATGTGCAGGCACCGGCTTCAGCTAAGACTGCACACAGCAGAAATTAAGGTTCAAGGTGATGAAAAGACCGAGGAATTAGAGCACTAATCAGACCTCCACTGGAAGGGTACGATGAGTACTGAAACCTTGGTGCGGTTTTTGTCACTGAAATTCCAGAAAAGGTCAACGGTCAATTAATGGTAAATGGCTGTTGCGAAAAGACAAAGTGTTCTAGAAATCTAGGGAGACTTGTTGACACTCAGATTCCAGGCGAACACAACTTGTCAGTCAGTCAGCAATCACTATTGATGACTTGTGCGAGAACTCCTACTGAGTAAATAATAATAAAAACAACAAAAACATAAGTGAATCTAGAGACTGCATACCTACCCCCTGACCAGGTAAGGATGAGCCTAAGTCTCATTTGGCCTTACTTTTCCATATTGTATGAAGTATTTCAGATTTTATGCGATGGAAAGTTGATAACTCAAAAACTATTTAACATTCGATCAGGCTGAAATGTTGCGTGATGGTTACTGTCATCAAAGAGAATCAGATCCATACGTCAAATTTGCAAGAATCGGTCGTTGAAATTCGTCAAAATCTCGATGTTGACAGAATTATCGATGGCATATAAGATGCGAGATTTCATTGGCTACAATATGGGCCAAGTAACGATTTCCGACGATAAAAAGAACGACAGAAGTGTATTTCATCTTTTCGTGATCTTGACCTTTGACATTTGACCTTGATATTCAAAAATTAATTAGACCGTGACTGATAGTTTAACCAAGTTTGTTGGACGGGACTTTCTTGTACGGCAGAGGTCATTTTTGATGAGAATCTTCTTCGTGACCGGATCGTTATCATGCATCATTAATCATGCATCAAGTGCGTTGCACATCATCAAGTGCGATGCACATCATCAAGTGCGTTGCACATCATCAAGTGCGCTTCACACCATCATGTGCGATGCACATCATCAAGTACGCTGCACATCATCAAGTACGCTGCACATCATCAAGTGCGTTGCACATCATCAAGTGCGTTGCACATCATCAAGTGCGATGCACATCATCAAGTGCGATGCACATCATCAAGTGCGATGCACATCATCAAGTGCGCTTCACACCATCAAGTGCGCTTCACACCATCATGTGCGATGCACATCATCAAGTGCGCTTCACACCATCAAGTGCGCTTCACACCATCATGTGCGATGCACATCATCAAGTGCGTTGCACATCATCAAGTACGCTGCACATCATCAAGTGCGTTGCACATCATCAAGTGCGTTGCACATCATCAAGTTCGATGCACATCATCAAGTGCGCTGCACATCATCAAGTACGCTTCACACCATCAAGTGCGATGCACATCATCAAGTACGCTGCACATCATCAAGTGCGTTGCACATCATCAAGTGCGTTGCACATCATCAAGTGCGCTGCACATCATCAAGTGCGTTGCACATCATCAAGTGCGTTGCACATCATCAAGTGCGTTGCACATCATCAAGTGCAATGCACATCATCAAGTACGCTGCACATCATCAAGTGCGTTGAACATCATCAAGTGCGTTGCACATCATCAAGTGCGCTTCACACCATCAAGTGCGATACACATCATCAAGTACGCTGCACATCATCAAGTACGCTGCACATCATCAAGTGCGTTGCACATCATCAAGTGCGCTGCACATCATCAAGTGCGTTGCACATCATCAAGTGCGATGCACATCATCAAGTGCGATGCACATCATCAAGTGCGTTGCACATCATCAAGTGCGATGCACATCATCAAGTGCGATGCACATCATCAAGTGCGCTGCACATCATCAAGTACGCTTCACACCATCAAGTGCGATGCAAATCATCAAGTACGCTGCACATCATCAAGTACGCTGCACATCATCAAGTGCGTTGCACATCATCAAGTGCGTTGCACATCATCAAGTGCAATGCACATCATCAAGTACGCTGCACATCATCAAGTGCGTTGAACATCATCAAGTGCGTTGCACATCATCAAGTGCGCTTCACACCATCAAGTGCGATACACATCATCAAGTACGCTGCACATCATCAAGTACGCTGCACATCATCAAGTGCGTTGCACATCATCAAGTGCGCTGCACATCATCAAGTGCGTTGCACATCATCAAGTGCGATGCACATCATCAAGTGCGATGCACATCATCAAGTGCGTTGCACATCATCAAGTGCGATGCACATCATCAAGTGCGATGCACATCATCAAGTGCGCTGCACATCATCAAGTACGCTTCACACCATCAAGTGCGATGCAAATCATCAAGTACGCTGCACATCATCAAGTACGCTGCACATCATCAAGTGCGTTGCACATCATCAAGTGCGTTGCACATCATCAAGTGCGTTGCACATCATCAAGTGCGCTTCACACCATCATGTGCGATGCACATCATCAAGTACGCTGCACATCATCAAGTACGCTGCACATCATCAAGTGCGTTGCACATCATCAAGTGCGTTGCACATCATCAAGTGCGTTGCACATCATCAAGTGCGCTTCACACCATCAAGTGCGATGCACATCATCAAGTACGCTGCACATCATCAAGTGCGTTGCACATCATCAAGTGCGTTGCACATCATCAAGTGCGATGCACATCATCAAGTGCGCTGCACATCATCAAGTACGCTTCACACCATCATGTGCGATGCACATCATCAAGTACGCTGCACATCATCAAGTACGCTGCACATCATCAAGTGCGTTGCACATCATCAAGTTCGTTGCACATCATCAAGTGCGCTTCACACCATCAAGTGCGATGCACATCATCAAGTACGCTGCACATCATCAAGTGCGTTGCACATCATCAAGTGCGCTGCACATCATCAAGTGCGTTGCACATCATCAAGTGCGATGCACATCATCAAGTGCGATGCACATCATCAAGTGCGTTGCACATCATCAAGTACGCTTCACACCATCAAGTGCGATGCACATCATCAAGTACGCTGCACATCATCAAGTACGCTGCACATCATCAAGTGCGTTGCACATCATCAAGTGCGTTGCACATCATCAAGTGCGTTGCACATCATCAAGTGCGCTTCACACCATCATGTGCGATGCACATCATCAAGTACGCTGCACATCATCAAGTACGCTGCACATCATCAAGTGCGTTGCACATCATCAAGTGCGTTGCACATCATCAAGTGCGTTGCACATCATCAAGTGCGCTTCACACCATCAAGTGCGATGCACATCATCAAGTACGCTGCACATCATCAAGTGCGTTGCACATCATCAAGTGCGATGCACATCATCAAGTGCGTTGCACATCATCAAGTGCGCTTCACACCATCAAGTGCGATGCACATCATCAAGTACGCTGCACATCATCAAGTGCGTTGCACATCATCAAGTGCGATGCACATCATCAAGTGCGTTGCACATCATCAAGTACGCTGCACACCATCAAGTGCGATGCACATCATCAAGTACGCTGCACATCATCAAGTGCGTTGCACATCATCAAGTGCGATGCACATCATCAAGTGCGTTGCACATCATCAAGTGCGCTTCACACCATCATGTGCGATGCACATCATCAAGTACGCTGCACATCATCAAGTACGCTGCACATCATCAAGTGCGTTGCACATCATCAAGTGCGTTGCACATCATCAAGTGCGTTGCACATCATCAAGTGCGCTTCACACCATCAAGTGCGATGCACATCATCAAGTACGCTGCACATCATCAAGTGCGTTGCACATCATCAAGTGCGTTGCACATCATCAAGTGCGATGCACATCATCAAGTGCGCTGCACATCATCAAGTACGCTTCACACCATCATGTGCGATGCACATCATCAAGTACGCTGCACATCATCAAGTACGCTGCACATCATCAAGTGCGTTGCACATCATCAAGTGCGTTGCACATCATCAAGTGCGTTGCACATCATCAAGTGCGCTTCACACCATCAAGTGCGATGCACATCATCAAGTACGCTGCACACTATCAAGTGCGTTGCACATCATCAAGTGCGCTGCACATCATCAAGTGCGTTGCACATCATCAAGTGCGATGCACATCATCAAGTACGCTGCACATCATCAAGTGCGTTGCACATCATCAAGTGCGCTGCACATCATCAAGTACGCTTCACACCATCAAGTGCGATGCACATCATCAAGTACGCTGCACATCATCAAGTGCAATGCACACCATCAAGTGCGTTGCACATCATCAAGTACGCTGCACATCATCAAGTGCGCTTCACACCATCATGTGCGATGCACATCATCAAGTACGCTGCACATCATCAAGTACGATGCAATCATCAAGTACGCTTCACACCATCAAGTACGCTGCACATCATCAAGTGCGTTGCACATCATCAAGTACGCTGCACATCATCAAGTGCAATGCACATCATCAAGTACGCTTCACACCATCAAGTGCGATGCACATCATCAAGTACGCTGCACATCATCAAGTGCAATGCACATCATCAAGTGCGTTGCACATCATCAAGTGCGTTGCACATCATCAAGTACGCTGCACATCATCAAGTGCGTTGCACATCATCAAGTGCTGATGTGCAACGCACTTGATGATGTGCAGCGTACTTGATGATGTGCATCGCACTTGATGGTGTGAAGCGTACTTGATGATGTGCAGCGCACTTGATGATGTGCAACGCACTTGATGATGTGCAGCGTACTTGATGATGTGCATCGCACTTGATGGTGTGAAGCGTACTTGATGATGTGCAGCGCACTTGATGATGTGCAACGCACTTGATGATGTGCAGCGTACTTGATGATGTGCAACGCACTTGATGATGTGCAACGCACTTGATGATGTGCATTGCACTTGATGATGTGCATCGCACTTGATGATGTGCAACGCACTTGATGATGTGCAGCGTACTTGATGATGTGCAGCGTACTTGATGATGTGCATCGCACTTGATGATGTGAAGCGCACTTGATGATGTGCAACGCACTTGATGATGTGCAACGCACTTGATGATGTGCAACGCACTTGATGATGTGCAGCGCACTTGATGATGTGCATCGCACTTGATGATGTGCAACGCACTTGATGATGTGCAGCGTACTTGATGATGTGCAGCGTACTTGATGATGTGCAACGCACTTGATGGTGTGCATTGCACTTGATGATGTGCAGCGTACTTGATGATGTGCATCGCACTTGATGGTGTGAAGCGTACTTGATGATGTGCAGCGCACTTGATGATGTGCAACGCACTTGATGATGTGCAGCGTACTTGATGATGTGCAACGCACTTGATGATGTGCAACGCACTTGATGATGTGCATTGCACTTGATGATGTGCAGCGTACTTGATGATGTGCATCGCACTTGATGGTGTGAAGCGTACTTGATGATGTGCATTGCACTTGATGATGTGCAGCGTACTTGATGATGTGCAACGCACTTGATGATGTGCAGCGTACTTGATGGTGTGAAGCGTACTTGATGATTGCATCGCACTTGATGGTGTGAAGCGTACTTGATGATGTGCAACGCACTTGATGATGTGCAACGCACTTGATGATGTGCAGCGTACTTGATGATGTGCAACGCACTTGATGGTGTGCATTGCACTTGATGATGTGCAGCGTACTTGATGATGTGCATCGCACTTGATGGTGTGAAGCGTACTTGATGATGTGCAGCGCACTTGATGATGTGCAACGCACTTGATGATGTGCAGCGTACTTGATGATGTGCAACGCACTTGATGATGTGCAGCGTACTTGATGGTGTGAAGCGCACTTGATGATGTGCATCGCACTTGATGATGTGCAGCGTACTTGATGATGTGCAGCGTACTTGATGATGTGCAACGCACTTGATGTTGTGCAACGCACTTGATGATGTGCAGCGCACTTGATGATGTGCAACGCACTTGATGATGTGCAGCGTACTTGATGATGTGCATTGCACTTGATGATGTGCAACGCACTTGATGATGTGCAGCGCACTTGATGATGTGCATCGCACTTGATGATGTGCATCGCACTTGATGATGTGCAACGCACTTGATGATGTGCAGCGTACTTGATGGTGTGAAGCGCACTTGATGATGTGCATCGCACTTGATGATGTGCAACGCACTTGATGATGTGCAGCGTACTTGATGATGTGCAACGCACTTGCTGATGTGCATCGCACTTGATGATGTGCAACGCACTTGATGATGTGCAGCGCACTTGATGATGTGCAACGCACTTGATGATGTGCAGCGCACTTGATGATGTGCAACGCACTTGATGATGTGCAGCGCACTTGATGATGTGCAACGCACTTGATGGTGTGCAACGCACTTGATGATGTGCAGCGCACTTGATGATGTGCATCGCACTTGATGATGTGCAACGCACTCGATGATGTGCAGCGTACTTGATGGTGTGAAGCGCACTTGATGATGTGCATCGCACTTGATGTTGTGCAACGCACTTGATGATGTGCAGCGCACTTGATGATGTGCAACGCACTTGATTATGTGCAGCGCACTTGATGATGTGCAACGCACTTGATGATGTGCAGCGTACTTGATGGTGTGCATCGCACTTGATGGTGTGAAGCGTACTTGATGATGTGCAGCGAACTTGATGATGTACAACGCACTTGATGATGTGCAGCGTACTTGATGATGTGCAACGCACTTGATGATGTGCAACGCACTTGATGATGTGCATTGCACTTGATGATATGCATTGCACTTGATGATGTGCAACGCACTTGATGATGTGCATGTCACTTGATGATGTGCAGCGTACTTGATGATGTGCATCGCACTTTATGATGTGCAACGCACTTGATGATGTGCAGCGTACTTGATGGTGTGAAGCGCACTTGATGATGTGTATCGCACTTGATGATGTGCAGCGTACTTGATGGTGTGAAGCGCACTTGATGATGTGCATCGCACTTGATGATGTGCAGCGTACTTGATGATGTGCAGCGTACTTGATGATGTGCAGCGTACTTGATGATGAGCAAAGCACTTGATGTTGTGCAACGCACTTGATGATGTGCAGCGCACTTGATGATGTGCAACGCACTTGATGATGTGCAGCGCACTTGATGATGTGCAACGCACTTGATGATGTGCAGCGCACTTGATGATGTGCATCGCACTTGATGATGTACATCGCACTTGATGATGTGCAACGCACTTGATGATGTGCAGCGTACTTGATGGTGTGAAGCGCACTTGATGATGTGCATCGCACTTGATGATGTGCAACGCACTTGATGATGTGCAGCGTACTTGATGATGTGCAACGCACTTGATGATGTGCAACGCACTTGATGATGTGCAGCGCACTTGATGATGTGCAACGCACTTGATGATGTGCAGCGCACTTGATGATGTGCAACGCACTTGATGGTGTGCAACGCACTTGATGATGTGCAGCGCACTTGATGATGTGCATCGCACTTGATGATGTGCAACGCACTTGATGATGTGCAGCGTACTTGATGGTGTGAAGCGCACTTGATGATGTGCATCGCACTTGATGTTGTGCAACGCACTTGATGATGTGCAGCGCACTTGATGATGTGCAACGCACTTGACGATGTGCAGCGCACTTGATGATGTGCAACGCACTTGATGATGTGCAGCGCACTTGATGATGTGCAACGCACTTGATGATGTGCAGCGCACTTGATGATGTGCAACGCACTTGATGATGTGCAGCGCACTTGATGATGTGCAGCGCACTTAGTGATGTGCAACGCACTTGATGATGTGCAGCGCACTTGATGATGTGCATCGCACTTGATGATGTGCATCGCACTTGATGATGTGCAACGCACTTGATGATGTGCAGCGTACTTGATGGTCTGAAGCGCACTTGATGATGTGCATCGCACTTGATGATGTGCAACGCACTTGATGATGTGCAGCGTACTTGATGGTGTGAAGCGCACTTGATGATGTGCATCGCACTTGATGTTGTGCAACGCACTTGATGATGTGCAGCGCACTTGATGATGTGCAACGCACTTGATGATGTGTGGCGTACTTGATGATGTGCAGCGTACTTGATGATGTGCATCGCACATGATGGTGTGAAGCGCACTTGATGATGTGCAACGCACTTGATGATGTGCAACGCACTTGATGATGTGCAACGCACTTGATGATGTGCAGCGTACTTGATGATGTGCAGCGTACTTGATGATGTGCATCGCACTTGATGGTGTGAAGCGTACTTGATGATGTGCAGCGCACTTGATTATGTGCATCGCACTTGATGATGTGCATCGCACTTGATGATGTGCAACGCACTTGATGATGTGCAGCGCACTTGATGATGTGCAACGCACTTGATGATGTGCAGCGTACTTGATGATGTGCAGCGTACTTGATGATGTGTATCGCACTTGATGGTGTGAAGCGCACTTGATGATGTGCAACGCACTTGATGATGTGCAACGCACTTGATGATGTGCAGCGTACTTGATGAGGTGCATTGCACTTGATGATGTGCAACGCACTTGATGATGTGCAGCGTACTTGATGATGTGCAACGCACTTGATGATGTGCAACGCACTTGATGATGTGCAGCGCACTTGATGATGTGCAACGCACTTGATGATGTGCAACGCACTTGATGATGTGCAGCGTACTTGATGATGTGCATCGCACTTGATGGTGTGAAGCGTACTTGATGATGTGCAGCGCACTTGATGATGTGCAACGCACTTGATGATGTGCAGCGTACTTGATGATGTGCATCGCACTTGATGGTGTGAAGCGTACTTGATGATGTGCAGCGCACTTGATGATGTGCAACGCACTTGATGATGTGCAGCGTACTTGATGATGTGCAACGCACTTGATGATGTGCAACGCACTTGATGATGTGCATTGCACTTGATGATGTGCATCGCACTTGATGATGTGCAACGCACTTGATGATGTGCAGCGTACTTGATGATGTGCAGCGTACTTGATGATGTGCATCGCACTTGATGGTGTGAAGCGCAATTGATGATGTGCAACGCACTTGATGATGTGCAACGCACTTGATGATGTGCAACGCACTTGATGATGTGCAGCGCACTTGATGATGTGCAACGCACTTGATGATGTGAAACGCACTTGATGATGTGCAGCGTACTTGATGATGTGCAACGCACTTGATGGTGTGCATTGCACTTGATGATGTGCAGCGTACTTGATGATGTGCATCGCACTTGATGGTGTGAAGCGTACTTGATGATGTGCAGCGCACTTGATGATGTGCAACGCACTTGATGATGTGCAGCGTACTTGATGATGTGCAACGCACTTGATGATGTGCAACGCACTTGATGATGTGCATTGCACTTGATGATGTGCAGCGTACTTGATGATGTGCATCGCACTTGATGGTGTGAAGCGTACTTGATGATGTGCATTGCACTTGATGATGTGCAGCGTACTTGATGATGTGCAACGCACTTGATGATGTGCAGCGTACTTGATGGTGTAAAGCGTACTTGATGATGTGCATCGCACTTGATGGTGTGAAGCGTACTTGATGATGTGCAACGCACTTGATGATGTGCAACGCACTTAATGATGTGCAGCGTACTTGATGATGTGCAACGCACTTGATGGTGTGCATTGCACTTGATGATGTGCAGCGTACTTGATGATGTGCATCGCACTTGATGGTGTGAAGCGTACTTGATGATGTGCAGCGCACTTGATGATGTGCAACGCACTTGATGATGTGCAGCGTACTTGATGATGTGCAACGCACTTGATGATGTGCAACGCACTTGATGATGTGCATTGCACTTGATGATGTGCAGCGTACTTGATGATGTGCATCGCACTTGATGGTGTGAAGCGTACTTGATGATGTGCATTGCACTTGATGATGTGCAGCGTACTTGATGATGTGCAACGCACTTGATGATGGGCATCGCACTTGATGGTGTGAAGCGTACTTGATGATGTGCAACGCACTTGATGATGTGCAGCGCACTTGATGATGTGCATCGCACTTGATGATGTACATCGCACTTGATGATGTGCAACGCACTTGATGATGTGCAGCGTACTTGATGGTGTGAAGCGCACTTGATGATGTGCATCGCACTTGATGATGTGCAACGCACTTGATGATGTGCAGCGTACTTGATGATGTGCAACGCACTTGATGATGTGCAACGCACTTGATGATGTGCAGCGCACTTGATGATGTGCAACGCACTTGATGATGTGCAGCGCACTTGATGATGTGCAACGCACTTGATGGTGTGCAACGCACTTGATGATGTGCATTGCACTTGATGATGTGCATCGCACTTGATGATGTGCAACGCACTTGATGATGTGCAGCGTACTTGATGGTGTAAAGCGCACTTGATGATGTGCATCGCACTTGATGTTGTGCAACGCACTTGATGATGTGCAGCGCACTTGATGATGTGCAACGCACTTGACGATGTGCAGCGCACTTTATGATGTGCAACGCACTTGATGATGTGCAACGCACTTGATGATGTGCAGCGCACTTGATGATGTGCAACGCACTTGATGATGTGCAGCGCACTTGATGATGTGCAACGCACTTGATGATGTGCAGCGCACTTGATGATGTGCAGCGCACTTAGTGATGTGCAACGCACTTGATGATGTGCAGCGCACTTGATGATGTGCATCGCACTTGATGATGTGCATCGCACTTGATGATGTGCAACGCACTTGATGATGTGCAGCGTACTTGATGGTCTGAAGCGCACTTGATGATGTGCATCGCACTTGATGATGTGCAACGCACTTGATGATGTGCAGCGTACTTGATGGTGTGAAGCGCACTTGATGATGTGCATCGCACTTGATGTTGTGCAACGCACTTGATGATGTGCAGCGCACTTGATGATGTGCAACGCACTTGATGATGTGTAGCGTACTTGATGATGTGCAGCGTACTTGATGATGTGCATCGCACATGATGGTGTGAAGCGCACTTGATGATGTGCAACGCACTTGATGATGTGCAACGCACTTGATGATGTGCAACGCACTTGATGATGTGCAGCGTACTTGATGATGTGCAGCGTACTTGATGATGTGCATCGCACTTGATGGTGTGAAGCGTACTTGATGATGTGCAGCGCACTTGATGATGTGCAGCGTACTTGATGATGTGCATCGCACTTGATGGTGTGAAGCGTACTTGATGATGTGCATTGCACTTGATGATGTGCAGCGTACTTGATGATGTGCAACGCACTTGATGATGTGCAGCGTACTTGATGGTGTGAAGCGTACTTGATGATGTGCATCGCACTTGATGGTGTGAAGCGTACTTGATGATGTGCAACGCACTTGATGATGTGCAACGCACTTAATGATGTGCAGCGTACTTGATGATGTGCAACGCACTTGATGGTGTGCATTGCACTTGATGATGTGCAGCGTACTTGATGATGTGCATCGCACTTGATGGTGTGAAGCGTACTTGATGATGTGCAGCGCACTTGATGATGTGCAACGCACTTGATGATGTGCAGCGTACTTGATGATGTGCAACGCACTTGATGATGTGCAACGCACTTGATGATGTGCATTGCACTTGATGATGTGCAGCGTACTTGATGATGTGCATCGCACTTGATGGTGTGAAGCGTACTTGATGATGTGCATTGCACTTGATGATGTGCAGCGTACTTGATGATGTGCAACGCACTTGATGATGGGCATCGCACTTGATGGTGTGAAGCGTACTTGATGATGTGCAGCGCACTTGATGATGTGCAACGCACTTGATGATGTGCAACGCACTTGATGATGTGCATTGCACTTGATGATGTGCAGCGTACTTGATGATGTGCAACGCACTTGATGATGTGCAGCGTACTTGATGGTGTGAAGCGTACTTGATGATGTGCATCGCACTTGATGGTGTGAAGCGTACTTGATGATGTACATCGCACTTGATGATGTGCATCGCACTTGATGATGTGCATTGCACTTGATGATGTGCAGCGTACTTGATGATGTGCAACGCACTTGATGATGTGCAGCGTACTTGATGGTGTGAAGCGTACTTGATGATGTGCATCGCACTTGATGGTGTGAAGCGTACTTGATGATGTACATCGCACTTGATGATGTGCATCGCACTTGATGATGTGCAGCGCACTTGATGATGTGCAACGCACTTGATGATGTGCATTGCACTTGATGATGTGCAGCGTACTTGATGATGTGCAGCGCACTTGATGATGTGCATCGCACTTGATGGTGTGAAGCGTACTTGATGATGTGCAGCGCACTTGATGATGTGCAACGCACTTGATGATGTGCAGCGTACTTGATGATGTGCAACGCACTTGATGATGTGCAACGCACTTGATGATGTGCAACGCACTTGATGATGTGCAGCGTACTTGATGGTGTGAAGCGCACTTGATGATGTGCATCGCACTTGATGTTGTGCAACGCACTTGATGATGTGCAGCGCACTTGATGATGTGCAACGCACTTGATGATGTGCAGCGCAGTTGATGATGTGCAACGCACTTGATGATGTGCAACGCACTTGATGATGTGCAGCGTATTTGATGTTGTGCAACGCACTTGATGATGTGCAGCGTACTTGATGGTGTGAAGCGCACTTGATGATGTGCAACGCACTTGATGATGTGCAGCGCACTTGATGTTGTGCAACGCACTTGATGATGTGCAGCGCACTTGATGATGTGCAACGCACTTGATGATGTGCAACGCACTTGATGATGTGCAACGCACTTGATGATGTGCATCGCACTTGATGATGTGTAACGCACTTGATGATGTGCAGCGTACTTGATGGTGTGAAGCGCACTTGATGATGTGCATCGCACTTGATGTTGTGCAACGCACTTGATGATGTGCAGCGCACTTGATGATGTGCAACGCACTTGATGATGTGCAGCGCACTTGATGTTGTGCAACGCACTTGATGATGTGCAGCGCACTTGATGATGTGCAGCGCACTTGATGATGTGCAACGCACTTGATGATGTGCATCGCACTTGATGTTGTGCAACGCACTTGATGATGTGCAGCGCACTTGATGATGTGCATTGCACCTGATGATGTGCAGCGTACTTGATGATGTGCATCGCACTTGATGGTGTGAAGCGTACTTGATGATGTGCAGCGCACTTGATGATGTGCAACGCACTTGATGATGTGCAGCGTACTTGATGATGTGCAACGCACTTGATGATGTGCATCGCACTTGATGTTGTGCAACGCACTTGATGATGTGCAGCGCACTTGATGATGTGCAACGCACTTGATGATGTGCAGCGCACTTGATGACGTGCATTGCACTTGATGATGTGCAGCGTACTTGATGATGTGCATCGCACTTGATGGTGTGAAGCGTACTTGATGATGTGCAGCGCACTTGATGATGTGCAACGCACTTGATGATGTGCATCGCACTTGATGATGTGAATCGCACTTGATGATGTGCAGCGCACTAGATGGTGTGCAACGCACTTGATGATGTGCAACGCACTTGATGATGTGCATCGCACTTGATGATGTGCATCGCACTTGATGATGTGCAGCGCACTTGATGATGTGCAGCGCACTTGATGATGTGCATCGCACTTGATGATGTGAATCGCACTTGATGATGTGCAGCGCACTAGATGGTGTGCAACGCACTTGATGATGTGCAACGCACTTGATGATGTGCATCGCACTTGATGATGTGCATCGCACTTGATGATGTGCAGCGCACTTGATGATGTGCAACGCACTTGATGATGTGCATCGCACTTGATGATGTGCAGCGCACTTGATGATGTGCATCGCACTTGATGATGTGCATCGCACTTGATGATGTGCAGCGCACTAGATGGTGTGCAACGCACTTGATGATGTGCATCGCACTAGATGGTGTGCAACGCACTTGATGATGTGCAGCGTTCTTGATGGTGTGCAGTGGTCTTTCTAGAAAAAATTCTGATGTCGTTAAAACTTCCGTCCTTCAAATCACTCGTTGCAGGGACACTTTTGTTGCCGTTTCATCAGTAAGAAACTTATGCTGTAAAAGGTTTTACATTCGTCGTACCTTAACCCCAAGATTTTTGTCTGTGGGATTATGTTTTAAAAATGTATACTAAAACAATCCCTTATTATATTTTTTTTAAATTGTGATTATATTATACCGAGATCAATACTAGTGGAATCTTTTATAAAAGAAGTTTTCTGGTGTTACCAGTCATATCACCAACAAAACCGATTATGACAATGGCAATGTCCGCCAACCATACCCAAAAAAATATAATCACAACAAAATTCACTACAAATAATAAACAAAACATTAAAATAAAATAAATAAAATGCAAAAGTAGCAATTAATACCCTAAATTAAAATTATCAAACATTTTTATCCACATGATAATTACTTATTAGAATTAAAATAAAATAAGAATGACGGTTATAATCATGGTTTTATTCTCATTTTGAATTTGACTCACTCTGGCCGTCGCCCCATCTCCCCCCTCCCGCCCCGGCCGAGATTGAGATTGTCGCAGCACTGACACGTGCAAAACCTCCCACGTAATAATTTGAAACACGACTTGTTGAGGTCCTCCCCCCTCCCCTCTCATGTCCCATGTCGCCGTTATAGACAAAGCCCCAACTCTATCCCCCTCCCCCTCCAATGTATTTTCAATTTTCAATCTCCCGTTAAAGTGAACTTAAAATTGTATGCCATTTGAATTCCTTTCGCCGGCCTGATGAATTGGTAGCTATCCGCACCAATGAAACAAAACCTGTTTTGTCGCAACTAATGGAATAAAATAAAATAAAAAATATATATATATATATATATATATATATATATATATATATATATATATATATATATATATATATATATATAACACAGTTCCAGTGGCAAGCAGGTTGTTTCCATCAACTGAGACTGTCTTTCCCTCTATTTTATTTTTTCATAGCTATCGAAATTCTTAAAAAACTACTAATCCGAGCCTTTAAACTTTATCCGAATCAATAACATTTTCTTAGCTTCTTGTATCAACGATTATACCGATCGGATCACTTTTGATATTGCCATACGAAGACGAACGACATAGACGATCTTCATTCATTTCGTATGAATTAGATGATTCTGTTGTTGGTATTGGTTTCCCCGATATCTTTCTACTTAGAATTCTTTATAAAAAAAAATCGGGTACTTAGGGACCACGTGAAGGTTGCCAACATCCTAAGTGAAAGTGTTTCTGTGGAATGAACTGGATTCGAACTTGGCGCACCCAGTTCGTCAGTCCGTGTCGTTAACTACTCAACCACCTTCACCACCCATAGATTCTCTGAGAAGAAGCAAGAAGCGACTCACCGTAGTTGATAACAGCCGTAGTAGGTGAACTGCAGACACGAGCAAGATGTCGTCTTTTGGCGAAGCATCTACATGCATCGCGTCTCTTGTTTCTGCAGAAGATACGTTTCTGTTTAGGGAGGCCAACCACAGTAGGTTGCTTCTCCCACACAGACTGATCATCGTTTGTTTTGTCCCTACAACCTCTTTCATACAGAAGCCTCTATTTACATTATCGTTATGTTCATGGTAGGTACTCGACTTAACCTCAATCCACTGGTACTCCCTGCAAAACATTCACAGCAAGAACTCGTATTACTACAACCACCGCAAATAACTTGCCTTTCTCTCTCTCTCTCTCTCTCTCTCTCTCTCTCTCTCTCTCTCTCTTTACCAAAACCCAAACGAAACTTTCATGAACAAAGTTTCTTTCTTAGAACTCCCATCTGTGAAACAAGATACCACAAGACTGCTTCCCAGCCGACTACGGCATAGTTGTCTTGAAGTCTAATGTAAACAAATACTTGTGGAGATGTCCTCTTGGATAATTAATGTCTGCCAATCCAACCCATTGTTTCCGATC
Organism: Sepiola atlantica; assembly: GCA_963556195.1. Taxonomy (NCBI): domain Eukaryota; kingdom Metazoa; phylum Mollusca; class Cephalopoda; order Sepiida; family Sepiolidae; genus Sepiola; species Sepiola atlantica. Next base: position 17,696,547 of record OY744551.1, on the reverse strand, counting down.
CTCAAGTGGAGTCAGGGCCTTGATAAGCGGTGACCCATTAGTAAAAGAAATACAGAAATAATTCGGTGAATGTAAGACATTAATTGTTTCGGGACCGTTTCAAGCGTAAGAGCCTGATCGTAAGCCGTGTGTACGTCTTATTTTCCCGAAACCTCTGTCTGATATGATTGGACGAAATTCCGTTGATGAATGCGTCTATCGGTTTTATTGCATCGAAATCACAATTCATCGAGAGTTTCTTTTAGAAAGAAAATGTAAATATTAGTCGACACTTTCGTCAGTCTGTTGGCGACGAATTGCCAACAAATGTCTGCAGAAGATGCTATTTTTAGGCTGAACGAACACTTCTTCAAGAACGTTCATAGTTGAATTGTAGTCATTAATGTCCGAGACGTGTTTAAATATAGCAAGTGAGGCAGGATTAATTAGAAAATTCAATTTCAGCTCGAATGACAGTGGAGATATGTTAACTGCCCCCATAAAAATATGGAAAGATCTTTTCAAGTGTCACTGTCGTCTCGAGTTTTAACGTTTTTTTTTTTAACTTTTCTTCACCCCAAATCAAGGCAATTGCAACTGAGACGTAAAGGGGATACTGAGAATTATAGGCCATATCTAAGGGGGGACTTGTGAAGCGAGTTGTTTGTTCACATTACATTTAAATTTCTGCATGTTGGTACAGTCAAGGAAACAGGGAGAAGAGGGGGAATTCCAAAGACTAGCAGTTGGAGTAAATAAGCTATTAGAGTAGAAAGCTTTCCGGGACTTCCACGGTGTAGGGGGTGGGATTTTGTTGATTGTCGGGTTGATTGGAAGTATTTACGTTGAGGGGGGCACTAGTGCCGCAAGTTCGTTGGAGCACATTCCATTGAAGTACTTGTAAAACAAGCACAGGGATGCCACATTACGGCGATGGGGCAGAGGCTGGAGCTTTGTAGACAGTGTAGAAGCTATTAGATTAAATACTATTTCTGGAACCCTGTCTAAGAGGGAGAGACTAGTGGTTGGTGCACCAGCCCAGATGTACTAACAATATTATATGCATGGGCGAATGATGGCTTTGCAGAGATACAAGATACTAGCAGGTGTAAAAATTTACTAGCACAGTAGAGGGAACCTACTTTTTTGCAGCAGTCTTGGTAGTATGTTCTATATATTTATTCCAATTCATATTGCCTATGAATGTTAGGCCGAAGAGTTTGAATGATGGACTCTCAGGTATGGTGCTATCAGCTACGGCAATCGGTGGTTTAAAAGGTTTCTTATAATTGTCAAAGGAAATGAGCTTTGTCTTAGTAGCATTGAATGTTACCATCCATTTATGTCCTCACTCCATTACAGATTGAAAGTAATTTTCTAAGGATTCAGACATTGCTTTTGATATGTGTGCGTTTGTTTAGCCCACACGTCTAGAATAGAGCTTAGTTTCATCAGCAAATATACTAATCTCGGACACAATTACACCAGGGATGTTGTTTATAAATATCAGAAATAATAACGGTCCAAGGATCGACCCCGTGGGGCACACCCATATTAGTGTCATGTTGTTTGAATTTTCAACCATCGAGGACAATCTGGATCTTTATTTTGGCTAAGAAGGATCTAATTATATTAAATATTCGTCCAGTAATACCGTACAAATTTATTTTTCATAAGAAAAACTTTATTCCAAACCTTGTTAAAGGCTTTGGATATATCAACCACTACCGCCCTATCTTCATCTTCTTTGTCCAATCTATGGTATATGCATTCAGAGATATTCGCTAGAAGTTCGTCAGTAGAACGGAATTGCCTAAATCTACACTGTTGGTCAGAAAAAAGTTTAGCATTAACAAGATGATGGACTATCGCTAGATTAATTAACGACTCAAACATTTTAGCGAAGAACAGGAAACTGATAGTTTTACAGTTCAGTTCTTTCACTAGAATTCCTGAACACTTGTACAACAGGGACAATCTTCCATCTTCGAGGAAGCAAGATTCCGCAAGACATTTGTTGAAGAGGTTGGAGAGGGCAGGGGCCAGCTCATCCAAGCATTTCTTCATTAATATAGCAGGGATAAGATCTGGATTACATGCTTTGGGGGGTGTCTAGTTTGTTTTTTTACGATATCCCAGACATGGGAAGGGGTGATGATCAGACCATCAAGTGTGGCTTCTGTTTGCAGTGGGAAATTTGGGAGTGAGTGGCTTGTGAAGTTGAAGGTGGAGTTAAAGGCGAACCGCTGAGTAAGTAGTCCAGTCTTCTCAGTTGCGGTGCAAACGACATCATGGTGGTTGGGTAGCGGAGGAATTGTTGATTGCCCATTATGCATTACACTATTATAGATTTTCTAAAAATCACGAGTTCCTAATTTCTGCGACTCAATGAGTTTTCTAGTCATTTCAGTATACCTACTCTTAGCGACGGCTATTACACTCTTGCAATGAATGTTTGTTTATTTCTGACTTATGGCGGTTGAATTGGTAGAATGTTTGCTGCCTATGCGCAATAGCAGCTACACGGGTTGACGAGAACCATTATGGGAGTGGGGCTTGCTATAGAATTTCCGCGTGGCGGCATGTGCTTCTAGGCCTGCTTTGACTCGTCTAGTTATCTCATTTGCGCACTATTCAGCAGGGAAAATCTTTTACTCCATGTGGCGTCTCTAATATGAATTCCTGATGGATTCCCAATCAGCTTGTTTTGTAGTATCTCGGCTATTCAGCTTATGGTCGAAAGTTTAGGGTGATATTTACCATAATCACCAGGTGATCAACGTTCCCAAGTATGCTATGGGCATCAGCCACACACGCCCGGGCAGTGTAGTCAGGAATAGATCGAGAAGTGAAGCAGGTCTGGAAAGTGACACCTTGTGAAAAGGAATGTGCGATAGAGAAACTATGCGTGTTTTTACCAGCTGTGTTTGTATATCTCAAGAAACCAAGCTAATGTGGTTAACATTAAAATGTCCAAATACATGGATTTGGGTACTCATATCTAATGAGAGTTCTGAATCTATACTATCAGAGACAAAGTCGAACAGGGTAGGGTCCTCGGTCAAAGGAGAACGGTAGAGAAAATATGAGTGACTATGTAGGCATGATCATCTAGTTCTAGACTATGTTCTTTAGCCAAGGAGGGGGTGTTACGAATATAGACTCTAAGTCCGTGCATATGTTTGTTTGAGTCCTTATGGTAGAGTGGGAGATATTCAATCATGTCAAATCGATTGGAGGATATCGAAGAGTAAATATTAGTTTCACTTAGTGCTAGGATATCCGGGGAGTTTTCTAGCAGAAATGATTCTTCATAATTGAGGCTTGTTCTAAGTCTTCGTATATTTGTGAACGCGAGCCACAAGGTAGAAGGCGAATTGTTTCTTTTTAGGTGACCGTCTGATTTTAATGCTATTTGGTTTGAAATGCTATTTTTGTTTAAGGGTAAAGTTGGTTGGGTAAAGTAGAGGTTTATTTGATGGTAGCACGCTCACACAAGTAGACTATTAGCTGAGTCTTCATCTATGAGATTGTGGCCTCGGGAAAATTCCACCAGAGATAAGTACAGGTGTTATTTTCATGCGCGACATAGCACTACAGGTATCTCGATATTATACAATTGTTGATAGGGTAGCCGCTGTTAGCGCTACTTAAGAGTTAGAGTTCCTGTACTACCAGTTGAAAACAGCAGTTATGTGAGAGTAGCAAGAAATTGTCCCTAAGTAGCGCAGATAGAGAAATAAAGACGGATGAGACTGCGTTCATTGTCCTAGTCAGGTCACAAGGCCAAGCACTGGGTGTATTTGAAGTGTCCGTGTGAAGATGCATCTGCGCCTGATGAATATACAAAGAATGAGTACAAAGCCGGGCGATACACAGATCCTATCTACTCCTTAAGCAATTTTAGGTTTGCAAACCTGATATTTAGTTCGAGTCTCTAACTCTATGAGGGTTAACCAAGACTAAAGATGCCTTCTTCCCCAATTGGTTAGGTGCTAAGCCGTTTGATGGTAGTATACAAGTTTTAAATCAGAGTTGTCCTTCTCCTAGAATGTTGATCTGACTAGATCTACAGGTCTATATCAATGGGAGGGGTAATCCCGCGCCTGAGTACTATGCCAGGTTTTTCTACGTCCTCGTAGGAAAAATATGTTTCTAGTTAGAATAAGTTTTCATGTTTCTTTCAGGGACAATAGGAAAATTGAAGGGCAAATTTAAAGCATGAAGAGTCTATTTGCCTTTTCCCTTATTGCTACAGGACGTTCGAGCGCATGTGAGGTAAAGGATGGATAAGAATACATTTATTTTAAAAAGAACAAACTTTCAAACAGAATTAAATACAAGACACGGTAAGAAAGGAAAGAAAAATAGACATGAACAAACTTAGCTAGTTGAAGCGAGTTTTCAATCTTGCCTCTGACACTTAGTGGCCAGTGGCTATGGCTGTGAGCACCTTAACTGAATTGGTATGGTCTATTTATAGAGGGAAATAGGAGAAGACTTTGGAGGGAGGGAGGGCTTTCATTTTTTTCTCCAAGAGAACAGAACCTCGTTTTCTTAACAGCATTTTCACATGTAGTTTAGTTGGGTGTGAATCCGATCATTCTAGCTTTAGGTATTTTTCCATCTTGACTAAATTAGTAGAATAAATTATAAATTTTATAAAAGTGTAGTAGAAGAATTCTAGGTTAAGAACGCTCGAAGAATCTTTATTCTATTAAAATCTACACAATGGTTTAGTTGCTACGAGAAAATGACTGCATATGAGAAAATGAACAAAAGGGAGTAATTAATTATTGAAAAGTGAAAAGGGAATTGAAGAGTTATTTTTGTATCTTCATATATATATATATATATATATATATATATATATATATATATATATTGTTTGTAAAAGTATAAGTACCAAGTCATCAAAACTTCTGTAAAACGTATACATATACTTAAATGAATAAATGCAAAAGTGTGTCTACCTATCCTGACTATATTAACATCAATATAGGCTGTGCTTATTTAATTCTATGATCCAACATAACATTTTCAAATACCGTATATATAGTAATCTGCAAACACCCACAAACTGCTAAATGTATTCTTAATTTGCATAATATTTTTTAAAACCGTTTCTAATTAAAGTAATATTCTGTAATATTTATTTTTAATTTTGCATTGTCATATTTTCTTATATATACACAATAGTTTCGTCGATAGTAAAACGTCTGATGTCGCTTCGATGCTAAGAACATATACTACACTTTGAATTCTGATCAACAAAACATCAAAACCCTTTAGTTTTCTCTCAGACGCGACGTCCATACAACCATTCGCGCTATAGCCAGGATCGCGAGAAACACCATTCGCCTCTCCCTGTCCCACGCCAGGTTGACCTTGTCGATTACGTAAGATACGTTATCTTTAGTCAAAAGGCCAAGGAACTATAAAAAAATGTTTATAATGAATTTTTTTTTTAAATGATTTAATATATTATTGTATAATTTTAAACGAGAGATGTAGCGTAGTATAAGTTCTGTTATCATAAGACTTTCCTCGCAAGAATTACATCCCCTTTTTTAAGGGAGTGTGGCTAGTTCTCCCATATATTACATCCTCCTTTGGGGAAGAGGTTAATGTATAGTATCTGTTTTGTTAGCATGACACCATCTGCTGAGGGACTACTTTCTCTTGGTGAGAGGTGAGGTACTATCTATTGTTTTATCATTTATTATCCTCCCAGGCATTAACTCCTTTTTGAGGGAAGGGTAATTTTCGTTCGTCAGGATATCATCCTCTCAGTCATCACCTCCTTCTTTAAGACCAGTGTATTTTATGTTCGTTCACCAGTATATCATCTTCACAGCCTAGCAAAAATATGCGACGCGATGGAGCATATTTTGCTTATATATATATATATATATATATATATATATATATATATATATATATATATATATATATATATATATATATATATATATATATATATCCTAACGTCTTTTAGAACTTGACGTGCCTTTCTACTTCCATCGTGATTCGACCCCTCGGGGTTAATACCATCAAAATGAGGAAGACTAAAAGAAGAAAAAAAACTATAAGACAGTCTCGCCTGACAAAGTTGTTCTACAATGAAAGCTTGCAAACAAAAATTAAATAAATATTTTTTCATTTAAATTGCACGATGTGTTAATTTTCAAAATATTTCACTTAAATACATTTTCATATGTGCCTCAAAGATGTTGTCAATTTCCTTATATATATATATATATATATATATATATATATATATATATATATATGTATATATATATATATATATATAATTAGTATTCTTATTTTTCTTACGAGAGTAAATTGACAAAAAAGGATAATGCTTCACTATTATTCATATTCATATAAAATAACGTCTCAATCGGGGAAGTTATAAAAAGAAATAAGAAAAAAAAACAACGTCAATACTGGAATGTTTTGAAAAAGATAAAAACGTATTAATCTATAGAGATAAGAAAAAGGAAAGAAAAAAGTCTCATGCGGAAATAAAGTGAAAGGTTTTATTCTGAGCGTATTTTAAACGACGGGTGGGTTGTCGGACTTGCTATATGCTTCCTCGCTATCCTGTAACACTTGAAATGGTATCGTCCGGCAGTTTTTTACTTGCTAAATTTTGTGTGACAAGTCGGATGTATATATATATATATATATATATATATATATATATATATATATATATATATATATTATATATATATATATATATATATATATATATATATATATATATATATATATATATATATATATATATGTGTGTGGAGGGGGGGGGGTGTTGTCAAAAAAATGTTGAAGTTTGCTTGAAGCCTGGTGCGTAGTGTGTAAGAAGTTATGTTTAAAGGCTATGACCTTGCGATTTGGTAGAAAACCACTAAAAAATCTTCATTACTTTTAAAACCACAGACTCTCACATACTTAGCTTTACTACTTATCACCCCGACAGATCTGGATTCCTCTCACTATTAGACTTTACCATCCGCATTACTGAGGCAGGACACATACAAATCAACTTTTATAGAAAACCCGTCTGCAAAGCCAAACTAAGATATGCTATGAATGAGACAAGTGCACTAAAGTAATAGACAAGATCAGGTGTGTTAGACACTTCCAACAAGATCAGGTGTGTTAGACACTTCCAACAAGATCAGGTGTGTTAGACACTTCCAACAAGATCAAGTGTATTAGACACTTCCAACAAGATCAGGTGTGTTAGACACTTCCAACAAGATCAGGTGTGTTAGACACTTCCAACAAGATCAAGTGTATTAGACACTTCCAACAAGATCAGGTGTGTTAGACACTTCCAACAAGATCAGGTGTGTTAGACACTTCCAACAAGATCAGGTATGTTAGACACTTTCAACAAGATCAAGTGCGTTAGACACTTCCAACAAGATCAGGTGTGTTAGACACTTCCAACAAGATCAGGTGTGTTAGACACTTCCAACAAGATCAAGTGCGTTAGACACTTCCAACAAGATCAGGTGTGTTAGACACTTCCAACAAGATCAGGTGTGTTAGACACTTCCAACAAGATCAAGTGCGTTAGACACTTCCAACAAGATCAGGTGTGTTAGACACTTCCAACAAGATCAGGTGTGTTAGACACTTCCAACAAGATCAAGTGCGTTAGACACTTCCAACAAGATCAGGTGTGTTAGACACTTCCAACAAGATCAGGTGTGTTAGACACTTCCAACAAGATCAACTCTCGTAGAACGGATACCCAAGAAACGACAAACGCCACTCTATGACATCTAAACAAACAATCACAGTGCACACTCTTTAACACCTGCCTCCTAAAATTGCAGCATGTTAACGATAGAATCACATCGGCCATCTGTAAAGCCATCTGAAGAGAACATTTAGACATCAAACTTTGACACTCCGAACCAACACTGAGGCAATACCTGTCCAAACATAGAACACCACCCAACAACAAACCCTAATTGCCTAATCAACAATACAAGCTTATGCAACCACATATATGCAGTTTACCAAAGACAATGTAATGAGTTCTTTTTTTTACTAAAGAGTCACCATTTATCAAGGCCCAAAGGCCACTCGAAGATAAGGGTTAATGAGTGTCAGGTGGACGGTGATATAAGACCGTGATGATTGGTAATGATGGTGGAAGTTTGACAGAATTTGATTATTTAGGAGGACGGCTTTACAAAAATTAACAAGACTTGAAAACGACAATCTAGTAGTCAGCTGGGAATCAGCCCGCGGTTTTGAGTTCCACAGACGGATAGTTCTAGGAAAGAAACATTGCTCATGGAAGTTTCGTTTAGTTTTAGACACAGTGGGAGAGAAAGAGAAATTATTGACAATGGCTGCAACTAGACGTGTTTTTGTTGTGAATGTTTTACGGGGGCATAGATTGAAGCTCAGCCGAGCACCTTTCATGAAAATAACGAAAGAGTGGAGAAAGACTGTCAACGTATCTTCTGTGAGAGAGAGCTAGTAAGGAGGAGAAGAGGGCATCGCCCATTAGATTTCGAAGTCGGTGTTGTACACTATTGAGGAAGGAAAGGGTGCCCTGAGCGAAACCTCCCCCGATGAGCTAACAGTACTTCATCTTGCGTCAGGAGTGAGATACCTTCTGGAGCAATAGAATGATCCAACCAGTTTTTCAGCGACCTTAGCAACGGATTTGATGTAAGAAATTCATTTCAGGTCATGAGTGAAGGTCAGTCCCAGAAGCTTGTCAAAGCAGGGGGCTTCCTCAAGACGAGAGCAAGTCATTTCTAATTGGGGCCAAGTGGGGATCAGAGCGTTGGTGGTGAAAAGAGAGAAGCTTCGTTTTGAACGCATCGGTAGGACAGTTAGGCTACTGCATATACGCATAAAAACATATAACAATCAATCTGTCTTCATTCCAAAAACATATCACGAAATCACAACCTCATTACATGTGAGTAAAAATACTAGCTACCGTAAAGGATGTAGGCAAGCTTAGAATTAAGGAATCGCTATTGATGAGAAAATTCAACCCCGAAATAAACAACAGAGCGAAGGTTAGTTGCACCTTTTTGGTATAATCAAATATAACAGACAATATAAAGAGTAACTAATAAATAAAAAAACAGTATTAAACAAATACTACTAATATATTTATGGGTGTGTATATGTGCTTAAATGTCAGCGGACACGCGTTGGTTGTAGATGTATACACCCACTTGCATCTGACCTCCGTGCAGGACACCAGAATTAGTACTGGAGCCCGTTTATGTGAGATAAGTAATTTTTTTAAGATTAAATAACAACATGCAAAAAATAGAAAATTTAAAAAATACCTAATTTAACGAATTAAAACAATTCTAATTACTTTCTTCTCAAGAGCTGTAACTCTAACTGACTCACACCTCCTTAGTTACAAAGAGTTATTTCCTTTACACTGGACTCCGCGAATTATGATAAAACGCACATGGGTAAACGGGCATGAATAAATAAATAAATTAGAATTACATTTAAGTAGAAAGACGTAATAATGGTATAATTATAACTGGTAAAATATTATAACAATAATGTAATAATATCAAACTCATACTGCAACAATAACCTAATCCTTTCTTGCAAGACATCCCATAACTTCTACTTTACTGGCGAAAAACACCCTAACTGAGTGCTTATACATTTTGCTCTTTCTGAAGATTGTGTTTACCTACAAAATTCAAAGAACATAACATAAACGATACCATCCTAATTAGACACATTACGTTGGTAAATAAATAGTTAATCGAAAATTATTGAAATCTTTCAATTTTACCTTGCCTCACAATTCTTCTTATATATATATATATATATATATATATATATATATATATATATATATATATAACGTTAACATTTATCTATCTAACTATATATCTATCTAGCTAGCTTGATAGATAGCTATCTAGCTAAATAGCTAGATAGATAGATAGATAGCTAGATAGATAGCTAGCTAGATAGCTATCTCTCTCTATATATATATAATGTTAACATTTATCTATCTATCTATCTACCTCTCTCTCTCTCTCTCTATATATATATATATATATATATATATATATATATATATATATATAATGTTCACATTTATCTATATCTCTCTCTATATATATATAATGTTCCTATTTACTTATCTATCTATCTATCTCTCTATATATATACACACACAAATAAATACACCTTTGTTTTTTTATTATAGGGTGGAAGATGTATTGTTATTAGTAAAGGTAATGAATAACAACTACAAATTAATTAAAGGTCACTGTAACTCACCGCTTTGTTTTTAAAATCCGTTCAGCATTTTTGGGGCGGGGAAGGGGCTCTTTTTAGGAAACATGGTTTAATACATTGTTAAATATATTGTTTTGTTTTTCCCCCATTAAGGAGTGATAATTTTTGAAAGTCCTACCTTCTTTCTCAATAAGTCAGGAAATGCGAAAATATAGTCGAAGTGTAACCCTTATTTTGAAACACATACAAGAGCAAAGTTTAATTCATTAAAAACATGGTATCAACCATTTTTGTTGCGTGGATTTTTTTGTCTAAGTAAAGTTGAAAATACATTACCGAAGGATGCATCTTATATTGCGATGTCCACGTATATTCCTTTTGTTAGAGGAATTAAATAACAAAACAAAGTAATTACAGATACGTGCAACTCACTGCTTTGTTTATGTTGTTTTTATTCGGAAGTATGGTTTAATCTTCTTTTTTCCTTCCCCTACTTGGAAATGAGAATATTTTTGTTTTTGAGATGGAGATTGAAAATTTGTATTATTTAGTTTATTGGGACTACTCTTCTTATCTTGGATGTTATTATAACAACGTTTCGGCCGATGTAACCTCCGATCTTTTTCAGGCACATCTTGTCGAACTGAGGAATCTGTACGGAATTTTGAACGGAACCCTTTATTTAATCCACAAGCACCCGTGGCACAACGGATATAAGTGCTAAGCAATAATCAGCCATCAGTGACAGTCTTCTAGCGGTTGAAGGTCTAGTCCTCAGTACGGGTTGCCCTAAGAATATCATTACAAATTACTTCAGACTTCCACCCGGTCAGAACGAGAGCAAGTTACCCCCCCCCCCGGACTATTTTTGTCGGAGTCGATTGTGTCGTCATGTTCAGTATGTTTAAGTATTGCTGCATCACTTGTCGGTGCAGATGATAAACTGCAGTGTTGCTCGGAAGTGAAATCATGATTCGAATTGTGTCAATCGTAAATTTTCCAACGGTGAAATCGGTTTATACAAGTTCTACCCCAAAAATTCAAACCCCTTGAGGCCGTATATTAGTGTTAAGGAAGTATACGGAAAAGGGGGAATGCTTCGGTATTGTTAGAAGTGAGGGCTGTTTCTAAGGATGGCGTTTCTTGTGGATATCTTAACTAAATTTTGTTCAGGGGCCTGCTTAAATTAAATCATAAATGTCCCTATTTACTTGCTTCCCCATCAAGGTTGACTTTTAATGGGAGGGAAATCCAGCTCCCCGAAAAGAGGCACTCTGGATTGAAACAAAAATTTAAATTGCCTCAGTCTATAAGGATTTCTCCTTCACTGACCGAGGGCATAAAAGATGTTACGCCTTGCTTCTAGCCAAAAGGTCAAATAAGTATGTCCCTATCTACTCACAATCTATCCATTATATTATCAATGAACTCTGTGCTTAATGTGACACTTTATATATGCCTTTGATTTCGTGGAGAACAGCGAGTGAATGCGGTTGGTGGCTGCATTTTACACGTTGAGAAACAGGTGTAAGACCACAAGCAATTCTGCCATGCAAAAATTAAATTTGAAAAAAATGAATGATTTGATTAAAAATTGATTTTTTGGACATTGGAATATAAACAATCTCTCTCTCTCTCTCTCTCTCTCTCTATATATATATATATATATATATATATATATATATATATATATATATATATATATATATATTTATATATATATATGTGATGGACTCTCTCCCGTCGATTTTCGACGTATGAATGCCCCGCCAGGGGCGGCCCGCGCGTGAATTTACAATTGCAAGGGTTGCGCAATAACCAACAACCGCTCTCCTGAGTCAGCATTGCTTGATTCCAATGACAAGTAGTAATACAAGACGACTGGAAACAATGCCGAGATAAGCAGAGAGCACATACAGCACCTGGTATTGCCAAATAGTCACCCATTTAGTACTGGCCAGGCTCGACGCCGCTTAACTTCGGTGATCTAACGGGAATATATATATATATATATATATATATATATATATATATATAACGTTAACATTTATCTATCTAACTATATATTTAGCTAGCTAGATAGATAGATAGCTATCTCTCTTTCTTTATATATATATATATATATATATATATATATATATATGTATATATATATATAATGTCAACATTTATCTATCTATCTACTTCTCTCTCTCTCTCTCTCTCTCTATATATATATATATATATATATATATATATATATATATATATATATGACGACACAATAACAGTTAGTCTATACATTTATCTTATATTTGACTGTAGTTTAAGCAAAAATCTATATCGATGACAAATGATGAAAACAATTATTCTGGATGGTAAAATCACATGGTACGAGGATGTCGCGATTTGGATGTTCGGGTGTAAACTATTTAATTGAAGCAAAAAATAATATATCGTGAAACAAAATATGAAAAATAAAAAGTAAATGAATGCGAAATGCAATCTCCAAGAAAAATAAATATCTGATACGTTCCGAGCATTACATATATCTTCGTGGCATGCCGAAACAATTGTATGCCGAAACAATTGTATGCCGAAACAATTGTATGCCGAAACAATTGCATGCCGAAACAATTGTATGCCGAAATAATTGTATGCCGAAACAATTGTATGCCGAAACAATTGCATGCCGAAACAATTGCATGCCGAAACAATTGTATGCCGAAATAATTGTATGCCGAAACAATTATATGCCGAAACAATTGTATGCCGAAACAATTGTATGCCGAAATAATTGTATGCCGAAACAATTGTATGCCGAAATAATTGTATGCCGAAACAATTGTATGCCGAAACAATTGTATGCCGAAACCATTGTATGCCGAAACAATTGTATGCCGAAATAATTGTATGCCGAAATAATTGTATGCCGAAATAATTGTATGCAAAGAAAAACTGATCGTTTGGTG
>OY744551.1:17665845-17680845 GCA_963556195.1 Sepiola atlantica | reverse complement strand
GCCATTTTGTATTTTTAGCGGGTTTTTTTATTCTAGAGATTTTCCGCCTTAAAATGTCTTCTATGTTTTTGCAAAGTAACCCAACATTTTTCTTATATACAATTTGGTTATTTTTTATCGGCACAGCCAAGAAATAATGTCTTCCATTTTTTAAATTATTTTTTATCAAGCGTTTATCCTCTCTCTCTCTCTCTCTCTCTCTCTCTCTCTCTCTCTCTCTCTCTCTCTCCCTCTCTCTCTTCGCTTCTCTTTTTCTTTACTTCGCTCTCTTTTTTGTTACCTTTTGTCTTTGTTGTGTTCTATATCTGGCTTTCTTTTCTTCTCTTTCTCCGTTTTCTCTCCCCTCTCTCTTCTTTTTTTCTTTCTGTTATTATTTTTGCATATTCTCCCCCTCCCTTTTTCTCTTATAATATCTCTCTTTCTTTTTTCTCATTTTTTTTCTTTCATTGTCTCCCTGGTCTTTATATTCTGTCCCTTTTTTATTTCCTCTTTTCTATTCTACCTTCCTTTTCTATGTTGAATCTCTCATTCATTCTCTCGTTCTCATCATTTTCTTTCTTTTATCTCCCTCTTTTATCGATATATATATATTGTATTTTAATACTTTAGAAAAACAAATCTGGAGGCAAAACTAAATTAAATATTTGTAAACTTTTTAAATTAAAAAATAATTATTAAATAGGGAGGTGGTGTCTGATCAACACTGCTGGGATGCCATGATAAAGAAATACTGTTTTGTTTTTAAAATCCCGAAACAGTTTTCATGGTAAACAACTGACGATCCCTTATATATAAAAACATATATAAAAATATATTTATATTAGAGTATATTCTTGGAAGTAAACTAAAATAGTGATTGCAGTAAATTGATTGACTTACTAGACTAAAATCTTTCAACAAAATTTTTTTTTTTTTTTTTTCTTTTTTTTTCTTCCCAGTTTTGAAGGTTAAAAGAACTTCCGAGACTATATATATATATATATATATATATATATATATATATATATATATATATATATATATCGATCTCTCTTTATATACAGGGTGGGCAAAAATAAGGGTCCTATTTTTTAAAATTCATAACTTTTTTATTTATTGATTTTTTTTATTTTTTTTTTTTAGAATAAGTAAAGGACCCCTTCCGAAGCAAGCATGAGCCGTATTAGCCCTAAGGAACGTACCCTCATTTAGAAAACATTATTTTTGCTTAAAAAACTCAAAACAGTGTAAAAAACAATACTTTAGTTTTTGTAAGTTTTAAGAAGTGTTTTTCGGCTAAAATTTGTTTTGTTTATTTCAAAAAATCTCGGAAGGGTCAGTCTACACACACATAAAGTTTGGTGAGTTTAACTTTTATTTTGTGGAAGTTATTCAAATTCAAGTTATTCAAATTTAAAGATAGGACCCTTATTTTGGCCCACCCTGTATATAGTCGAGTTAATCGACATTTATTTCTTAGGAGCTTTTCCTATATAGTTTAATCATAAAAAATACATGCTAAAATATTCCGCAGTTATTTTTTTAATGTCCTTATTAATTCGTCTAATTACCCATAATTTGCAATTAACTGACAAAGTGAGTATTTTCTTATTACGTATTATGTATAAGTGCGGATATGTCAAACAACATACAGTGAGAGATTTTTTTTGATTTTTTGCACTCTATTTCACGTCTGCCCTCCCCCTCCTCTCTATCTCTCTCCTTCTCTCTCGTTATTAACAATCGAAAGAAATAACGAAAGTATAACCTTCCTCCCCCCGTCGTATGTGTGTTGCTTCCACGGGTACAACTTATGATGAACGTTTGTCTTCGTTGCGGTCTCTATTACCAGCTTCGACCACACCGGTAGGTTACCTGTTCTCACTCCCTGTTGTGGTTAATGGGCCACCTCCGAGTTTGGCCTGGTTCCTTGGCGTCGAGGTCGACGAATCGATTCCACTCTCCTAACGAAACTAAAGATGGTTGGCCCTAGCTTCACCACGTTGTAGTTTTTATCCAAAGTCAGAATTCCGCATCTGTTTCAGATGATCGACGTCGGCAGAGCAATCTACAAGCAATTTTCGGCAGAGCAATCTACAAGCAATTTTCGGCAGAGCAATCTACAAGCAATTTTCGGCCATCTGAAAATCTCCGTTCTTCTCTGGTCTTCTATGTTCTACTCTCCAAACTATGAACTATGATTTTCTTTCGTTTATAGCTTAAAGAAAGGGGTCATTGGCATTGCCCGGCCGAAAAAAAAACTTTCATACCTGGTATTTTCTCATTGGTTTTACTCATCCATCATTCACCTCTCTCTCTCTCTCTCTCTTACAGACTTGGACGCATCTTCCTCTTATGTGACTAGGGCGTATGTTCCGACCTCTGTTGCGAGAATATGTTTTAGTTTTAAAATTTACAGATATCGGTTAGCTGTCAACTCTTAACCACCAACACACTCGCCTTCTAAAACAGCCGACGTGACTTTGCCAACCCAATGCCACATCTCACAACATCGCAGATTCCAATCTTCAACTAAGACTAATGACTTCCAAATTCCGTAAAGCATTATTCTCAGGCAGTTTACTATGCCACAAAGGAAAGAATCATAAAAATGGAATGGTTCATTGTCAGTAAAAGGAAATATCACCGGGGTAGTAATATTATTAAAACCATAGCCATAGAGAGAAAGTCAGCGGGAGATATAGCAGAGAGTTACTAATGTTTGATATTGTCTTTTTTTTTTTAAATTTATATTAAACTGGCTTTGCAAAGTCACTTTTGCCCGATTCAAGCTATCTAACCGGAGTTCAATGGATGACCCTATTGGTCACATTGTTCTAGATTATATAAAATGTATTTCTCAACTAAAAATTAGGATTTTCTTACATTTGACAAATAAATAATAGTTTTATGGAAAACACAAAAGCAAATATAAATTATGGGCGCTATAATATTTTGTTCATATTTCGAACAGTCTTCTGTCTTGAAAAGAATGTATTTCTTGATAAAATATAAATATAAAACTGATGAATATGTTGACAATTTCGACTATGGACAACGTTTATTCCAACTATGTTTTGATGAGGTTTCTGTGCCTAAACGCGTCCGGCGGCCCTACGTGTACGCTTCAATCAATCAATGAATATATATATATATATATATATATATATATATATATATATATATATATATATATATATATAGGGTGGGCAAAAATAAGGGTCCTATTTTTAAAAATTCATAACTTTTTTTTTTATTGATTTTTTAAATTTTTTTTTTTTAGAATAAGTAAAGGACCCCTTCCGAAGCAAGCATGAGCCGTATTAGCCCTAAGGAACGTACCCTCATTTAGAAAACATTATTTTTGCTTAAAAAACTCAAACCAGTGTAAAAAACAATACTTTAGTTTTTGTAAGTTTTAAGAAGTGTTTTTCGGCTAAAATTTGTTTTGTTTATTTCAAAAAATCTCGGAATGGTCAGTCTACACACACATAAAGTTTGGTGAGTTTAACTTTTATTTTGTGGAAGTTATTCAAATTCAAGTTATTCAAATTTAAAGATAGGACCCTTATTTTGGCCCACCCTGTATATATAGTCTAAAGAAGGTTTGAATCATTTTAAACAAAGAAAGAAAATGCTGTTTAAATTCCCAGACAAACTAACTAAATCCAAGATATCGCTTAGCACTTGCATAAAATTCACAAATAAAAAAGGGGATTCAAGTATCTAACAGTGAAACAAGAACAGGGGATCTTAACTTGAGCGTTAAATATTAAAACGGGGATCATCAGATGTTTACCATGTAACTGCTTCGGAGATTTAAAAACAGGACAGTTATAAAATTAATGGATCTCCAGCGGTACTGATCAAATGACCACTTCCCCAATAATCAAATGTAGAAATAATTCAGTATTAATTTCACTAATAGACACATAATTTTTTAAATAATAAATAAATAAATAAATAAATAAATTAATAAATAAATAAATAATAATAATAATAATAATAATAATAATAATAATAATAATAATAATAATAATAATAATAATACATTAACCTTAATACTACAGTGTGATATGGTAATTTGCATATCAAATAATATTTATTATAACAATAATAATAATGATACTATCTAAACACTACACTCAAGAACCATTCTGCGATATGGTAGCTAGCAATAAAATTATATAGGAATAAAAGTTGCATAAAAAAAAAAGCTTAATTACCTTTGGTACCAGATAGGCAAGTAGATTATATATATATATATATATATATATATATATATATATACAGGGTGGGCCAAAATAAGGGTCCTATCTTTAAATTTGAATAACTTGAATTTGAATAACTTCCACAAAATAAAAGTTAAACTCACCAAACTTTATGTGTGTGTAGACTGACCCTTCCGAGATTTTTTGAAATAAACAAAACAAATTTTAGCCGAAAAACACTTCTTAAAACTTACAAAAACTAAAGTATTGTTTTTTACACTGTTTTGAGTTTTTTAAGCAAAAATAATGTTTTCTAAATGAGGGTACGTTCCTTAGGACTAATACGGCTCATGCTTGCTTCGGAAGGGGTCCTTTACTTATTCTAAAAAAAAAATTTAAAAAATCAATAAATAAAAAAGTTATGAATTTTTAAAAATAGGACCCTTATTTTTGCCCACCCTGTATATGTATATAAATATATCTCTCCACGTAAGTAGGAATACAATGTATATAAGAGAGTTAACTCTCTCTCTCCCTCTCTCTCTCTCTCTCTCTCTCTCTCTCTCTCTCTCTCTCTCTCATACAGTTAGGTAGTTCATCACCGTCGGCTTTAACACAGAAAATGTTGGGCCCTGGTTCGTGTTCCATTGGGAATACTGCATCACATTCCCTAATATCTTTGGGAACGATATGAATCCAGATATCACCTGTCAGACTATTGAGGGGTTAATGCAATAATAGACTCTCACGCCGAAGTTGTGTAACTAAACTTGTCTGGAAAAAGATAAACTTTGAAAAAACACCAGTTTTTCTCTGCTTAAATTGGCATTGTTTCCAATCATCTTAGGTTTCTCCTTGACACAGGACTTAAACAATGCTACCACAAGATAGGTAGGTTTGAGATTGTGCAACTCTTGCTTCATTATAGACTTCCCATGTAGGTACCTTTGTGAACAGTATGGATGGACGGATAGATTTCACATAGTTCAGCAATGTTTGTACATCCATGGAGAAACATGATAACAAATAGTCATTCCTAGACTTGTTTGTAACTCGCACTAAGCAGTCGTTTAGGTCCTCTGTACATCGAAAGCCAACCTTCACTGGAGAATACCTCAACTTGAAGTCTCACAATTAATACAATGTAAAGAACGAAATCGTCTGTTTCATACAACATCGAACAAAGGCAATATGCAGTAACACTAATACATATCAAGAGATGAATAACCAAAGATAAAGCCTCCACCAAATTAACTATTTAGAAAGCATGACATCAGCTCCGAGAAATCTGAATCAAACATGAGACACTACCCGAAAACTAACCACAGTCATACCATATCATATCATATGTATAAGGCTTGTCTACTACCGGGGCCACGGGTCATATTTCCTTGTTCATGCAGCGGTATACCGTTTGTTTCTAATGAGTCCACGTTGTTTTTAAGATCTTCAAAAGCTGTGGCCTGTTGCTGTCCAACCGTCGTTGTGTGTTTGGTGTGGATGACGTCATCAATTCTCTTCAGAAAATTAATTAGCTGGGCCGGAGGCTATCGCCGCTGAAATTTGAACATTTTGTAAAAAGAGCGAACAAACATCTTACATAAAGAATATAGACTTTATTTATTCATTCCGGCTTCCGAAAAACATAAAAATCTCGAGTTGGGGAGTTAGTTTCGCACGCGACTGCCCCGTGTGAGGAAATACCACCAACTGCTATTTGCTTCTTTCTTATCGCAGTCATCAGAGGGAGAGAAAGAAAGAGAGAGGAAGAACGTCCAACAAAAAAAGAAAGAGAGAAACAAGAACACACAGCAAAAAGAGAGATAAATAACAGAGTAACTCGTTCTATAGTACGCTCACCGGCGGTTTCGACATTTAACCTTTAACTCCGCATCCATCAACACTTGGTTTGTTAAAACAGGGCTGTCATCTCGAAGCGAGTTAATGGTTGATTTACATCGCACTGTTGTTAATGCAATAACATAAATGTCGCTAGTTACTTCTTCCCCCGAGGGTAAAGTAAGACACAAAGTTGGAGAAATGAAGTTCTGCAGAAAACGTCGGCCATCTTTGTATTACACTAAGAACTGTGTACATGCTATTCCATGTAAATATGGAAAATATTCAACGGTGAGACATGCCACACACTAAAAGTAAGGCTAGAAGAACACCGGAGAGTCATAATATGTGGTGATATTGAAAATTTGGGTTTGGCTGACTACAGATGGCGGGAAAGGAAAATTATTTACGATTGTGAGATGAAGTAAAAAATATAGACAAAGAAGGGGGTTGAGAGTAAGACATCTCAAATAGGCGATAATAACTAAGAATAACATAATATTTTAAAATTCTACTCGACTGGCGGAACGAGAACAATCTACCCCTGTGGATTAAATAAAAGGTTTAGTTCGAAATTTCGTAGTGCAAGATAAGGATTCACAAGTTTGAAAAGATGCATCCGAAAAAGATCGGGGGTTACATCGGCCGAAACGTTGTGAAAATAACAACCAAGATAAGAAGAGTAGTCCGAATAATACAAATAATACAAATTATCAATGCTCATCTAAAAAATTTCGAAACAGACGTGTTATCGTATTTACTAGAAACGCACTGGTTTAATCACGTTGACGCACTGGTTCCCGTTAGATCACCGAAGTTAAGCGACGTTGAGTCTGGCCAGTAATAAACGGGTGACCATTTAGGAATACTAGATGCTGTATGTGTTTTCCGTTTATCTTGGCATTGTTTCCAGTCGTCCTGAATCTGTCCTTGGCACTGGAATTAAACCGTATCGAATCAGGATAGGTGTGGCTGGAGGTTGCGCAACCCTTGGTTCACAATTACATACGCAGCCACATTTACAGGGGGGTATCCATTGTCTCTCAGCTGAACGGAGGCCATGACTGGGCGACAACATGTGTCACCAAAGAAAGATGGTCACTTACTCCACGACTAACACGAAGTATGATATGACAACGACAGTAGATAAACTAAGACACCCTTTTTAAGCAGTTGCCTATAGACTAGAGGAAGTGGATCATCCTTAGAATAATCTTGTCATCCTAAATAGAATAAGAGTCAAAGTAAGCAGACTTAGAGACACTTGACACAGTCCTATGTGACCCTGTAGCGTGACACCACAACCCTGAAACACGTTGTACGAGGGTTTATTCTTGGTCCTCAGTGTTTTAGCCGACAATAAGCAGATCAAGCATAGGCTCTGCCTGATTTGAATATTTCCTTATCGATCTGAAACAACGATAGATTTTTGATGATTAAATATCCTGTGATGGCAGAAATTGTCGACATTATCTTTGAGATAACTCCAACAGATAATAATCTAGGGGTTAAATTCCGGTGAGTGTGAAGCCCATTTAGAATGGACTGTTGGGGATTCATGACTGAAACTTGGGGAACGTGTCAGGCATAAACTGGAGTTTATTGTACCAGATATGGTTGGATTGCATAAAGGGTAGTGAATTTTATTAACGAGGAGGATAAATAAAATCAACTGTAGAAAAGAAAATCGAAAATCGATTGAATGTTTCCTTATCGATTTCATACAACAAAAATCTCCTGCGATAATCAGGTAGATAGACACCGAGCAAAATTCCTCGAATATTTTACTAATCAGATTAAACACTGACAAAGTAAGACACCATTGAACAACAGAGAACGATGCCCAAGTGACCGAGAAACAAAC
Organism: Sepiola atlantica; assembly: GCA_963556195.1. Lineage (NCBI taxonomy): Eukaryota > Metazoa > Mollusca > Cephalopoda > Sepiida > Sepiolidae > Sepiola > Sepiola atlantica. The sequence goes on along the minus strand of OY744551.1, from coordinate 17,672,952 downwards.
GTGGATTCTTTTTAGTTTGTATATATATATATATATGTATATATATATATATATATATATATATATATATATATATACATATATATATACATATATATATATATATATATGTATATATATACATATATATATATATATGTATATATATATATATATACATATATATATATACATATATATATATATGTGTATATATATATATATATACATATATATATACATATATATATATATGTATATATATATATATATATACATATATATATATACATATATATATATATATATATATATACATATATATATATATATATACATATATATATATATATATATATATATATATATATATATATATATATACATATATATATATATATATACATATATATATATATATATATATATATATATATATATATATATATATATATATATATATATATATATACAGTAATCCAGGTAGGGTAAAAATCCACAGGGTAGAAATCCAAAGGGAATCAAACCGGGTTTATAAAAGAGTGCTCAATAAAAAATATAGAGCTGTATTGTGAATGCTTTTATTCAAACATGTACAAGGTCTGCTACACTGGCATGTCGATGTTATCGATCTACAGCTCTCAAGAGCTGAGGTGTCTGATGAGACCTCAGCTCTTCAGAGCTGTAGATCGATAACATCGACATGCCAGTGTAGCAGACCTTGTACATGTTTGAATAAAAGCATTCACTATATATATACATATATATATACATATATATATATATATATAGATATATATATATATATATATGTATATATATATGTATATATATACTTATATATATATATACATATATATATATAAATTTATATATATATATATGTATATACATATATATATACATATATATATATATACATATATATATATATACATATATATATATATATACATATATATATATATATAATAAATGAGGCTAAAAGCCTTTAAAAGCATGTTCACATGCAATATTTATTAATAAAATAAAATCAGAATAGATTTTTTTTCATTTTACACTTTGATTAAAGTGTAGAATGAAAAAAATATGAAAAAAAATATTCTGATTTTTAATATTAATAAATATTGCATGTGAACATGATTTTAAAGGCTTTTTAGCCTTATTTATTATTAAATTCTTAAAAAAGATGTATGAACTTTCCTATTTTAATATATATATATATATATATATATATATATATATATATATTATATATATATATATATATATATATATATATATATATTATATTATATATTTATATATATATATATATATGAGTTGCAAAATACTCGTAATCCGAGGTTTCGAATCGCATGACCGTTAGTGAATAGTCATATCTCTATGCTGATCAGTCCCGATTATTAAGGACGAAACGTATACGTATATAGATAATATACAATAACAAATATTTATTATATATATATGTGTGTGTGTGTGTGTGTGTGTGTGTGTGTGTGTGTGTGTGTGTGTGTGTGTGTATACATTTTTCCATTCCGAAAAATAAAAGCTAAACAATATTGAAAAAAAACCAAATTCATTCATGTTGTCAACGGTTGTAATATCTGTGCAATACGAAGTGAATATTCATTTTTGTGGGATATTTCGATTGGTGTGGAGATTTGTTTTTATCTCAAGAACAAAAACAAACAACAACAAAGATTCTTGCTAGATCATCCATCTAGGAGACGAAAACTGATATAAAACCTGCGCTTTACATCCTCTTTCGGTTATTGTGCTTCGGCTTGTCACTGAAACCAGACTTTGTAGAAGGAGAGCGTGCTGTGCGTGTCGTACGTGCGCACAGCATGGCCATTTAAATGTACAGATATCCCTACAAGACCCACGGTGATAAAGAAATTACGACGTGTGCGGCTGTTCATACCAGCAAGACTTATAAAAAACATAAGTCGGGCCTTTTGAGCCAACTGTGTGCTTACAACCGAGCATTGCAATCTTGTAGGGATGGCCTTTTTCTGTAAAGAAGTGGCAATCATTATGTACATGCGTATGTATGTGTATACGCATGTGTCCGTTTAGTGCGTATTATTGTATTTGTTGAGGGGTGCACAATTTCCGCATGTTCTAGTATATTGATTCAAAACTCCTATCAGTCGAGGATGCGTTCTCAACACTCAGTCCGACAGAGCCTGGGCCATTGTGAATGTAGTGGCTTTTTCTGTCGGGCTGTGGTATATGTTCTGTTCGGCTCGCTTTAAGAAGGGTTTAGTTCATTGCTCATTGCCTTACCGAGGAATGCTGACGAGACTGCCTAGATAATTTTTAAGGGACCAGAGTGCACCGCCTCTTGTGCGCTGGCTTAATCTCCCCACTCTCTAACCTTGTGCCACACCTAGTCGCGGTGGTGGTGGTGGTGGTGGGGGGAGGTACAACTATTTGTTATGTTATCTTTTGTATCTTTTGTATTATTTTTACTTCTTTTATGATAATTCAATTGCGGAGTGCACAATTTCCGCATGTTGCAGCATATTGATCACCATTTTTCTTTACTATTTATTATTGTTATAAGGAATAAATAAATTGTTGAGTTGGGCTGAAGAGTACCATATAGGTTAGTTCCCGCTTCCGCTAACATTTGTATATTTTTTGTATTTGGAAAATTATTAAATAAAGACGTATTATTATTATTATTATAATAATAATAATAATAATAATAATAATAATAATAATAATAATAATAATAATAATAATAATTATTATTATTATTATTATTATTATTATTATTATTATTATTATTATTATTATTATTATTATTATTATAATCAACTCACTAGGAGTTCTCACACATGTCATCACCAGTGATTGCTCACTGATACTATCCGGTGGTTTTCTCTGGAATCTGAGTAACAACAAGTTTTCCCAGATTTCCAGTACTCCGCACATCTTTCAATAAAAATCACAAATGCCTTTGCGTTATTGCAACAGCCGCTTACCATTAATTTCTCGTTGGCAACTACCATTAGTCTTCTTTAGGATTTGGGTGACAATAAGCCTCCCCAACGTCCCAGAACTCTCAGCACTCTTCCAGTGGAGGTCTGGTTAGTGCTCTCCCTTCACGACTATTTTGGGTTGTATCAGCCGAAGCTGATGACAGTTTTTTTAAGGGGGGGGGGGGCAGTTTAAACGATGTATTGCAGTTTCAGTCATCTCGGGTTCACATGGTTTTCCTTCCATTTGTTTGTTTTATATCTGTTGCAATTTACATGTGGCTGGTTAGTGCTCGTAATTTAAGTAGGTTTGTTTCCGCATTGGAGGATTTTCCTTATAATTTCAGCTGTTTTTATCATTGTTATCTGTTGCATAGTCCCAGTCTTCCCTTTGATTACAATTTCTCCTAGTCTTTTTTAGTCTTTTTCTAGTCTTTTTTAGTCTTTTTCTAGTCTTTTTCTAGTTTTTTTCTAGTTTTTTTCTAGTCTTTTTCTAGCCTTTTTCTAGTTTTTTTCTAGTTTTTTTCTAGTCTTTTTCTAGTTTTTTTTCTAGTTTTTTTTCTAGTTTTTTTCTAGTCTTTTTCTAGTCTTTTTCTAGTTTTTTTCTAGTCTTTTTCTGGGTTTTTTTCTAGTTTTTTTTCTAGTTTTTTTCTAGTCTTTTTCTAGTCTTTTTCTAGTTTTTTTTCTAGTTTTTTTTCTAGTTTTTTTCTAGTCTTTTTCTAGTTTTTTTTCTAGTTTTTTTTCTAGTTTTTTTCTAGTCTTTTTCTAGTTTTTTTTCTAGTCTTTTTCTAGTCTTTTTCTAGTCTTTTTCTAGTTTTTTTCTAGTCTTTTTCTAGTCTTTTTCTAGTCTTTTTCTAGTCTTTTTTCTAGTTTTTTTTCTAGTTTTTTTCTAGTCTTTTTCTAGTTTTTTTTCTAGTCTTTTTCTAGTCTTTTTCTAGTCTTTTTCTAGTTTTTTTTCTAGTCTTTTTCTAGTCTTTTTCTAGTCTTTTTCTAGTTTTTTTTTCTAGTTTTTTTTTCTAGTTTTTTTCTAGTCTTTTTCTAGTTTTTTTTCTAGTTTTTTTTTCTAGTTTTTTTCTAGTCTTTTTCTAGTTTTTTTTCTAGTCTTTTTCTAGTCTTTTTCTAGTCTTTTTCTAGTTTTTTTTCTAGTTTTTTTTCTAGTTTTTTTCTAGTTTTTTTCTAGTTTTTTTCTAGTCTATTTCTAGTTTTTTTTCTAGTTTTTTTTCTAGTTTTTTTCTAGTTTTTTTTCTAGTTTTTTTTCTAGTTTTTTTCTAGTCTTTTTCTAGTTTTTTTCTAGTCTTTTTCTAGTCTTTTTCTAGTCTTTTTTAAGTTTTTTTTCTAGTTTTTTTTCTAGTTTTTTTCTAGTCTTTTTCTAGTTTTTTTTCTAGTTTTTTTCTAGTCTTTTTCTAGTTTTTTTTCTAGTCTTTTTCTAGTTTTTTTTCTAGTTTTTTTCTAGTCTTTTTCTAGTTTTTTTTCTAGTCTTTTTCTAGTTTTTTTTCTAGTTTTTTTCTAGTCTTTTTCTAGTTTTTTTTCTAGTCTTTTTCTAGTTTTTTTTCTAGTTTTTTTCTAGTCTTTTTCTAGTTTTTTTCTAGTTTTTTTCTAGTCTTTTTCTAGCCTTTTTCTAGTCTTTTTCTAGTCTTTTTCTAGTTTTTTTCTAGTCTTTTTCTAGCCTTTTTCTAGCCTTTTTCTAGTTTTTTCCTAGTCTTTTTCTAGCCTTTTTCTAGTCTTTTTCTAGTCTTTTTCTAGTCTTTTTCTAGTTTTTTTTCTAGTTTTTTTTCTAGTTATTTTCTAGTCTTTTTCTAGTTTTTTTTCTAGTTTTTTTCTAGTCTTTTTCTAGTTTTTTTTCTAGTCTTTTTCTAGTTTTTTTTCTAGTTTTTTTCTAGTCTTTTTCTAGTTTTTTTTCTAGTCTTTTTCTAGTTTTTTTTCTAGTTTTTTTTCTAGTTTTTTTTCTAGTTTTTTTCTAGTTTTTTTCTAGTTTTTTTTCTAGTTTTTTTCTAGTCTTTTTCTAGTTTTTTTTCTAGTTTTTTCTAGTCTTTTTCTAGTTTTTTTTCTATTTTTTTTCTAGTCTTTTTCTAGTTTTTTTTCTAGTTTTTTCTAGTCTTTTTCTAGTTTTTTTTCTAGTCTTTTTCTAGTTTTTTTTCTAGTTTTTTTTCTAGTTTTTTTCTAGTCTTTTTCTAGTTTTTTTTCTAGTTTTTTTCTAGTCTTTTTCTAGTTTTTTTCTAGTTTTTTTTCTAGTCTTTTTCTAGTTTTTTTTCTAGTTTTTTTTCTAGTCTTTTTTTAGTTTTTTTTCTATTCCTACGTTTATTGGTATTATATTGATTTTATTCATGTTCCATTTTTTTCAGTTCTCTGGCAAGTTCCGTGTATTTGCTTTGTTTTTCTATCTGTTTTGTGTTTTCTAGACAGTCTACTATACTTGTCAGTCCTCTTCCCCCTTCACGTAGAGTCGTTCAGTATCATCTTTCGGGTGTAGTGCATCGTGTATGTTTATTAGTTTCCTCGTCAAGATCCCTAAGTTCTTTTTTTGACCAATCTATAAATGATCCAACATTAGTGATATTGGCCACCAGGTGTTTATTCCTACTATATAGTTTCGTTTCTAAGAGTTTTATTGTTCTTCTCGGGTATTCTTTTCCAGTGTTTAGTCGAAGGGACAACATAATTTGATTTGGGAACAATTCATTTTAAAATGGGTAAGGTCGGAATGTTTTAACATAGCAGTATCAGATTAATCACTACTCAACATCTTTGCAAATCGAACGATCCCACTTTTTAAATGTGTGTGTGTGAAAGGTGATAACGTACGTACGAACATGAAGTGGCTTAGCGTATTATTATATAGATTCTAGATAAATACCGAACACAATTTCCTGAATACCTCACTGATCAGATTATAAAATGACTGACATTTTAAATCCTGAAAATGGGAACATTGGACAAAGGAGGAAGGTGCCCGAGTTTTAGTTTGTTTATTTTGCCAACAGAGGGCGTACGTGTGCATTGACAGTTATGGTTGCCAAAATCCTAACATAATCCAAAATGGCTTTTACATTGTATTAGTATCGATCAGACAGGAACGTGAACAGCAATGGATACTTTTATTTAAGTGACTGACAACAACAAAGCGGAAGTAGACCACACGTAATGAAAATAAACATTTACTTTCGGCCATTGAAAATTAAAAAGACTCGTCGGTTGTAGTGAGAACACAAAAGCAGCAAACATTGCATCACTTTTACATTTTCATTGTTTTGAAATTGGATAGAATAACGAAGTTTGCCGCGCGATTCAAACAGACAAAAACTATTCAATGGAGTCGGTTTACAATGGAACTTCGGATTGCCTTCCTGAATTGAATATAACTTTCCAGATTCTGTGGAAAAAAGTTTTTCGAAAGCCGGATTTCAATTTTTATCTTCTTTTTAGAGAATGAAATTAAATGTTCATTTGCGTCTCAAGATTCCGCTGGACGGACGAAATAAATTCATCTATAATGGACATGATGTTTTTAGTTTTTAATATAACTCTGTCAATATTGCTCTGTAATTACATTGAGCTTTCTAGTTACCCTAAAAAGTACTCTACATCAGACTCAGATATACCAAGTTGTTGAACTTCTATTTGTGACCTTTTGTAAAAGGCGCTGAAGAAGTGACATATTGGAATTCATGTAAAAAAATAAGTAAATATAAGCAATTCCTGGACGTCTTGGAAACGATTGTACGCCTAACCGTTGTTAATTTTGAATTCTGTGAACTGTAATAAATAATGTATTTACCTCTACTCATTATATATATAAACTGTGTTTCTCGCTTTATTGCAGATCATAATATTGTTAATAACTTCAATAATATAAATCGCACAAATTTGAAATCTTGCACACTGAAAGAGTGCTCCTAAGTAGGTAAGATACCAAAATATTTTGCAAATCTATACTATATTTCTAAAGTTATAGACATGTATGTATTTGTTAGCCATTTTTACTGTTTCTCGCTTTATTGCAGGTTTATTCAAATACAATCCATAGGTGATAAAAAATGTTTTTGACTTAGCAGAATTAATTGTTTTAATCATTTAAATCATAAATATGAATGAAATGTAAGGAAGAAATCACAAGATATGCACCACAAAATTGAATCAT
>OY744551.1:17608345-17660845 GCA_963556195.1 Sepiola atlantica | reverse complement strand
ATTAATAAGAATATATATATATATATATATATATATATATATATATATCGAATGAAAACAAATTTTATTCTAAATTGATTAACCAACCATTATAAATTTTGTAACGCAGCTGCTAGGCGTAAGGGTGGGTGTGATGGGCTATATTTTGTTTAATTTAGTTTCTATATGTATAGGTACACTTTCCACTACTAAACTGATTAATCGATCATTATAAATTTTGGAACACAGCTGTTATGAGTATGGGATCCCAATGTGGGCTATATATTTTTTCAATTTAGTTTTGTGCAACAAGGGTTAAGAGGGGATTGAAGCTCTTCATTAAAATTCAGATTATTCCGATTTTTGTGAAATTTTAACAACAGGCATCAGACAAATTTATAAATGTTTCCTAAAATTTCAGTTTCTTTTAACAGGTTTTTAAGAGGCACAAAATGTGCACAACCTCCCATTTGAGAATTCAAATATTTCAGATTTGCATTAAATTTGATCCATAGTCATGAGATTTCTTAAATTCCAAAACCTCTTTTGCTTAAGTCTTAAATTTTACACAATTTTTAGAATCAAAATCATATAATGGATTTTGAGGAAAATTGGAATAAAGATTCTAAACATAAGGTTTACTATCATTATATCTTGATTTTAATCTTCGCAGGGGGGGGGGGCATAAAAATGTTGCTAAACTATTCTGTTCTGTGGATTCCTTTTACACGTTCTGTGACTGGTATTCTTCCAACTATGTGTATAAAGACGTTACTCTTTTACTTTCAGGGATATTCAAATAATAGTTAGATTTTTACTAGTTTATCAAGCGGTGACAGGGTAAATTAATCCACTGTATTAATTTGCTGTCTCATTTCTTTTTGGATTTTGATAATATTAATTTGTTTTCTATTTATTTCCGGGTTAAATTGTATTTTAAAGACACTGTCTTCGACAATATCTTATATTGGATACGTCATTATTATAATGTTTAATTTGAAATATATTTCAATGTCATTTTTAATAAGCATCATTTGATTTTATTATTTGTTTCTTACAAAAAAATACTCTCCCTAAACCTTTCAATAACCTAAGTTCGAGTGGCAACATTTTTAATCAAGAGTTTGAGTTTATCATTTGTTAATTAATATTTGCCAAATAAAAAATTAAAACAAAAAAAAATAAATCCGCTATAATAAAACAAATTAAAACGGTGGATTCATTAACCCTGTCACCGCTTGGCAAATCAGAGAAAACTAGTCGATAAAATTTGGCAGCGATTAAGAGAGCTAACCTTTTCAATATAACCATTTAAAATGAAAACAAATGATGAATAAGTTACTTTAAACTGAAAAGAAGTGAACATTTTAACAGTAAACCAAATGAAATTCAAACAAATAATTTCAATATAGACAAACAATTGATTTACAAATAAAATAAATTCAATTAAATTCAAACAAATAATTGCAATATAAACAAATAATTAAGTTACAAATAAAATAAATGAAATTCAAACAAATACTTTCAATATAGACAAATAATAAAGTTACAAATGAAATAAATTAAATTCAAACAAATAATTTCAATATAGACAAACAATAAAGTTACAAATAAAATAAATGAAATTCAAACAAATAATTTCAATATAGACAAACAATAAAATTACAAATAAAATAAATGAAATTCAAACAAATAATTTCAATATAGACAAATAATGAAGTTACAAATAAAATAAATGAAATTCAAACAAATACTTTCAATATAGACAAATAATTAAGTTACAAATAAAATAAATGAAATTCAAACAAATAAGTTCAATATAGACAAATAATAAAGTTACAAATAAAATAAATGAAATTCAAACAAATAATTTCAATATAGACAAACAATAAAGTTACAAATGAAATAAATTAAATTCAAAAACATAATTTCAATATAAACAAACAATAAAGTTACAAATAAAATAAATGAAATTCAAACAAATAATTTCAATATAGACAAATAATTAAGTTACAAATAAAATAAATTAAATTCAAACAAATACTTTCATTATAGACAAATAATGAAGTTACAAATAAAATAAATTAAATTCAAACAAATAAGTTCAGTATAGACAAATAATGAAGTTACAAATAAAATAAATGAAATTCAAACAAATAATTTCAATATAGACAAATAATAAAGTTACAAATAAAATAAATTAAATTCAAACAAATAATTTCAATATAGACAAATAATGAAGTTACAAATAAAATAAATGAAATTCAAACAAATAATTTCAATACAGACAAATTATGAAGTTACAAATAAAATAAATGAAATTCAAAAAAATAAGTTCAATATAGACAAATAATAAAGTTACAAATAAAATAAATGAAATTCAAACAAATAATTTCTATACAGACAAATAATGAAGTTACAAATAAAATAAATGAAATTCAAACAAATACTTTCAATATAGACAAATAACTAAGTTAAAAATAAAATAAATGAAATTCAAACAAATAATTTCAATATAGACAAATAATTAAGTTACAAATAAAATAAATGAAATTCAAACAAATAAGTTCAATATAGACAAATAATTTAGTTAAAAATAAAATAAATGAAATTCAAACAAATACTTTCAATATAGACAAATAATTAAGTCACAAATAAAATAAATGAAATTCAAACAAATAATTTCAATATAGACAAATAATGAAGTTACAAATAAAATAAATGAAATTCAAACAAATAAGTTCAGTATAGACAAATAATGAAGTTACAAATAAAATAAATGAAATTCAAACAAATAATTTTAATATAGACAAATAATAAAGTTACAAATAAAATAAATGAAATTCAAACAAATAATTTCAATATAGACAAATAATGAAGTTACAAATAAAATAAATGAAATTCAAACAAATACTTTCAATATAGACAAATAATTAAGTTAAAAATAAAATTAATGAAATTCAAACAAATAAGTTCAATATAGACAAATAATTAAGTTACAAATAAAATAAATGAAATTCAAACAAATAAGTTCAATATAGACAAATAATTTAGTTAAAAATAAAATAAATGAAATTCAAACAAATACTTTCAATATAGACAAATAATTAAGTTACAAATAAAATAAATGAAATTCAAACAAATAATTTCAATATAGACAAATAATTAACTTACAAATAAAATAAATGAAATTCAAACAAATAATTTCAATATAAACAAACAAAAAGTTACAAATAAAATAAATGAAATTTAAACAAATAATTTCAATACAGACAAACAATAAAGTTACAAATAAAATAAATTAAATTCAAACAAATAATTTCAACATAAGGAAACAATATAGTTACAAATTTAATAAATGAAATTCAAACAAATAATTTCAATATAGACAAACAATAAAGTTACAAATAAAATAAATGAAATTCAAACAAATAATTCCAATATAGACAAATAATAAAGTTACAAATAAAATAAATTAAATTCAAACAAATAATTTCAATATAGACAAATAATAAAGTTACAAATAAAATAAAGTAAATTCAAACAAATAATTTCAATATAGACAAATAATTAAGTTACAAATAAAATAAATGAAATTCAAACAAATAATTCCAATATAGACAAATAATAAAGTTACAAATAAAATAAATGAAATTCAAACAAATAATTTCAATATCGACAAATAATAAAGTTACAAATAAAATAAATGAAACTCAAACAAATAATTTCAATATAGACAAATAATAAAGTTACAAATAAAATAAATGAAATTCAAACAAATAATTTCAATATCGACAAATAATAAAGTTACAAATAAAATAAATGAAATTCAAACAAATAATTTCAATATAGACAAATAATAAAGTTACAAATAAAATAAATGAAATTCAAACAAATAATTTCAATATAGACAAACAATAAAGTTACAAATAAAATAAATTAAATTCAAACAAATAATTTCAACATAAGGAAACAATAAAGTTACAAATTTAATAAATGAAATTCAAACAAATAATTTCAATATAGACAAATAATAAAGTTACAAATAAAATAAATTAAATTCAAACAAATAATTTCAATATAGACAAATAATGAAGTTACAAATAAAATAAATGAAATTCAAACAAATAATTTCAATATAGACAAATAATAAAGTTACAAATAAAATAAATGAAATTCAAACAAATAATTCCAATATAGACAAATAATAAAGTTACAAATAAAATAAATGAAATTCAAACAAATAATTTCAATATCGACAAATAATAAAGTTACAAATAAAATAAATGAAATTCAAACAAATAATTTCAATATAGACAAATAATAAAGTTACAAATAAAATAAATGAAATTCAAACAAATAATTTCAATATAGACAAATAATAAAGTTACAAATAAAATAAATGAAATTCAAACAAATAATTTCAATATAGACAAATAATAAAGTTACAAATAAAATAAATGAAATTCAAACAAATAATTTCAATATAGACAAATAATAAAGTTACAAATAAAATAAATGAAATTCAAACAAATAATTTCAATATAGACAAATAATAAAGTTACAAATAAAATAAATGAAATTCAAACAAATAATTTCAATATCGACAAATAATAAAGTTACTAGTGCAGAAATAAACTTTAAAAAACATCAAACTTATAAAAAAATCTGTTGGATAATTTAGTTGAAATTTTCTTTTACTTCTTAATTTGTTCTTGGTAATATTATTATTTTTCTTGCCCAGAAAATTATTTAACAGAATTTAAAATGCTCCAGACAAGCATGCTTTATATATATATTGTTTTCAATACTGTCATCCTAATCACGAGAATCAACATGAAAAAAACATTAACCAACCTTAAAGTATCCCCTTAAAATAGCAGTTCATTTCAGGTATTTCGAAGTTTTGTTAGGCAACGGCTAGCACCAACTACTGTGACGTCAGCAGATAAACGAGATTCAATGGAAAACTGTAGTAGTGCTAGTCGTAGAGATTTTGGTCTTTTTTCTCTTTGTGGCTTGACTAATGGAAGAAATTAAAAAGAACAACAAAATCTCCATTAATGCTCTGGGATTTCGTTTACTTTTTACCGCAAATATTTTTTTATTTTTATTGCTGAAAATGTTTTTATTGAAAAAAATTAGAAGATTGTGTAGCATATCATGAAGGATTCTTCGATTTGCACCGAGTCTTCTGTCTTCATCATCGACAGAAACAGCTGTTCGTCTCTCTACTTGACACATAAATAGTTGGCTCATTGCATAGTAACGTTTCCCAGCAGCAGTTACAAAGATGTTGATATTTTCTTCTTTTTTCTCATATTATTCCAGTCATAAAGACTGGAATAATAGAAATAATTGAAAAGAACAATAAATACCTCCAGGGGCGAATGTGTAGTTTGCCAGCAAAAATGGCGGACAACTCTGACGTTAAGCTAGCGTCTGCTCTATTCAACCGGTGCCTTGAAAAAGTAGTTTCTCGTTTACATGACACACCGTACAATAAGAAAATATTTCCTTTTTACAAATTTATTGTGAAAATAAAATCAACAAAACTTTTAATCAACACTTTTCCGAAAGATAACCAACATTTATGCACAATTTAACAAACGTTTTTGCAGTGTTTTAAAATCAACAAAACTCTTTTTGCAGTGTCTTTTTTTAGAAAATCATTGGTTTTTTTCTCAACCATTACACGTCATAGCATTGCCGTATCCCATACAGTATATTCTCGAAGAAATTGTTTTTTTATACGGTGGCGCCATAAAACTTCCTGTAAATGACTATCAAAATTATTTGGGTATGTGCCCCTCATCGCACGGAATTTGTTCTTACACAAACCCCAAGTTCCTTCGATGCGGTTTGTGTATAGTGTGAGGTCATCGTGGTCCACAAAAGTGTACCTGTGGTTTACAACATTGTGTTGCGCCAGCCATCAGTCACTATACGAGTTCCTGGCAGCACATACCGGACAATTATTGGCAACACAGTTGTTGCATCTCGCTTCTCCACAGGTACCACCATTGTCAGATTTGTTTCTCGTTCGACCATCCCAAGAACCCACTGGCCTTTTTTTATATCTTCCACGGTGATGTTTTCGATGCATAAACTTACTATCGTCAATTTCAACAATCCGACCGGGTCCACCCATCTCCAGAGGATTGTCAAGCAAATGAAGTGTGCACATTTCTCTAATGAAATTGTACCAATCAACCATAGGATGGTTTGATACGGCCGTCTGCTTGCACACGTTCACCTGAGACTACTCTATAGACCACCAACCAATATATCATTTCAATCAATTTTTCTAGCTTTATGTGGGAACCTTCAAAGAACGAATCAACAGGTACGTTCGTTTTTTTTCCCCGACGTGTACTGCACGTCCAACAGTAATTTGCGGCGTATAATGACATTTGCAATTGTCATTTTGGACAAATACGCCAATTGGTGATTAATCCATGCCTTGCTAACCATCGGAAAGTTCCAAAACAATTAGCCGTTTCCAGTGTGAATTCTTGTAAGGAAATATTAACTAAGCAAAGCTCATATATGGAATACATTTTATTAATTTGAAACGTCGCGAAAAAATTCCGCCAAACTCGAACGGTGTTAAATTTAAAAGTTTATTATCACAATTAAAATGTTTATTATCACAATTTAAAAGTTTATTATCACAATTAAAATGTTTATTATCACAATTAAAATGTTTATTATCACAATTTAAAAGTTTATTATCACAATTAAAATGTTTATTATCTCAATTAAAATGTTTATTATCACAATTAAAATGTTTATTATCACAATTTAAAAGTTTATTATCACAATTAAAATGTTTATTATCAAAATTAAAATGTTTATTATCTCAATTAAAATGTTTATTATCTCAATTAAAATGTTTATTATCACAATTAAAATGTTTATTATCACAATTAAACGAGGGTCCACTTTTTCGAGGCACCGGTGGAATTGAGCAGACGCTAGCTTGACGTCAGAGTTGTCCGCCATTTTGGCTGGCAAACTACACATTCGCCCATCAAGATGAACTACACCTTCCCAACCAATCCCCGTGTTGTAGTCGAACACTCAAATGGCCGAATAAATCTCGCGTTTTCGCCACGTACTTCCTCCCATGAGGCAACTTCCGGTACACCTCAGCCTAATCTCTAACTTCCTCTCCAATGAAAAATTCCTTTTTCTTACTTATTCTGACCTTATGTTGAAAGTACCGTTTTTAACAGCATTTTAACACATCTGAATCGCTACGTATTTTTTTACAAATGGGTCACTGCTTAAACAGACCCAAAGGTCACTCGAGGATAAGGATTATTAAGTTTGACAGGTAGACGATCAAACACTGAGGGGATTTGTAACGATGGTTGTAACTGGTCAGAAATTGATTATTTAAGAGGACGGCTCAACAAGAATTTGTTTACATTGGACTTGAAAACGGTATAATCAGCCGAGAAGCAGTCTTACGGTACTGTGTTACACAAACGGCAGTTCTAACATAGATTTATACAAAATGTCTGAACGTTTTTTTTTTACAGCCGGGTAACTTCGGGTCCATCTGTTGGTAAATAAATGAATTCGTGAAGAAAATGCTGCAGGATTAGAAGGAATGTCCGCTCCTCGATTCTTCCTCTTGCACAAAAACAATTAGAAAAGTTATGTTTTTTTGTTCTTCTTTCGCGCGCTTTTTCGTCTTTTGAATGTCAATAAATACCGATAAGCCTGGTCGTATGTTGGAACAATTGAATGTCATCGGAAATATAAAGTTGACATTTATAAAATAAAAAAAAAGTATAAGAAAACAAAAAGATGGAATAAATGCATTTACTTTGCCAACATCGGAAAACGCGCTAAAAGCGAAATGCGAACTAAATAAACAAAAACTAGTTCATATCCGATCTTTGTTGGTAGAACACTGATGAGTCATCAAATGATGAAACTGCAGTCGGTAGATGACTGTTTATAACAATACATATACTGTGTATATATATATATATATATATATATATATATATATATATATATATATATATATATACTGTAAATATGTATTTATATATGCACATATATATACATATATACATATATATATAAACATATATACATATATATACATATATATATACATATATATATATACATATATATACATATATATACACACGTATATATATACATATATATACATATATATATACATATATATGTATATACATATATATATACACATATATATACATATATATACATATATATATATACATATATATGTATATACATATATATACACATATATATACATATATATATGTATGCACATAGATATATACATACATATATACACATATATACAAATATACATATATATGCATATATATATACATATATATACATATATATATACATACACATATATTTATATATACACATATATTTATATATACATATATATACACATATATTTATATATACATATATATATATATACATACACCTATATTTATATTTACATATATATATATATATATATATATATATATATATATATATATATATATATATATATATATATATATATATATATATATATATATTTCATTCATCTTCGCCGCCAGACTTCTCGCAGCCTGGACTCTCCTCCAGAGCTCACAGTTGCCACGGTTACTACTTTTCTTTATTACTCCATCATGTCAACCCAAAGTTTCGATGTACATTTTTCTTCAAATTATCATCATGAGGAAGTCTTACAATAAAGACGAAACTTTGATGAATATATAAAAAAAAATATCTCCTGTTTTTTCCTTTTTCATTTCCTATACATATATATATATATATGATTAGAGCAAAAAGCTTGAAACGCTAGCGTCTGTAGGTATAAATAATTTAATATTTATTTATATATATATATATATATATATATATATATATATAAGCTACACAGAGGCTCCCGCATTTCATCCCCGGGGGGGGGGGAATCTTCAGGCTAAAATGCATGGAGTTATTTTTGCCGGGTGTTTTTATATACACGGCTAGCTAGTTAACCAATCAGAGTCTTTGTTGTTCTCTCAGCCAATCGTTGGGCTTTCCGCGAACAAAAGTCTTGTTGGTGTTACTTCCTATATCCTGTTTTATATAAAAGACATACTTTGCAATAAAGTAAAAGAATTACGATTAACTCTTGATGAGATTGGATTTAAAGCCAAATTTGATAAAGTTATTACAGAAAAATGAATTAGGCCATGAGCTGCCAAAAACGTAAAATCACAAAAATGCGTTTCTTCTAATGATGGCATTTTTTATACGGTGAGCGTGTTATGATACGGACATCACTGAAGAAAAACATTGAATGGTTTTCGTAAGGGACATTCTGGAATTACTAGGATAAAGACACTTACGGGGAGTTACGTTTATTGGCTTGACATGGACAGAAAAATCGAATACCTTATGAAACTGTAGATACTGTCGAATGGCCACAACAGCGCCCGTGAAAATTGGCAGACCAAAATCAAGACTCCATATTGACTATGCGGGTCAGATGAATGGAAGTTGTTAAATGTAGGAAACCTACCTGCAAAAGCATTATAAACTTTTTGCATTCAATTTTCGCAAGATTTGGTATTCCCGATAGATTGTGTCTAATAACGCAACCGAATTTACGGCTAAAGAATTTTCTGCAAATAATTTTCAATTAGTCATGTGAAAATCGCTTCATACCAACCAAGATCTAATGGTCAAGCAGAAAGCTTCGTAGCTACGTTTAAGTAAACGTTAAAAATATTAAACGGGGTGAAACTGAAGATAGATTGTTACAATAATTTATCAGAGTACATGGGATAAGTACAAATTAGTGTTGAGACGATTAATCGGAATCGGGAATTGAAGTTTTGGAGATATCGGAATCGGTATCATAATCAGAAAAATGTGTGCCTTATTTCCGATTTCAAAAACTATACATTTAATTGTTTTTTTTGTTTGTTTGTGTTTGTTTAAAATTTAATTTTACATTGATGCTACTAATGATGAAAACATAAATATTTATTGATTTAAAATTTACCAGTAAAACGAAAATCTATAGATCAACTCCCACAAGTGTATTTTTTACGTTTGCGAAAATATATGCACATATTACATGGGGGTTTACGGTAATCCGAAAATTAAAAAAAAAACTCTATAGCTTAATATTTAGAGATTTAAAAAATCGGAATCGGGAATTTAGAACAGAATCAGCAATTGTATCGGAATCTGGAAAATATTGGAATCGTCCCATCACTACTATCAACCGGAATACAATAAAGTTTGTGTTGATATTTGATAAATAAACACCTAAAAAATCCCAAACGGTTAAAAATGTATAATGCTGATACAAAAAAAATATTAAAAACCCAGCGAAATAATCTATTTGTTTTAAGTTATAAAAATAAATTAAAAAATGCATATCATGAAACATTCTAAATGGATTGTTAAAAGACACTATAACCAGCTTATAAAGGGCACATCTGAATTCAATCCCCATAGGGAATAGCTTATAAAGGTAATCTCGTATGAGTTGGTTACTGTCCCAAGACCTCTAGTAACACTGGACCAGAAACGCTCTAACAAGCGTAAAAGACAACCGTCTTCAACTTTGGACATTGATCCAAAAAGAAAAAGATATAACTTCCGGGGGAAGTGAAATTTCAAAAGAGAAGATGTTTGTGGAAAAATAAACATCCCTCACTGTTAGAAGAAACTAGTCCGTAAAGCCTATAAATATTTATTTTATGCAGAAATAAAAATATACTTGACATTCATCATTGAATTCGGAGTGTTTTATTTACTCCTCTCCAGGAGTTAGGCACAAGGCCAATTTTATCTTACCCCACAAGTAAGATGTGACCCAAGGTCGGGTCGGGAAAGTGGGACTTGAAAAGCCAGCGCCCGAGAGGTGAGCACTCTGACCATCAAAAATTGCCTGGGCAGCCCCGTCGGCATTCCCCGGTAGGGGCGCCTCAAGCAGTAAGCAATTAACTTACTCCTCCCCAAAGAGGGGAGGCAAAGCCTGGGAGGGTGGACCTCCTAGAACTGCACAGGGCAATCCCATAGACCGGCGTAAATCAAGACCCGAAGGCCAAGCCAATACCAGTCTATGGGGTGCAGTATCCATCGGAACAGATACTACACTTTGATCTTAGCCAAAAGGCCAAGAACGAGTTGGAGTGTATTTATTCCATTCGTGTCGGACATCCATAGAAAACACATTTTATTCTTATTTTTAGTTTCAACGAATTTCAATTTTAAAGTTTTAAATAAAATATAATTAAATTAAATTAAACGTAGTCTTTGCTTTCTATGGATGTCCGACACGAATGTAAACGCCATAATATTATTGTAACACGCAATCTATGCATTTGTGGGCTCGCTTCCCAGTTTTATGCACCAGCCTCTGCCTTTTTGTTTATTTGTTTGTTTGTTAACCTTCTTCAATCAGCAAAAGAAAAGGAATATGTTGTTTTTTTTTTCGAAAAATACCAACTGTTGATTGGATAAGAATCTTAATACCGAAATTTTATTTCAGCCAATCGAAAGCTCAGGAAATATATACAATTTCACGTAAGTTATTATTAAGCCAAGCCTAAGAAATTTTCGAGACAGTTAGCCCAACTTAGTTCAACTTCTGTTGCTTAAAGGATTTTGATTGGAAGATACCAGTCGAGGATCCGTCCCCGACAATCAGTTCGGCAGAAACTTGGCCTTTTATTTGCCCGGCTCAGGTATTGGTCTTGGGTAGTCATAGGAAGTTCACCCTCCATGGCATGGAGTTAGTTTGTCCGGGCCTTCGGGTCTGGATTTACGCCGGTCTATCGGTTGTCCGTCCTGTGCAGTTTTAGGAGGTGCACCCTCCCAGGCTTTGCCTTCTCACTCTTTGAGAGGGGGTTAGTTTATTGCTAATCGCATGAGGCGCCCCTACCGGGGAATGCCGACGGGGCTGCCCAGGCAATTTTTAAATGGCCAGAGTGCTCAAATTCTCGAGCGCTGGTTTTTTCCACACTTTCCCGACCTTGTGTCACATCTTACCTTGTGGAGGGAAGATAAATAGAAACGGTTAGTTTATTGCTAACTGCCTGAGGCGCCCCGACCGAGTAATGCCGACGGAACTGCCCGGGCAATTTTTAATAGACCAGAGTTTTTAGGGGCGCTGGCTTGATTCATTCCCACATCTTCCTGTGGTGAGAAGGAAGTAAATGCCCAGTCAGCCCAAGATCTTCCACTGCGCGAACACCTTTCGCCTAACTGCCGGCAAGAAATTCAGACTGTCCAGTTACTGCTAATCTCACCCCCTGTCTAACGAAACACTCCTTATACAAAGCCGCTTTTTTTTCAGGGTCAGCATGAGACTTGTTTCTTACCAATGACTGTGAATTCAGCTATTTCTTGTGTGTCGTTAATAAAATTTGATTTATTCTTGTATGTGTCGATTTTGGCAATCTTTTCTGATAATACCTTTTCCTCTCCAAGGTAAATCCTGGATCAATGTATTTATCTCCCTTTTAAATATATTGAGTTAGATGTTCTTAAAACGCTATCTAGTCTGAAAATGGGTAATCATTACCGCCTGGTGGATCGGAAGTGGGTGATCATTTTATTGAAATAAAAAAGTGCAATAGCGTAAAGTACTAAAATGAATTTCTTTCAATCCAATTAAAAAAATAATTTTGCGATTGTCAAGGTTTTCCAACAGACCAAAAAGAGGTTACCAAAGCCAATAAAAGTTACTTTTCTACCTACCTGGATCATGGGGGGGGGTAAGTATTTTAAAGTCTTTTCTAATTCAATTAAAAAGTTAAGTCCAATATATTGCATTAGATTTAAAATCAAATATGGCGGTCAATAGCTTCGTAAACTTTTCCGAAGGCTGAATATTTTTTTCGTTTTTGTCATTTACTCCTTTAAATTAAGCAAAAAATTAAACTTTATTGCGTTTGGTACTTTTCTACATAATTTAAAGGAGGAAATGACGAAAACGAAAAAAACATTCAGCCTTCGGAAAAGTTCGCGAAGCCACTGTTCGCCATATTTGATTTTCAATCTAATGCAATATATTTGACTGAACTTTTTAATTGAATTTAAAAAGGTTTTAAAAATACTTTAAAACACACAAAAAAATTAGGCAGGTAGGTCAAAAAAAGTAACTTTTATTGCCTTTAGTAACACTTATTTGTTGACTTTTTTTTCTTTTGGTTTTGTTTTTACCCCTTTTTCGTCTGTTAGAAACCCTTGACAATCGCCAAAACTTTAACTAGGAAATAAAATTCCATCAGAATTTGGATCGTTTTTTTAAACATTGTTTAATAAACAATCCAGACATTCCAATCTGTTGTTAATAGTTGCAAAAAAAGTGAATTACTTCATGCCCCTTCTAAATTTGAAAGGAATTTGGAAGTATTAAATTGCCATCTAAACTGTTTTTTTTATTCTTAGCAAAAGAATTAAAAGATTAAAAGTTTTGGAAGCCATTTACATGCAATCCTTTTATAAATAGAGACGTTGCCTTCTTAACAATGAGTTTAGCTTTTTAACAATTTAGTTCAATTAACTCCCTGAGCGCTATTTTCTTTCTTTTTTTCGTAGAAAAATGATTTTTGACACCTATTTTTAAAATGACTCTGTAAGCTTAACCTTGCATTGTATGCCAAAACAATGTATATGACATTTGTAGCATATAAGTAAGGCTATCAAAATAAATTGTAAAATTTTCTTAATTTGCATATTGTGATGGCGGCCATCTTGAATTTATAATATAGTTGACCATCAGCTCATGGAAAATTGTCATTTTCTCGTGCACATATTAGTCAATTGCTGAATTGATTGTGTATATTTGTGCTGTTGTGTCTTATATTGCAAATAAAATAAGTTTTGCGTGTAGTGTCGTCTGCTATTAGAGGTGGTAGACTTGTCGCAATTTTACGACAGCCGCGCTAAGACGGTTAATAATTCAATGACCAAATACTTACATTTAATTTTCAAAATCTTATTTTAAAATAATAATTTGGTAAAACAAAAAAAAATGGCGATATAAAAAAAGGCGCGAAACACATTTTTTTTTTACTATCACACCAATCCAAACTATTGCCGTTTTTAAATTCAAATATCAAAACTTGATTTAAAACTAACTATGCCTCAACGGTGGTAGGACAAAAGCCCACCGGACAAAAGCCCACCGGACAAAAGCCCACCAAAATAAGTCAAACCCGAACAAAAGCCCACCAACGTAAAAATAAATTAATTATTAAAAAATATTTTTAAATATTTTGATATTTATTATTTTTACAATTATCAAATAAGTCTTTGTCTGTAATTTTCTTTTCTCGACAAAATTTTTTACATTTAATTTTTTAACATTTTTCCGGTACTTTGTAAATACTGCATTCTTTTAAAGATTGCATCATAAAAAAATGACGCACCCTTTTTACTACTAACCCCAAGTCTGTGTGGTAAAACGAAAAATACATTTTTAAAGAAATTGTGTATAGTATTATCCATCTTTCGCGGGAAGAAAAATCAACAATTATGTAAGATTGAAATTGGGGGATCAGTTTTGCATATAATTTTAACATAAAATGATCCACCATTTCTGGACCATTCTAACTTTTTAGGGCAGTTAATTATTTTTCTTTTGCAATGGGATATAAATTCTTAGTGTTAGTAGTAAAAAGAGTTAGAATGGCCCGGAAAGGGGGATCATTTTACGTTAACTTTATATGTGCAACTAATCCCCTACTCTAAATTTAAAGAATAATTGGGTTCTTTTTTTCAGTGTTCACACGTCATCGCATAAAAAAGTTAGAATCACAATTTTTTTTTTGGGGGGGGGGGTACTTTATTTTTTCCCTTTACGTATTGTTCTCAAGACTTTGCTTAACTCATTGTGAGATTTTCATCTATATTTTTCTCTTGTACCATCTTTTTCATATTTATTAACGTGTGCCATTTTTACCGGTGCCATTAAATTAGGTGAAAAACAATGCACAGAATTTATCTCTCATCGCAAAAAAATGGTTAATGCCCTAAAAAGTTAGAATGGCCCGGAAAACTGATCCCCCAATTTCAATCTAAAATAATTGTTTTTTCTTTCCGCAAAAAATGAGTAATAATTTTTAAATGTATTTTTCGTTTTACCACCGAACTTAGGGTTAATAGTAAAAAGGGTACGTGTTTTTTATGATGTAATCTGTAAAAAAAAATGCAGTATATATAAAGTACCGGAAATACGTTTAAACATCAAATTTTAAAAAATTTGTCACAGAAAAAAGAATTGCAGACAGAGTTATTGATAATTGTAAAAAAGTTAAATATAAAAAAAAAAATTTTTTTATTTTTTTGGAGGCGATTACATGTAGACAGCCTGAAAAACATATCCGGGGAAAAAGGAATTTTTTTTTTTAATTAATAATTTAGATTTTAGAGTGGGGGATCACTTATAAATTTAACGTAAAATGAACACCCACCTCCTGATAAGTTAACAGTAAATGGAGACGTGTAACAAATTGTTCTTTTTTAAAATTATTTTTCTAGCGAAAATGTTTTTAAGCAAATAGCTGAATTGTACCCGGTTTCAGAAAAGAAAAAAGAAAAACCTTTATTTTCGGCTGCATCGCTCCCTTTTACTACTTTCTAATATTAGGTTAGGGTTAGGGTTAGGGTTAGAATAAGTTTGGGGTTATGTTAGATCTACCTACAGTATATCTATGTCTGATACTCCCACCCCCACCAAAAAAAAAACATCTAAAAACTATAAATTTTTTGCACAGCTTAAAAAAGGTCCCACCCGATTTTTTATTTATTTACATATTTTAATTTATTACTGATACAGAAAAAACAACTAAATTTGAAAAGTAAAAAACTGACACCCCCCCCCCCGTAAAAATAATAATTTCTACACCATTTGTTTATTGTACGCTAAAACATTAAATATTGTTGATACACGTTATTTTATTGTACAAAAAATGTCCTCCGCCCCGCCCCCCCCCCCAAAAAAAAAATTAGTTAGTTAACCCACACCTCCCCTCTTATCTCGCACAAATTCTAATTTCCCTCCAAAACATTTGGAAAATAAGCAATTGGTTGCACGTCTCCATTCACTGCTAACTGGAGTGCTCATTTTACGTTAAATTTATGTAGGAAAGTGATCCCCCACTCTAAAATTAAACATTTTTTTAATTAATTCCTTTTTTTTTCGGATATTTTTTCATGCTAGTGTTTACATGTAATCTCTCCCAAAAAGTAGAATGTAGTTTATTTGATGGGGGGGGGGGGGTAAACTACGATGGGTGTGGTAGTAAAAATCTACCCCCTAAAACAAAAGTTTTTTTTAAAAAACGGCCAACGACGTGTAAGCATAGTCAGTTTTGAATAAAACTTTGATATTTAAATTTAAAAACGGCAATAGTTTTGATTTTACATTTAAATTTAAATTTGATCTTAACACAGCAACACCTTTTATTCTATCATCTCTATCATTAATTGTCTAATTTTATTGTATACTATTATTGTATTATTTTTTTTAGACACGTAATTAGAAAAATAGGGAGAATATTCCACCCAGGATCGTGTTTGTTTTTAGCATTTATTTCATTTCGGGCCGATTCATAGGAAAGAACAGCTAAGCTAACAACGATTGCCTCCCTTTGATATCAGTGGAAATTGTCTCCCTTGACTCGTCGTTCAATGTCTAAACGTTAGACTGTCGTCTTTTGTCTGCAGTGCAAAGTAAATTCACAACGGAAAAACATCCATTTACATTTTTTTTATTTAATTCTTATTTCTCGATCAAAAATAAAATTATTTATCGCAATACAAGTCCAACATTAGTTCAATTTCTAAAGAAGAAACTTTTGAAGATTTTTGATATTTTGACCTGAAATTGTATTTTTAGTCCTGAAATAAAATTGCAATCTACTTTTTAAAAGCCTTGAAAATGTAACACTTATTCAATTGCATGCATTTATTATTATTATTATTATTATTATTATTATTATTATTATTATTATTATTATTATTATTATTTGTACTCACTAGGAATTATCACACAGTTCATCGTCAGTGATTGCTCACTGGCAACAACCGGTGGTATTCCCTGGAGTCTGAGTGATAACAAGCCTCCCCAGATTTCCAGTACTCTCCACCTCTTTTCGATAACCACCGCAAATGAACTTGCGGTATCGCAACAGCCGATTACCATTGATTTCTCGCTGGTAAGAACCATTGGTCTTCACTGGGATTTTGGTGGCAATAAGCTTCCCCAAAGTCCCAGCATTCTCCACACTTTTCCAGTGGAGGTCTGGCGTAGAGAATCAAGGAGGATGAGAAGACCGAGGAGGGACAGTATCCTCCTTGATTCTCTACAAATATTTGGTGTGGTGTCAGCCTAGGTTGGCCATCTGTCGTCTCCAGTTTTCCTCTTTTCATTTCAAGTAGTGCACACTTTTCCATTCCGAATTCCATTTGAATGTCCTTACCGAAGATTCAGTTTTTTCAGTTCTTTTTTGCTTTTTGCGAATAGTTTAGTTGACCCTAACTCTAACCCTAACCATGTACATCAGGTGGTTTATTCTTTGTTCTGTGTCTGTGAACTTGTATCCAGCATCACACTTTCTGAGTATGTAGTTCAGCGGCATCATGGCTATTATAAACAGTAGTGGTGATAGGGAGTCTCCTTGAAAAATGTATCTCTGTATTTTTATCTTGGTCAGGTGTTGTCCTCCGGCTGTCATTTCTAGTCTCCATGTTTCCATGTCTTTCATAATAAGATTAATAATCCTGTCGGGTATTTCGTATATTTAAAAATATACGAAATACCCGACAGGATGCTTGAGGGATTCTGTCGTAAGCTTTTTTGTAGTCAATCCATGCCATGGATATGTTCTTTTTTCTGCTTTTTATCTCCTTCAAGATCTTTTGATTGATGTATAGCAGATCATGCGTCCTTCTTTTCCCTTTCCGGCATCCTCTTTGTTTTTCGGGGAGCAATCCACGATTGTTCAAGGATTGGTAGATTTGTTGTCTTAGTTGTGCCGTTAGGATTTTCCACATTGTTGGTAAGCAGGTTATTAGTTTGTAGTTGCTTGGGATCTTCCCTTTTTTGGGTATCTTTTTGTATTAGTATTGTCCTTCCTTTGGTCATCCACTCTGGTACGTCTGTTTAGTGGATACATCCTCTCAGTTTCTGCGCTAGGGTCGTAAATTTTTTTAAACCAGTATGAATGTATTCCATCGTGTCCTGGTGCTTTCCAGTTTGCCATTTTCCTAAGGGTGTCCTTAATGGTTTCTTCATTCATTACTGTTTCTATTCCTTCTTAAATTTCCTGTAGTTTATCTTTCATATTTTTTCAGCCACTTGGCATTTTTGTTGTGTTTTTGAGGCTTTTCATATATCTTGCTCCAGAATTGATTTATCTTTGTCAGGTCCGGTTTTTCTGTTGTTAGTTTTCCATTTACGTTTTTGTAAAACTAGCTTTCATTGTTTCCAAACGCCGTGTTCTGTTTTTGCTATTCAGATTTGTATCTATATCGTCTCAGTCTTCCTTCTATTGCTGCTATCGTTTGTTTTAATTCTTCATGTTTCTTATTCAGTCTTTCCTTGTGAACCAGATTTCTGCCCTTCCATTGTTTCATATTCTTTTTCATTCTGTTTACGGTCTTAGCTTCTTTTTGAAGTTTGGTAATCTGTGTTTCCAGTCTGATTTCCCATCCAGGTTTTGTTGGTCCATTCTTTTGGCCAGTCTTTTTTTTCTCTTTTTAGTTTCACACTTATTGATTTTACCCCGCATATATCAAGTTGTTTAGGTTTGTGATAGTGTCTGCTGGAATGTACGTGAGTACTCTGTTGCTTTCTCTATTTCAACTTTCAACTTCTTCCAATCTTCGTTCCTTAGGAATGGGAGTTTTGTTTTTTCCTCGGACATGAAATACTTGATGTTATTTTTATGGATTTTTGGTTTGTTCTTTTCATTCCTGTTTTCTTGTGTTTCGTCTGTGTCCTTGTCATACCTGGAATTAGAAAGGTTACTTACCTGTTTTTTGTCCGTGGTCTTGTTCCTGAAATTAAAGAAACCAACATTTGCAGGATGCAGACCGGGTCCTCCATGTTGGCCATCGAGGGAGCACCTGGCGATCATGACACTCAGATCTTTCTTCTGAGTCCCACAGCGTTTATTTGTATTTATAGACATTTATCATGGTTTGGTGTTTGTAGCAACACCAGGCCCAGGCTTAGTTTACCTGTGATCCTGTCATAGGGATAGTGTTTCTCTCATTTTCATGAAGGTCAAAGTGCACTACCACACATACATGACATTCACGTAAAAAAAAATGTTTTAAATAAAAAAATAAAAAATATATATATATGTGTGTGTTAACTTAGTATAAGTTTTCTAGGATAGTAATAATAAAAAAAATAGCTGATGAATTGATGCCGAGTTAGCAAACGCTTCTTGTTCCGGCTCGGTCACACTTTTAAATGCCCAGGGCTCCTTATAAAATAACAGAAACTTTTTTTCTTTCACATGATTATTTAATTTCATTCACCTCAAAGAAGAAACTAGAAACATATCCACCCCCTGAAAAAAAAGAAAATTATGACAAGTTAGAATTAGTTAAGACTAAAAAAACATAATACAAGATTTGAATATTATTATTATTTACTCACTAGGAGTTATCACACTGGTCATCGTCAGTGGTCACCCACTGCCGACAACCTGTGGTATTCCCTGGAGTCCGAGTGACAAAAGTCTCCTCAGGCCTCCAGTATGCTCCACCTCTTTTCGTTCATCACCGCTGATGACCTTGCGGTAATCGCAACAGCCACCTACCAACGATTTCCCGCTGATAAGGGCCATCGGTCCCCTCTGGGGCCCGAGTGGCAACAAGCCTTCCCAAGGTCCCAGAGCTGTCCGCGCTCTTCCAGTGGAGGTCTGGTTTGCGCTTTCCCTCCTCGACCCTCTGTCGAATTATTATTATTATTATTATTATTAGGGGTGGGACGTAATGGGTGAAAATTTCAGATTCATGCGAGTAGTATTTTTTTGTGTTCATTTATACATAAATAACACTAAACAATCAAACATTTTGAAAATTTTGCAAAATTCAGAAGGTGCAGGCCAAAAATAGCCGTTAGGGCTCCACGGGACTCAAAAGGTTTGATTGTTTAGTGTTATTTATGTATAAATGAACACAAAAAAATACTACTCGCATGAATCTGAAATTTTCTACCCATTACGTCCCACCCCGTATTTTTATTACTATTTACTCACTCACTAGGGTTCTCACACAAGTCGTTATCAGTGATTGCTCACTGGCAATAACAAATTTACCGTTTACCATTGATTTCTTACGATCGTTGATCTTCTCTGGAATTTGAGTGGCAATGGGCCTCCCTAAGGTTGTAGTATTTTCTGCGCCCATCCATTGGAGGTCTGGTTGGTGCCCTCCCTCCTTGGTCTTTCCATCTTCCTTGATCCTTCGGCACCATTTTGTGTGGTACCAGTTAAGGCTGGCGCCACCATTTTTTTGGTGCGAGCCGGGTGGGGGGTATATTATTATTATTTACTTTCGGAGTTCTCACACGAGTTATTATCAGCAATTACTCAATGGCGATAACAAGTGGTGTTCCCTGGAATCTGAGTGACAAGTTCCCCCAGATTTTTCAAAAACCGTTGCAAATCGTTTTGCATTATTGAAACAGCCTTTTACCATTGGTTTCTTGTTGACAACCCCTTTTGGCTATCTCTAGAATTTGAGTGGCAATAAGTCTCTCCAAGGTTCCAGTAGTCTCTGCATCCTTCCAGCGGACGTCTAGTTGGCGTTGTCCCTCCAAGAACTTTCCATCCTCATTGACCCTTCACAACTACTTTACATAGTACCAGTCGAGGCTGGTACCACCACGTGTGTGTGTGTGTGTGTGTGCGTGTGTGGTTTATTTTAGGGGAGGTGCAGATTATGGGATTTTTGGCAGCTTGTGTTTTGTAATGTTCTTTCTATAGTTTTGGTTCTATTTCTGTTTCAACTTAATCTGGTTGGCGTTCGTTGATTCTGTAGGTTGGTTTTTAAAAGCCTTTGACAAGTTCACTTAAGTGGGCAGTACGCTGTCAAGGGCATTACAAAGTCGACTGCAGGATAGCCAAAGCTAGCGCTGCCTTTGGATCTGCCTTTCGATCCACTGTATGAGAACGGTTGCAGACCAAACTTCAGCTGTGATTCTTATCATCCTCATATACGTCTGCGAGACTTAAACCGTATATGCCAGACATGCCAAGAAACTGAACCATTTCCACATGACCTGCCTCCGTGGATTGATGGAAATCAAGTGGCAAGACAAGATATCATGCACAGAGGTTTTAACCCGATCAAGCCTCCCGTGAGCATACACCATGCTGCAACAGTGTCCAACACAGTAGTGTCTGTTGGAGGGGGGTAGTTTGTTTCATTTACTTATTATGTGATTTACCGTTTCGTCTCTTTGTCCACAGAGTCTATTATTATTATTATTATTATTATTATTATTATTATTATTATTATTATTTATTAGGTGTTTTCACACAAGTAATTATCAGTGATTGCTCACTGGTAATAACCAGTGGTGTACCCTGGAGTCTGAGTGACAACAAGTCTCCACAGATTTCAAGCACTCTCCAACCTTTTTGATAACAATTGCAAATCATTTTGCATTATCAGAACAGCCGTTTACCATGATTTCTCTGGAATTTGAGTGGCAATAACCCTAACCCGAAAATTCCAGTGCACTCTGAATGATGCTTTCCTTCCTCAGTGTTTCCATCCTTCTTGATTTTTCAAAACCATTTTTTGTGTGGTACCAATCGATGCTGGTGCCACCATTTTCTTTAGGGGTGGGGGTGGAAGGCTTTCTGTCAATTTTAGTTTCCTTGAACTTGTGTAATGTTCCTTTATGTTTCTTGGTCTATTCCTATTTTTACTTACCTGTGGTTGGTCAGCATCACTTGGTGATTTAGGTTGGTTTTTGCATTCGAGGATTTTTATTATTATTTATACAAATAATAATAAAAAGGTCATCATCAGAGATCATTCACTGATAATAATCGGTGGTGTTCCCTGGAGTCTGGGTGACAACAAGTTTCCACAGATTTCCAGTACTCTCTACATCTTTCAATAACCTTTCAATAACCTTTGCCTTTCAATAACCTTTCAATAACCTTTCAATAACCTTTGCCTTTCAATAACCTTTCAATAACCTTTCAATAACCTTTCAATAACCTTTGCCTTTCAATAACCTTTCAATAACCTTTGCCTTTCAATAACCTTTCAATAACCTTTCAATAACCTTTCAATAACCTTTGCCTTTCAATAACCTTTCAATAACCTTTCAATAACCTTTGCCTTTCAATAACCTTTCAATAACCTTTCAATAACCTTTCAATAACCTTTGCCTTTCAATAACCTTTCAATAACCTTTGCCTTTCAATAACCTTTCAATAACCTTTCAATAACCTTTCAATAACCTTTGCCTTTCAATAACCTTTCAATAACCTTTCAATAACCTTTGCCTTTCAATAACCTTTCAATAACCTTTCAATAACCTTTCAATAACCTTTGCCTTTCAATAACCTTTCAATAACCTTTGCCTTTCAATAACCTTTCAATAACCTTTCAATAACCTTTGCCTTTCAATAACCTTTCAATAACCTTTCAATAACCTTTGTGTTATCAGAACAGCCGCTTCTCATGGATTTCTCGCTGGTAATGACCATTGGTCTTTACTGGAATTTGAGTGGCAATAAACCTCCCCAAGGTCCCAGTACTCTATGCACTCTTCCAGTGGAAGTCTGGCTAGTGCTCTCCCTTCTCGGTCTTTCTATCCTCCTTGACACTTCACAGTTATTTTGTGTGGTATCAGCCGAGGCTGATTCCTTTTTTTAGGGAGAAGGGGGGGGGGGGGGGGGGGGCACAGTTTATAAGATTTTGTACAGTTTCAATTCCCTATTTTCATTTTTGTTTCTATGCTGTTTATTTTGTCTTTTTGTTCTTAACAAATTATTTTTTATAAGATTTTGAAAGTTAGATTTAATTATTACAATATCGTTTAGTTATTCAATTATTAATGAAACCAAATTGTTATAAAACTAATGCTTAGTTAAGGTATAAATGGGGTTTTAATCTTTTCTATTCATAAAATGATTGGATGTAAATCGTTTCAAAAACGTTGAATCTTTTGCTGAGAATTTTGCTGAGAATTTTGCTGAGAATTTTGCTGAGAATTTTACAGCCAGAAACGATTTTCCATTCGACAGTTTAAATACTTCTAAAATACGGCATAATTACAATGATACACTTGGTCTTTTTGGATTGTTTGGATTATTCGGACTACTGTTCTCATCTTGGATGCTAGTCCTAATGTGCTGGCTTTCCACACCTGACCTTGTGTCTAACCTTCTGGAGAGGAGAAAATAAACTCATCCTGGATGCTATTCTCACAACGTTTTGGCCGATGTAACATCTGATCTTCCTCAGGTGCATCTTCAACCTCCAGCAGACTGTCACTTAGAACTGATTATTATTTAGCACCTATATCCGTTGCGCTGCTGGAGTTCAATCCTCAGTACGAGTGATACTAAGAATACAATTACGAATTACTTAAGATTTCTACGTGTAGAAAAAATAACGGGTTCAGTTCGAAGTTCCATACAGATTCCTGAGTCTGACAAGATACACCTGAAGAAGGTCAGAGGTTACATCGGCCGAAACGTTATGAGAATAACATCTAAGGTGAGAACGGTAGTCCGAATAATTCAAATTATACAAATTATCAATCCTCATCTAAAAAATAGATAAAGTTCTAAGTAATAAGTGACAGTCTTCTGGAGGTTGAAGGTTCAATCCTCAGTGTGGGCGATACTACCCGGCGATGGTTGACAGAATGAGAACAATCTACCTTCATGGATTAAATAAAGGGCTCCATTGGAAATTTCATACAGATTTCCGTTTTCGACATAAAGATTCTCGAGTGCAACAAAACGCACCTGAAGAAGGTCGGAGGTTACATCGGCCGAAACGTTGTGAAAATAACATCCAAGATGAGAACAGTAGTATGACTAATACAAATAATACAAATTATCAATCCTCATCTAAAAAATTCCGAAATACTAGTTCTTGTTAGATCATCGAAATTAAGCAACGTTGAGCTTGGTCAGTAGCAGATGGGTGACCATTTGGGAATACCAGGTGTTGCCCAACACCAACTTGAATAAAAAAATAACGGTGTCAAAATGGGATTGCGGCTGACAACAGCAAAATTGAGCTTGTCCTCTGCATTATTTCTAGCATTCTCAATGTAAAAAACATGAGGTTGAATTGGCTACTCTGGTGCCCCCTCGACGTAAATTCACTAGACTAACTCGACAATCAACTAAATCTCATTCATTCACTGTGGAGGTCCCCAGATGTCGGAGAGCCTTCTACTCAAATAGCTTCTTTCCTCGTGCTGCTGGTCTCTGGAACTCCCTCCCTGCCCCCTGTTTCCCCGACAGTACAGACATGCAGAAATTTAAAACTAATGTAAATAGACATCTCGCTGCGCAGATCCAAATTTAGGTTGACCCTCCCCCCCCCCCTACCTTCTCCCCTTTTCTTTTTCTCAGTAGCCTTTTACGTCTACAGTGGTGGCCTCCCTTGTTTGGGGTGAACTATGTTAAAAAAATTTAAAAATTTCAATTAGGGGGGGGGG
Source organism: Sepiola atlantica (assembly GCA_963556195.1). Taxonomy (NCBI): domain Eukaryota; kingdom Metazoa; phylum Mollusca; class Cephalopoda; order Sepiida; family Sepiolidae; genus Sepiola; species Sepiola atlantica. The sequence goes on along the minus strand of OY744551.1, from coordinate 17,636,124 downwards.
GGATCCAATCATATTCAAACTATCTCATAATATTTCTCAGTACTAGGACTTATACTTTAGTTTTTAAGGCATACAAGCAAAGAGTTGGCCGTGGGCATCACCAAAACTCTACACGCCACTGTGAGATTGTAGTGCACAACATATAGAAGAAGAAGAAAAAAAATCCTTTCCAATTTCGGAAGGTCACAAAAAATCCATTTGCACAATTTTATTAATATAGAGATTTCAAAACTTAGTAATTCAGATCCAATAATTGGAATTTCACCATAAATCCTATATAAATAGAGATTTTGTCCGTCTGTCAATCACAATTTTTATTTTCAGTCACATTTTTTTAATGTAATAAATACATTGCGGAATTTGTCTCATTTCGAAATATCAGAGATCTTACTTAATTTTAGAAATGGAGAATATTGCATTAATAGTAAATAATAAATTCCCAAATAATTAAAGCGGATGCCATGACCGATGATCGAAAGATCTTCAGTTTAAGGTTCTACAAATTAAGGTATTTGGACTTTCTTATAAATAGAGCTTAAAACATTAGCTTAACAAAATAATTATAGCTTTGGCGTGACGTCATAGATTTATGATTTACGTCATGTTTCAAAACATGAATTCAAACATAAGCGATCATAAAAATAAATTAATTAATGGTTAAACATTATCAATAGCGTTGGAAATTAATTTAATTGTCCAAAACAATTTATTTTGCTTTAACTACATATTAGCGTTAAAAACAATTTAATATTTAATATATACTAGAATTTGGGCCTGGAGGGCCCATAATTCTAGTTTAATAAAAGGAATTTGTGAGTTTTTTTTTTTAGATTTCCGGAGAGGGGTGTTGTCTTCGACCGTTGGTTGCAGTAACTGTTTATGATTGCTGTGTAGGATGTTCATGTTTTGTCTCTCGCACTTAATTAAATTAAGCGTGTCTCATATTTATGTGCCAATCCTGGGATGGGGATTCCAACTACTTCTCTTTTACTTATCTTTCACTCTACAGTAAAGACTAATGTTTATTTCATTTGTATAGAAATATATAAATAAATATATATCTGTCCCATCACACAAAAGTTTGCAAGTAAAAAAACTGCCTGATTTTAAATATTTCAAGAGTTGATACGCCTTTGCTTTCATTTTAACTTCTTGTAAACTTTCCAGTCTGAGACGTTTGCTTTATTTCTTATATCTTTCTTTAACTTCAATGATTGAGACGTTAGTTTATATGAAGATTAATGTAAATACTAACGAAGCATATTTTTTTCGTCATTTTTGACGGAAGTGTACACTGGTATATATATATATATATATATATATATATATATATATATATATATATATATATATATATATATATATAAATTCATCCACAGACAGACTGTATCGCTGTATTACAGCTCTTCAGTGTAGTTAGACTAGCACTACTACCAAGTCATGTATCGTACTTTAAACCATCTATTTGATAGTCGAGAGCTCTTACCACTAGGCTACAGGAGAAGCACTTGTAAATGATATCTATAGCCGCCACTTTACAGTGCTCAATTTGTTTATTTACAAAGAGCTTTGTCCTCCTATCTATTTGTATGTAGATAAATAAAACTAGCAAGTAAAAAATTACTGCATGAAACCATTTGAAGTGTTTAGGGAAAAGCAGAAAGCAAATAACAAGTCAGACAATTCCGCCGCCATATTAAATAAATTTGGAAACAAATCACTCACTCTATTTCCATAATGAGACGTTTTCTTTCTTTTTTCCTTTCTTCTTTCTAAATGGCAGACGATAACTTGTGGAGACAAATATTTGTAAAACCCAACCGTTTCGCCAGTTTTTCTTTTGCAGATTTCTGATTTGTACTCATTTTCGAATAAATAACAAAATCATCCACCTTCTTTTTCTTCATCTTCTTCTTTTTCATCTTCTCCTTCTTCTTTGTCTTTTTTCTTTTTCTTCATCTTCTTCTTTTTCATCTTCTCCTTCTTCTTTGTCTTTTTTCTTTTTCTTCTTCTTCTTTTTCTTTTTCTTCTTTTTCTGTTATTCTTCTTCTTCTTTTTCTTCTTCTTCTAATATTTTTGTAAATTTCCTTTCCTCATAAAAAACACTTGATCCCTAACCTAACCCTAACTTTTGATTTTGACTTTCGTTTATTTAAAGATAAATATGATAAGAACATTTTTTGTGTTTTTAATATTGCTCCTAAAATAAACAATCCATTCGATTGCTAACGACAAAAAATAGTTTTAAAACTTATTTCTTTGCTAAAATTTGTTAAATATTGGCAACTATTATTAGTTCGCAATGTATTTTTATTTTTATCTATTCATATAATCTCCATCTCTATATAAAGATAGATATGTTTATATCTTTATATATAAGTACAGGATTGACTCCTAAATTAATTAACAGATTATTATACATTTTGAAACACGGCTGCTTAATATGGGCAACATTTAATTGAATTAGTTTTTTACAAAAGGAGTAAAAGAGAAGCCGAAGTCCTTCGTTAAAGTTCAGATATCTCCGATTTTTGTGAATTTTTAAGAATAAGTATTAGACATCAATTATTATATATATTATAAATATTCTCCAAATTTCAGGGTTTTTTTAGTATTTTAATGGGTTTTGGGAGCATAATATGGACACAACCTCTCGTTTGAAAATTCAAATATTTCAGATTTGCATTGAATTTGATCTATCGTCATTAGATACCAATTACGCAAGATTCCCTGAATATCAATTTCTTCTTACGACCCCTTAAGTTTAAGCCTTAAATTTGAGCCATCTTTTAAAATTAAAATCATGTAATGGATGTTGATCAAAATCAGAATAAGAATCCTAAATATAACGTGTAATATTATATCTTGATTTTAATCTTCGTAAAGTTAAATAAAAGTGGTGCAAAACTGTTCTGTTCGGGAATTCATTTTACCCGTCCTGGGACGGATATACTTCTAGTGGATTAATAAAAAAAAAGTTGTGTTCTTTTATTTTTATATGTTTAGAAACTTTTAGAAAATAATCGAATCACACGATTTCTGTTCATCATTGTAATTTGTTAAAAAAAAAATGAGATTTATTCAAGTTCACTCAAAAAGAAAAATGAGATTCTACTTTTGTGTAAATAGCCTCTGGAAAACTTGGCGGTAAAAATAAACAAAAAACGTTTAAAATTTAGAGTGAGGAAGTAGTTTAGCATATAAATTAACGCAAAAATGATCACCCACTTTCCGATCAGATAGTGTTTTAAGGACATTTAAACAATTTTTGCTTTTACTTAAATCTTAGCCATTTTCTTAATTTTTTGAAAATAAATTGTGTGTGTGAACGTTGAAGATATCTTTGTGTTTTTGTCTATAGCCACCCAGACTTAGGGTTATTGGGAATAATTGCTTTTTTACTGCCCCGACTTATGGTTGGTGATAGTGTTAAGAGAGTTTATGTTATATATTTTTTAACGCCGTCATCAACTTTTCACTCCGACATTTCTTTAAAATGTCCCTTTCGTATTTCTTCGAAATTAGTATTGCGGTTCGGAAATCGGTGATCATTTTACGTTAAATTTATGTGCAGAATTGATCCCCCATTCTAAATTCTAAATTTTTTTCTGTTTTTAATTTGTTTTTCCCCAGAGAAGTTTTCATGGTGTAATCGCCTAAAAAGTAGAATCTTATTTTTATTTGGGGGTGCTTAGTATATAAAAATCTGAATTCCGATGATGTCCACAAAATATGCAAAAATAAAATTAACTGGCTTCACGGAAAAAAAAAATTTACACACAATTTACAGGGGAGAGAATGTTTGGTAGGTTCGTTTTATCTGATTTCTGATAATTTATACAAATACTTTTAAAAGATAATACTAATCCCTTCTCTTTTCTATATTATTACAATTATGAGACATGTGTGGGGCGAGGCGCGCACACACACACACACATAAACATTAACGTTTTTTTTTTCTGCCGGAGAGCAGCCCCTGCGAGATGATTTAGTCACACGAGGATCAATCAGACTCGAGGGCGTATTAATCCCTACTAAACCTTTGAAGAACTGCTTCTAGACACTTTGGGATTTGCAGGTCAGACAGAAAGCTTCCGAACACCAACGAAGAAAGACGTCCTCTCTCCTGTCTCTGTCCAACGAGCAGCCGAGCAAGACTATTCTCCACTGGAAGAAAGACAGTTCGAAGAAAAGAAACTTTCTTTCTTTATTATTACTTCCTTCACTATGAGATTGACTTAACTTTCAGCAACCTACACATAACGGTGTAATTCACGCAGATAAATATATTGTTGTTATTTACAAAATAATTTATTTTCCTTTCGTTTGACGACCCTTGTTGTTACAAAATATTATAGGAGTTTGTCTTAGAGTCCATGCGAATATTAGGCCCTATAAAATTGTGGGGTATCTTTTACTTTACTCAGCAGACTAAAAACGCTCAAAAAACAAATATTCAACAAATAAAAGTAACTGTAGGCGATAAAAGTTATTTTCAAACTTACCTGTGGCATTTGTTTGTATTTTTAACCCGTTCGAGGTGCTATTTATTAGAAATTAAATTATTCGTTGAACACAAATCGCAAAATCCAAGATGGCGGTCGTAGGGGGGGTATGTAAGAGAATAAGCACCGTCCGCCATTTTCTTTTTGTGCAAAAAAAAACAAGAATTTTTTTTTACATCTAATAAAAACCCATGTATACTACGTAAAAATACAAACAAATGTCATAGGTAAGTAGGAAAATATCTATTCTCGACGTAGGTCGTCTTTACTTGTTGCATATTTATGTTTTTAAACACTTTCTCGTTCTTTTTTTTAACCCCGTTCACGACTCTGCGGAGTAAAGTAAAAGATACCCAAATTGTGACCCCCGTGTGTATGTGTATTTTTCGTGTCAACGTACATTTGATAATTGCGTATTAAATTATTTTTTAATTTACTGTCAATCGAATATTTATTGAAATCAAAAATGAAATAGCGCAAAAACACGAAATTCTGCAAATTCTATTAAAAAATAATTTAATTACGAAATTAAATTCACCAGAATGCATTTCGTAAACAAGTCAGTCATTTTAATCTTTTGTTTATAGTTGAAAAAATTACTTCGTGGCCCTTCAAAATTTGAAAATAATTAGAAAGCCTTTAAACTGTCGAAGAGAAAGTTATTTAAACTGGTTTTTAAATTCTTAGCAAATTTTCATGTATTAAAACATAAAAAGTTTAGGAACAATAATTTTATAGAGATTGAAAAAACATGACCATAAAAAAAACCTTAGATATGATTTTATAAGAATAAATAATTTAAGGATTAAATGACACTGGAATAATTAAATCGAACTTTCAAAATCCTATTAAAAAGTAACGACATTAATTTGATAAAAAAAGAAAAAGTGAGAAAAAAAAAAGGCGAAGCAAAAAGTAAAATAAAAACTCACCGGGTAACACCGGAGAGGTATAACTAGGAGTTAACAACTGGCCTCTTTCATTGTTTATGTCGGGATGTTTTATCGTCTGCTGGTGCTACGGTACAAAACGGGTACCCAGATTTTTCGTCTGCAAACAGGAAGTCGCGTCATATTAAAGGCACCGCTTTTTTGCCCCCTTCCCTAAAAATACCGGGCGGAAAACTTTTTTCAAAAATCCCGGCAACGAAAGAATCTTTTTTTCATGAAACAATCTTTTGAGCAACGTGAAATGTGATTTTTTTTTTCCTTTTGAGAATAATAATAAATAAGTAATATATTAAAAAATAAACAATGTTTTTGAGCAACGAAATAATGTTTTTGAACGACGAATGTGATTTTTTCCCCTTTTGAAAATAATAATAAGTAATAAATAAAATACAAAAAAAACGAAAGTACAGGAAACTCTGGGGGGGGGGGATCAAAATACCGCTTCTGCGACATTCCCGGTATATGGGTTTTTCGGGGGGGGGGGGGGGGCTTCAAGATACCAATTCTGCGACATTCTCGGTTGACCGGAACTTTTTGGGGTAGGGGACAAAAAAGCGGTGCCTTTAATATGACGCGACTTCCTGTTTGCAGACGAAAAATCTGGGTATCCGTTTCGTACCGTAGCACCCGTCTGCTTCATGTAGTATTGTCTTTTTAGCCATTCGCCTGTAGAGTCCAGTTAAGGTTGCTTGTATGGTTCACCAAAGTAGACTGGTGTTTTCATTGGTACTCACACACCGTTCAACTTTGCGAAGGTAGTTCCAGCTGTGGTTTTACGGGGCTACTTTACACACTTCTCTTTTCCAATTAATCTTAATATTTTTAACAACACAGGTCAACTTGATGAGAATGTATGTTTTCATTGGGACAATAACTCTACCTAATGTTTAGTTTGGAGTGACTCCCTAAAGCCTGTGAAGTTATTTTTTAAATGCAATTTTCGTCTGCCACGCTTAAGTTTAAACTATCATTTTCTTTAGTCTGCCAACCATAAGTTAGAAATAGTCTGTCAATCGTAGGCTGTCAATCTTAACTTTGAAATAGCATTTTCATCGCTCATGCATCTTAAGAATACACATTCTTGTTCTTAGAATGCGTGTGTTTAGTTTTTCTTCAACAAATTGCGCAAACCTAGCCTGAAAAACGAAACTAACTCGATGTTGATTTTAAAAAGGTTTTATTGACAACAACAACAAATTATATATATATATATATATATATATATATATATATATATATATATATATATATATATCGACACATTTAAGCAGAAGAAGGTTCAGATGGTTTCAGCTTTGTGGTGCGTTTGTATGTAACGAAGGGGTCGTACAAAGAAAAAATCTATACGGGGTCATTTATTTACCAATTTAGTAAACTGACAATGGAAAAACTGAAATTGCTGTAAACAGAGGCAATCCAAAATCACATCAGGATTTGACCCTTCGAGATTAGAATTAGTCGAATTCATATTAATTCATCATATCTACTCGCGTATCGTCCAATCTCACGCATAGTGCGCCACTTCAAATTTGATCTCCAAATAATGTTTTAGTCATATCTCGAGTTCCATTAAAAATATTTTGATCATATCTCGAGTTCCATTAAAAATAGGCTAGCCTAACACTCATATGTGTGTGAAAATATATACTCAAATCTCCAATATATAATTTAAATTTTATATTTACGAAATAAATTTAATATTTAGGAAATAAATAGTCTTATATTTCTGTTTAGAACGCAAAGTGAACAAATATAATTGCCTATTTGAAAGCTGACATACAGGGATCAAAAGTCGACGTTTTTATTAAAAGCATTCCTTTTTAACCGGTTAAACGCGAAAATGTATTTTACTAAATATGTACCTGGAATTTCATGAGTGGTGGAAGGAGGACTTTGCCTTTGGGAGGGTTAGCTCCTCTTATATCCTTTATTTATATCTAATCAAAAACAAAACATCGAACAGGATTAAATATTAAAATTACTTGGAAACACAAGAACTAGATACTATCCCCGAGTGTCTAAGGACAACCTGGCATGAGGATACTTCACCCTACACGTAAACCCTAACCAAATATTCAAAATAACATAGCCCAAATAAGATCTCCTTGGTATGGCTACGCATTGGCTCATTCGAGGAATGGCGCAACTTCTCCAAGTGATGTTGCTTCTAGTAACGGCCCTAACCTGAATATTCCACCAGAGCAGATGAATTTTTGTCCTGGAATCCGCTAAGACCAAGAGACAACAAAAAATGTATTCTATAACATTGTTTACTGGTCAATTGGGAGAGCAAAAATTAATGTTCTTCATTTCTTTACTAACTCAACGTCTTAGAGGAAAAGGAAAACCGTTAGTCCTAGAAAGGGTCCCCTTGATTTTTGAGAACTTATTTACTGAAGTAAAATGAAAAAAAGTGAAACTAACTTTTTACTATACTTATTATAGGTGTGTTCTACCGCTTTAGTGCGTGCTTATTTGGTTTAACAGTTAACTAAGCCGTTTTTCATCGACCTACGCTTAGTACACGCCCACTAAGCAGTCTGCATATCATAATAACATGCACCAACAACTAATTAAAAAAATGATAAAGAAAATTCCTTTTTTATAATTAATCAAATTATGTGAAGCTTACTGACGAGCTGGATAAATATATGCATGAAACGGATTCATGTGTGTGGTCATCAGATTGCAACCAAAGGGACAGAGTTTCGACCATTTAATGCAATGACTCGTGAATCCCAATTGGCTGGTCAAACCCGTGGCGTACGACACACGAGTTCCACATAAAAGCAAACATTTATGATTCTGTTTCCTGCATAGCACGTCAAATGAACTATTGATTTATGCTAAAGTGGACGTATTCTTTAATTGATTTTTCAATCAATTGTATCGATTTAATAATTATATTGATGTATCATGAATATCATGTGGCAGACAGGAATTTCAAATGTATCAGTGCGAAGCGATTTGGAATTTCCTAGCATAAAAACACTCTTTGCTGTCCACATGCAGAAGTCAATAACGCAGACATTTTTTTTTGGGGGGGGGGGTAGGAATTATCGGCAGAATAACACGCGAGAAGCCGACTCTTACTTTGCTATAAGTACACACTGAAGAAGTGCCTCTACTCCTGTAACATCAATTATACTGGTTTCGAATGGCAAGCAATGGAGACTGAATGTGTATTATACATCATTGGTTTTAACGTTTTGTGACTAAAGGACATTGGGTTCAATCTGAGAAGAGTTCAGCTCTAAAGACGTGAAGGAAGACGTTGTCTCAACTTTTCTTGGCCCTGTTGCGATCCCCTGCACCAGGTGCGGGCAACCTTTTAAGAGTGAGGGCCAGATGAGACTTTTGGAAGGAGATCGCGGGCCGGAGTGAAAAACGAAATCTCAGAATTACTATATTTTGTTTACATGAATAAATTGTACAAAAATTGCATTGAACACTCTACAAATCTGGTATTTTTTCTCAAGAGACTTATGTATGTAATGTTATAAAAGGCGCCGACGAAGAGCCATTTTGGAATCATAAAAATAATGACGGGGGAAGTAGCAAGTTGATCCAGCATTCGTTTTGACACACCTTACATAGGTTATATATTTCATGCCCTTTCCTCGTCTCATATTTCCTCTTTGCCTCTCTCTTTCTCTTTTTATCTCTTAATAGTTAAAGAAAAATTAAATATACATGCATCATCGCTCGCTGATATTCATACATTTTTATCCCATTGTAAATCTTAATTGAAACCTACTTTTACGTCTATGTCACAAAATGATATGAGTTTTACTGGGAGGTCCGCGGGCCGGATTGCAATAATAAAGCATAGCAGGGTGGCAGGCCGGACGCTAAGCCTTCGCTTAGATAATGTTTGGGGAACTCAAACGAGAGTGCATACAGAGATGGGGAGAAGTGGGAAGAGAGAGAGGGGGGAGAAAGGGGGAAAGGAGATAGAGGATAGATGGAGAGGGGGGCACAGAGAGCTAGTGAGAGAGAAGTTTTAAAAGAAAGATGTTACACTTTTTAACTCTTCTATTTTATTGTCCATGCCCCTGGGCAACGCCAGGTAGCCGTGCTAGTTTTTTTTAAATATTTTATAAATGTAAAAACAAAACGAACGATCAAAAAGATTTCTGTGCAATAGAAATGCATTTTTATACTTAAATAGTTCTTTTTTAATTTGTCTTGTTCTGTAAAATAAACACCGGTTGCAACGTATAATTCTACTAATCTCCACAATACTTAAATAAGAAACAATCCATTTGGGATGACAGTCATATCTTGAGCGTTCCTGGACCACGCTAGTTTTAGCATTTCAGAAAATGCTTACACATCACTTAAGATAGCAGCTGGATTTCCAAATATTCTGAATGGTTTCAGTTTTAAATAAAGCTGAAATGTACAATTAAATTGACAACCTGTCCGCATGGCCCGGGGCTGGGATTTTCTTCGATTTGTGGTATTTCCTACCACAAATTTATCGACATAAATAAAACACGACAAAAGTTTGTTTCCATAAGGCTTTCCCCCCTATATATTTTAATCACACAAAATATATGCAAAAATATTCCTTAGTTTTGAGATTGATAAAAAAAACTTCTATTTTAAATGCAATTTGCAAGTAACTCATCTTTTACTAAACTTTTAGCTATCACTCTCACCTTCTCTCACTGTAAATTTTTTGAACCCCGTTCTTATTTTATACAATATACATTGCTCTGGCCTCCAGCTCTCTGTATATATATATATATATATATATATATATATATATATATATATATATATATATATATATATATATTCACTCGAAGATAATAATGAAAGGAAAAAATAAAATATATTAGAATCGTCCATTATAAACATAAGGGTATATGACCGGAGTAGTAATACTATTTAATCCGTTGCTGTAGTATGAAAAGAGAAAGATAAAAATAGGGATATAGCAAGCAGATCTTTTAATTAAGAGCTTACAGCGCTTTTTGGATTACATATTGAATTTAAAAAATATCTGTGAACGCCAACGGCCAAAGGCGCAACTAATCGTTTCTTGTAGATTCCCTTCGCATGCAAACAGACGACACCACAAAGTCTCTCAGAAACACAAACTAATTTCGATATCCGATCAAGGATTCGCATATCTACAAGTTTCCATCACAGAAAGTGGTTCGTTGGTGCAAAGTTAACAAGTGATTTTTATTCATGGATCAAGTGTATTTCCAGCACCCCAATTACGTTGGCAGATGAACAGAATAGGTGTATATGGCGTCACTCAGAGACGGCGCCTTCTTTCATTTTATACATTACATTCGTTACTTGTCTAACCTAAAGAAATCAGACATCATTAAGAAAATTAAGTATTTGTATAATGTGCCCATCAATACCGCCAAACACCGATAACTTCATAAGTTAATTTGTATATCGGCCATATTTTTGAGACGACATAGAAACAATTTTTTTTGTTCAATTTTTTAATCAGAAGGTTGCAAGTATCTATCTGTAGTAAATAAATAAAAATAGTTTTTAATTTTTTTGTGAAAAATAAGCTTTCTGCCTAGTATATATATATATACTACTATTAGCGATAATACAAAGCTCTTCGTAAAGAGGAATAGAGCACTCTTCGGTAGTTGACACTGTTCATATAAACATTGAGATTTCGCTCACTCATGCCTGCCAGCTTAATGGTTTGAATGTCTGACTGTCAACTAAAAAGGCCGAGATCCAATCTCGGCTTGAATCACTTTCCTATCTTTTCACACTAAAAAGTAGTGATACAGCAAAACAGTATGTCTGTAGGTTACTATATATATATATATATATATATATATATATATATATATATATATATATATATATATATATATATATATATATATATATATATGACAATAAAATGATGAAATAAATCTGACGGTATGAGTTAAAATGGAAAAGCGGAAGACCTTAAATTCAACGTTTCGCCCAGCTGTTGCATGGGCTTTATCAAAGTGAAAAAAATAAAAGTGTTATTCTTCTCTTTCATCTCTTGATAAAGCCCACGCTTAGGGGACCTAAAACTCAACGTTTCGCCTAGCTGTTGCTAGGCGAAACGTTGAGTTTTAGGTCCCCCGCTGTTTTATTTTAACTCATATATATATATATATATATATATATATATATATATATATATATATATATATATATATATATATATATATATATATATACACACATTAGTATTAAACTAAGTCATTTTGAAAATATACATATTGCTTACAGTATTTGGAAGGTTTGGAGTTTCCTTTGTAATGTCAGATATGATGTCATGATAAATACGCCCCTTTCAGATGCTAGGATAATAGTGGTGCTATAAATACAATTGATCCCTATTTTTACTATTTTATCAAATCAAAATTAGTTTGTTTTATTTCTAACTTCATGATTCATCTTGATGAACTTTTAATGCTGCATATTTATCAGTGTTGTAGGTATTTACCTGGGGTCATGTTGTTTTTGTTGTTGTTGTTGTTGTTGGTAAAACATTTAAATTTAATAAAATCTCGTTTCAACCAAAAATAGGAGTTCTTATACCTAAATTCCATTCTTAAATACACCGATAATGAATACGTTCTAACATCTTTATGCCTAAAAATAGTTATAATATTATTATTAATAATAATAATAATAATAATAATAATAATAATAATAACATATTTGCATTATTAAATACGTCATTAACGAACACGTACTAAAATCTTAATGTATTGAAAAGTGTTATAACTCACTGTATCTATCCGACGTTGCCTGGGATTCAGTAATGAAATGTTAGTTTAATTTTTTTATTTGCACATTTTTTAAGTACTACACAGGCAGAATTTTCAAAGTTATACACAGAAGCATGCGAAGTGATTACATAACCATACCAATATAGAGATTGAGAAAAGGTTATCCCTAAAGGGAGCTAACTCCATTTTGAACATGCGAATGGAAAATTAAGAGTTGTGTCCCTTAAATTATTTGAGTTATTCTTATAAAAAATCATGAGCTAACTTTTTATGTCTCCATTGTAATAATCTTCCTAACCAAAATAGTTATTTCTTAAAGAAGCCTAAGCTGAAAAATTAGGGGTTATGTCCCTTGCATTATTTGTATCATTCTTAGGAAAAACATCATGACAGTTTTTTACTCCATTATTTAAATTTGTTTTCACTATAACAATTACTTAGCCGGAATAACTATGTTTTCTAAAGAAACCTAAGCGAAATTTCCATTCTTAAATACATTGTTAATAGACACGGGGTAAAAGTAAAAACTTTATGTATTGAACGTGATTTGAATATATTTGAATCTACATTCAAAACATTCTGAAGAAGTTGTTGTCGCGAATTCCCTGTTAAATAATAAGAACGAGAACAACAAGAAAGAAAAGAAATTAAATAAAAATTGTTCAAAAAATCTTGAGGAAATTTTTTTATATTTCAATTTAACTAAGAACACAGGAATAAATGTCCACCAACCAAAAGATGGACGATGAAGTTATTGATTATTCCTTCTTTTGTTGCAGTCGTCGGGTTAACTACAGTCACGATGTGTCCGTAAATCGTTGAACAGACAAACAGAGGGACAGATAGACAAACAATTTGGTTCAAAGCGAGAAGCAAACATTCCTGGAAATATGAAAAAAATCTGTTTTTTCTGGGTGTGGGGTCTATTCAGGTTGCAAAAAAACACTAGGACAGACGGGCGGACAGCTTGGGATGTATCTAAGGTGTCAAACATGCGTCCATCTTGGGAGAAGTTGTGGCGAAAGGGTTGATCTCGAAATGACGCCGCAGGGGAAGCAATATTCTTCAGCACCGATGGACTGGGGCAGCAGCTGCGACTGCGGCTTCATGGGGGTGAGTATTTCAGGCTTCTTAGGCAAGGCTTCAGATTTTCTGAAAGTAAAAAAAAAATAATAATAAATATTATTAATGCGTTTGATTGTGCATAGCGCCACAGACGCCCTGCCCTTACTGTCACGACATGATTACTGGTCGACTTTAAAAAAATCTACTTTCTCACATTTTAAAACTACGAAACAGCTTCGTAAAATTACACGCGCTTACGGGGTGTTCGTGACTGGCCTTTTTGAATTTATATAAATGTATGTGATCAAAAAAGCAATAAAATAAGTGGTAGTGTTTTAGAACAGAGTTTGGGTTTCAAATCAATGTGATACTATAGAATGCCACCACCCTATAACCAGCACCACCGGGAGAGATTACCCAGAAAATTAATTACAGCAAAAAAACATTAAAAGTGACGCGCCATTGTACTATACAGACAAAGCGACGCCATGGAGATAGAAAAGATAGTCAAGATAGAAAATTTGGAAACAGGTTGAAAAAATAGACGTCCGTAGTTTTCGGTAAAAGTAAGCTGAGAAAAAAACGGATGTCTCTGATTTCCGGGGAAGAGTAGATATATTCGGGAGACGAACGATCACAACAAGAGACGGAGAATAGTCGCGAATAACGGAGTTAGTCTTAGCTGAGATTCTGAAGTTGAGAAATGAGAGTTTAGTTCGGACGTTGAAACATTAGCGACAAGACTCTAACGACACTCACACAACCAGTGTCTAACAGTCATTTGTATACAATGTCTGTATATGTGTGCTGTCTTTATTATTTATGTAAGCTGTGGACTGTGACTTTGCGCCCCGGTAACTTACTATATTAGAATTCCGAAACGACCCATAAAAAGATGATGAAGAAGAAAAAAAACACGGCACTAGGACTGGACCAGACCATATCTAACCCGACTGGAGCCGCCACGGCACACCTTAATCTGTCAGGGTTATATGAAATACGGCTGGTATGAAATTGCTGATCGCCTGAGGTGCCCTACCGGAAAATTCCTACTTGTCAGTTTATGACTCTTTTTGTGCGCAACTAACGTGCTCTCGAAGGGGATCTAGTTTCCCCCACCTTTCTGCCTCGTGAATCTAATCTTACGAATGAGGTTGCCAACCTTCCCCGAACGAAAGAGGTAAAACCTGTGAGGATTGCTTTCGAAGCCCTTTTGAAAAATTGGCTGAATTTCGTATTTACTTGCCTTCCCATGAGAGCAGAGTTAGAAAAAGGTCAGTTTTTAATAAGGGAAAAATTCAGCTCCCTCCAAAAGGGCCACTCTAGATTCGAACAAAAATTTTTTTAAATGCCTCATTCTAAAAGGATTTTTTCTTCGCTGATTTGACTGAAGTGTTTATCCAACAAATATAGGTCCCTCCAATCTGAACTAAAGGTTAGGGTTAGGGTTTTTGAAATGCTGAGGTATATAAAAGAGTTTGCAATACTTTCATAACTACAAGTCTATTTCAACTAGTTAACAATACGAAAAAAAAACGAATTACATACTTCCGGGGAACCTCGCTAAATGATTGAGAACAGAACTTCCACGTAGAGGGCGTTTGGTCCGCTGTGTTCATACATGTATTCATTAGCAGGTTATACTGAAGTATTTGCTTAAGTAATCTTCAGGACTAATTTTTTTTTCTTGCAGGAAGATTTCGCTATTTTTCTACATGTAGCGCCTGGTATTCTTAAATGGTCACTCATTCGGTACTAGCTACGCTCAACGTTGCTTAACTTCGGTGATCTAACGAGAACCGGTGTTTCAACGTGATTATGTCGTAGTTAACAATAATTACTTGCAATCGTTTCTTTGAATAAATGATGAATTGCAGTTTCTCTTATGTCGGCCATAATAGAATTTTATCTACCAACTCGACCGGAAGCAAGATTTTCCCAAGCGCGGTCGCAAGTCTCCCAGGAATAACGCAAGCACGAGAATTCAAAGATTAAATGATTTGAACAAGTATGGAAGAGGAAATATTTTATTATCCTTCTTCAATAGAACTTTCATTCAACGATGAGTTTATATTGTTCCTCATTGTTTAAAAGATGATTGTATGCAATAGAAAATGGCGACTTATCTGAGTTGACGTAATCTTTTAACAAACTGACATCAGTGATGCATTAAAAAGAAATGTCGCTTTGTGAGCTCAAATAATTCAAATTCTCTTTTATCGGCGGAGAATCTTTCGCTTCTGAAAGTAAATTCAGACAATAATTAAACGCGTTCGTTTATGCAAACACGTTTCACAATAAGATGGGTTTTTTTTCAATTGAATGGAGTTCTTTATATATTTTTTATTGTTATTTCATTACTAGTTTAATACTCGCTCCTTAATCCTTGTTGGCACATGACCTGGGTGCTATCTAATAGGTGATATCCAATACCTTGGGAGAGTTCAAAGACTAACCACTCAAATGGTGCAGGAACCATGGGGTCTGCTCTACAAAAACCGACTCAAAAAACTTTACTTTTTCCCTCTTGAGCGCCGACGTTTACGCGGTGATCTCATTTTGGCCTACAATCTCCTCAATGGTCATTACGATCTCCCTCGGGACCTATTATTCACTCCTGCACCAGAAATCGATCTACGCGAGCATCACCAAAAACTGTTTCCCCCACCGATTTCGATTAAACCGAGGAGTACCGTTTTCTAAATGAGGATCCCTGGACCTTGGACTGGACTTCCAGATGTAGTAAATTCGCCAATGACGCAACAATTGAAGGCACATTTTGGATAGGTGCGAAATTGGACAGGTGCGAGGCTACTCTATCCTTTTATGTGTTAATTTCTTCTACCCTCGTTCCTCTACACGGGAACTGAAGCATGCTTGTATTATCTTTTGCCAAATTTATTGAATTGAATTGAATGTCAATTTCTATCTTTACATAGCGTCTACCGCTTTATAGCGAGTACCAAAAAAATATTTATGACATTTTGTGCAAAACATTACACTATTTCGTATTTGGATGAGAAACTAAATAACTACAACGAATGTACGGTATACGTTGGGTTTTTATTGCAAAAAACGCATAAGAATTTATATTTTTATAATCAAAACTAATTACTTTTTTAACTAATACCGAATGCGCTTTGTCTACTTTTTTTGCGGATTATTCCAAAAAGGTCACTTAGTTTAAAAATAGTTATGTAATGTATTTTTATGTTATGTTAATTTCTTTAAATTTATAAAACATGTATCAGATTTTTTAAAATCCTTTAGACTTTCGTGAGATTCGAACTCGGAAATTGACATTTTAAAAACTACTACCTTAGTAATGTGTACTCTCCCTATTCCTTTTTTGTCAACCAATCACATGTTTCTATTTGTGTACAAACACACAAACTCTCAGAACATCATAACTGTTTAATAGTATATAGATAGATTTACTTTGGTTTTTAATGTGAAGAATCCGGCTCCCCAAAATGGGGAACTTTAGACTAGGAACACAAATAATCTGTATAGTCCTATCGGCATTTATCGTATTTCATACCAGTCATTGTTCGCCTCGGAACTCAATCCGACAGACAAGGGTATGCCATGGCGCCTCCAGGCCCTCTTCTTGTCGAGGTGAGGTATGGTCCGGTTAACTCCTAAAAGGTTCACCTCCTATGCATTACCTCCTCTCTTTGCGGGGACGAGGGTGTTATTGCCGATCGCCTAAGGAACCCTAACGAGGAATTCCGAGAGTTCTACTAATGGTTATTTTTCCAGGGCAAGGTGTACCTTCGGAGCACTTGATCCCCCACACTTCCCGGCCTTGTGCCACATCTTTCTGTGGTGTTAAGGAAATAAATTCAACCATTCCAACAATCTAGGAGATGACTTAACATTACCAGACCCTTCCTTGTCCAGATGAGGTATGGTACATTATCCCAGGCTTTACTTTCTCCTTAGGAGTGATGTTTGGTTTATTGCCGATCGCCTGAGACGCTTCTACTGGGGAATACCGGCAGTTCCGTCTATTGCTATTTTTGTACCCAGTCGGAGTGTCCGCGAGGAGGGGTAGTTGTCTCTCCCCACCTTCCAGCCTTGTACCACATAATGCTGCGGTGGGGAGCAAGTAAATTCAATCTTCCGAATAAGGATTCCTCAGAAAATAAGATGTGAAGCCTGGGAGAATTTACTCCTGAAACTTTTCGAAAATTTGGATGAAGTTTTTATCCAACAAATATGGGTACCTCTAATCTGAACAAACAATTGTTATTTGAAATGCTTTTCGCAATATTTTGGTAACATACAAGGTACATCTGAAACGTAACGGGGCTGACGTTCGGGAAAATCTATTTCCGGTTTCCCTTTTAAAGTAATTGCCCTTCGAGTCCAATGCTTCCCTGACACTCTTCCATGCACTGCTGGCAGTGGCGATAATTTAGAATGCCTACTAGACACCATCCTTGAGTGTCTTCGGTCTCTCTGTACAGGAATTTGTTAGGACAACCTGACATAAGGATACTTCACCTTACAAGTAAACACTGACCAAATATTCAAAATAACATAGTATTCGAAGCCCAAATACACCCCCTCGACACGACTATACACACACCTTCTCCTATAGATGTTACCTCAAGTAACAACACTTGGCTGACAATTCCACCAGACAAGATTAATTCTTGTCCTGGAATCCGGCAACACCCCAAAAAAGTACCTCAATAGAGATAAACTATAACGCAGTTAAGTGGTCGATTGGAGAGAGGAAAATTGTTGTTTTTCATTGCTTCATTAACTCAACATTTAAGAGGTAGAGGAGAATCATGATTGAGCACTCAGATATTTATATATCTCATATAGAAATCAAGTGTTAGCCTTTTGAGAGCTCCCTGAAGCAGATATATTCTGGTGTAGCGATATTCAGATATGGGTGTGTAAAATAATGTTTAAAACAGTATTTATTTACATAAGGTTAGAGTAGTTGAAAATTCTATTGGAAGTTAAAATGTTTCGGAATTTTTCAGGCGAGATTTGATAATTTGTATTATTTAGATTATTCGGACTGACTATTGTTCTAACTTTCGATGTTATTCTCACAACGTTTCGGCCGATGTAACCTCTGACCTTTTTCAGGTGTATCTTGTCGAACTCGTTACTTGTCTCAATGCGGGCAATACTTGAATACAATTACAAATTAGCTAAGACTTCTACCCGGTCATGACTGACAGAACAAGAGCAAGCTGCTCCCGTGGATTAAAAAAAAAAGTTCTATTTCAAATTCCGCACAGATTCCCGAGTTCGGCAGAAAGATTCCCGAGTTCATCAAGATACATCTGAAGAAGCCACCGGCCATAACGTTGTGATAATAACATCTAAGATGAGAACAGTAGTGCGAATAACCCAAATGATATAGAAATAAAAAGTTTAGAATGAGAACTACGTGTCAAGATATTGCGTTAGATAGGATGTCTCTAGTGACACGTAACAAATAAGCTGAGAAAATCTTTCTCTTTTTGCTGAACCGCGTGAGAGAGAGAGAGAAAGAGATAGAGAGAGAGAGAGAGAGAAGTCGTGCTTTTTGGAGAGCTGCTCCCATTCCTTTATGGGGGATTAGTTGGGGTATATTATGTGGCACTGGTACAGTTTGTGATTTATGCTAAACCCGAATTTTCGTCAGCATCTTCTGGCTGTTTACGTAAACAGTTGGAAGACGGAGCGCTTAAACAATCAGATTGCAAGATATCAGGCGACAATTTTCAATTGGGAATTGAGTAAATAATAAAATTCGTTTGTCATATTTGGGAAAATGAAAAAAATATCGGAAACACTAACCCTAACCGCTAACCCATATCCTAAAAACAGTGTAAAAAAACTTGGTTTTTTTAACACCCTAACCCTAAATCTAAACCCTAACCCTAAAAAAAATGTAAAAAACCTAATCGTAACCTAACCCTAACCTAACCTAACCCTAACCCTAACCCTAACCTAACCCTAACCCTAACCCTAACCCTAACCCTAACCTAACCCTAACCCTAACCTAACCTAACCCTAACCTAGTCGATCTGGTTCAAAAGCTGTACTAGTACAAAAAAAATTAGCAAAACAAAATAAAATGATTAGACAAAACTTAACTTTCTCATGAAAAAAACTTCTTGTATAAAAACTTATAACAGTTTCATTATATTTTCTCCGTCAAAAACAATATGTTTTCATAAAATTTAACATACGATGACTGTTTTATTTTCTTGCTTTAAATGTTTCATTATGTTTTCCTGTTTGATAGCGTCGCTTCATTTTGATTTTAACGCCAATTCGTTTTCATTCAGCATCTTCCGGTTGTTTACGTAAAAAGCCGGAAGATACCGACGAAAAGTCGGTATGTGTCACAAACTGTACCAGTACTATTATGTATTTATACTGTAAAGAAAAATAACGCCATCAAAAGTTTTTAAACCCCATATGATTTTATGCTGTCGTTGTTTACAGCCGCTGCTGTTCCTCAACACGCTTGATGACAGAATAACAATACAGAAAAAGAAAGAGAACGAATTACTGGTCGTGTCTGTCAGTGCATGTGTCAAACAAAGATGTGTTAGACGTGGAACCGCAAATCAATGGAGTGAAAGTGGCAACGTTGTTTTGCACCATTCCTTTGTTTGTTCTGCATCAAACCTTCCCCGACATCGCATGCAACCGTTGAAACTTGCTGTTCTCAGTGTCGGGTCGTCAACACCTGCAATCCTCCAGATTACCGAATTACTTTTAACGAGGAGGACTTCATGCAGACCAGACAATCCTGAGGCAAATCTTTGTGAGCTCTATGCAGAAGGCTGACTTGCTCAACAAACAACAACAACAATAATAATAATAATAATAATAATAATAATAATAATAATAATAATAATAATAATAATAATAATAATAATGACTGCTGGAATTAGTTAGTCAGGGGTGATCTCAAAAGATCTACTGAGAGCACCTTAATGGCGGCCCAGGAACAAGCCACTCGCACTAAGTCTATCAAACATTACATTGACAAAACTGCAGAATCACCGATCTACCGACTATGTAATGAAAGGGAAGAAACCTTGGCGCATATTGTAGCTGAGTTCCCAATGCTGGCACAACATCAGTATAAAAAATGGAGACACGACAGAGTCGCTCAATTACTACACTGGAATATATGCAAACTTTACGAATTGGACCACAATGAAAAGTGGTATGAGCATAAGCCAGAAGTGGTACAAGAGAATGGCAATGCCAAACTTCTTTGGGACATGCGCATACAAACTGGCAAGGTTCTTGAGCATTCTAAACCCGACTTAGTCTTTCTGAACAAAAACAAGAAAACTTGCTTAATCATTGATATAGCCTTCCCCTTCGATACCAGACTGCAGGAGAAAGAACACGAATAAATAAATAAATATCAAGATCTAAAATGGGAATTAGTTAGACTATGGAAGTGTAAAGAAGTAAAGGTGATCCCCGTTGTAATTGGAGCGCTTGGAACCATAACGAAAAGCCACAATAAATAGCTTAAACAAATTGACGAGACAATTTCTTTTCCAATTCTGCAAAAGGCTTGCCTGTTAGGAACGGCGAAAGTGTTAAGGTACAGCTTGAATATCTAAGGTCAAGGGAATTGACTTGATGTTCAGAAAAACAAAAAAACAAAACCCCAACTAAAAACATCCAAAAGTTGAGACTATTATGAATAATAATAATAATAATAATAATAATAATAATAATAATAATAATAATAATAATCGTTAACAGCAACAACAAGGCAGCACCAAGATACCAAATGCACCTAAATATAACTGCCACACTTTCTCATAACCCGCCATACTCGTACTGCAAACATCTAACCAAATTTCTACAAACTGGATAATTTTCTTAAACGTATTAGTACTTTTGTCCACCTTTGTTTGCAATGAACAACAATGCCATATACACACACAATGTCATATACACACACAATGTTATATACACACACAATGTCATATACACACACAATGTCATATACACACAATGTCATATACACACACAATGTCATATACGTACAAACCTGCAACCACAATAAATTGCAACAGTTTCTTCTAATAAATAAATATTGTTTGTTACTCTAATATTGTTCCCTTTATTTTGTATATGTTTGTTGTGTTTTCTACTGATATAACTGGGCTCGCGACACCCTCAATTTCCTTGCTCTCACAGAGACTTAAGAACTACTGACTTAGTAATGTGTACTCTGCGTATTCCTTTTTCTCTCAACCAATCACTGGAATATTTTATTTTAATCCAATAACTCGTGGCCCCCACTTGAAGATTTCTTTTCTTTTTTAAATCTCAAAAAATAATTTGTAGGGCTTAACCCTTCTCTCTGTCTATCACCCTATATCTATATATCTATATCTATCACCCTATCTCGCTCTTTATAACTCCCGCCCACCCCCCTCTCTCTCTCTCTCTCTCTCTCTCTCTCTCTCTCTCTCTCTCTCTCTCAATAGGAAATTTATAAGGATCAAACAAAATATACAAACCTGCCAAGAGAGCTTTATTAATTTGACGCTGAAAAAGATGAAGAAAGAAAATATAAAATTTCTACTAAAAAGGACGAATAGTTTAAGAAGGTAAAAAGGCCTTCTAAGGGACCTTATACACATACGGTATGAATATGAATAGACAATGCTTTGTGTGAAATAGCGTATGACGTGTCGGAATATTATATACCTTCTTCAGATATGTAAAAGACAAAGAGAAATAAGATGTTTTCCCATCGTAGATGAATAAGAAAAGATAATTGAAAGGGGAAAATAAAAAAGAAAGAGAAAAAATAAGAAGAGGGGAATGGCAGCATACGAAGGGTTAACTTGATTATTGATAACCTTTTTGGACTCAAAATATTCAAAAGTTTAACCAGTTATCTCTCCAGACTCATACGAGCCAACGAGAGAATGCACTCTCTAATTCCAGAAACCAAAAATATAATCCCACGTGGTGGGAGGGGGGAGACCGGGTTAGCATCTTTATTGTCTATCTTTCAAGCTCTTCATCTTAGCATCGTTTTCACAACTCTGGCGCCGTTTTCCGTCAGACGCCTTTCACATTATGGTAGCAGTCGTCTGAGGACTTCTTTTGATTATCGCAGATATACGTTCCCAAAACATTAACAAAGTAGGTCTACATTGTTATACATCGCTCAACGTTACTCTCTCTATGTGTTTACCCTGACAATACGTGTATTTGCGATTGTAATTGGGAAAAACCTATTAATGTAGGTTCTCGTTAATAATTACGTCTGGTATTTCCATCCCCTTTTTTGTATCATGTTTCTGATGTCTCTCTTACCTCTGTCTTTTATAAACCGTCATTTTTAGAAATATATATGTGTGTGTGTGTGAGTGTGTGTATGTGCGTGTGCGTGTGCGCGTGTGTGTGTGTACGCGCGCGTGTGTATGGGTGTGGACCTAAGCGTTTCTTTATGATTACCTTTACCCTCGCTTATTTCCGACTCTCGTGTGTACACAAGAAAACATAACACGCGACATTGCGACTGCCTGTTTGGAAAGAACCCCAAACACGTGGTCGCTACAAAAACGTAGGAACAGTATATCAAATATTCCTATTTATCCTGTTATGTTTTTCTCCATTTATTTAATAAAAAATACCACCTCTAAAATATGATAAGATTCCCACATCCCATTAATATTGCCACATTTGGGAATACAGAATCATTGAAGAATAACAGAATCTCTCATTTTAATTTTGATGACGCATACATTTCCCTGAAATCAGATCTTTTTCTAAAATGAGTTCAAAATATGTTTATACCTCATCAATTTAAATATTAATTTAATTCTTACTTTTTTCAATATATTTGACTTCACCCCACCTCCCAAAAAGAAAGGTGAGAATGTTACCCTACTTATCACCTTTTTATCATTGTATACAATGACCACACATTAATTATTTTTCTCACAAAAAAAGAGTCCATCAACATCATTCAGATAGTATGTTAATTCTGAAGATCCGGCAATATTTACCTTTATACGGGCATCGTGCATTTTTAACTCAAATGGAAACGCAGACTTATTGCGAAGAATGGGACGAAATCCATTTAACGGTCAAATAATTAGTGTCTCTATTCCTGCTCCACGGGGAGATATTTTAAAAGTTTACACTTTGGTTATTTTTCGGATTTATCTCTTAATTTATTCTGATAAAGATATTCCATTTTATTTTCCAGCCGTTTATATATTTTTTTAGATTATGACTTAAGCCTATAAACCGGCCAACCGGCCAATCTCTCATCTTTCACAGAAAGTTCTCACCAACATATTCAAAACTTTTTAGCCCTAACCCTAATGTGTCATGGGGAATCAGTTTCATGTTACATACACAGTCAATTCCCCTTCGTCTCTCTTAACAACAATATTTCCTTATTCGTTTGTAATTCTATCCCCGATGGAAAAGTATTTTGTTTCTTTGGCTTTTGCATATCTGAAAAAAGTATTTAATATCTCGAAACGTCATATGGAATGAATAAAAAAGACTTTTTCACATAAACAGATTTTCTAATCATCTTCATACCATACTGTGAGATAGTGTATTCATTATATATATATATATATATATATATATATATATATATATATATATATATGCGCGTGTGTGTAATGAGGACATTATTTCACAGTTTTCGGATGGACCCTTTAAGAGAAATGATATAAGCAGCCTAATCTAAGCTAAATGCATGTTCCTGTCTACGTGATTTGTTGAACACTGTTAAAGACGGCTTACTATGGTGTCCGCTTGAAATGAGATAAAACGGGTTTATTTTTCTTCATACGCATAGCTGTTGAAACTGGCCTCATCGGCTGAAACGTTTGGATTTTAGTTAAAAGTGACTCCAGGGGTTTTAATCGTGCGACTGGCTTGAACAATTATCTCCACACTGAAGATTCCGCAAAGATGAAACGTATAAGTATGTGGATAATAATTAAATATTTATTATTAAATTATATATATAAATAAGTCCCGGAGCTGACATATACAATTTTTTTTTAATTCCATATAATTTTCATAAAATATTAACCTTCAAATAACACATGTCAAACTTTGAGCCGAATCTGATTATAAAGTTGTTTTATTAATTCGGCCCGGGACTTATTGAATCATGTGTTACACAATCATAAATTAAACAATCATAAATTAAACAATCATAAATTAAACAATCATAAATTAAACAATCATAAATTTAGCTCATGTGAACATTGCATTTTTCTGGTTTGTTAATCTGGAGAAATGTTTTAATAACTGAGTTATGCATTTGAATTTCTATACCAATCAATTTGAAGTGTTCAAAGATATACTAAAACCCTTCTAGCGAGTGAACATACCATGCACCTGCAGTAAAATGTTAAATAAGTAATAATTATTAGTATATACTATTGTTATAAAGCTCTATCTAAACAGATCTTGAACATTGTATATACACAATGTCTGATGTCTTGATTCGGTTCGATTTCGGAATTCATAGCTGTCTTCAACGTTACGAGGTCAGAGCTGATATGAACCCGAGTAATTGACGCCCGATGGCTCACCGGTCACTCTAAATGCCGTTTTAATGCAATCATAAGACCGAGGGATGTTATTAGACATAAGTTTTAAAAATTAATTGCAGAAAACTGCAAATTCGTAAGACATGTTTGTCCATTATAGAAACATGGTTTAACATATGGTTAAGTATATATTGATGCTTTTTTTTTCTTTCTTTCGAGGGAACTCCCCCTTTAGCAATCAGTTATGATTAAACAAAACATTTCTTTCTGATTGTCGTCTGTCACGCTTAAGTTTTAAATAGCGTGGATCACGTTTACATTTTGAAATAGCATTTTCGTTGGTCTGTCATGCTTAAGTTTGAAATAGCGGTTTCGTTAGATCTCTTACGTGTACATTTGAAATAGTATTTCTCTGGTCTGTAACACTTAAGTTTGAAATGGCATTTTCATCGTTAATCGCGCAGAGTGAATGGATTCCTTCTTGTCGTTTCTTACTGTACAGGCCTCTATAAGAAATTAAATCGCGCAGTGACGTCTCAACTGGTACGGCCAGGTCATCCGCCGTCCGTCATCCGAAACGCTCCAGTGTCAAACATCGATTTCGATGGCCAAAAGCAACACGGTTGGCTGCTTAAGACACGGAGGGGATCAGTTGATGATGACCTGATCCTGACGGGCGGCACCAGCAAAATGGCCACAGATAAGTTGGCAAGTAGGAAGTCATTCGCGAAACGTCTAACTTCAGCATGAGACAAGTAGACAAAAAATGAAAATAATAATCATTTTCATAGCTTTTCATAGGGTTGATTGAATGGACGCATCATGAGAATGGATTGTGGTGAAGTGGTTTGCGAGTGATAAGACACGAATATGAAGAAATAAATGGATGAAAACGATTCTATGGAGATCAACAATATAAAATGATTTATTAACAATTTTACAAATGGATGAATTACTATGAATAAAGAGGTGTTCATTGTCGGTTGCTAAGCCGATTTCGGTAAGTGCCCTCCATTGAATTTTCCTGTTTTGTTATTGTCTGGTTAATCTAGGGGCAGATGACTCTGGGCAGATCAACCAATGCTTCAAAATGTATTTTAGAAATGGAGAAAACTTTAGGGTACAAGGGTGAACTCCCTTTAAACATTACTGCCTCAATGGACTTTGTTATCCATCCAACAGATTCGTTCCTGTCTTTTTGAATTAAGTGAACTTCCAAATGTCTAAATAATCTTTATCGCTAAACGCGCAGACTGAATTGACGCATCTTCACAATTCTGGGTTGCGTACATAAGACAAGATAAATGCAGGCAGAGAAAATCTTAAAGAAATCTTTTTGAACAACAACAATAATAATAATAATAATAATAATAATAATAATAATAATAATAATAATAATAATAATAATAATAGTAATAAACAAATACAATCACTTAAAGCATAGCAACAACAACAACAACAACAACATAAGATGCACGTGACAATTGCTTGGTGCGCCAACGAAGAAAAAAAAGAGCATGTAAAGAATTGTATTAAAGTGCATTCAAAACTAAAAAAGAAATGACGTCCATGAAATAAATCAGTAATGGATGAGAATGAAAAACGTTAATGGTGGTGGGCATGCGTGGGAGTAAGTGAAGCAAGCAGCGTTTGAATAGAGATTTTTTTAAGCAGAAACGAATGAATCGACGAATAAAGCTTCTTGATTGAAAGATAACACGAACAAACGAAATCCATCACGTAATAACTTGTTTACACATGTTTATTTCTATCAGATATATATATATATAATCATCTTATATATGTGTGTGTGTGTGTATGTGTGTGTGTGTGTGTGTGTGTGTGTGTGTGTGTGTGTGTGTGTGTGTGTGAAGAAGAATACCCGTCCCAAGGCGGTTAAAATTAATTCCTCTGCACTACTGTTATGTCCTCCTTACGAAGCTTAAAATCTAGATTTAATGCGACTAAACCTTATGTCTAGAATCCTTATTCTAATTTTAATCAAAATCTATTAGATGATTTTGATTCTAAAATTTCAGGCTTAAGCTTAAAGGACCTTAAGACGAAATTGAAATTCATGGAATTTTTCTTAATTGCTGTCAATGGATCGAATTTAATGCAAATCTGAAATATTTCAATTTTCAAATGAGAGCGTGTGCCAATATTATGCATCCCTAAAAACCCTTTAAAATACTCGAATGAAACTGAAAGTTGGGGAATTCATGTCTAATACCCATTGCTTAAAATTCACAAAAATCGGAGGTATCTGAATTTTTACGAAGAGCTTCCACTGTTTTTTACCCCCTTTGCATAAAATTAAACTAAATATAGCGCACATTACGATCCTTTAGGCTTAGTAGCTGTATTTCGAAATTTATAATGATCAGTCAATTAGTTTAGGAGTGAATCCTGTACATGAAAATATTTCATTTTTGTGTATACGTTTATACA
Source organism: Sepiola atlantica (assembly GCA_963556195.1). NCBI lineage: Eukaryota > Metazoa > Mollusca > Cephalopoda > Sepiida > Sepiolidae > Sepiola > Sepiola atlantica. Next base: position 17,608,843 of record OY744551.1, on the reverse strand, counting down.
TACTATATAAATAAACATATAAAGTTGGGTATGAGTGTATATTTATATATTTCAAAAGATACAACTGACTGATTTATTTACGAATAAACCGAAATGCATTCTGGTGGATTTAATTCCGTAATTATATTATTTTTAAGTAGCGTTTTAAAAAAGTTTATTTTAATACCTTACAGGGTTTTTTATTTCAATAAATAATCGTTAATTAATAGTAAATAAAATGTAATAATATTACTTTGAGGCGAGAAACACACGCCCACATAGACACACGAGAAGTGGTCACATTATTTGATCAAATTCGAGACTAAAATAATATTTTTCTCCACAATAATCTTCCTGCATGGCATAAAATTTAAATTGTATCTTACCGAAGAATGTTATGTTTCGTTTATTACGAATGTAATACCCCCACCCCCTCAGCCAGTGTTCGCACAAATAAATATATCAATAAAATAATATCTCAATCGGTAAAGTTAAACAACTGAAATTAGAAAGAAACAA
>OY744551.1:17565845-17600845 GCA_963556195.1 Sepiola atlantica | reverse complement strand
GTTTGTTTCCCAGTCCCGTAGAGATTTACTAACATCGAAACGCAGGTTCATTCGCGTTGGCTGTTCTAATGTTTATATAATTATTTATATAATCATTTATATAATTATTTTATTGTAAAGCTCTATTTTGTATTAAGCACTTTTGAAAACATATTGGTGTTAATTATCATCCTATCAATATGTTTAAACTTAATTAATATATATATTTATATATGTATATATATATATTTATATATATATATATATATATATATATATATATATATATATATATATATATATATATATATATATATATAGTTCAACGCAAGTGGTAAACTCAATGTATATTAGACGTTGCTACGGTACTAATGTTTAATTCCAGAACAGTTATAAATTTAGACAAGATTTCGTATCTATCGAAGTTGGTCTTTATTTTAAAAAAACAACATAACAGCCGTTTCTTCATAGCCAATACAATATATTCGGTGTGTGAACGTGATTATTCCCTAGGTGAGAAAGGTAATTTGAATAATCCTAATAATACAAATTAGAAATCCTTCTCTAAAAAATTTCGAAACAATTATTCACAATTTTAGAAGTATATCAAAAGCAGAAATTGTATAGTAAACGTCGGAAAGCTGTCTCCATCTTACTCACGAAATGTTAGTATGTTATGGTCTTCTAGTTTTCTAGTTTTACATTCAGCATACAAAATGGCGTATGGGCATCGCGTCCCATCCGAAGTTAATCTACACACTACGTGGCGGATAGACATTTAAACCTTAAACATGTATATTTAGTAGAATTGCCGGCAAGCGACACATGAAACACGAAGACAGATCACGTGGCGTAGTAATAACTCGTGACGTAACGAACCAATTGAAATCAAGAATTGTGCACAACGGTGAAACTGCACCAAAGAACAGAAAGAGAGGAAGAAAGAAAAAAAACAAGAGAGTCACATTAACAAACAAACAAAAAAGAGAAATTTAAGATGGCGGCCTTCACATGTGATTTACCAGCATTTGGCGAACGAGAATGACGGTGAAAATATAATACGATTTCCAAAACAAATCTATCTCTCCGCCTATCACAAATCACTACAATAAACAGGTTGGCTCATCGGTGCACCAGCAACAAATCGCTTTGGCCGGAACATCCCAGGTTTCTTGAACGAGTATACTTTTGTTCTGTGGTCTACGTCGGAACAGTAGCCACTGGCATCATGATAAGGGTCACGAGGGGACAAGAGTCGCAGCTGGTCAGATGATGAGCGGTAGTGGAGAGGAGGCTGCTCGTCACCCATCCTTAGTGTGGGTCTGGGATTATGTTTCATGCATTTGCCAGGTTTGGGAGCAACGGGTGGAGGAGGACCTTTAGTTGATGATGGTTGGACGGACTGAGCCCGTGGGGCCCGAGCTGTAAGAAAGAACAAGAAAGAACAGAAATTAGTAGAGGCGAAAATGAAGATGCCAGCAACATTCATTTGATTTGATGGCTCAGTCCTTTTCTCTTCAACTTGAACCGCCCTTTTTATGTCTCAGTGCGGGTAACAAAAACTGACCCTCATTTTCAGTGGACTAATAATAAAAAAAATAAAATTATAACAAATAAAAAAATTGCATTATTTAAATTATGACAAAATATATCATATGGTTTGGTTTGAAATGAAAGGAATTATGATAGATTTTTCTAAAAAGATATGTAAGTAAATAAGTTTAATTTTAAACAGTGAAAAACATTAGCAAATTAATGTTTACTCTCAATTTATCTTGTGTATGTGAAAACGCCCTTCGTCGTTGAATTTAATTAATAATAGAGCTCGATCCCACTCTTGTATTTTTCAGTACTAAGTTATAAAAGCCAAGAAAAATAGTGTGGCACCTAAATTATGATACAGATACGTCTTATACTATTTTTAGAACTAAGTTATAAAAACAATGAAATAGCGTATTATCTACATTATGATAAAGATACGTCTTAAATTGATTTTAGACAAAAGCTATAATAACCAATACCAATATTGTGTGATCTTAATTATGACAAAGTTACGTCTTATGATTTTCAGAACTAAGTTATAAAAATGAACTTTAAAATTACTTAAAAATTACTTTAAAATATTTTTTTAAATGTTTTCCATCTACGCGTTTCTCCACTTTGCTACTTTTCATTATAACCGGTTAATTGCTAATACAGTTTAACCAATAGAAATCTGCCACGTATTTATCCAAACCCTCAGCAGAATATTATGACCTTAGATTATACATGACTGTCACAACATGATAACCTATTTATCTTAAATCTTAACTCGTTCCTTAATAACACTAAAACAAGGCTATAACACTAATAAATGTTCGTTCACTTAGGAAGTTGAATAGAAAATCTGATTAAAAAATAAATAAAATATTAAATTAAATCTGGTGCAGTATTATTAGATATGAGTGTTAAACGGTATTTTCCACATCAGGTTAGATTAAGCAGAAAGCGAAAAATTCCATTAGAAGTTAAAATACTAGAATTAGAACTACGTGTCAGAATATGACGTCATGAATAGGAAGTCCGAAGTGACACGTAACGATCAATAGAGAAAAGTTTTTTCTCTTTGGCAGGTGAGCTGATTGGATTCGGACGTCTTTTCCGAAACTTTGTCTTTGTTCCTACCCCCGCGGGAAGCGAATGATGGGAAGCTTACGCAATATTTAACATTGCAGTGCTCTTACAGAATATAACAATGAAATAGAATGACGTCATTGAGCAAGAATTTTGTTATTGTGTTTTTTAAATTCTGTTTCTCTACTGCAGGACCAAAAGGAACATAAGAAAATTACAAAAAATGAGCGATTAAGATTTGAATAAAAAATAAAATGAATTTAGCAATTTTTCGCTGTTATGATGCTAAGGGGAGACAATCAGTGAGTCTTCAGTCATTAACTAAGACGAAAATCTGTGATGATGGCAAAAAAATGTCGGCGGCTCTGGACTACGATTCGTAGTTGAATTTCATCAATAAAAATATAAATACTCGATTATTTTCCGTAATTTTCGGTGTACGCTAATATTTTTCAATAATAGTATTTCTTAAAGTTTTTCTCTCATTTTATTTTTAACATATGTTTCACAACCGGGTTTACATGCACAAGCACCGAAATTTCTGCTGTTTCTTCACTGCGACGAGGAAAGGGGAAGACGTTACAATCCAATGAGCCAACTACTTACGTGTCAGATAGGCTGTTTCTGTCAAATCTGTGGTGATCGTAAAATCCACACGCAATACTATACGCTAACTTTAAGAAAAGACTAGACTACCCGTGACCCGTTCGGTCAACTTTGGTACAGTGTTCATTAGTGTATACATTTAGTGCCCATAATCGATATTGATAGATATTTAAAATGCATTGTATGGCGTTCTAATTGCTTATTATTATTTTTAATAATTAATATTTCCATGTAAACAATGATTTCTAACCAAGGACAACATCTCTTATTACAATTTGCACCGCCACGTTCAGTCAAAAAAAAAGACTCTCATCGATATTCGTTCATCAACATCGAACTAATAACACCAAAAAACAAGATGAGGACTAAAAAAAAAAGGTATTTTTATATATCTTTATTTTGAAATTCAGTAATTCTGAGGATGAAGTATATCTTCGAAAATTAAATTGAAAAAAAAAGTTAATAAAACTAAAATGCATTGTCTGGCGTTCTAATTGCTTATTATTATTTTTAATAATTAGTATATCCATAGATTTAAAGAATAAAGTTACCGCCATCTTTCAATTTAGCTAAGATTATCAAAGGTTCACGATTAATATGTCAACGTTGGTACATTGTACATTAATAAATGCATTTTTTCTTCTTTGTTTGCGTCATTTATTTATTTACTTAATCCTCTTCTCTTACTCCGTATGCGAGTATTACTAACCACCCAATCCCTTACCTCTTTTTATCTGTATCCCCCTATTACCAATGCTTATTATTTCATTTTCACTTCCTCCAAAAATCTAAAACATTATACCTGCAAACAAGCAAGTAATACATATTATCAGAGTATTAGTATTATATCGATTTTTATACATTATTTTAATAAATGAATACAAGATTTGTTTTAAATCTAAATTTATCGTTTCACATTTGATAATAATTTGTTACGGCAGTTTTATATGATGTACGTTACATCATCAGGCTGATTGAGGGTAATTAGTTAGAAAATAAACTTAACACCATCTTCCAATTTAACTGAGATTATAAAGTATTCTTCGTTCGATTAAATTTGTAGCGATATTCGACATGGATATCTAAAATAGTCTTAAAAATGCTTCTTTTTCAAATTCAGCAGAAGAATGGAAACTTCCCTTACAAGTTAAAAATTAAAGTTAAGACATGTCATGTTATGACGTTACGGAAAGGAAGTCTGAAGTGAGACGTGACGAAGAGGATAAAAACGTCCTTCTCTTTGGCCGATGAGTTGATAGGATTCGATCGCCTTTTTCGAAGCTCTGTCTTTGTTCACCCCTCCGGGGGAAATCACATAATGTGTAAAAGGATAAGATAAAAAATTAAACAAACATGTTATGACGTCACGGAAAGGACGTCCGTAGTGAGACGTGGTAAATAGCAAAATCTTTCTCTTTGGCCGATGAGCTGATAGGATTTAATCGCCTTTTCTAGAAGCTTTGTGTTCGTCTCTACCCCCTCCAACCCCCCCTAGAGTGCTCGCGATGGGGGTTATGTAACTTCACAGTGCTGCAAAAGAGTCAAACATCAAAGAGCATGACGTCATGCTCTTTGGTGTTTGACTCTGCTGCTGGCGTTTTTATTTTATTTTTAGTTGATTACAGAACTAGATAAAGAGGAAAACAACTGTTTGTTCACTACGACTAGGACAACGGCTTAACAACAACAACAGAAAGGAAGAAAGAAAACAGAAAGCGATATCACTACGCATTGAGTCGACTACCTACAACGTTTCAACGAGACTCTTTCTATCAATGAGACCACGACAGGCTATCTGTGACACAAGGAATGCTGAGATACTCTGTTCGCGCGACCCTGAGCCAAATTTGATAAATAGATATAGTATGATTTTTCTCAGCATAGTTATCACACTGGAAGGCCGCGCAAGTAAAGCTGTCAGGCAACCCCCTCCCCTATCTCCGTGCTGAAGCGGTGACTGAGGTGCAAATAGGCCAAAGGTTAGATCCGTCGAAATCCCCTGATATGGCGACTTGTCAGCGGCGTCTGACAACCTGTGCTTTTTTTTTTACATTTTGTATTTCTATTTAACGAGAGAAAAAACAGTTTCGCACAAGACGACAACTGATGTAGTCGGTTCGAAGGAACATTACAAACGGCCACGTAACGGCATACCGATACTTAGTAATCATCATTGATATTATTATTAAATTTATTAAAGCGACGAAAACGCAGTCTTTTAAAATAATAATGTCTTCAAAATGAATAAAATATTTTATTTAAATCACGTTTGGTGAAAAAAAAAGTGTAAGACAAAAAGTAAAGTGGTCAATCATAGTCGAGAGCGACCCGAAGGCTCCATTTTCATGAGCCACTACACCGAAATGTAAGGGAGAACGCCACTCTTTTTCCAAGATTGTTCCACTTATTATTGATCTTTCACTTTGCAATGCTTAGTGGTTAGCAAGGGGACATCAAGTACCATTTTTAGTCTTTGGTATGAATCGGCCAAGGATTGAACCCAGATTTACCAGCTCATTAGTAAACACTTTTACTATTATGCCAGATTAGTGGTAAAAACTATAAAAACAAAAATTACCATTGCTAAATTCAATCGTACTCGTTCGTTTAGAAAAGTAAAACAAGGTTGCAGCAAGAACTTAACTAATCTCATCGATTTTCAGGGTCACAACTGACGGCAAAGTTAAGTGGGACCGACGAACAGAGCCACTAATAATGATGCAGTGTACGCATCACAAATGGTATCTCATCAGTAGAAACTCCATATCATCAGCATCATCATCATCATCATCATCATCATCATCATCATCATCAGTTCAACATCAGTTCAACATCCGTTTTACATCCGTTTTACATGCTCGCATGTGTTCGACTGCATTTAGAAATTAAGTTCCAAACTGACTGTGGCCAAGTCTTTATCCCTTCTTCTCTTAAGCCTATCCGTATCACTTTCTTCCATGTTTTCCTTGTCCTTTCTCTGCAAACTAACCTTGATACCCCAACTGTTCTACACATAGTAACCCAAGAACTCTCATCCATTATTTCAACGTGGGCAAACCATCGAAGTCTCCTGTTTTGCACACATTTCCCTATACTGTTCTGCTAAGCCTGTCTTGAAGACTTATATAACGCATCCATCGTATCATTCTCATATCATTTCTTTCCATGCAACGCATGTCCTCAACCCATAAACTTCTGAGAATGTTTAACTCTCCTTCGTTTAGTTTTGGTATTTAGGGTTCGGTGAGAGTCTCGCACTCCAAAGTGGACAACATTAGGCAACATCTTACGCCTGCTATCCATCCAGTCTGGTTCCAAAGGTCGATAGCAACCAGGTTCCATGCTGTTATATTACATCTAAGGCACTCAATCACGTCTTTGGGGGGATTGAATGATTTAACTTGTGATAGGAAGAGCGAATGAGACGAGAAGTAGTGGAAGGGAGTAGTAGTAGTAGTAGTAGTAGTAGTAGTAGTAGTAGTAGTAGTAGTAGTAGTAGCAGCAGCGACAGGAAAGAAGAGTGAGAGTATGACATAAATAAATAAATGGCGTGAATAAAGAAGAAAGAGAAAGAAGAGTCGCATCAGCCGGTTATGTTTGGCGTTAAATAGCGAATAGTGATAAAATATCCATCTATTAACCATTTCGGATTGAGGCAGGTGATGGCGCCCTCTATATCATTAAGACATCTGCTGGCGTCCCCTATCTGAATAAGAGATGTACTAGCGCCCCGTCTCTTGACTTGCCCCAGCCCTCGGATGTTTACAGCGCCCCCTTGTAGACGCTAGCGGTAATTTCTAAGAATTACTGATTGAGACAAATACCATGAAACGATAATTAGTTCATCTAAACGAGCTGTCTTTACTCTCTCCGTATTTTTCACCCGAATTGTTTTTAAAAGTTTTCTTCAAATGAGATGCATTTCGAAACCTGTTCAGATTTCAGTACTCAAAGGGTAAACAATGACTAAGAATCAAAAGCGTGTGAACGGAAGTAGGGATACAAGAAAAGGGAAGTGACGTTATAGGAAAACATAGATGGTTGCTGGAAAATAATTACCTTCGCCTTGAAAAAGCGAACAAGATGACAAACATTAATATGAGCTATAAAGCATGTGACTTGAACTGCTTTGCGATTAACAATCATCTTTCTATATATATATATATATATATATATCTAATATATATATATATATATATATATATATATATATATCTTATTCTCTCTGTCCATGATACGATCTCAGCTGTGATACGACTAACCAACGTCGTTTTAATTATCTAGCTATGATGTAATGGAGCGCGAAGCAATAAGCCTTCATTTCCACGCGATGATGAGGTTCGTTGAATTGTTTTTTCGATGATGAGGTTCGTTGAATTGTTTTTTCGATGATGAGGTTCGTTGAATTGTTTTTTCGATGATGAGGTTCGTTGAATTATTTTTTCGATGATGAGGTTCGTTGAATTGTTTTTTCGATGATGAGGTTCGTTGAATTATTTTTTCGATGATGAAGTTCGTTGAATTATTTTTTCGATGATGAGGTTCGTTGAATTATTTTTTCGATGATGAGGTTCGTTGAATTATTTTTTCGATGATGAGGTTCGTTGAATTATTTTTTCGATGATGAGGTTCGTTGAATTATTTTTTCGATGATGAGGTTCGTTGAATTATTTTTTTCTGCATTTAAAAGAAAAGAGTCTCCGAGGACTTTGACTTTCAGCAACGCTCAACACAGGATGTACGCAGAAAAATGACCGAGGTTCAGGGAGGAGAAATGACAAAAATATGATTTTTCTTTTTACAAACGAGTCGCCGCTTATGAAGGCCAAGAGCCACTCGAGGATAAGGGTTATTAAATTTGACATGTAGACGATCAAACACTGAGGGGATTAGTAACGATGGTTGTAAACTGGTCATAATTTGATTATTTAAGAGGATGGCTCAACAAGAATTTGTTTATATTGGACTTGAAAACGAAAATGTTGTAGTCAACTGGGAAGTAGCCCCGCGGTTTTGAGTTCCACAGACGCATAGTTCTAGGAAAGAAACTTTGCTCATGGAAGTTCCACTTAGTTCTAGGTACACAGAGGGAGAAAAGGAAATTATTGACAGTTGTTGTAACTAGACGAATTTTGTTGTGGATGTTTTACATTGAAAGGGAACAATAGATTGAAGCTCAGTCGAGCACCTGCCATGAAAATAACGATAGAGTAGAGAGAGACTAGCAACGTCTCTTCTGTGAGAAAGAGGCTGAAGGGTGGAGAAGGGGACATCGCTCACTAGATTTCGAAGTCGGTTTTGTACTCTGTCAAGGCATGATTTGTTACTTGTGTAAATGAAGTGTGTCATAGTTCGATACGATCGAATGTCTATGAAATATAATTCAGAACACAATTATGACACAATCGCAAAATGGCTAAATTCTATGCATTTCAACGAAAGCTAGACATCCCAAGTTGTATTCTGTTCACAAGAGGAAGGCGAGAAACGATGCAATAATTATTAATAATTATCATTATTGGGAAATGGGGTTAGGGTTAGGGTCAAAAACGATGCAATAATTATCATTAATTATCATTATTGGGAAATGCTTTTGACAAAATAACTGATACAAATATTCAAATGTGCTCAATAATTTGACTCGACGCTGTCGTTTGCTTAGTTTATGGTTAAATTCAAAAGGAGGCGACAGGCATCTAAATTGGGGAAAGGCATCAAATTATATTCGAACTATCCTCCTTTCTTATATTTCTCAGTACTAGAACTTATACTTGAGTTTTTAGAGCATACAATCCAGGAGTTTGACCGTGCATCACAAGTGTATCACCAGACCTCTGCACACCTCTGCACACCTCTGCACACCTCTGCTTAAATATTCGCTAGAGATTCCAAATTGTATGATGTTCGCCGAAATGGAAGGTTTGAAACGATGGAATTATTTGGGGAAATCGTTTTGAAAAAGAAAAACTATTGAGTCTGTTCATGGCAATACATGTTGCCCAATAAAAGTGATTCTACACTCTTGTGGCTTACGGCTAAATGGCTAAATTATCCGGCTAGAGATTCCAAGTTATATTACGTTCGCCGAAAGGAAGGGATAGTTATTGGAAAATGGTTTTGTAAAATATTATCTGAACTACTGAGTCTTTTAATTGACTAAATTATTTGGCTTGAGATTATATTATGTTCGCCGAAAGGAAGGGATAATTATTTACGTTATATTTGGGCGGGGGGGGGGGGGGATAACACCCTTCACTAACCCCCCTCAAAAAAACATAATACTTGGCGGAAAGAAAAAGAAAAAGACGGCGAATAATATTTTTCTGTTTTCTTAATGAAATAACGCGAAACAATTTGTCTTAATAATAAATTGAACCGCAAGAATAAGGAAAAAATTACTATTCGCCGGTTTATTTAATTTTAATTATTTATATTATTTAATTATTTAATTATTTAATTATTTAATTATTTAATTTTAATTATTTATATTATTTAATTATTTAATTATTTAATTTTAATTATTTAATTATTTAATTTTAATTATTTATATTATTTAATTATTTAATTATTTAATTATTTAATTTTAATTATTTAATTATTTAATTTTAATTATTTATATTATTTAATTATTTAATTATTTAATTATTTAATTTTAATTATTTAATTATTTAATTTTAATTATTTATATTATTTAATTATTTAATTATTTAATTATTTAATTATTTAATTTTAATTATTTAATTTTAATTATTTATATTATTTAATTATTTAATTATTTAATTATTTAATTATTTAATTTTAATTATTTAATTATTTAATTTTAATTATTTATATTTATTTGTTATAGACTTAATGAAATAAACTTAATAATAATAACCTGAAACATTTTGTTTAAATTGATTTTTTTTTTAGTTATTAAAACAAATTGTTTTGAGTTGTTACTATTTGCCGGTTAGGCGACATTTTTTCAGATTTACACCGCTCGTCAAGTGCTGACAACACATCGGCAGCGATCTTGAGTGAAAAACTCCAATTTTAGTTGTTTGTTTAGCTTATAGCTAAATTATTCGGTTACAGATTCGAAGTCGTATTATCTTAGCCGAAATCGTAGGAGGAAGTATTATTAGGAAATTATATTTTTTTAAAAATATTGAATTTATGCTAATACGTGTTGCTCAATATTTTGTATATACGTTGTAGTTCAATTAACTTCTGACTAAATAGTTAAATTATTCGGTTAAAGATTCGAAGTTGTGTTATATTAACAGAACGAAACGCTAGAAACAACAGGATTTTTTGAAAACTTGTTTTAAAAAATGCCTTTTGGCTAGAAATAAAGTGTAGTATCTGTTCTATCCTCGATCAGTGAACTTTGATGTTTTACCGAATCCAGGGTGCTCCTTTTGGTGGAGCTCAATTTTACCCACATCAGAAACCGATTTTGTGTCTAACTTTGCTCTCGTGGGGAGTTCAGTAAATAGTGACATTATTGAGATTATTGATGGCAATATTAGATAGTCCATCCGTTTTCTTACATCGATGACAGTAAACACGTCTGAAGTCTACAATACTCTAAAAGATCGATAAATGAGATACTTACACTGTGGCATGGTCGAAGCGGCATTCCATCCCCTTGCGGTTCTGTTGAAATTCGGTCCTTCGACAAGATTTTTAAATTCCGCTTGAAGATTCGCATTCACAGTTGGTAGTGGAACGCCCATGTTTTTCTTCGCCACCGGTGGGTCGGGTAATGGGGCTTTCTGGGCGGGCTTGGGCTTGGGTTGGATAATCGGCATCGGTTGCATAATCATGTCGGCTAATCTATTCTGAGCGTTCATCATTGAAACGGAGGGCGAGCAACTTGGCGGTTCGGACGGGGTGACCGGGGCCGACACGGAAGACGTTTTGTCATCAATTACCCACTTGTCGCATCGAGCCTGACGTTTAGCGAACAACTTAGCTCCGCGACCCTTGCTGTTCTGCAGATCAGAGACTATGCTCATGCAGGCGTTCGGATTGACCGCTGTATGGTCGACTTTCGGCTGGGTCGTTCTCATCGTTTCAAATTCTTCACGTGATAAACTCATCTTCGTTGAGTTGTCTACAGAAATCTGCAAGAGAAAAAAAAATAATGAGAATTTGACAAAAATGTTGCATACCACTTTGCTGCATAGTCTCCTTATGTGGGGTCAGATGGGGCTATAATGTCAGTTTCTCTTTCTCGCTGACCGGGTATATTCTGCTAATTCTTTTCTCGAGATGGATGTAGTAAGATTAAGTGTTGAGTGTTGTCTTGTAGAAAACTTCAATTAGACAACACGTATTAATTATGTTCTAACGAAGAGGTAATAAAATTAAGCAATGCGCTTATCACATAATTGACTCTCCCTCTTTTTCTCTCTACCTTTGACTTTTCAATCAAAAGACGGACATTTAGTTGAATTTATCCTTAGTTTTCTATAATAAAAATCGAATTTTTTTTAATTAATCGAATAATAATATTTAGAAAGCCTATCGGACGACCTTTTGTTTCAGCACCGAAAACAAACAACATAAAAATATCGTCAATCAAGAAGATAGTAACAAATAAGAAGATGCAACTCATGACATCGACAGCTTTAACAAACTCAATGTAGTGTTTTCATTTGATAGATTAAATTACTATGTTGTATAAATAGAGAGTCTGTCCGTCCGTCAGTCACAATTTCATTTAACGCAATAAATACATTGAGAAATGTTAACGTAATAAATACATCGAGAAATTTGTCTCATTTCGAAATATCATAAATCTTAACTACTTTTAGTAATAAATACATCGAGAAATTTGTCTCATTTCGAAATATCATAAATCTTAACTACTTTTAGTAATAAATACATCGAGAAATTTGTCTCATTTCGAAATATCATAAATCTTAACTACTTTTAGTAATAAATACATCGAGAAATTTGTCTCATTTCGAAATATCATAAATCTTAACTACTTTTAGTAATAAATACATCGAGAAATTTGTCTCATTTCGAAATATCATAAATCTTAACTACTTTTAGTAATAAATACATCGAGAAATTTGTCTCATTTCGAAATATCATAAATCTTAACTACTTTTAGTAATAAATACATCGAGAAATTTGTCTCATTTCGAAATATCATAAATCTTAACTACTTTTAGTAATAAATACATCGAGAAATTTGTCTCATTTCAAAATATCATAAATCTTAACTACTTTTAGTAATAAATACATCGAAAAATTTGTCTCATTTCGAAATATCATAAATCTTAACTACTTTTAGTAATAAATACATCGAGAAATTTGTCTCATTTCGAAATATCATAAATCTTAACTACTTTTAGTAATAAATACATCGAGAAATTTGTCTCATTTCGAAATATCATAAATCTTAACTACTTTTAGTAATAAATACATCGAGAAATTTGTCTCATTTCGAAATATCATAAATCTTAACTACTTTTAGTAATAAATACATCGAGAAATTTGTCTCATTTCAAAATATCATAAATCTTAACTACTTTTAGTAATAAATACATCGAGAAATTTGTCTCATTTCGAAATATCATAAATCTTAACTACTTTTAGTAATAAATACATCGAGAAATTTGTCTCATTTCAAAATATCATAAATCTTAACTACTTTTAGTAATAAATACATCGAGAAATTTGTCTCATTTCGAAATATCATAAATCTTAACTACTTTTAGTAATAAATACATCGAGAAATTTGTCTCATTTCGAAATATCATAAATCTTAACTACTTTTAGTAATAAATACATCGAGAAATTTGTCTCATTTCAAAATATCATAAATCTTAACTACTTTTAGTAATAAATACATCGAGAAATTTGTCTCATTTCGAAATATCATAAATCTTAACTACTTTTAGTAATAAATACATCGAGAAATTTGTCTCATTTCAAAATATCATAAATCTTAACTACTTTTAGTAATAAATACATCGAGAAATTTGTCTCATTTCAAAATATCATAAATCTTAACTACTTTTAGTAATAAATACATCGAGAAATTTGTCTCATTTCAAAATATCATAAATCTTAACTACTTTTAGTAATAAATACATCGAGAAATTTGTCTCATTTCAAAATATCATAAATCTTAACTACTTTTAGTAATAAATACATCGAGAAATTTGTCTCATTTCGAAATATCATAAATCTTAACTACTTTTAGTAATAAATACATCGAGAAATTTGTCTCATTTCGAAATATCATAAATCTTAACTACTTTTAGTAATAAATACATCGAGAAATTTGTCTCATTTCGAAATATCATAAATCTTAACTACTTTTAGTAATAAATACATCGAGAAATTTGTCTCATTTCGAAATATCATAAATCTTAACTACTTTTAGTAATAAATACATCGAGAAATTTGTCTCATTTCGAAATATCATAAATCTTAACTACTTTTAGTAATAAATACATCGAGAAATTTGTCTCATTTCGAAATATCATAAATCTTAACTACTTTTAGTAATAAATACATCGAGAAATTTGTCTCATTTCGAAATATCATAAATCTTAACTACTTTTAGTAATAAATACATCGAGAAATTTGTCTCATTTCGAAATATCATAAATCTTAACTACTTTTAGTTAGAAATACATCGAGAAATTTGTCTTATTTCGAAATATCATAAATCTTAACTACTTTTAGTAATAAATACATCGAGAAATTTGTCTCATTTCGAAATATCATAAATCTTAACTACTTTTAGTAATAAATACATCGAGAAATTTGTCTCATTTCGAAATATCATAAATCTTAACTACTTTTAGTTAGAAATACATCGAGAAATTTGTCTCATTTCGAAATATCATAAATCTTAACTACTTTTAGTAATAAATACATCGAGAAATTTGTCTCATTTCGAAATATCATAAATCTTAACTACTTTTAGTAATAAATACATCGAGAAATTTGTCTCATTTCGAAATATCATAAATCTTAACTACTTTTAGTAATAAATACATCGAGAAATTTGTCTCATTTCGAAATATCATAAATCTTAACTACTTTTAGTAATAAATACATCGAGAAATTTGTCTCATTTCGAAATATCATAAATCTTAACTACTTTTAGTAATAAATACATCGAGAAATTTGTCTCATTTCGAAATATCATAAATCTTTACTACTTTTAGTAATAAATACATCGAGAAATTTCTCATTTCAAAATATCATAAATTTTAACTACTTTTAGAAATGAAGAATAGTTCATTAATAGTAAACAATAAATTATAAACAAATAAAGCGGATGCCACGACCGGAAATCTAAACAGGTCGAGTTTCAAAATATAAATTTAAAAATAGGCGATAATACAAAAAATAAGTGAATGGTAAAACATTATCAATAGCGTTGGAAATTAGTTTAATAGTCCAAAACAATTAATTTTGTTTTAACTACGTATTGGCGTTAAAAACAATGTAATAGTTAATGAAAGAAACCCTTAGAATGTGGGAACGTAGGTCCCATTAATTCTAGTGTAACCAACGCAAACGAGTGCATTCTAAATACGTTTTCTCTTGAGTTGCGATTTCTTGTTTTTAGTTTGTATTATCAGGGTTATTCGAACCTCTATTCTTATCTTTGATATTATTCTCACAACGTTTCGGCCGATGTAATCACACATTGCAACTTCTCATTGTAAAGTTAGTAATGCAATATAGGACTACATTTGGTGCCGTGACCAGGATACGACTCCGAAATATAGTGTTTCGGAATGTTTGTATTATTAGGGTTATTCAGACCTCTGTTCTTATTTTTGATGTTATTCTCACAACGTTTTGGCCGATATAATTTCCGACCTTGTCGAACTCTGGAACAAAGATGGAATTACAAACTGAACCTTTTAATTAATCCACGATGGTAGATGGTTCTCGTTTCGTCAGACATGACCGGGTAGAAGTCTTAAATAATATTTTCATATTCTTAGGGAGGATTGAACCTTCAACCTCCAGAAGACTGCCACATGATTGTAACTAAACACCTTTATCCGTTTATTGATTTAGTTATATTTATAAAAAGTGTTTGCTTTTAGTTTTAAGTTTAATATTTAAAATTCAAATAGAAAATTAATTGTATACGTTTGAACTTATTTATGCTGTCTCGCTCCTTGTTTTTATTTTAGGAGTTTATCCCATAATGCTCAACACTAGTTTTAAAATCAGTTTCCTATAAATAAAAAAGGGCAGGTAAAAATGGCAGATAAAAATAGCAGATAAAAATGGCGTCTGGTTATTTTAGAAGTACATATATTTAACTCACTTCACTGCAAGTTCAAATATCACGTAGTCTGTGCATGAACCATCTAATCTTGTATGGATATTTGTAATGAACCACGAAAGGAGAACACTTTGCTTTTAAGGAACATAAACTAAATAAATTCATTATCGGCTTCCAATGAAATGTAAGTCTTGTCATAAGTTCAAAACATTACAAGTCAAATCCTATTTCAGTCACTTAAATGATTAAGTGTGAAATGGGGTTCGGCTTTCTTTTTTTTCGTACATTTTAAGTGCGTGGGTGTGTTTGGAGAGTGACCCCAAAACGAACCATAAATTATAAAAGCCAAAATAAATATTGCACGTCACAACCCAGGCAACGCCGGTTTAATACAACTAGTACATCATAAAGCGACCATTATATTGAATACAACTAGTACATCATAAAGCGACCATTATACAAATACAACTAGTACATCATAAAGCGACCATTATATTGAATACAACTAGTGCATCATAAAGCGACCATTATATTGAATACAACTAGTACATCATAAAGCGACCATTATACAAATACAACTAGTACATCATAAAGCGACCATTATACAAATACAACTAGTACATCATAAAGCGACCATTATATTGAATACAACTAGTACATCATAAAGCGACCATTATATTGAATACAACTAGTACATCATAAAGCGACCATTATACAAATACAACTAGTACATCATAAAGCGACCATTATATTGAATACAACTAGTGCATCATAAAGCGACCATTATATTGAATACAACTAGTACATCATAAAGCGACTATTATATTGAATACAACTAGTACATCATAAAGCGACCATTATACAAATACAACTAGTACATCATAAAGCGACCATTATATTGAATACAACTAGTACATCATAAAGCGACCATTATACAAATACAACTAGTACATCATAAAGCGACCATTATACAAATACAACTAGTACATCATAAAGCGACCATTATATTGAATACAACTAGTACATCATAAAGCGACCATTATATTGAATACAACTAGTACATCATAAAGCGACCATTATACAAATACAACTAGTACATCATAAAGCGACCATTATATTGAATACAACTAGTGCATCATAAAGCGACCATTATATTGAATACAACTAGTACATCATAAAGCGACTATTATATTGAATACAACTAGTACATCATAAAGCGACCATTATACAAATACAACTAGTACATCATAAAGCGACCATTATATTGAATACAACTAGTGCATCATAAAGCGACCATTATACAAATACAACTAGTACATCATAAAGCGACCATTATATTGAATACAACTAGTACATCATAAAGCGACCATTATATTGAATACAACTAGTACATCATAAAGCGACCATTATACAAATACAACTATTACATCATAAAGCGACCATTATATTGAATACAACTAGTGCATCATAAAGCGACCATTATACAAATACAACTAGAACATCATAAAGCGACCATTATACAAATACAACTAGTACATCATAAAGCGATCATTATATTGAATACAACTAGTGCATCATAAAGCGACCATTATATTGAATACAACTAGTACATCATAAAGCGACCATTATACAAATACAACTAGTACATCATAAAGCGACCATTATATTGAATACAACTAGTACATCATAAAGCGAACATTATATTGAATACAACTAGTACATCATAAAGCGACCATTATACAAATACAACTAGTACATCATAAAGCGACCATTATATTGAATACAACTAGTGCATCATAAAGCGACCATTATACAAATACAACTAGTACATCATAAAGCGACCATTATACAAATACAACTAGTACATCATAAAGCGATCATTATATTGAATACAACTAGTGCATCATAAAGCGACCATTATATTGAATACAACTAGTACATCATAAAGCGACCATTATACAAATACAACTAGTACATCATAAAGCGACCATTATACAAATACAACTAGTACATCATAAAGCGACCATTATATTGAATACAACTAGTACATCATAAAGCGACCATTATACAAATACAACTAGTACATCATAAAGCGACCATTATATTGAATAGAACTAGTGCATCATAAAGCGACCATTATACAAATACAACTAGTACATCATAAAGCGACCATTATACAAATACAACTAGTACATCATAAAGCGACCATTATATTGAATACAACTAGTGCATCATAAAGCGACCATTATACAAATACAACTAGTACATCATAAAGCGACCATTATATTGAATACAACTAGTACATCATAAAGCGACCATTATATTGAATACAACTAGTACATCATAAAGCGACCATTATACAAATACAACTAGTACATCATAAAGCGACCATTATATTGAATACAACTAGTGCATCATAAAGCGATCATTATACAAATACAACTAGTACATCATAAAGCGACCATTATACAAATACAACTAGTACATCATAAAGCGATCATTATATTGAATACAACTAGTGCATCATAAAGCGACCATTATATTGAATACAACTAGTACATCATAAAGCGACCATTATACAAATACAACTAGTACATCATAAAGCGACCATTATATTGAATACAACTAGTACATCATAAAGCGACCATTATATTGAATACAACTAGTACATCATAAAGCGACCATTATACAAATACAACTAGTACATCATAAAGCGACCATTATATTGAATACAACTAGTGCATCATAAAGCGACCATTATATTGAATACAACTAGTACATCATAAAGCGACTATTATATTGAATACAACTAGTACATCATAAAGCGACCATTATACAAATACAACTAGTACATCATAAAGCGACCATTATATTGAATACAACTAGTGCATCATAAAGCGACCATTATACAAATACAACTAGTACATCATAAAGCGACCATTATACAAATACAACTAGTACATCATAAAGCGACCATTATATTGAATACAACTAGTACATCATAAAGCGACCATTATACAAATACAACTAGTACATCATAAAGCGACCATTATATTGAATACAACTAGTACATCATAAAGCGACCATTATATTGAATACAACTAGTACATCATAAAGCGACCATTATACAAATACAACTAGTACATCATAAAGCGACCATTATATTGAATACAACTAGTACATCATAAAGCGACCATTATACAAATACAACTAGTACATCATAAAGCGACCATTATACAAATACAACCTAGTACATCATAAAGCGACCATTATACAAATACAACTAGTACATCATAAAGCGAACATTATATTGAATACAACTAGTACATCATAAAGCGACCATTATACAAATACAACTAGTACATCATAAAGCGACCATTATATTGAATACAACTAGTACATCATAAAGCGACCATTATACAAATACAACTAGTACATCATAAAGCGAACATTATATTGAATACAACTAGTACATCATAAAGCGACCATTATATTGAATACAACTAGTACATCATAAAGCGACCATTATATTGAATACAACTAGTACATCATAAAGCGACCATTATACAAATACAACTAGTACATCATAAAGCGACCATTATACAAATACAACTAGTACATCATAAAGCGACCATTATATTGAATACAACTAGTACATCATAAAGCGAACATTATATTGAATACAACTAGTACATCATAAAGCGACCATTATACAAATACAACTAGTACATCATAAAGCGACCATTATATTGAATACAACTAGTACATCATAAAGCGACCATTATACAAATACAACTAGTACATAAAGCGACCATTATATTGAATACAACTAGTACATCATAAAGCGACCATTATATTGAATACAACTAGTACATCATAAAGCGACCATTATATTGAATACAACTAGTACATCATAAAGCGACCATTATACAAATACAACTAGTACATCATAAAGCGACCATTATATTGAATACAACTAGTACATCATAAAGCGACCATTATACAAATACAACTAGTACATCATAAAGCGACCATTATATTGAATACAACTAGTACATCATAAAGCGACCATTATACAAATACAACTAGTACATCATAAAGCGACCATTATATTGAATACAACTAGTACATCATAAAGCGACCATTATATTGAATACAACTAGTACATCATAAAGCGACCATTATATTGAATACAACTAGTACATCATAAAGCGACCATTATACAAATACAACTAGTACATCATAAAGCGACCATTATACAAATACAACTAGTACATCATAAAGCGACCATTATACAAATACAACTAGTACATCATAAAGCGAACATTATATTGAATACAACTAGTACATCATAAAGCGACCATTATACAAATACAACTAGTACATCATAAAGCGAACATTATATTGAATACAAAAAATGGTCACCAGATTGATGCTGGTATTTTGTTTTTAAGATTTTAGAATTAAAAATTACACAAAACAATTGAGTAAATTTGGTAAATTTAAAAACTTGTTTTCTTGTTTTCTTTTCAATTTCGATTTCTTGTTTTTAGTTATCTAAATGAATCAATGCAAAGTTTGTTTACATTTAATACTCCTATATTACCATCAAAACAGGTTACTATTATTTAAATTAATACAACATAATATTTTAAAATACTATATATATAGTACCGACAAACGACCCAAAGACAATTATTTAAATCCCTAATTTGCATAACTGTTTTAAACAGTTCAAAATAAATGAATGTTTGCTGCTATTCATGTGTATTTTTTTGCCCTATTTTGTCTGTTTATATGCAATAGTTTTGTTGATATTAACAGTAATTAATTAAAATGATTTAATTTAAAAAATGGTTAATTTACTAAAAACCTTTTTTGTAACATCGCTTACTAGAATTCTTACCGACAGACAAAAGTGAGAAGTGAGCGGGTGGCTGGCTGACTGGTTGGATAGCTGGCCGTCTTACTCACTTTCTTTCTCTCCTCCTCCTCCTCCTCCTCCTCCTCCTCCCTTCTTCTCTCCCGTTAACGACGCCGTATTTTACTCATGCGAATTGATTTCTTGTTTCCTTTTTAATTTTATTAAGGACTTATTTAACAGATAAATAAATGTGTATCAACATTACCAAGATGATAATGTGTATCTATTTATACGAATGAATGCGAATGTTTTAGTCTTGTGCTTGCAAGAAGTAGATGAAATGTTTATTATTTAAAATTGTGCTTTTAAGTATTTCAAGTACCGGAAGTTGCGAAGCAATAGCCAGCTAGAAAAGCCCGCCAGTATTTATAGAAACATTTTGAACGTTAGTTTTACGATCGACTTCCTCAACTTCCTTGGTCAGTTAACGCCATGCTACACAGGGGACGATCGTTAATTGACTTGCGTTTACCAGCGCCTCTCCATGGAAACGCCTTAAGCCTGCTTTCAGTCTGCGAAGCCAGCGGGGCAATCGATGAAACTTCCTCATATTTGCATATTAGTTTTGCAAAAAAAAAAGTATTTTATTAATTAACAATTATGTTTTGGTATTTTTTTTTGTTTGAATGGATGGAAAATAAACGTATAAGTTTTTATTCTTTCATCATTTTTTACTTCATAAAAGAGCTTCCCAGTGTCTCCCACAAAATGTAACGTTTAGTTATTAAAAATTCACATGGAAAATAAACGTATAAGTTTTTATTCTTTCATCATTTTTGACTTCATAAAAGAGCTTCCCGGTGTCTCCCACAAAAAAAGTAACGTTTAGTTATTAAAAATTCACATGAAAAATAAACGTATACGTTTAAATTATTTTGTTCTGCCTCGCTCCTTATTTGTGTTCAAAAAGGTTATCCTGTAATTCTCAAATTACTAGTTTAAAAATCAGTTTCATAAAATTGAAGCGGATCAAAATGGCGCAGAGTTAACTTGCAAGTAGGTGTGTTTTACCCACTTCACTGCCAATTAAACTATCACGTAGTTTGCACATTAAAGGTTTGCTAGTGGATAGATGTCTGTAAGGAATCTCGAAAGGAGAAAAATATGGGTATTGCACAAAATATGAAGAGTCTTGTCGATCAAAGTGCATATTTCAAAATAACTAACACCGAGGCACACCCAAGCGAAATCATGGTCTCAGGTTTTAGTGAATATCTATAACTATAATAGAACAAAAGGTATTCTCATCGTTGCCAATGTTACCGAATTCCAGCCTGTAAAATATTTTCAAATTCTTTCTGTTTTTCTTATTAAATCCCGGCGGAAATTTAATTAAAAGAATATGTTCTTTTTGATCTTCCGTAGTTACCATTTCTTCGTCGATTCTGTCGGCCTATACCGTTAATTGGGTCAAACAAAGGCGGGTATGTGACGTGATACAAAGCTTATCAACTTTCAGAAAAATTCGTTTGAGATTTGATGGTTCGTTTTGACTGTTTTATTTTACGGCATATCAACCATTTGGAGTGTTAGTTTATGCAGATGATGGGCACCAATCTGGGTTGGACTGATATCCAAGTTATCTCTCTGGGACTTATTCTTCCCAACGTTAGATGGTAAGTGCTCTCCTGTCGGGTAGTATGAAAACTCTTTCCACTCATATGTGACTTTTAGAACGAGATGTTATTTATTTTCTGAGTGGTCTTTTAAAGGCGTCAGACGTGGTTCGATCGACTGCTATCTTTGCATGGCTTTTACGAACTCTGACTCCGCGTCCGTTAGGCAACTTTTCTAATAGCAGTCGCATAAACTCTCAAAACATCACAACGAAGTAAGTGACATTTACTTTGGTTGCTCATACATATTTTCTCTATCTACGACCCTGGCAACACATGTGTCTTTTTATTGTATTGGAACTTTAATGTATTCTGTCTTTATTACTATGGAGAGAATACATTAAAGTGCCAATACAATAAAAAGACACATGTGTTGTCAGGGTCGTAGATAGAGAAAATATGTGTGAGCAATCAAAGTAAATGTTTTTACCCATCGTGTTTTATATTAGGTTTCGCATCCTCTTTTTACGTTTGTCTTCAACAAACTTTTTATGTGAGAATAAATGTGTATGTATATAAATCCAACTGCTTCTTCACTTTCGTCTTTTCCTTTTTCTTAGGGCCCTTGTAGCTGTTATCCACGATAATACAACATAATGACCACCCTGTCAGGAAAGTCACGAATTCGCCGACTGCAACTCTATGCAGATGGGTACCCCCCTCTGAAAACTGGGTCATCTGGAGACCGTGAGTGGCGACCCGTGATACTTTAGGACGGTATTCTGATGGCTGACCCATTCTTCCACTTCGCCCCCTTACTTCAGCTAGACGAAAGATTGGAGAAGCCCGATCCGATTAATAGGCTGGTCACCATATGCCCTAGTACTTATAAGTTCATCCTGAACACCATATTATTCAATCTATTTCTGCTAAAAATCAAAACCTTATGTTTTCTTTTTTATTTTCCTCCCAAATAGAAGACGATAACTACGGATCAATTGTGTTGCGAACAAAGAAGATTACAACTGCCGAACAGTAATGTTTTCTAAGAATAGTGTTTTCTAAAAGTAATGTTTTCTAAGAATAGTGTTTTCTAAAAGTAATGTTTTCTAAGAATAGTGTTTTCTAAAAGTAATGTTTTCTAAGAATAGTGTTTTCTAAAAGTAATGTTTTCTAAGAATAGTGTTTTCTAAAAGTAATGTTTTCTAAGAATAGTGTTTTCTAAAAGTAATGTTTTCTAAGAATAGTGTTTTCTAAAAGTAATGTTTTCTAAGAATAGTGTTTTCTAAAAGTAATGTTTTCTAAGAATAGTGTTTTCTAAAAGTAATGTTTTCTAAGAATAGTGTTTTCTAAAAGTAATGTTTTCTAAGAATAGTGTTTTCTAAAAGTAATGTTTTCTAAGAATAGTGTTTTCTAAAAGTAATGTTTTCTAAGAATAGTGTTTTCTAAAAGTAATGTTTTCTAAGAATAGTGTTTTCTAAAAGTAATGTTTTCTAAGAATAGTGTTTTCTAAAAGTAATGTTTTCTAAGAATAGTGTTTTCTAAAAGTAATGTTTTCTAAGAATAGTGTTTTCTAAAAGTAATGTTTTCTAAGAATAGTGTTTTCTAAAATTAATATTTTCTAGGAATATAAAATAATTATCTTACCTATAGGATTCCATTTGCTATTACCATAGATGGTTGATATGCCGTACATCCCAATAAAAATCCAAACAAAATGATGACCGCCTGTACGGGCAAGATATACACGAATACGTGGTCGCTAAAACGTTAAAGCTAGGCTATAAAATAACCATTAGTTTTACACAGAGTCGTTTTGGTAAAAGTTTTATAGGTTTCAAATTCTTAATATCTTCCCGGTACCAGATCAGTCTGTCTAAAGATACTGAATTCCTCACCAAAATACACCAAACATTGATGTTATTGTAATTTTCCTATCCCTTTGCAAAACTCAATTATGTTCTGCAAAGCCAAAAACCAAAACAACAATTTTCTTCTACAAAACAACCAAATGAAACACCATGAAAAAATATTTGACGATATATAGAACTTGAACCATAAAAAACGTTTACCAAACTGACCATACTCGGCATTAAATAACCTGAAAAGGGTTGATGTGTCGTAACACAAAATAAAAACCAACACCAAACCTAAATACCTTCCAAATGGATTCATGCTTAAATGTATCTTTTGTATATAAATCCTAACCCTAACCCTAACCCTAACCCTAACCCTTACCCTAACCTTTGTATATGAAGCCTAATCCTAACATTTGTATATGAATCCTAACCCTAACCATTTGTATATGAATCCTAACCCTAACCATAACCATTTGTATATGAATCCTAACCTTAACCATAACCATTTGTATATGAATCCTAACCCTAACCCTAACCATTTGTATATGAATCATAATCCTAACCATAACCATTTGTATATGAATCCTAATCCTAACCATAACCATTTGTATATGAATCCTAATCCTAACCATAGGTATATGAATCCTAACCCTAACCTTTGTATATGAATCCTAATCCTAACCATAGGTATATGAATCCTAACCCTAACCTTAACCATTTGTATATGAATCCTAACCCTAACCATAACCATTTGTATATGAATCCTAACCTTAACCATAACCATTTGTATATGAATCCTAATCCTAACCCTAACCCTAACCATTTGTATATGAATCCTAATCCTAACCATAGGTATATGAATCCTAACCCTAACCTTTGTATATGAATCCTAATCCTAACCATAGGTATATGAATCCTAACCCTAACCTTAACCATTTGTATATGAATCCTAACCCTAACCATAACCATTTGTATATGAATCCTAACCCTAACCTTAACCATTTGTATATGAATCCTAATCCTAACCTTAACCATTTGTATATGAATCCTAACCCTAACCTTAACCATTTGTATATGAATCCTAATCCTAACCTTAACCATTTGTATACGAATCCTAACCCTAACCATAACCATTTGTATATGAATCCTAACCCTAACCTTAACCATTTGTATATAAATCCTAACCCTAACCTTAACCATTTGTATATGAATCCTAATCCTAACCTTAACCATTTGTATATGAATCCTAACCCTAACCATAACCATTTGTATATGAATCCTAACCCTAACCTTAACCATTTGTATATGAATCCTAATCCTAACCTTAACCATTTGTATATGAATCCTAATCCTAACCATAGGTATATGAATCCTAACCCTAACCTTAACCATTTGTATATGAATCCTAACCCTAACCATAACCATTTGTATATGAATCCTAACCTTAACCATAACCATTTGTATATGAATCCTAACCCTAACCCTAACCATTTGTATATGAATCCTAATCCTAACCATAGGTATATGAATCCTAACCCTAACCTTTGTATATGAATCCTAATCCTAACCATAGGTATATGAATCCTAACCCTAACCTTAACCATTTGTATATGAATCCTAACCCTAACCATAACCATTTGTATATGAATCCTAACCCTAACCTTAACCATTTGTATATGAATCCTAATCCTAACCTTAACCATTTGTATATGAATCCTAACCCTAACCTTAACCATTTGTATATGAATCCTAATCCTAACCTTAACCATTTGTATACGAATCCTAACCCTAACCATAACCATTTGTATATGAATCCTAACCCTAACCTTAACCATTTGTATATGAATCCTAATCCTAACCTTAACCATTTGTATACGAATCCTAATCCTAACCTTAACCATTTGTATATGAATCCTAACCCTAACCATAACCATTTGTATATGAATCCTAACCCTAACCTTAACCATTTGTATATGAATCCTAACCCTAACCATAACCATTTGTATATGAATCCTAACCCTAACCTTAACCATTTGTATACGAATCCTAATCCTAACCTTAACCATTTGTATATGAATCCTAATCCTAACCTTAACCATTTGTATATGAATCCTAATCCTAACCTTAACCATTTGTATATGAATCCTAATCCTAACCTTAACCATTTGTATATGAATCCTAACCCTAACCTTAACCATTTGTATACGAATCCTAATCCTAACCTTAACCATTTGTATATGAATCCTAATCCTAACCATAACCATTTGTATACGAATCCTAACCCTAACCTTAACCATTTGTATACGAATCCTAATCCTAACCTTAACCATTTGTATATGAATCCTAATCCTAACCTTAACCATTTGTATATGAATCCTAATCCTAACCTTAACCATTTGTATATGAATCCTAACCCTAACCATAACCATTTGTATATGAATCCTAACCCTAACCTTAACCATTTGTATATGAATCCTAACCCTAACCTTAACCATTTGTATACGAATCCTAATCCTAACCTTAACCATTTGTATATGAATCCTAATCCTAACCTTAACCATTTGTATATGAATCCTAACCCTAACCATAACCATTTGTATATGAATCCTAACCCTAACCTTAACCATTTGTATATGAATCCTAACCCTAACCATAACCATTTGTATATGAATCCTAACCCTAACCTTAACCATTTGTATACGAATCCTAATCCTAACCTTAACCATTTGTATATGAATCCTAATCCTAACCTTAACCATTTGTATATGAATCCTAATCCTAACCTTAACCATTTGTATATGAATCCTAATCCTAACCTTAACCATTTGTATATGAATCCTAACCCTAACCTTAACCATTTGTATACGAATCCTAATCCTAACCTTAACCATTTGTATATGAATCCTAATCCTAACCATAACCATTTGTATACGAATCCTAACCCTAACCTTAACCATTTGTATACGAATCCTAATCCTAACCTTAACCATTTGTATATGAATCCTAACCCTAACCTTAACCATTTGTATATGAATCCTAATCCTAACCTTAACCATTTGTATATGAATCCTAACCCTAACCATAACCATTTGTATATGAATCCTAACCCTAACCTTAACCATTTGTATATGAATCCTAACCCTAACCTTAACCATTTGTATACGAATCCTAATCCTAACCTTACCCATTTGTATATGAATCCTAATCCTAACCTTAACCATTTGTATATGAATCCTAACCCTAACCTTAACCATTTGTATATGAATCCTAATCCTAACCTTAACCATTTGTATATGAATCCTAACCCTAACCATAACCATTTGTATATGAATCCTAACCCTAACCTTAACCATTTGTATATGAATCCTAATCCTAACCTTAACCATTTGTATACGAATCCTAATCCTAACCATAGGTATATGAATCCTAACCCTAACCTTTGTATATGAATCTTAACCCTAACCTTAACCATTTGTATATGAATCCTAACCCTAACCATAACCATTTGTATATGAATCCTAACCCTAACCTTAACCATTTGTATACGAATACTAATCCTAACCTTAACCATTTGTATATGAATCCTAATCCTAACCTTAACCATTTGTATATGAATCCTAACCCTAACCTTAACCATTTGTATATGAATCCTAATCCTAACCATAACCATTTGTATATGAATCATAACCCTAACCATAACCATTTGTATATGAATCCTAATCCTAACCTTAACCATTTGTATACGAATCCTAATCCTAACCTTAACCATTTGTATATGAATCCTAATCCTAACCTTAACCATTTGTATATGAATCCTAACCCTAACCATAACCATTTGTATATGAATCCTAATCCTAACCTTAACCATTTGTATATGAATCCTAATCCTAACCTTAACCATTTGTATATGAATCCTAATCCTAACCTTAACCATTTGTATATGAATCCTGACCCTAACCTTAACCATTTGTATACGAATCCTAATCCTAACCTTAACCATTTGTATATGAATCCTAATCCTAACCTTAACCATTTGTATATGAATCCTAACCCTAACCATAACCATTTGTATATGAATCCTAATCCTAACCATAACCATTTGTATATGAATCCTAACCCTAACCATAACCATTTGTATATGAATCCTAATCCTAACCTTAACCATTTGTATACGAATCCTAATCCTAACCTTAACCATTTGTATATGAATCCTAACCCTAACCTTAACCATTTGTATATGAATCCTAATCCTAACCATAACCATTTGTATATGAATCCTAACCCTAACCATAACCATTTGTATATGAATCCTAATCTTAACCTTAACCATTTGTATACGAATCCTAATCCTAACCTTAACCATTTGTATACGAATCCTAATCCTAACCTTAACCATTTGTATATGAATCCTAACCCTAACCTTAACCATTTGTATATGAATCCTAATCCTAACCATAACCATTTGTATATGAATCCTAACCCTAACCATAACCATTTGTATATGAATCCTAATCCTAACCTTAACCATTTGTATATGAATCCTAACCCTAACCATAACCATTTGTATATGAATCCTAATCCTAACCTTAACCATTTGTATATGAATCCTAATCCTAACCTTAACCATTTGTATATGAATCCTAACCCTAACCTTAACCATTTGTATACGAATCCTAATCCTAACCTTAACCATTTGTATACGAATCCTAATCCTAACCTTAACCATTTGTATATGAATCCTAACCCTAACCTTAACCATTTGTATATGAATCCTAATCCTAACCATAACCATTTGTATATGAATCCTAACCCTAACCATAACCATTTGTATATGAATCCTAATCCTAACCTTAACCATTTGTATACGAATCCTAATCCTAACCTTAACCATTTGTATATGAATCCTAATCCTAACCTTAACCATTTGTATATGAATCCTAACCCTAACCATAACCATTTGTATATGAATCCTAATCCTAACCTTAACCATTTGTATATGAATCCTAATCCTAACCTTAACCATTTGTATATGAATCCTAATCCTAACCTTAACCATTTGTATATGAATCCTAACCCTAACCATAACCATTTGTATATGAATCCTAATCCTAACCTTAACCATTTGTATATGAATCCTAATCCTAACCATAACCATTTGTATATGAATCCTAATCCTAACCTTAACCATTTGTATATGAATCCTAACCCTAACCTTAACCATTTGTATACGAATCCTAATCCTAACCTTAACCATTTGTATATGAATCCTAATCCTAACCTTAACCATTTGTATATGAATCCTAACCCTAACCATAACCATTTGTATACGAATCCTAATCCTAACCTTAACCATTTGTATATGAATCCTAATCCTAACCTTAACCATTTGTATATGAATCCTAATCCTAACCTTAACCATTTGTATATGAATCCTAACCCTAACCTTAACCATTTGTATACGAATCCTAATCCTAACCTTAACCATTTGTATATGAATCCTAATCCTAACCTTAACCATTTGTATATGAATCCTAACCCTAACCTTAACCATTTGTATATGAATCCTAACCCTAACCTTAACCATTTGTATATGAATCCTAACCCTAACCTTAACCATTTGTATATGAATCCTAATCCTAACCTTAACCATTTGTATATGAATCCTAATCCTAACCTTAACCATTTGTATATGAATCCTAATCCTAACCTTAACCATTTGTATATGAATCCTAATCCTAACCTTAACCATTTGTATATGAATCCTAACCCTAACCTTAACCATTTGTATACGAATCCTAACCCTAACCATAACCATTTGTATACGAATCCTAATCCTAACCTTAACCATTTGTATATGAATCCTAATCCTAACCTTAACCATTTGTATATGAATCCTAACCCTAACCTTAACCATTTGTATACGAATCCTAATCCTAACCTTAACCATTTGTATACGAATCCTAATCCTAACCTTAACCATTTGTATATGAATCCTAACCCTAACCTTAACCATTTGTATATGAATCCTAATCCTAACCATAACCATTTGTATATGAATCCTAACCCTAACCATAACCATTTGTATATGAATCCTAATCCTAACCTTAACCATTTGTATACGAATCCTAATCCTAACCTTAACCATTTGTATATGAATCCTAATCCTAACCTTAACCATTTGTATATGAATCCTAACCCTAACCATAACCATTTGTATATGAATCCTAATCCTAACCTTAACCATTTGTATATGAATCCTAATCCTAACCTTAACCATTTGTATATGAATCCTAATCCTAACCTTAACCATTTGTATATGAATCCTAACCCTAACCATAACCATTTGTATATGAATCCTAATCCTAACCTTAACCATTTGTATATGAATCCTAATCCTAACCTTAACCATTTGTATATGAATCCTAATCCTAACCTTAACCATTTGTATATGAATCCTAACCCTAACCTTAACCATTTGTATACGAATCCAAATCCTAACCTTAACCATTTGTATATGAATCCTAATCCTAACCTTAACCATTTGTATATGAATCCTAACCCTAACCATAACCATTTGTATACGAATCCTAATCCTAACCTTAACCATTTGTATATGAATCCTAATCCTAACCTTAACCATTTGTATATGAATCCTAATCCTAACCTTAACCATTTGTATATGAATCCTAACCCTAACCTTAACCATTTGTATACGAATCCTAATCCTAACCTTAACCATTTGTATATGAATCCTAATCCTAACCTTAACCATTTGTATATGAATCCTAATCCTAACCTTAACCATTTGTATATGAATCCTAATCCTAACCTTAACCATTTGTATATGAATCCTAACCCTAACCTTAACCATTTGTATACGAATCCTAATCCTAACCTTAACCATTTGTATATGAATCCTAATCCTAACCTTAACTATTTGTATATGAATCCTAACCCTAACCTTAACCATTTGTATATGAATCCTAACCCTAACCTTAACCATTTGTATACGAATCCTAATCCTAACCTTAACCATAAGTATATGAATCCTAACCCTAACCTTAACCATTTGTATATGAATCCTAATCCTAACCTTAACCATTTGTATACGAATCCTAATCCTAACCTTAACCATTTGTATATGAATCCTAACCCTAACCTTAACCATTTGTATATGAATCCTAATCCATACCATAACCATTTGTATATGAATCCTAACCCTAACCATAACCATTTGTATATGAATCCTAATCCTAACCTTAACCATTTGTATACGAATCCTAATCCTAACCTTAACCATTTGTATACGAATCCTAATCCTAACCTTAACCATTTGTATATGAATCCTAACCCTAACCTTAACCATTTGTATATGAATCCTAATCCTAACCATAACCATTTGTATATGAATCCTAACCCTAACCATAACCATTTGTATATGAATCCTAATCCTAACCTTAACCATTTGTATATGAATCCTAACCCTAACCATAACCATTTGTATATGAATCCTAATCCTAACCTTAACCATTTGTATATGAATCCTAATCCTAACCTTAACCATTTGTATATGAATCCTAACCCTAACCTTAACCATTTGTATACGAATCCTAATCCTAACCTTAACCATTTGTATACGAATCCTAATCCTAACCTTAACCATTTGTATATGAATCCTAACCCTAACCTTAACCATTTGTATATGAATCCTAATCCTAACCATAACCATTTGTATATGAATCCTAACCCTAACCATAACCATTTGTATATGAATCCTAATCCTAACCTTAACCATTTGTATACGAATCCTAATCCTAACCTTAACCATTTGTATATGAATCCTAATCCTAACCTTAACCATTTGTATATGAATCCTAACCCTAACCATAACCATTTGTATATGAATCCTAATCCTAACCTTAACCATTTGTATATGAATCCTAATCCTAACCTTAACCATTTGTATATGAATCCTAACCCTAACCTTAAGCATTTGTATATGAATCCTAATCCTAACCTTAACCATTTGTATATGAATCCTAATCCTAACCTTAACCATTTGTATATGAATCCTAATCCTAACCTTAACCATTTGTATATGAATCCTAATCCTAACCTTAACCATTTGTATATGAATCCTAACCCTAACCTTAACCATTTGTATACGAATCCTAATCCTAACCTTAACCATTTGTATATGAATCCTAATCCTAACCTTAACCATTTGTATATGAATCCTAACCCTAACCTTAACCATTTGTATATGAATCCTAACCCTAACCTTAACCATTTGTATATGAATCCTAACCCTAACCTTAACCATTTGTATACGAATCCTAATCCTAACCTTAACCATAAGTATATGAATCCTAACCCTAACCTTAACCATTTGTATATGAATCCTAATCCTAACCTTAACCATTTGTATACGAATCCTAATCCTAACCTTAACCATTTGTATATGAATCCTAACCCTAACCTTAACCATTTGTATATGAATCCTAATCCTAACCATAACCATTTGTATATGAATCCTAACCCTAACCATAACCATTTGTATATGAATCCTAATCCTAACCTTAACCATTTGTATACGAATCCTAATCCTAACCTTAACCATTTGTATACGAATCCTAATCCTAACCTTAACCATTTGTATATGAATCCTAACCCTAACCTTAACCATTTGTATATGAATCCTAATCCTAACCATAACCATTTGTATATGAATCCTAACCCTAACCATAACCATTTGTATATGAATCCTAATCCTAACCTTAACCATTTGTATATGAATCCTAACCCTAACCATAACCATTTGTATATGAATCCTAATCCTAACCTTAACCATTTGTATATGAATCCTAATCCTAACCTTAACCATTTGTATATGAATCCTAACCCTAACCTTAACCATTTGTATACGAATCCTAATCCTAACCTTAACCATTTGTATACGAATCCTAATCCTAACCTTAACCATTTGTATATGAATCCTAACCCTAACCTTAACCATTTGTATATGAATCCTAATCCTAACCATAACCATTTGTATATGAATCCTAACCCTAACCATAACCATTTGTATATGAATCCTAATCCTAACCTTAACCATTTGTATACGAATCCTAATCCTAACCTTAACCATTTGTATATGAATCCTAATCCTAACCTTAACCATTTGTATATGAATCCTAACCCTAACCATAACCATTTGTATATGAATCCTAATCCTAACCTTAACCATTTGTATATGAATCCTAATCCTAACCTTAACCATTTGTATATGAATCCTAACCCTAACCTTAAGCATTTGTATATGAATCCTAATCCTAACCTTAACCATTTGTATATGAATCCTAATCCTAACCTTAACCATTTGTATATGAATCCTAATCCTAACCTTAACCATTTGTATATGAATCCTAATCCTAACCTTAACCATTTGTATATGAATCCTAACCCTAACCTTAACCATTTGTATACGAATCCTAATCCTAACCTTAACCATTTGTATATGAATCCTAATCCTAACCTTAACCATTTGTATATGAATCCTAACCCTAACCTTAACCATTTGTATATGAATCCTAACCCTAACCTTAACCATTTGTATACGAATCCTAATCCTAACCTTAACCATAAGTATATGAATCCTAACCCTAACCTTAACCATTTGTATATGAATCCTAATCCTAACCTTAACCATTTGTATATGAATCCTAACCCTAACCTTAACCATTTGTATATGAATCCTAACCCTAACCTTAACCATTTGTATATGAATCCTAACCCTAACCTTAACCATTTGTATATGAATCCTAACCCTAACCTTAACCATTTGTATATGAATCCTAACCTTAACCATAACCATTTGTATACGAATCCTAACCTTAACCATAACCATTTGTATATGAATCATAACCCTAACCTTAACCATTTGTATATGAATCCTAACCCTAACCTTAACCATTTGTATATGAATCCTAACCTTAACCATAACCATTTGTATATGAATCCTAATCCTAACCATAACCATTTGTATATGAATCCTAACCTTAACCATAACCATTTGTATATGAATCCTAACCTTAACCATAACCATTTGTATATGAATCCTAACCTTAACCATAACCATTTGTATATGAATCCTAACCCTAACCTTAACCATTTGTATATGAATCCTAACCCTAACCTTAACCATTTGTATATGAATCCTAACCTTAACCATAACCATTTGTATATGAATCCTAATCCTAACCATAACCATTTGTATATGAATCCTAACCTTAACCATAACCATTTGTATATGAATCCTAACCTTAACCATAACCATTTGTATATGAATCCTAACCTTAACCATAACCATTTGTATATGAATCCTAACCCTAACCATAACCATTTGTATATGAATCCTAACCTTAACCATAACCATTTGTATATGAATCCTAACCCTAACCATAACCATTTGTATATGAATCCTAACCCTAACCTTAACCATTTGTATATGAATCCTAACCCTAACCTTAACCATTTGTATATGAATCCTAACCCTAACCTTAACCATTTGTATATGAATCCTAACCTTAACCATAACCATTTGTATACGAATCCTAACCTTAACCATAACCATTTGTATATGAATCATAACCCTAACCTTAACCATTTGTATATGAATCCTAACCCTAACCTTAACCATTTGTATATGAATCCTAACCTTAACCATAACCATTTGTATATGAATCCTAATCCTAACCATAACCATTTGTATATGAATCCTAACCTTAACCATAACCATTTGTATATGAATCCTAACCTTAACCATAACCATTTGTATATGAATCCTAACCTTAACCATAACCATTTGTATATGAATCCTAACCCTAACCTTAACCATTTGTATATGAATCCTAACCCTAACCTTAACCATTTGTATATGAATCCTAACCTTAACCATAACCATTTGTATATGAATCCTAACCTTAACCATAACCATTTGTATATGAATCCTAACCTTAACCATAACCATTTGTATATGAATCCTAACCTTAACCATAACCATTTGTATATGAATCCTAACCCTAACCTTAACCATTTGTATATGAATCCTAATCCTAACCATAACCATTTGTATATGAATCCTAACCTTAACCATAACCATTTGTATATGAATCCTAACCTTAACCATAACCATTTGT
>OY744551.1:17513345-17560845 GCA_963556195.1 Sepiola atlantica | reverse complement strand
ATAGTTAGTCGACTAAATAGAGTGTGAATAAATTAATTATACGACTGAGAAAGGGATGTCATATAGTTATTAACTGATTGTAGTTTGTATATTTTAAATTTAAAAACTGTTATAGAGTAAAATAAAATTTTAATAATTAAAGTAAATAAAATAACAGTTTTTATCTAACATAAAATTGATTGTAAAATGAATGAATGATTGTGAAAAAGTAATAACAGTTACTATATCGCAAACTTCACGTATTATAAATTAATTAATTAATCACTACAGTAAAAATAGTTAGCTAGAAGGATCGTAGGTTAATGTATAAAGTTAATTATTTCTCTTGAATGTTTTGCGAAAACATTAAAAATTTAAGTAAACAAACAATAAGTTTTTCTGTATTTAAGATAAAAAAAATATGTCGATAAATTCGACTGTCAAATAAAGTAAAGATTTTAAAGAAATAACAGAAATAATCATAAACTTTATCAGCCGTAAATAAATTAATTATTGAACTAAATAAAATAAGTTTCTTTTAGGTAAACAAATATTCAACGTTAAAACGGTTTCTATATAGAGGAAACTAAATATTTTGCGAAACATTAAAAATCAAAGTAAACAAAAAATAAAAAATACATAACAAATTGATTGATAAAATATTAATAATTCAAGTAACAAAAACAGTTTTTATATATCGTAAAATTGGTTGTAGAATGAATGAATAATCTCAAAAAATATAACAGTTTGTACATCGTAAACGAAACCGATTTTGAATAAGTTTATTATTAAACAAAAAGAGGTGTATATAATTGACTCGAATGTATATTCAAAGGTAAACAGTTTTTTATAAAGTAAAATAAATATTTTGTGAACACATTAACAATTAAAGTACACAAAAACAGTTATTTTCTATGAATGAAGGATTATATAAAGACTAAAAGTTATTATATCGTAAATTAAATCGATTGTTAATAAACTAATTATAAAACTAAACGAAAAGAGTTTAATATAGTTAACTAGAAAAAATGTAGATAAATGTATATTTTAAGTGAAACAGTTTTGTATCGATTAAAATAAAACACTAATAAATAATGTAAATAAAAGAACAGTTTTTCTATAAAGTAAACTTGCTTATAGAATAAAGTAATGATTTAAAAAAGAATAAAAGTTATTTTATCTTGATGATAAATGAATTATTCAACTAAAAAAACGAGTTGGCTGTAATTAAATAGTGAAAGTGTTGTTGATAAATGTATAAACAAAGTTTTTTTTTTTTTTGAAACGGAGAAAAAAAAAGAGTGTTTACCTGTTGCGCTAGTTTGGGTATGCGGAATTGAAAAAGAGGCTTCGTTCCGCCTTCAGTTTGATCCAACTCACTGCAGAGTTCTTCGAGATCGGCAACGTTACCTTCAGAATAGCCGTCGTGTATCCACTTGATGGAACGTTTCTGGCGCTTGGCGAACATCGTAGCGCCTCGAGCCTTCGTATTGGCTGCTGCCGTCAGCGATTGGGAGATCTTCTTACACAAGTCTATCTGATCCTCTATAGTTGGGTAGACACCTTTTGGATCGTAGTAAAACGACGAATCCGAGTAGATCTTCTCTGGAGAACAAAATGAAATAGAAATATATATCTAAATGAATAAATGCGGAAGTTTTTTTTTTTAATTATTTATCACACCTATATTATCATAAAAAAGGGCTAATTTTTATTTAAATCAATAACACAACAGTCTGTTGAAATACTATACATATATATATATATATATATATATATATATATATATATATATATATATATATATATATATAAAGAGGTGTACTAAAAGCGAACTTTTAGGAAAGGTAAAACCCTATTGTGAAGAGTATACAGCTCAATATCCAGGATAGAGCAGGTAGAAATGAAGGAGAATGGAAAGGAATTAGAGAAAGCAAAAGCCAAATCAAAATTCAATTCAAAAGTTCATATATATATATATATATATATATATATATATATAGAGAGAGAGAGAGAGAGAGAGAGAGAGAGAGAGAGAGAGAGAGAGAGCGCAAAGAAACAGCTATTTGTATGCTTAATTTGCATAACTATTTTTTTAAGTTTATAATAAATTAATATTTGGTGTTATTCATTTGTAATTTTATTGTCCTATTTTTCTATATATGTGCAATAGTTTTGTCGATTTTAAAAGGAATTAATTAAAGTGATTTCATAAAAAAGGATAAATTACTAAAAACCTTTGTGTAAAATAGTATGCTCATTAATTTAAATGAAAGGTAATTTAAATGA
The DNA here is from genome assembly GCA_963556195.1 of Sepiola atlantica. Taxonomy (NCBI): domain Eukaryota; kingdom Metazoa; phylum Mollusca; class Cephalopoda; order Sepiida; family Sepiolidae; genus Sepiola; species Sepiola atlantica. Next base: position 17,558,577 of record OY744551.1, on the reverse strand, counting down.
AAACTATTAGATTTTAAAATTACAATAGATTTACCATAAAGATATGTAATGTAAGTTATACGTTTAAAAAGAATACTCAGAGTTAGTTGGACATACATATAACTTAATTCTTCTTGGTAATTTGATATGGTTGTGAGGATAGAGTGAAAGCGTGTAGATCCAAAGGTGGCTCTGTGAACCGGGTTCGTGCCTTACGACCGTCTGAAATTATCACTTTCCTACACTGAAGAGAGCACTAAGCTCGAAACAACATCGTCTATAGGTAAAAATATAATCTAATATCTATTTATAAATATTATATATATATATGTATATATATATATATATATTAGTATTTCATGTATCCACATAAAATTTTATAAGGAGATATAATTTTTTTATGTATCAATTTTCAGTATTTACTTCAACAGTGCTCGATATGTAAGTAGAGCTAGGTAGTAAGCTATGAAAATATACTTATGGCAATTAAGCTACACAGAGGCTCCCGCGTTTCATTACCGGAGGGAATCTTCAGGCTAAAAATTAGCCTGAAGATTCCCCCCGTGGATGAAACGCGGGAGCCCTGTGTAGCTTAATTGCCATAAATATATTTTCATAGCTTACTATATATATATATATATATATATATATATATATATATATATATATATATATATATATATATATATATATACGATCATGTTTATGACCACTTGACTCTTGCCTCTCAGTTATTAAGGACGGACTCTTTTTTTTTTGACTATTTCACTGACTTCCCAACTCCTTTTCACCCATTCTACCACCACCCACCTTCCATCCTTACACACACAATCCCCCATTACACTGACGAAGGCCGCAAGATTGCGGCCGAAAATTTTGTTCTTCTTTTAAGAAACCATTTTAATTTTTGTTATACATTTGATATTCCTACACGTCAAAATATAGAAAATAAATAAAAGATATATTTAAATATATACTTTTCATATTGATTTTTATACATACATACATATATATATATATATATATATATATATATATATATATATATATATATATATATATATATATATATATTCCTTGAAAAACTTAGCACTTGTCTGAATATTCTGACTGTTAACATAAATATATATATATATATATATATATATATATATATATATATATATATATATATGTATGTATGTATGTATGTATGTATGTATAAAAATCAATATGAAAAGTATATATTATATTCAACTTTTTACTCAGGAGTCACCGCTTATCAAGACCCAAAAGCCACTCGAGGATAAAGGTTAATAAGTTTGTTAGGTGGACGGTGAGACAACACCGTGACGATTGGTTATGATGGTTGAAATTGGGCAGAAATTGATTATTTAAAGGGACGGCTCAACAAGAATTTGTTAACATTGAACTTTAAAGCGACCATTCTGTGTTCAACTGGGAAGTAGCCTCGCGGTATTATGTTCCATAGACGGGTAGTTGTTGTATTCAACTGGGAAGCAACCTCGCGGTATGGTGTTCTATAGACGGGTAGTTGTTGTATTCGACTGGGAAGCAGCCTCGCGGTATTGTGTTCCTAAGACGGGTAGTTGTATGAAAGAAACTTTGCTCGTGGAAGCTTTGTTAAGTTTTAGGTACACAAAGGGAAATTATTGAAAGTGGTTCTTACTAGACGAGTTTTTGTTGCGAATGTTTTATAGATGGGTGCCATAGATTGGGGCTCAGTCGATCACCTGCCATGAAAATAACGATAGAGCAGAGAAAGACTAGCAACCTCTCTTCTGCTAGAAAGAGGCTGTAGAGAAGAGAACATCTCCCGCTAAATTTCGAGGTCGGTTTTGTACTCTGTCAAGGCAGCAAAGGGTGCTCTGAGCAGCACCTCCCCAGATGTGGCAAGAGTACCTCCCCAGCTAAGGACGTTTTTGACTCTTATACACGTAGAAGATTGCGTCAAGCGTGTGATACCTTATGGAGCGGTAGAATGATCCAATCATTTTTCCAGCAACCTTAGCAATATATTTGATGTAAATCTTCCATTTCAAATTTGAAGTGAAGATCAGTCCCAGAAACCTATGAAAGCAGGAGACTTCGTTGAGGGAACAGCCATTTATTTCAATTCGGATAAAGTGAGGATCCGAGCATTAGTGGTGAAAGAAGAGGAGTTTTGTTTTGTAACGCATTAAAAGCAATACCATACACCTTTTAATACCATACACCTTTTCCCCCATTGGAAGATAGAGAATCAGAAAGATCTTGATCATTAATGCTATTCGAAGTGTTGCCATAGATGGTTGTGTCATCTGCATAAATATAGACGAATGATCTTAAATGCGATTTGAGAGATCATTGATAAGAATAAGGAAGAGAGTTGGTTCCAGAATAGATCCCTGAGGCACGTCGGCATTGATACTATGTGCTTCAGACTTCTGTCCATCAACGACGCTTCTTTTTATAAACCTATCAGAGAGAAAGGATTTGAAGGTTGAGAGGCAATTTCTAGATATTCCATAGCTAGCAAGCTTGTGAATTAGACTTTTCAAAACATATCATAAAAATGCATAATCATATTTTAAAGGATATCCAAAAGGATGGTATCTAAGGATAACATAGAAAATTCCTAATACAATAGTGGATGCTCAATATTGTGAATAAAGCATTCCGGCTTTGTGAACTTTTACCTAACGGCCGCTTCTTTGCCAGAAGAATATTTAAACTACGTTTTATGTAACATAGGAAGCTTTCTGGATCATGTTGAACTTTTTAATATTTTAATATTTGCTTTTGACCATACATTCTTCTAATCATTTATTTTTGCTTATATATATATATATATATATATATATATATATATATATATATATATATATATATATATAGCATGTATCACAAGTCAGTTGCAAAAAACAATAAAGTGCTCGATCGTAGTTCTACAAGAGCTAATATAAAGAATGGTGCTGAAGAGTTGATATGTTTTTACCAGCCAATTTCTACCCCAGAGCCGGCACGGCCAGATCGATGAAATCCGGGTAATTTTTAAATAAAATGTTCTAATATCGTGTAAAATTAATTAATTGCAAGATAATTGATATTCGAAAATGCTAGGGATCTTTTATTAGAGCAAACGAGATTACCTCAGTCCTCGGAGGACACAACACACACGTACGCAATGACAACACCGGCGAGAAGACAGTATGATTTTGAGTTGATTAAAGTATAGAAGATCAAATGACATTTTGAAAGTGAATGGTTACTTCGTGTCAACTCGAGACAATCGAAGACTATGTAACATGATGACGTCATTGTTTTTGAACTGACTATACATTTATATCCACGCCATTTACTTATAGAACCGTTGAGCAATAGCATGCGTAATTATAGAACCGTTGAGCAATAGCACGCGTAATTTAAGCACCACCAACTTGGAGCAAGAGCCTGTAATTGAAAATATTATTACCAGACTTTTTTTAATTGCCAAAACATCAGGGAAATATCCGATTTCAATGAATGTTTTTACACCTCTTCTTTAACTAATTTCTTTGGCTAGCAAACTTATGCTCCATCTCTGGTTGCATATTTTTGCTACTATATATTATGCACCAACATATACTACACTGCTCCTAAATGAGGGGGTAATGCCTGGAAGGATGGCATCATGACAGCAGAACAGATACTACACTATCTGCCCCCTTAATTGAGCATTTATATGTAGTACATTACTCTGAAATTCTATAGTCAATTGAATTGAGCATAAAAAAAACAATAGTATAGTTTCGGCTTCAGACAGACACTGAAGCTCAACTAGTAATAAATATAAAATAATTAATTACTTTTATAATAAATACAAAATAATTAATTACTTTTATAATAAATACAAAATAATTAATTACTTTTATAATAAATACAAAATAATTAATTACTTTTATAATAAATACAAAATAATTAATTACTTTTATATTAAATACAAAATAATTAATTACTTTTATAATAAATACAAAATAATTAATTACTTTTATAATAAATACAAAATAATTAATTACTTTTATAATAAATATAAAATAATTAATTACTTTTATAATAAATACAAAATAATTAATTACTTTTATAATAAATACAAAATAATTAATTACTTTTATAATAAATATAAAATAATTAATTACTTTTATAATAAATACAAAATAATTAATTACTTTTATAATAAATACAAAATAATTAATTACTTTTATAATAAATATAAAATAATTAATTACTTTTATAATAAATACAAAATAATTAATTACTTTTATAATAAATACAAAATAATTAATTACTTTTATAATAAATATAAAATAATTAATTACTTTTATAATAAATACAAAATAATTAATTACTTTTATAATAAATATAAAATAATTAATTACTTTTATAATAAATACAAAATAATTAATTACTTTTATAATAAATACAAAATAATTAATTACTTTTATAACGGGTGACATTTTTTAAAAGTACACTGTAGCCCTGCATCTTGTGCTAATTCTTTTAAAAATAAAAATGAGATTCTATTTTTTAGGCGTAAACAGTCTAAAAAGGTAGGCGGCAAAAAGAAACTTAGAATGGGGGCTCACTTTCGCATATAAATTTAACATAAAATGATCACCCATTTTCGGCCAACCGAACTTAAACCCACTAGATTTCTATCTTAGGTTACCAGCATCGTAAATTAAAAATCCATTTGTGCTATATTCATTTAACCGCTGACTAATATATATATATATATATATATATATATATATATATATATATATATATATATATATATATATATATATATATGATGTATATATATGATGTATATGCACGCAGTAATCGACAGACAGCTGTTTCGTTGTTTAACGACTCACCAGTGTCGCTAGGTATAGCAAGAGTATCGATAATTATTTATAAAATTATTGTATTCTTCCAAAACTTTCAATCTTTTAATTAATTGAGACTTTTCTAAAAAGGCCAGAAATGATTTTCTCTTCGACAGTTTAAATGCTTCAAAATTCCTTTCAAATAGAATTCATTCTTTTTTTAACTATTGTTTAAAAAAGAAAACGAAATATTTGCTGATGGATTTGATTTTGTAATTATTTTTTATTATATATATCACGCTGTTGCATATTTTATTTAATAAATATTCGATTAATATTCGATTAAATAAAAATATTAATTCGATGTTCTTAATCGTGAGAAAACACACACAGACACACGTGAAGTTGGCTTAGAATTGTATTAATATCGAGAGTATGCTATGGCAGCCATCTTGTTTAGGGTCTACTAAAAAATTGTTTACCTATTTTTAATTTCAACATCCCGTTTAAAATCGTTTAATTCCTGATTAGCATAATTTACAAATAAAAGAATAAAAAATTTAAAAAATGATGATAATGCTGCTGCTGCTGCTGCTGCTGCTGATGATGATGATGATGATGATGATGATGATGATGATGATGATGATGATGATGATGATGATGATGATGATGATGATGATTTACCTCCAGGAGGTTAGACACATTGTCAGGTGTGGTTCGCCAGCGCACTAGGATAAGCGCGCTCTGGCCTACAAAAAATGCCTGAGCAGCCTCGTCGGTATTCCTCAGTGGGAGCGCCTCGGGCGATTAGCAATAAGAGTAAAGGTAAAGCCTAGGGGGATGAACTTACTAGAACTGTACAAGACAATAACAGAGACTGACGGAATCAAGGCCAGAAGGACTACAGAGTGTAGTATCCATCAGAACAGATGCCACACTCTGATCTTAGCCAAAGGCGTGCACATTTTCTTCTTCTGTTAAATTGATAAGCGACGATTCACTTCCGCAAACGTCTTTTGACATCCGGTATCATTTTTTTTTTTACATCCGGTATCATTTTTTTTTTTTTTTTTTTTGACATCCTGTATCATTTTTTTTTTTTTTGACATCCGGTATCATTTTTTTTTTTTTTTTTTTTTGACATCCGGTATTATTATATTTTTTTTTTTGACATCCGGTATCATTTTTTTTTTTTTTTTGACATCCGGTATTATTATTTTTTTTTTTGACATCCGGTATCATTTTTTTTTTTTTGACATCCGGTATCATTTTTTTTTTTTTGACATCCGGTATCATTTTTTTTTTTTTGACATCCGGTATCATTTTTTTTTTTTTTGACATCCGGTATCATTTTTTTTTTTTTTGACATCCGGTATCATTTTTCTTTTTTTTTTTTTTGACATCCGGTATCAATTTTTTATGTCTAGCCGCCTTACCCCCAAATAATTAAAGGAACAAAATTAAAAGAACAAAATAAAAAAGAAAAGAAGATTGATGCTCATTTTTTCTTTACTTCATCAGAAATGACTCGCATTTTTGTTGTTGTTTTTTATATTCATATTCTATTAGAATAAAGAAAATCCTACATTAGAAAATCCTATATTAGAAAGCAAATCGCAAGTCTGAAAAAAATTCGGAAAGAAATCATCGACTCTAAATAAAAAAAAATCAACGGTAGTTGTTTTTCTTTAGGTCATCAGAAATGATGATATTAATTTATATATGAAAAATTAAATTACTGACGCAATTCTATAATTTTATATGAATATTAGTGCAAATACTGGCAAAGCATGATTTTTTTCATCAATTTTTGCGAAGAGTGTAAACTAGTTTGTATATAAATATAAAACTAAATATATATCCGTCTCGTCACACAAAAGTTAGCGAGTAAAATAACTACCCCCCCCCGAAATCTGACAACCACCGCCATCTTAAATTAATTCAGAAATAAATCATTCACTCTATTTCCTTAATGAGGCGTTTTCTTTTTTTTCTTTTTTTCTTTCTATACTGATTGATTCAGACGTTTTCTTTCTTTCTGTTTTCTTTTTTAACTTCACTAGTTGAGACGTTATTTAATATGAATATTAATATTTGTGCCAACACTGGCGAATCATAATTTTTACCGACAATTTTACGGAAGGCGTACACTAGTTTTATTAATACAAAGAGTATCCCTTTGGTAGCCATCTTGATTGGTTTCTACTAAAAAAATCCAGTTAGCCTATTTATATAATATATCGATTTACTATTTATAGAATATTAGCGGGACCCGTGGTAATTCCACGGTGCTTCCTACATGAATCTGTCTAATTTACTGTTGATAATAATATTGCTTTTTGGAATAATAAATGTCTGTCAGGGTCAATACTATTAAGAAGAAATTACTCTTCTTGCGTAAAAATACTTGACATTTTCAGCTAAATATTCTTTACATAAATAAAACGAATATGTTCTTTTTTATTTATTTCAAATTGTAGCAATTTAATTCTTTTTAAAACAATAAATATTCTGTTGTCTTGCCTAAAAAATAATTGTCAGCTAAATATTCTTTTGATCAATAGAACGAATGTCACTTTTTGAAATGTATTTATTTCAAATAAGTCGTATTAATCACCAATCATTTTGCTAATCAGTCGGTCTCATTTTTAATGTACGTGAAAGGTGATGACGTACTTTTGGTTTTGTTTTGTTTTGTTCTTACTAATGGTCACCGCTTATCAAGGCCTGGCGGCCACTCAAGGATAAGCGTAAAAAACATTAGATTGACTTCAGAGTGTCGTTTACCGTACAGGATCAGAAGATAGGTTAAAAAATGGCTCAGTTGGACAATGATTGCCACCATGAGATTATTGTAAATAATGGGTAGGAATGGCCACAAGATTACTTAAGAGGAGTTGATTATCCAAGAGGGCGGCTCAACAAGTATTTGTTTATATTAGACTTGACGGCGAGCATGTTGTAGTTGGTTGGAAAGCAGCCTCGTGGTATTTTTCCACGGATGAGATGTTCTAGGAAAAAAACTTTGTTCATGGAAGTTTCGTTTTGTTTTTGGTACAGAAAGAGAGTGGGAGTTTTTCGTTGTGTGCGAACTTGACGTGGCTTAGCATTACTATTATGTAGGTATTTTTTAACCAGTGTACTGTATAGATAGTAATCTATACAGTACACTGGTTAAAATATTTCAATTCCTGGTTGTCCCATGTTTTTACCATTAAATGTATATTGTACATGCATTTCACGAATATAATAAAACAAGAGAAACAATGCAAGTTATTCGTGTAATGTAGTCAGATGCAGAAATAATGCCAAAATACCAGCAATGTTTCAAGTTTAGACAAGTTGGGTGTGACCTTTCTGAAATAAAGATCTTTTGGATGTTCAGCTTGCATCAGCTCTTCGCCAATTAAGACAGCCGTTTTTGACCTCATCTTCTGATGCTGAACGGTAAACAACACCCTGAAGTTAATGGAATGTTTTCTTGGCAGAAGAAAACATCAATCTTAAACACAAACGCGGCCACTGGTAATAGAAACGTGAATAAACTCGTTATACATTTCTCCACCTTTGAGTTGGAATCAAAGTATTATATCTGTATTCGAGTGGGTAAGTTAACTAGTTTTATTGCCTGGTGCATATATTGACAGTTAGGTTAGGGGAAGTATTTTAAAAATGAGGTCAACAATGGTTAACTGTAGCTGGGAAGCCAGATGGCAAGAAATGAAGTCTATGATAGAGTGTGTGTGTGTGGGTGCGTGTGTGGGGGGGGTGAACATGCGCACTGCTGCATGTTTAGTGGGGTACATAGATCTATACTGCAAACGACAGGCCGGTGATGAGAAAAATATCTGTCTCGGAGTTTGACCATCCAAAATTTTATTTCTTCATCTGGAAAAGTGATTGTCTTTTTAAGTTAACGTTACATACTGTGATTGCGACCCACCTGAAATCGTATAAGCGTTATGGTTATTCCAGATGGTCAGCTCCCATGGTTAGTCAGTTTTTATGTCCATAGATTAATATTTGATAAATATTGAGTGGTGTTGCAGTGTGGTCCAATTGATATTTCAATATGAACAGCTAAAGAAAAGACAAACTTATTTGCCAGTTTTTTTTAATGACTAAAGATCGAAACATCGTCATGTCAGTGTCGTTTTTGTACATGTTTGTATAAATAAAAATAATAATATACGTTATAATATATATATATAAATTAATTAATGAACAAAACCAATACTTTTCAAAAGTGCTCAATATATATTAGAGCTTTTTATATTAAAATAAACATAGTTTAGTTTGAGTATCCGACAATTGTTTCAGAACTTCTTCGGCTCCTCCTCAGAGTATATCCCAACAATTGTCGGATACTCAAACTATGTTTATTTTAATATATATATATATATATATATATATATATATATATATATATATATATATATATATATATATATATATATATATATATATATATATATATATGTATATATATATGTATGTATATATATATGTATATATATATGTATATATATATATGTATATATATGTATATATATATATTAGATTTCTTGAATGTGAGATGATATATATAATTATTTCCACAATCAGACAACGCCGCAGCCCACAACCTATGAAAAGAAACAAACCGGAAGTCCTAGACTCGAGTTTCGCGAAACTCGAGTCTAGGACTTCCGGTTTGTTTCTTTTCATAGGTTGTGGGCTGCGGCGTTGTCTGATTGTGGAAATAATTATATATATATATATATATATATATATATATATATATATATATATATATATATATATTCGAACAAAAAGGCCAAAGGATGTTAGTTGGTCTCTGCTTGGTCTGAGAGACAGAGGAACCTTGAGGCCTTAAGCAGAGGGAATATATATTTCTCCACATTGCAAATCTGCGGATCAGGATAGAAACCAAATGCAACATTATTATTTCTTTTAAACTTGAGTCGTGATTATATTTGAAAGGAAAATCCCTTTGACCGAGACCACATGAATGACACTCTGACCATATGAATGACACTCTGACCATATGAATGACACTCTGACCATATGAATGACACTCTGACCATATGAATGACACTCTGACAACATGAATGACACTCTGGCCAGTGTTGAAATCGAGAACTGAATTTAGACGAAGACAAACGAGCAGACGATCACGGCCTGTGCAGTAAACGCACGCAGAACTAAGTTCACAGGTGGACGTGACGTCATATATGCAAAGGCGAATTCTGATAGCAGATCCGCCATTGGTCTCCAAGAAGCGATGGAGAGCAGTTGGGCTAAAATAATTAATTCCATAAAAAGTGTTGAAGCTTTCAAATTAACTAGTGCATATATCACAGACAGAGCGCCTCAGACATGAGTTTCAAATATGTTAGCATGAGTGGGAGCCCAGTATTGTGAAAATGGAAGTCTCTGACACGGGTATTCGGATCGGATTAATATGAGCGGCAGAATGAATTGTGAGGGTAGTTTCTTTTTTCGGTATCAGAGGAAAGCGACCAAAAACGGGCGTGCTAAAAATGGATTAACAGAATTGCAATCTTAAAAGCTTACACTTAGTAGACTTACTCATTTTCTCTCTCGCTCTTTCCGCCTATGAAGTAATTTATTATGATGTGATAAGCGAGTGCGTCACAATAAACCTAACATGTCTCGATCTTGACGTTTGTCTATATTGTTTATAAGAAATAGTATCTGTCGATTATGATTTCAGTTATACATTTCGGATGTTTCGGATGCTTCCTTGGTCTTTTGGCTAAGATCAAAGTGTAGTATCTGTTCCCACTGTCCTGTGCAGTTCTGGGGGGGGGTTAACCCCCTCCCAGGCTTTGCCTCCCCTCTTTGGGGAAGAGTAAGTTTATTGCTTACTGTCTGAGGCGCTCTGCCCAGGCAATTTTTTAAGAAACTCCGTACTCTTCCTCTAGAGTACAAATTCCCACCTTCCGACCTTGTGTCACATTCTACTTTGTGGGACGTAGATAAATAGGAGTTATACATTTCGGCGACAGGTTCCGACAGACGCATACATCGTAAGTGGCCTCAATCAAGAAAGAGAACGGCGACGAATACATTTGTATGGGTCAGCAGTGGCCTCGGTTCAGGGGCGCATTAGACGGTGTATCGTTTTCCTTTAACAACTATAAGAAACCATTACAATAACCGATTATCATAGCCGATAGCACCCTCCCCGAGAGTCCAATGTTGAAACTCCTCGGCCTTAGGCAACATATTTTGGAAGAAGGTAGGTTACCTCTATCGGGATAGAAAACTTCTCACACCTGTCAATATCCTATATCTATAAAGCTAGTATTCGCCCATGCATGGCGTATTGTTGCCTCATCTAGACTGGTGTACTAACCATTAGCCCCTCTTTCCCCCCCCCTCTCTCTCTCTCTCTCTCTCTCTCTCTCTCTCTCTCTCTCTCAGACAGGGTGCAAAAACGAATTTCTAACCTAATAGGAACCTAACTGTTTGCCAAGCTCAAGCCCCTGTCACATCACCGCAGTATTGCACTCCTGTACCTGTTTTACAAGTACTTCCATAATATGTGCTCCGATGAACTTACTGCACTTGTGCCCCCTCAACGTAATACCCTCGACCAACCTGACTAATAGCAAAATCGCATCCCTTCACTGTAGAAGTCCCTAGATATCGGAAGTTTTTCTACTATAGTAGCTTCTTTCATCTGACCGCTTGATTTTGGAATTCCCTTCATGCTTCCTGTTTCCTTGAACGTACCAATATGCAGAAATTTAAATTTATGTGAACAAACACTTTGCCGCCCAACTCCCCGTCCAGGTTACACCTCTATAGATACGGCTCCTATAACAGTAGCCCCTTACGATTCAGTTGCAATATTCCTTGTTTGGGGGCGCAACAAAAGTAAAAAGTAAGTAAATAAATAAAATAATTGCCGGAGTCGAGTCATGATGGTCGTAAGATAATTACAGACTCGACGATTCTACCACATCATAAGTGACCATTTTGGTGGGGAGCTGGGTATTTCTTACATTAACCCGACCTTGTGTCATATCTAGAAATCGTGGGGGTTTACTAAATATGAATTCTTTAAATACAGAAAGAAAAATAACGTTTATATTTTACCAAAATATTCAACATTATCTATAACCCTATAGACTTAAATAGGACCTCGAACTCATTATTACGAAAATAAATCGACGACATTGTATTGCATCCGTAAGTCTATAATCGTCTATAATTCGACTAAAAGGGTAACTCTGATAACGCGGAGTTTTATGTCTGATCTGTCTAGTAATCAGAGAGAAAAAGAGTCCGATTCTAATTTGTTTCTACTTTTATTTTTGCTCGCATACGCCTGACTGTGATGACTTCGCTATTTCCCTTGTGTATTATGTGACTTGTATATTAGTAATCTGCTTTATAGGCAAATCATATTTGTTTTAATTGTCGTTTTCACTTACACTAGTTTGGAACAAGGTTGTCAGCGCTGAGCGCTCTCCTCGGTGCAAACATTACACAATATTTCGTAATTGTGAAAATATTTAGATATGAATATTTAAATAAATTTACATTTGCTGCGTATAAAAAAGATTGGGTCCTTCAGAAAAAATATTCCGATCAGGGTAAAGTATAGTTTCAACGAAATTAAATTAAATTACATTGTATTGTTTTGAAGAACATAATGGTACGATCTACAAGAAGAACTGGTTATTTAGAATGAAATATTAAATTTATAGGAGAAAACGTATCGATTCCAAAAGTCGAGAACCCGACTGACTTCACTGTATTATATGGACAAAAACCAAGCAGAAGATTAAGTATCTTAAATAAAGTTCTGATCCGGTGTTAATGCATGTTCACCTCCCCCCTCTCTTTTTACTCGCTTCTTTTGGGAATGCGAGCTCACTTTGAAATTAGAAAAAAATGTAATCCGTTGGGTCATCTCTTGAGTTCAGGTTAGATTGTTTGAATCAGCAAAATGTGAGTTTGTAAAGCCAGTTAAATATAAGCAATAAAAAGACAAAATACAGTCTCTTTCTGTTTACAATACCTCCCTTCCTCCTATTCTGTCTTTCTCGATACAACTACGGGTTCAATAATAGTAATACTATTATTGATATTCCCTTTTGTTCATAATAGACTCTTCCAACATTTGTTATCATTTTCCATTTTTATTACTTTCTCCTGTTTATAAACAGAGAAAGAGAGAGAGAGCATATGTGTGTGTGACGGAAGCGAGAGTGATAGATACCGTATAAAATAAGGGCGAGGTGTCAAACAACATAGAGTGAGAGAGTGTGAGAGTGATATATAGTAAACTTAGTAAGAGATATGTCATTTGATGAGTTAATTATAAATTGCGACTAATTATAACAATTAAAATGGAATATTTTAAACAAAACTCGATCCCCAGATCGAGGAATATTTTAGCATGTATTTTCTGGAATTATTTTTATGAGATTCAAGCGTATCCTAAGGCCAATGTTAAAAAAAACAGTACACAGAAGAATTCGCCAAACTACACATATATATTATGCTCAGTTATAAACGAAAACAGGTAAAATATTGAACGAACTTATCTCAGACTCTGGTGATCTGCATGCCGTATGCTTTAATTTCAAGTGAGTTAAGGAACAAACAGCTGATCCTAAGTAACTCTTAAACCAAGACACCCTGAATCAAGCTATACGTAAAAATAAGAATTAAAAACATGTAAGCCACACAGCACCAAAACGTGACAAACAAGAGGACGAATTCAGTGTGGTTCACAATTAAGTTAACCGGAATATGTGTAATAAAATTACCCCGGGGTGATCGAAAAATAAAAGCTGGATAGTGAATAGAAATAATAACCAAGATAGTAACGAAATGTAGGTCACGGTGTGTTGGCATACGTCACGTTTTGAATGCGACTATGATTGTTTTGATAATTGCAAGGTTGAGGCTAAAATGTAAATTGCAGGCATTGGATTAATTTTATTTTGAAATATACTGACTAGGCAATGTATTAAAAACAATTGCAGAATTATATCATAGATCTACAGAGAATCGGTAAAAAAAGAAACATAAGAGAACAGACTTGACGATGGAAATGAGCAGACGTTCCGCCCCCCCCCCCCCCCCCGCTGGGGCTTGGAGAGTAACTATGAAGCTGAGTTTGCAAAAAGAAATCTCCATGCAATAAATTGAACGTTATATAAAAAAGACTTTCTTGTTTTCGGTTACATATATAACACATCATGAAACATCCGGAATAATCACGCTAGGCGTGTTGCTTATATTTATAAAAATTGGAGATTAAGCCATAGAATCCAAAACGCCTGAACGCGAAAAGCAGTAGAACGAATCCAGTTGGGCCGATCTCTGACATTAACTTTTTCTCACTCGCTTTCAACTTAAAGCTTAATTTTCGCTTACAGTTTTTTGAAGCGCGTATTAAATAGATAAATAAAAATAAAATCTGTTCCTAATGTTGCTGGGAAGATACTTTAATTATTCTATCGTCCCGGGAATTACCTCCTTTACCTAGATGAGAGTCAGATACGCCCTAAGATAGTAGAACTACCGCGACATATGAAGGAGGGGGGGGGCAAGGGCACTTTTTCTTACCTTGGCAGAGTTCAAGATCGACTTCGCAATCTAGTGGGTAATGATCTCTTCTCTTCTCTACAGACCCTTTCTCACACAAGAGACGTTGCTAGAAATTCCCGAGTCAAAGATGTTCGGCTGAGCTTCAATCTCTGAGTCCTCCTCGTAAAACATTCACAGAAAGCGCTTGTTTCACAACCAAAACAGCAAATAACCTTCCTTTCTTCCCCGGTGTGCATGACATAAAAAATACAGAATGTCCATGAACAAGGTTCTCTTCCAAAAAACCCTCCCCCTTTTGTAAGACACGTTACCTCAGTATTGATTCCCTGCGGGTTACACCACTTTAAAATCTAATGTCAATAAATATTTGTCATAAACCATCCTCATAAGTCATCAAATTGTTTCCATTCCATTCATTATTTTCAATCCTCTCATAATATTCATCATCGTTCAACAATCTATCAATCTCATCAATCCTTATCCTCGAGTGGCTTTTTGGTCTTGATAAATGCTGACTCAATATTTTTTTTAAACTAATAATACATTCTGGTAGAGTTTTATAACATATTTGTTTTCATTTTAAGCCCGTTGAAGAGAGATAGGACTGATTACTTCCATCGCCCACTCGTTAACCGTTTGGGTGCGGCCCGCCGAAATTTGTGACTGGCAGTCAGCCTTACGAAACCCCAAGTCTTACGACTATCAATTACACACGCATTAAAAGTCACTCTGATAATTTGAACCTTCAGGCAACCACATGAAATTATAGACTACGAGAAGAATACTAGATACGGGGCGGTTAAAATAAATACCCGTAAAGAACAGTATTTCAAAAAACGAACCGGTAATAGCTGGTGTCGTATTAGCCGTAGGCGGGCTATGATGGCTTCTCCCGAACGAGGAAGTTTACAGAGAATTACAGAGTTTACAAGCGGTCCCCAGCCGCATCTATATCCAGGTCATGAGAAGATGACATACGGCGCCGAGAATTCGCAAATGGTCACCCATCTGGAACTAACCAGACTCCACAGCGCTTAACTTTGGTGATCTAACGAGAACCGGTCTGTCAACGCGATTATGCCGTACGGTATTACACAACTTATGTCTTACGAAGATTAAAATCAACATATAACGATACAAAACCTTATGTCTAGAATCCTTATTCTTGTTATTGATTCTAGAAAATGTCTAAAATTTAAGGCTAAAGCTTCAGAAGTCTTAAGAAGAAGTTGTAATTCAGGGAATCTTCCTTTATTTGTGTCCAATGATTATTTTTTCTATTCACTATCCTCTTTTTTTTTCGATCACCCCGGGGTAATTTCATTACACATATTCGGGTTAACTTAATTGTGAACCACACTGAATTCGTTCTCTCGTTTATCACGTTTTGGTGCTGTGTGGCTTGCATGTCTAATTCTTACTTTTATAGCTTGATTTGGGATGTATTCTGATGTGCTGCTCATCCAAATTGGTTTAGGATATGTCTTTTGAGGTATTATCCATACTTAGGATCAGCTGTTTGCTCCTGAACTCACTTGAAATTAAAACATCCGGTATGCAGATCATCATCGTCGGACACACTAAGACTATTTAATGCAAATCTGAAATATTTGAATTTAGTTAGGTATTTGTATATGCTTGTATATTGATATACATAGGATTCACTTGTAAACAAATTAATCGATCATTATGAATTTTGGAACACAACTGATAGACGTAAGGGTGGGTAATGTATGCTATATTTAGTTTACTTTTATGCAAATTGGGAAAACAGGGTGTGGAAGCCTTTCATCAAAATTGAGATACCTCCAATTTTCATGAAATTTTAACAATAGGTATTAGACATCAATGTATAAATATACCCGAAATTGTAGTTTCTTTGGATTATTTTCAAAGATTTTAGCGTCATAATATGGGCCTAACGTCCTATTTGAAAACTCAAATAATTCAGCTTTGCATTGAATTTGATCCATGGTCATTGGAGACCAATTAAACTAAATTACCTGAACTTCATTTTTTTAGACACCCTAACCCAAACCCCTAACCTTAACCCTAACCCAAACCTTAACCCTAACCCTAACCCTTAAATTTGAGAAATTTTCTAAAATCAAAATCATGTAATCGACTTTGATCAACATTGGAATAAAGATTCTAGATTTTAATCTTCGAAAGGAGACATATAAAAGTGGTGCAAAACTGTTCTGTTCGTGGAATCCATTTAATCCGTCCTGAGATCGATATTCTAGTTTGTATATAAATATTAATAAATATATATCCGCCCCGTCACAAAAAAATTAGCGAGTAAAAAACTGCCAGACGAACCCATTTCAAGTGTCTAGAAGAATGAAGAAAGCAAATAGCAAGTCAGACAACCCCCGCCGTCTAAAAAGAAATTCGGAAAGAAATTTGCACTTTTCTCCGATAATGAGACGTTTTCTTTTTTTTTATTGTTTCCTGTCTTCTTGCTATAGTTTTTTTTTTTTTTTTGCTTTCTGCTTTTTTTTTAAACTTTCCTATTTTTTAAAGTTTCTTATTTTTAAAACTTTCCTATTTTTTAAAGTTTCTTATTTTTTAAACTTTCTTATTTTTTAAACTTTCTTATTTCTTTTTTTTAACTTCACTGACTGAGACTTTATTTTATTTGAATGTGAATTTTAGTGCGGACACTGGCAAAGCATAATTTTCCGTCATTTGTCACGGAGGGTGTTCACTAGTGGTTTGTATCCCTTTAGATTGTATGAATAATTGGAAAATAAAAGAAACGAGGGTTCATGTCAATGACGTGAATTTTTATTCTATCACCGTACATAATTATTATTTTTTACGTTTAATCAAAAATAAATGATTGATGTCTATATTGATTAAAGTAGTAGCGGGACCTGTGGAAATTCCACGGTTGTATCCTTCATATGTTGTACATTGCTACCGTTTGTGACATATTTCCATTGTATGGATGTCCGGCGTGAACGCAGACCCACGATATTATTGTCTCACCTATGTTCAAACTGAAACACTTATCTAAGTACTCTGGTTAATGTAGTTTCAGAATATACCTGGTCAAGGAGGTCTATCTCTAAAACCCTTGTAAGAATTTGTAACATATATCTATTCTATGGACGTCCGGCGCGAATGCAGACCCCACGATATTATTGTACTATCTTTGAAGAGAACAGATAATACACTTTGCAATATTTATTTGAAGAAAATATAAAATATTTACATTTAAAACAAATTAGGCACAAGACCATGAAAAGTGTGGAAAAAAGTGTTTTATTATTACAGTTAATGGGTGATGTATATCTGTATATTATATTTTTAAGAGCTTTTTTATCCAATTTCAAATTTGGATGCATTTGGTTACAATAGAATAAATTAATATAGTGGGAATTATTTTTCTGATTATTATTAGTATTGTATATGTTTCTAATCATCAGTTTAATTTGTTCATAAACGAAATTGATTGTTAGAACTTGCTTAATGTTTTTTTCATTTCTTAAATAATATTTTTTCTGATTTAAAAGATTAGTTTTGCGCGATTTAATAGTTTCTTAATCTTTTGCTATTTTATATTGATGTGTCCATTCACTCTTATAATTTAGAATACATGAGTTCATACTGTTAAGTGTTTTATAAAAAGAAGTTATGAATGCATTGTTGTTATGGTCAATAAGTACATTTAAACACGAATTGTTGTTATTACCTTAGGCTCATAAATGAATTTAGGTACGGAGTTATTTTGAACAATGTTTCGTAGTTTCTTATTTCATCGTTATTTTCTGCTAAAATAAGAATATTGTCAACGTAACGTGCATAAATGGAGGGTTTAGTAATTATATTAAACATTGTATTTTTTTAAGTTGTCCATTCCAAGAACCGATCCCATAGAAACGCCATCAATTTCGATATAGATGTTTCCTTTATGGCCATAAAAGGAAACTTCAGTTGTGTAAGTTAATAATAACTTAGTGTTTGATGGTTGATTTTAAGTGGGAGAAGTGGATTCTCATATCTCAATTCCCCCCCCCCCTCCCCAAATACATGACTGCTCCCTTCTCAATATCGACACATAAATAACACTATAACACTATAGTGTTTATAACACTAAATAATATACTGCAATACGAACATAAAAAAAGATTTAAAATTCTTGAAACCATCTACGTTAAAACTAGATACACTACAATTGATAAGATTAATATCGAAACTAGTTTCAACATTTTAAAGTGTCTAGCCTAGTAATGTACACTAAAAAATAATAATAATTGAAAAGAAGTCTTAGCCGTTTGACGTCATCATTTTGTAATTCTGTATTCGAATTTTACGTAATTACGTTCACATGCAACATCTCATCACTACAGACGCTCACTTTAACACTGTAAATACTAATCGTTAAGCCAAGACTAACTTCGCCCGATGATGATTTAATAAATCAAATCGAAAATACTCTCGAAAAAGAAACAGAAATATGTATGTGTATTTCGACGATTTAAATAATGTTCAAATCATTTTCCGAAAAAAAAGAGTATACACAAATAAATCTTATGAGAAAATTAAAAATAATAAATGGAATGAATAAAACTTGATTACTTATGAGGACTGTTTATGACAAATACTTTTTGACATTTGATTTCGAAACGACCCTGTTGTAATCAGCAGGGAAGCAGTCCCGCAGCATTGCGTTACACAGAAAGTTCTTGGAAAGAAACTCAGTTCATGTAAATTCCGTTTGATGTAAGGACACACGGGGGGAGGGGACGAACATTTTTTTGCAGTTGTAGTAGTAAGAAGAGTTCATGCTGTGAATGTCTTATGCTATTCAATCTCAGTCGAGACCTTCCATTTTGATAAAAATAGAGTAGAGAAAGACTAGCAACGTTTCTTCTGTAAAAAGGGGGTTGGGGTTAGGGTTAGGGTGTAGAAAACAAAATAAATCATTTCACACCAGATTACGAAGTTGATTTTGTACTCTATCAAGGCAAGAAAGAATGCTCGGGCAGCACCTCCCCACCAGATGTGGCAACAGTGCTCTGGGCAGCACCTCCCCACCAGATGTGGCAACAGTGCTCTGGGCAGCATCTCCCCACCAGATGTGGCAACAGTGCTCTAGGCAGCACCTCCCCACCAGATGTGGCAACAGTGCTCTGGGCAGCATCTCCCCACCAGATGTGGCAACAGTGCTCTAGGCAGCACCTCCCCACCAGATGTGACAACAGTGCTCCATCCTAGGGCGTGTCTGACTCTTATATAGGTAGAGGATTGCATTAGGAGTCAGGTACTTTCTAGGGTGGTTAGGGTTAGGGTTAGAGTTAGGGTTAGAGTTATATCAAGGACTTTTCAGCAACTTTACAAACATTATATATAATTTTTCATTTTGGATCTTGAGTGAAAGTCAGTCATACGAGCTTATAAAAAAGGGGGATCCTCGAGAAGGAAAGCATTAATTTCAAATAGAGCTAAAAATTATCTGAGCATTGGTGGTGAAAGGAGAGGAGCTTAGATGTAGAGGTGTTAGAGATAATCCCTTTTACTCATTGCACCACGTGCTCGACATCCGAAGAGAGAGAGAGAGAGAGAGAGAGGGGGGGGGATCAGCAACAATGTGATTACCAATTCACTTTAATGTGCTACGATAGACAGTTATATCGTTTATACAGACGATACAACTGCCCCAAAAAGGATCTAAGGATTTGGAAAATTATAGATGAAAATTAGAAAGAAAGTTTAGTCGAGAATAGATCCTTGAGGCGCGCCAGCGGTGATACTCTGTGTTTCAAACTTCTGTCCATCAAGAATTACTTTTATAGACATATCAGAGGGAAATGCTTTACTAGTTGAGAAAACATCTTTAGATATTCCATAGCTAGCAATTTTTGACAGAACCCTGTCAAAGGTGGTTGGTATTCTAGAAACAAAGACCCATCGAGAGATTAACTGATCCTTTGCAATTTCATCTTTCGTCTTTATTGTTGAAAGACTTCATGATGAGTGAAAGCATTTTTGTTTGATGTTGCAATTTACAGTAATTATATTAGACTAGCAGGGCTACACGGCGTTGCCCGGAGCAAAAGTGTAACATATTTCTATTAAAACTTTTATCTCTCCCCCGTTTTTCCTTCCCT
This sequence comes from Sepiola atlantica, assembly GCA_963556195.1. Taxonomy (NCBI): domain Eukaryota; kingdom Metazoa; phylum Mollusca; class Cephalopoda; order Sepiida; family Sepiolidae; genus Sepiola; species Sepiola atlantica. Next base: position 17,538,050 of record OY744551.1, on the reverse strand, counting down.
CTCCCTAACCCCTCTTTCTTCTCCGCTCAGTCCATTTCTCTCAGGTCATACACACACATACAGACAACTCTTCTGTAGATTCATCGAGAAATAATTCGGAATAAGACAATCAACTCCTTGGAAAAAGTTACTATACTTTAGTTAGTGGTTGGAAAACAGACCCACCCCTGACGAAATCTGCGCCAGTTTAGAGTCAAAGAATGAATAATTCTGTCTAACTTTGAGATATTATTCTACCGGAGCAACGCCGATCAAGAAAATACAATCTTTTGTCGTCTTTTTTTTTTTTGTTTGTTTCAGACTGACATTAATGCATACATACACACAGACAACTGCTAGAAAGTTACAAACGCCATTAGTATGGGCGGAAAATAATGGTGAAAGCACGATATATAAATATATATAAATATATATATATATAGATATATATATATATGTAAATATAAACATATATATATACATATATATGTATGTATATAAACATATATATACATGTGTATATACATATGTATATATATGTAAATATAAACATATATATACATATATGTATGTATATAAACATATATATATATACATGTGTATATATATATATGTATATATATGTAAATATAAACATATATATAGATATATGTATGTATATAAACATATATATACAGGTATATACATATATATGTATATATACATATATATAAACATATATACATATATATATACATACACATATATATATATACATATATATATACATATATATATAAACATATAAATATACATATATAAAAAGATATACAGGGTGGGCAAAAATAAGGGTCCTATTTTTAAAAATTCATAACTTTTTTATTTATTGATTTTTTTTGATTTTTTTTTTTAGAATAAGTAAAGGACCCCTTCCGAAGCAAGCATGAGCCGTATTAGCCCTACGGAACGTACCCTCATTTAGAAAACATTATTTTTGCTTAAAAAACTCAAAACAGTGTAAAAAACAATACTTTAGTTTTTGTAAGTTTTAAGAAGTGTTTTTCGGCTAAAATTTGTTTTGTTTATTTCAGAACATCTCGGAAGGGTCAGTCTACACACACATAAAGTTTGGTGAGTTTAACTTTTATTTTGTGGAAGTTATTCAAATTTAACTTATTCAAATTTAAAGATAGGACCCTTATTGTGGCCCACCCTGTATACCCATATAAATATGTAAAATAATGATGCAGACATGTTGAGTAATAACGCATAAGATGTCACGGGAAGGCTGAGGACATGACCCCGCAATAATGAAGAAAAGCCGAAGACTAGATAGATTGTCAATTATGCTAAAAGAACAACGGAAATGAATCGGTGACCTTTGATCGAGCCCAGGTGTGTGAGATCGACGAGTTCATTTCGGAGTATGACGTCGTAAAAAAAACCCGATTCGGTAACCTTTAAAAGAGCCCAGTGCACGAGGCCAGAAAAAGAAGGCACTCGGAGTGCAAAGTCAGAAATTAAAACGGCAGTTTTAAACGAAGGAAGAAGGAGCGCTTACGTAGCAGAGATCGAGTTGCGAGGATATAGAGAAAAACTTGTCGTGGGTCAGCCCCGAAGAGAGATTCCGCCACCAGGCCGAACTGCCGTAAACAACTGACGTGGGGATCACAAGCATCCCCCTAGATTCCGGGAGCTACTGCTACAGAACGTCTTGTGGTGTTTCCCTCTAGGTTGCAAGGTAAATCACTCTGCCTGGTTTTTGTGAAAATAACCTACGTTGGGTCGAGTCGAAAATCAACCGCCGTCAAGGTAAAGAAAGAGGTTTCTTCGCAAGACAAGGGAAAGAACAATAATGCCAAAGGACTTTTGCTAACAAAAAAATATTTAATTATATATATGTGTATACCTTACTTACATCAATTGGTGGTGAAGAATAAAGAAACAGAGTTTCTCGAGCACGTCCTTGTCTCTATCGTTCTGTTTTGTTTGATGCTACCGGATCCCCCGAAGGAACGGATATTGCAACAAATACATATATATGTATATATATATACATATACCAATATATACATATACTTACACATATACCAATATATACATATGCATACGTACACATATACTTATATATATACATATACATACACACATACGTGTATATATACACACATATACCTATATATACATATACATACACACGTGTGTGTGTGTGTGTGTGTGTGAGAGAGAGAGAGAGTGTGTGTGTGTGTGTAAATGGACACTGTTGGATAATTCTGGATATTGCAAAAGATAGGCGTAGTCTTTTGAAAAATAATGTTAGGTAAACAATCACATGTTTTTTTCTGTGAAGAGAATTTGTTAAAAATAGACGAGCTTGTGGCCATCGGCTACAAATATGGAACGCGTCGGATTTACTCACACTCACACTCGCACCCACACTCACACCCACACTCACACTTCGCAATGACTTCGAGGTGGTTTGTAAGGAATTGTTAATTACACTTTCAACATTCTCCAGGAAGGAGTTAATTGATTGAAGCCGGTTGATGATGGTTAACATTCCTTGTAATGGGTGAACACAAGTTAAGGAACAGTAACTACTAAAACACTTAATTGTTTATTTCCCGAAAAGTATTAATTAAATTAAACGTTTGGCTAACAATGAACATATGATTTATTACACACATACACACACACACACATATATATATATATATATATATATATATATATATATATATATATATATATATATATATATATATAAAATATATTACCAAAATATATTACCATTCTGACGTTTCCTCTCAGAGGGTCAGACGATAAGGCCTTAAGGTAATTTTAACAATTTTCCTTTTATTTTTTTTTTCCACTCGTCTGTTTCATTGATTTTAATAATGCTTCCTCTAAAATTAATCCTACGATTCTGTTGTACACGAAATTTACTTACATATATATATATATATATTCCGCGTATATACACACATAATATTATAAAGTGATATAATATATTTGTATTTTGATTTTCAGAATTTACTTCAACAGTGCTCAATACGCTAGTAGAGCTACGTGAGTAAGGAACGAAAATATTTCAATGGCAAGTAAGCTACGCAGAAACGTTCATGTTTGATTCTTTCATGATAATCATAATAAATTAGCCCAATGAGCTCCTGCGGGAATGAAACATGAATGTTTCTGTATAACTTACTTGCCATAGATATGAGCACTTAGAGATTCAGGATCACTTCCATTGCCTTCTTTGGAGAATTATATGTGATTTAAATCCTATCAAAATACGAAATATTTTTAATTTTTAGGGAGGTTTTGCCTTCATAGCTCCCTTAGATGACACTTAGTGATTCGGGACCACTTCCATTGTCTTCCCTGAAAAGTTCTACATCAGAATACACTTTTAATTTTTTTATGTAGGTTGTGTGACCTTTCTTTCTATAGGGAACACACATTGACATCTCGATCTATAATGTGTGTTCACTATAGAAAGAAAGGTTAGAGAATCTACATAAAATCTACAAGTTTGTTCTTAAATAAAATGTAACCTAGGGGGACAATACGAACATAACCCCCTTAAAACTTCAAATATATTCTATTTTTATCAAATTGAAATCATATGTATAACATTTTCTGGTGAAAACAATGGAGTGGTTCATAATCTCTAAGTGATCTCCTACCGTAAGGTAGCTATGAGGGTCAAACATCTTTTGAAACTTTAAATATATCATATTCTGGGGAACTTTATATCATATGTATAAAATTCTCCGGGGAAGACAATGGAAATGGTCCTGAATCTCTACGTTACCCTCTTTGTGGCGAATATCTACGTGTCTCCACCGATTTTCCTTATGAGTATTATTTAAACAAATATCTGAATTGTTTAGTTGGGAAAGTATCAGACTGAAAACATCGAGTGTGCGGTTTCGATTCCCCCCCTCCCCGATTTTTCAAAATAAAATTATATGAAATGAAAGAATATATTTTTCCTTTTGTTTAATATAATAAAATGTAAGTAAATATATATATATATATATATATATATATATATATATATATATATATATATATATATATATATATATAAGACAAACACCTCTCTGACTGTGGCTATGTCTGTCTCTGAAAACAAAGACATACTAGGGAGTGTACCTTAAATATAAGTGTATTCACATAGTGGAAATACTTCTACATCTCTAGTTGCACATTCAAGGTGCTAATGACAGTTTTCGAACATGTTACACAATGAAATTAATCTATCTATAAACGTTAGGTTAAGAATATTAACATATATCTGAATAGCTCAGTGGGTAAGATATGTAGCTGACACCATCAAGGTTGATGTTAAAGTTAACTCTCCTTAATATGATGTTGCATATGACGCTATCCCACACTCTAACCCGGGTAACCCTGCTAGTATATATATATATATATATATATATATATATATATATATATATATATATATATATATGTGATTATTTTTATTTACACAGACATGTACACAATTTTATTTTATATTATTTTTTGATTTTGATTTTGATTTTGATTTATAACGGACCCAACAACGTGACTTTCCAAAATGTAAATTGTTAATTTATGTTATTTTTTCTCCATTTCATTCTTTCCAAATATGATCTAAGGTTAAGATCTGATTCTAAATCTGCCTGATGAGATCTCAGTTTATAATAGCTGTTGATCGACATGCCAGTGTCGCAGATTTTGTACATGCCTGTGTAAATTAAAATAATCATATATAAAAGCTCTATTTGATATTGAGCACTTTTTATAAACCCGGTTGAAATTCTTTGGATTACTACCTTGTGGATGCTTTACCTGGATTATTATTATTATTATTTATATATATATATATATATATATATATATATATATATATATATATATATATATACATATATATATACATATATATATATACACATATATATATATATACATATATATATATATACATATATATATATATATATACATATATATATATACATATATATATATATACATATATATATATACACATATATATATATACATATATATATATATACATATATATATATATACATATATATATATACATATATATATATATACATACATATATATATATATATATATATATATACATATATATATATACATATATATATATACATACATATATATATATATATATATATATACATATATATATATATATATATATATACATATATATATGTATATATATATACATATATATATACATATATATATATATATATGAATTGGATATTAAAATATCGTAGATAGATTAGGTCAACAGTGTAAATCATGTAAGACATTTTATTTCTTAAACAATTTATCTAAAATAAGTTGGTAAAAACATCTTTGGGGGGATTCTGACGTAGGTGATGACGTAATTTCGGCTACCGACAGCCAAACAGACACATAATCACAATTATAATAATATATAGTGAATCTGTACGTGTGGCGTCATTAGATGTGTCCAGTAGGCTTCGTCTGTCTGTCACGCTCAAATTTGCAGTCTTATTTTGTCGGTCTGTCACACTTACTTTTTATTAGTTTTGTTCACCCCAAACGACGCATATTACCATTGGAGTGTAAGGGGCTACTGTGATAAGAGTCAGATTTATAAAGGTAACCTGGGTGGGGAGTTGAGCAGCAAGATGCTTGTTCACATTACATTTCAAATGTCAGCATGTTGGTACTGTTGGGGAAACAGGGAGCAGGAATTCTAAAAGCAAGTGGTCCAAGGAAAGAAGCTATTAGAGTCGAAAATCCTTCGGAATCTAGGGACCTCTACAATGAAGGGGTGTAATTTTGCTGCTAGTGGGGTGGGTCGAGGTATTTACGTTGACGGGGTGCAAGTGCAGTAAGTTCATTGGAGCACATTCCGTGAAAGTAAAACACGTTGTCGATGCGACACGGACTGGAGCTTAGCAGACAATGCGGACCTATTAAGTTAGAGTTTTTTTTACACCCTGTACAAGAAGGAGAAGCTAGTGGTTGGTGCACCAGCCCAGATGTGCTAACAATACTTTTAATAGCTAAATGTGTTTTTATTAGTGGCATCCAATAATCTATGGAAGAGGCTCTGTCTGTTAGTCGGTCGGGCAGGCTTAATTTCGAAATAGCATTTTAGATGCGTCCACAAATCACTATAAAAGACTTTTCAGTCGGTAGGATAGTCAGCCAGTTCGTCGGTCTGTCACGCTTAAGATTGAAATAGATATTTCATCACTAAATGCTCATATTAAATGCGTGTGTTTGAGCAAAATGACCTCAGCTATCCCTCCATGGATTTACATCCGAGTTATCTCCCTTGGTTTAATTCTCTCAACGTTAGAGAAAGAACTCTTCTATGCTAGAGTCTATAATCTCGTTACCCACGTGAGGCGAGAGACCTTATCCTTTTTCTGCTGAGTCTTTCAAGGCCGTTAAACGTTCTCCGATTGGCTGTCCATGTTTGCATAACCTTTACAAACCCTGACGTTTTCCTGGTGACAGTCGCATAGAGTTCCAGAACACGTAGTGGCAGTGTTAAAAACGATTCAAAGCAAGCAGTACCATGGAAAATCGGGGAAAAAAAGAGAGATTCCGAAAAATTAAAAAACAAAAACGTTATAGAGAACGCGATAACCAGAAAAACAAAGATTGTTTTTTTTTATAAGTTATGAATTACAAACTTTAAGATCGTAAAAAGAAAAAAAGACGTTAATCACGAGTGTCGACCATTCCGGTGCTTTCTGAATAGAGATTCAAAGACAGCTGTTTAATGCCACTGTGTCAGACAAACATACTGCCTTGTCGAAAAATTAATGATAGAAAGATATGTTCGAAAAATTAATATATTTTTGTGAGATGCGTCCTACAGGGAGGAGGATACCGCCGAATCTCAGATATGTCGCTTGTCGCTTGTCGGAGATAAAGATAGACAAAGAAGGGCAATCGAGAAAAGGTAGCAGTATGAGACTGAGGCGGTAGGAGTATAAGTTGGGCAACGCCAGTTGACCATGCTGAAGGTTCCACCTAGAAGGGGAAAATTACCTACAAATCTGAAAATTGCCAGATTGCAGAAAAACAAGATAATTAATTATTTCTGAAACCATTAATTACGCTTGTGGATGAAATGTGGATAGTCTCATCTGCGCCAGACCCACCCAATTCACAAAATGTCGGAGCGCCGTCAGCTCTGAAACTCCATTTTTGCTCGCCAGACAGAACTACGTGAGTCGGACCGGAGAAAGCGAGAGAGGGAGAAAGAGAGAGATTGAGAGAGGGAGAGCTTAGACTCTGATGTCCCCATGCCATTCACCCCTGCCCAAAACCTGTTTTATAGACTTAGCGAAAACCACCAACGTTAACGCAGTTACACTATTGCAGAGATATAGGAGACTATAAACCGGAATTCTACCACGTGTACAAAAAATGCTTCTCTAATAATTATTTCTTTCTTCTCTAAAGTATCTCGGAGTTTGCTATTGAAATGACCATTTGCTTCTTCAGGTGAGGACAAACTCAGTTGACCAACCAGAGGCAATCCTTTCGATTATTATTCACAACGTGGGGAGACCAACGAACATCCGAGGCGCTCCGAGAATCACCTACTGCCGAATTCGGTGACGTAACATTTACTTATCGATTGCTTACACATATTTCTCCATCTCCGATCACGGTAACATGTGTGCTTTCTTATTGTAACTTGGACTTCAATGTATGTATGTAAATCCAACTGTTTCTTCACTTTTGTCATTTTATCTCTTTACCGACGCACGCGTGTGTTGTCTACGGTAATACAACACATAAAATGGCGACCACCTTTGCGCCAGAAAAAATACGCGACCACGTGCTGCTAAAAGCGTTAATGGTAGGATATTCAAAAATAGTCGTAGCTTTTGAGACGCACCTTAAAAATTGTGTTCTTATTATTTTGACATAGATGATTCGTCCTATCGGATGATTCGTCCGTCGGTCGACCTGTCGCGTTGAAGTTGGCGATGCTTAACTGTAAGCATTTTCATCGCTATGCGCGCAGATTGAATGGATGCATCTTATTTTAGATGCGTCCAAACAGATCTATAAGATGTTCTGTCGGTCGGTTGCTCAGATATGACTAACTTGAATGGCATTTTTGTAGGTAGATCTGTCACGTTTTAATTTGAAGTAGTATTTTCTTTCGTCTGTGACGCTTAAATGTGAATAGTATTTTCTTTCGTCTGTGACGCTTAAATGTGAATAGTATTTTCTTTCGTCTGTGACGCTTAAGTTTGAAATAGTATTTTCGTCAGTCGGGCAGTCAGTTTGAAATAGTATTTTTGTCGGTCAGTCAGTTTGAAATAGTATTTTTGTCGGTCAGTCAGTTTGAAATAGTATTTTTGTCGGTCAGTCAGTTTGAAATAGTATTTTTGTCGGTCAGTCAGTTTGAAATAGTATTTTTGTCGGTCAGTCAGTTTGAAATAGTATTTTTGTCGGTCAGTCAGTTTGAAATAGTATTTTTGTCGGTCAGTCAGTTTGAAATAGTATTTTTGTCGGTCAGTCAGTTTGAAATAGTATTTTTGTCGGTCAGTCAGTTTGAAATAGTATTTTTGTCGGTCAGTCAGTTTGAAATAGTATTTTTGTCGGTCAGTCAGTTTGAAATAGTATTTTTGTCGGTCAGTCAGTTTGAAATAGTATTTTTGTCGGTCAGTCAGTTTGAAATAGTATTTTTGTCGGTCAGTCAGTTTGAAATTGTATTTTTGTCAGTCAGTCAGTTTGAAATAGTATTTTCGTCGGTATTTTTCTTTTTACCATCACTTATCAAGGCAAAGAACCACCCGATGATAAGGGTTGATGATACGGGAATCACCACCAGCCAAAAGATAGAGAACATTATGGAAGTACGAACATTGATCAATGGTATGAGCTATTAGATTACTTATGGGGGGGTGCATGATAAATAATTGTTGACATTGTATTTGAAGATGACCAAGTTGTAATAAGCAGGAAAGCAGTACCGCGGTAACGTGTTCCACAGACACGAAGCCCTCGCAAAGAAATTTGTGCATGGAAATTCCGGCTAACGCGAGGCATATGGAGGAAGAAAGGAAAGTTTTTTTCGATGTGTTAGCAATTTTTCTGATTTACGTCAAATCAACTCTTTTGAGATTATTTATAACGGAAATACAATATAGTTATTATAATCGATTCATTGTATACGATTAATTGAATACACGTTGCTATTCTACATCTGAAAAGGGCATTACTTTATACAGCAAGAATCTTCTCTCTCAAGTGTCTGCTTTCTGTCGATTGTAAACGATTCATTGTAGATGGTTAATCGAACACAAGTTGCTATTTTTCCCAATCGCTTGTCATACGTTTTCCCCAATGGCATTAGTACGTAGATGACGTAGCCGATCCCAAATCCGCGATGGTAACTATTAGTCGAATCACGCGCCCCGAGTAAACAAGAATGTTAATTGGAAACGCAGCGAATAAAGAGACGAATAAAGAATTAAATAAAAAAGGATTCAAAAAAGTTACGTAACAAAACGAAGATAATAAAATATTTACAGCAACTTACAAGTGGATGAACTGAGATGAACACATAAGATTCAGTTCAAGATTCTCCGAGATAAGAGTGTTCTAAAAGTGTCATGGCGTCCATCGTTTAATGACTACGCATCTGCTACAAAGGGAGACAACTCCGATTGAGGGCGTCGTTTGAAATGAAGGTTGAAAAGAAAGAGCGGTTCGTTAATGAGGTTATAGTGTTGTTGATCGATACGACTACAAATTAAAGTCCACCATTTTATTTTTATAATTTATTTTGGTTTATTGCATATCAACTCTTTTCGCGTTTATCAATCACGATTCCGATCAATCTAAAACTTTCAGTGTGAAACATAAAAATATATATGTTTGTGTGTGTGTGTTTGTGTGTTATCGTTATGGTTGTAAAGGGACATGTGATAAGGTATTTATCTAAGCTCCAATGCTAAAGTTCTTTCCCTTAGAAATAGAACATTCTGAAGAAACTAATTATCGCTTTAAACGATAAATAAGATCTATTTCTATCTCATCTCAGATAGCTATCACAGTGGCAACATCGATTTGTTGTGAGCTTGACAGTCAATGGTTCGGTGTTAGATTTATGCAACCGACAGAACAGTTTATATATATACATATATATATATATATATATATATATATATATATATATATATATATCAACATTGATGATTCTTGAAAATAAAACATATATATTAAAATGATATTTATAAAAAATAATAATTATATAAGTATATATATATATGGGTATAATTGCATATATATATATTTATATATATATATACATACATATTTATATATATATATATATATATATATATATATATATATACATATTTATATATATATATATACATATTTATATATATATATATACGGGTATAATTGCATATATATATATATATATATATATATATATATATATATACATATTTATATATATATATATATATATATATATATATATACATCAACATTGATGATTTTTTAAGATAAAACATATATATTAAAAATAATAATAATATATGGGTGTAATTATATATATATACATATATATACACATATAGAGAGAGATAATTATAATTATAAATATATATATATATAATTATAAATATTAATTATTATCGTCATACGTATAGGTTTCATCCTTCCGAGAATCGTCAGTGTAGAGAAAGTTATTTATACCGGCCACAGGATTCGAAACCTAAATTCCGACACCTTAACCCACTTGGCCACTATAAATTATCTGATAAATCAGCGAGAGTTTTAAACCTGTTATAGGTAGTCGTCGTCAAGAGTTAAGCCCTCTTGTCTCCTAAAATAGATTATCTGCCCTTCTCTATTGTGTTAATAAATTACCTTTTTTGTCTTTTAAATCGGCCATTTGATTGGCTCAGAAACTTTGCATCTTGACTAATCACTAAGCATTCTATTTTGCGGGATATTTGCGAAAAGACCAAAGTCCCGTTCTCTCTTGACTTTATCTTTTTTCGCACAGGACGTATTTATAGTGTCCTCCTATTTCACAGATGATGGCATACTTAAACGCATAAGTTCTTTTGAGAATGCTGGCATACTTAAATGTAGCAATATTAGAGACGAGTATGTAAAAATAGGAGTATTATGGTAAATTTCCACGTAGGGTTAAAAAGTTAAATAGAGTAGAATTTTCCATTTAAAATTAGAAGAAGGCGACGTGTCCTGGCTGTGACGTCACTGGCACAGTAAGCGGATGTTGCAAATTGGAAGAGAGAATCGGGTGTCTTTGGTTTGCGCCACCAGGGAAGGTGGTTGAGACTTCGGATAGCTTTTGGGAAGGAAGTGGGGGTTGTTTTATTTGTGAAAAAACAAAAATACCTCAAAGACATTTTTAAAGCCCAATTGTATTTGTTGATTTGCTTCGTTTTTAATATCGTTCACAAAAACGACTATTGAAAAGAAGAAAGACTCATCTCATGTCTTTCAATCGTAGGTGTGTCCCTTTTCTTCCTGGGAGTCTTATGGACTGCTCTGCTCTTGGGGAGAAATCGTCTCTGAAACTTCTTGGTATTTCTTTCTCATCAAATCTTTCTTGGAGTTCATACATTAGATCCATTGCTCTTTCTGCTCTCTCTATCGCTCCAAACACATTCTTACGCCTGAAGCTATTCTCTATTTCTACAAGTCTACTATCAGACCATGTATAGAGTACGGTTGTCATGTTTGGGCTGCTGAACCTCTGTGCCATTTGAGGGTTCTTAGTAAGGCTGTGATGTCGCTGTTACAGGAAGTGGGGGTAGCTAATTTGGGTCTTTTTTCTCTGAACTCCCAGAGAAAGCGTGTACATGTATGATCTGAAGAATGAATGAAACCCTCAAAAGATATTCAGGCTCAATTCTATGAGTTGATGTTGTTTTTTTTAATAACGTTCGTAAAGGCGGATGTTGAGAAGAAGAAAACAATGACAGAAAGAGGACGAGATGGAAAACTTGACTGCCACGTCAGCACCAAAACCCGACAAGTGAATCCCGTCAACAAAATGGACGAATCGTAGAGATTGAAAAGAACACACCGTATTACATAAACGGACAGTATGATGTACGTCATTGTTAAAAAGACAGTATCAGATAAGTCGGTATTTTAATTAAACTATAAACACTTTCTTTGCAAAATGTTGTGAAATGTTGGTTGGGAATTTGGTTCTTTTCTCACAAAAATGATGTGAAAGATCAGCTGAAATGGAAACTTAATGAAGAATATACACAGGGAAGTGATTAATGATATATGAATTAGAATTATAATAAAGGAAATGTCTTGCAAGCGAAGTATGTTTGCGGCTTAATTATAAAGATCAACAAATCTTATACTGCGCATATGCGTCTGTTTCAGTATAACAGCAATTGCGTCACAAGGACGCCTCTGTACGCGGACGAAAAATTAAGTGCCTGGTGATTGGTCAACGAAAATTGTCTTAATAATAAATGGGTCTATTTTAAAATACAAGGGAGGTAAGTTATTAACATAATATAAAAGGGAGATAATCTAGTTAGCAGACAAAAGAGAAATCTATTAATATACTACGTTTTTATATTAGCTGATGCTTAGAAAATAACAAATTAGTTTAATTTACAAAAAATAGTTGTCTATTGGAATTAGTAGCGAATCTATGGGACTCACAATCCATATAATATGGGGGTGAATTGCTTCTTGGGGGTTTCATGAGCCCAAGCACCAGCACTGCTTGGATATTATAAACAATTCCAGTCAAAACAGTTATATTCCGAAACAACAAAACTTACCTTATGCAAGAACTTCTGGGGTTAAGTTTCCAAATAAAATGTTTGTTTTAGAAAAGAAAATCAGTTAATACCTTGCAAAGAAGCGTCAGTTAAGATGTTACACTTGCAAATCGCCATCTTGAAAAGTTTACAGATGCATAAAGCGCCACCAAGCGGTTTTTACTAGCAACTAAAACGCCAAATAATAAATTCATACTTCTAGTTAGTATGATGAAATAAAAAAGCAAAATAATTGGCCACATGAAAGAAATAAACCACAATAAAAAAGCAAAATAATTGGCCACATGAAAGAAATGTTTTACTTCGGGGCGATTTCACTTTAGGGTTCCCAATTCCAACATCGCCGCGTGTTGCCAGCCTCCTCTAATTGTTCGGTTTGCACAGGTTTCTAATTCTAGTAATTCTAACAACACAAATGAAACCCCCCTGCCCAAACCAAGTAAAAGACCATACCCTTTAATGACCTCAATACTAATCCATAAGTTAGCGGTGAGGGTCACCAACTTTGAGTCTTCATTCACCTCAACATGGAGTAAAATCGTACGGTAGTATCGTTATGATGTTTATTTTAATGCTTATTGGTGTTTATCGTCGTTAAATTGAATCATTCAAAATATTTCCTTTTTTCACCTAAGATCTTGTATGGCGACCATGTTTGAATCAGAACCGTAAACGGAACTGGTGCCTTTATTTCTAACATGTAATACTACTTCTACTACCACTACTACTGCTACTACTACTACTACTACTACTACTACTAATAATAATAATAATAATAATAATAATAATAATAATAATAATAATAATAATAATAACAACAACAAAAAACGATTAATCAGTAGACTATGCATTAGCATGGTCCGAGTTTACCCGTAGGACTTTAAAAACTATAAAAACAAATGTTTAGTTAAACTTTAAAATATCAGTAAAGAACAGGAGCTTATCAATGGAAAGCGCTAAGTCATCATCATATATATATATATATATATATATATATATATATATATATATATATATATATATATATATATATAATTAACCCCGGCCGAAATTGAGATCATCACAGCACAAACACGTGAAAACCTCCCACGCAATAATTTGAAACACGACTTGTTGGGGTCCTCCCCCCTCCCCTCTCATGTCCGATGTCACCGTTATAGACAAAGCCCCAACTCTGTCCCCCCTCCCCCTCCAATGTATTTTCAATTTTCAATCTCCCGTTAAAGTGAAGTTAAAACTTATGCCATTTGAATTCCATCGCCAGCCCGATGAGTTGGTCGCTATTTGCGCCAATGAAACAAAACTTGTTTTGTCGCAACTAATGGAATAAAATCAAAATATATATATATATATATATATATATATATATATATATATATATATATATATATATATATATATATATATTATTTTTTGATAATCAGAAATAACTCCTCAGTCCACACACATTATGACAGCCACAAACGGAAATTTTTAGACTCATGTTTCGTCGTAGAGGTTTGCACTAGGCTGTGATTCTAATCTTGCTGTCCAACATTGAACAAAGTCCTTGCAATTTGGATGATTCTCCTTCTTTCGTTCAGACGAGAAGATGCAAACCACAATTGACTATTCGCTGTAGTTTGCAGGTTTTCTAATAACTCTAAGACTTTCGTGTGCGCGGCGTGATGGCAGAAGTGCCACAGTTTTCGCCTTGCGTACAAATATTTCGGATTTTAAATTCTGAGTTCGGATGTGTTCTACTGACGAGTGTAAAGAAGGGCGAAACTCGAGTGAAGGACTGTGTCTGTCATGGTGTGTGGGGTAGGCCATGTCTGATTGTGCAAAAAAATACCTCATATTCAATTTCTACATATATATATATATATATATATATATATAATGCACGATATATCATAAAAATGAAATGCCGTGACAGACAAGATGTGTGAATTTTCACACACAGACACAGACACAGACACAGACACCCATATATATATATATATATATATATATATATATATATATATATATAGGGTGGGCAAAAATAAGGGTCCTATTTTTAAAAATTTATAACTTTTTTATTTATTCATTTTTTTAAAATTTTTTTTTTAGAATAAGTAAAGGACCCCTTCCGAAGCAAGCAAGAGCCGTATTAGCCCTAAGGAGCGTACCCTCATTTAGAAAACATTATTTTTGCTTAAAAAACTCAAAACAGTGTAAAAAACAATACTTTAGTTTTTGTAAGTTTTAAGAAGTGTTTTTCGGCTAAAATTTGTTTTGTTTATTTCAAAAAATCTCGGAAGGGTCAGTCTACACACACATAAATTTTGGTGAGTTTAACTTTTATTTTGTGGAAGTTATTCAAATTCAAGTTATTCAAATTTAAAGATAGGACCCTTATTTTGGCCCACCCTGTATATATATATATATATATATATATATATATATATATATATATATATATATATATATATATATATATATATATATATATATATATGGGGGGGGCAATAGACATTTATTGATCGACAAAAGCAATAGAAAACCACAATAAAAGCAAAATGTAGGTTATTTGGCTTTGCTTGTTTCAAACAATTATTGGCTATTTTTGTTTTCAAATAAAGCGTGTATTCCCCCCCCCCTCATCCCACAAAAAAAATGGCATCGATGGAATCGTTAGTAAAATTCGCAATCTTTTCTGCACTCCGACCAAATTTGTTCTTTGTTTTATTACTGTTTAAAATAAGAATCACCCCTGGATGATGCGACGTGCAAAATTGCTAATAACTCGGACACAAATCTTTTGCTGGCACTGCCATAATTTGGGCGAACTTTCTGGACTTCGTGCTGAAATTAAAGTGCGGTATCTGATCTGTCCTTGGTTAGGAGAGGTACTTTTTGACTAAGAATTTGTTTTTTGTCCCATCCAGACTGCCCCTCTTTTGGAGAGCTGGATATCCACACATAAAAAAGGAGCTTTGCCCTCGTGTGAAGACAAAAAAAATAGTTCTGGAATAGTCTGACTGTTGTTTTGATAAAGAGTGTCTAAAAGAAATCTGGGGTGGTTATGGTTCGGTGAGTTTGAAGTCTATTCATTCCCTTTACTGATTAGACGATAACCAAGATGTTCTTCCATATCATTGAAAATCGATAAAATACACTGTTGGACATCCGTGACTGAAACTTGGTGGACAAGTTAGACATTAGAAGTTAGACATTTATTTGTTCCGGACAGGATTGTGAATTTATTAACCATTCCATGGGTAGCATTTCGGGAATTTCTTTTTCATTTTCGGTCAACAGCGTGTGCATATTGGAAATGTCAAAGCAAATCTCTATCAACCGAAAACGTGAGTCAAAATTCCATGGCAAAATTCTAGGTTCTTCTGTATTATTAGGCAGATGAAATCTTCATTTTCATTTTAGAAGAGTCAGTTGAAAGGGGAGATAATTCAAACCGTTTTTTTTTTGTTGTAACTATAACCCTAACCCTAACCCATAAAGAAAAATCCAGAGAATTAGAAAGAAAATAATTTTTTAAAAGGGCACTTATGCAGTTTACGGACCAGACTGAAATAATAACGTTATAATTTAGAAAGCCATTCTTAACATGGGGAGGTTGGCGTTGATTAACTATTATGTTTACTAAATTGTTAGGTGAAAGAACAGAATAGTTAATCAACCCCCACCTCCTCGTGTTAAGAATGACTTTCTAAATTATAGCGTTATTATTTCAGCCTAGTCCGTAAACTTCATAAGTACCTTTGTTTTTTTTTCTTACTACATCTCTGGATTTTTCTTATGGGTTACAACAAAAAAAAACAGTTTGAATTATCTCCCCTTTCAACTGACTCATCGAAAATGAAAATGAAAATGAAAATGTCTAAATTCTAGCAGCATCGCTTTAAGTTGTATTTGTAAATCAACTTTTTGTTTTAATGCTACAGATTTGACCGAAAACCTTTCAGCTTTACACACTTTCATAAGTGTAGTATCTGTTCCGATGGATACTGCACCCCATAGACTGCTATTGTCTTGGCCTTCGGGGCTTGATTTACGCCGGTCTATGGGTCTGTCCTGTGCAGTTCTAGGAGGTCCACCTTCCAAGGCTTCGCCTCCCCTCTTTGGGGAGGAGTAAGTTTATTGCTTACTCCTGGAGAGGAGTATTGATTTACTCCTCTCCAGGAGTTAGGCACAAGGCCAGTTTTTATCTTACTCCCACAAGTAAGATATGACCCAAGATCGGGTCGGGAAAGTGGGGTTTAAAAATTGCCTGGGCAGCCCCGTCGGCATTCCCCGGTAGGGGCGCCCCAGACAGTAAGCAATAAACTTACTCCTCCCCAAAGAGGGGAGGCGAAGCCTGGGAGGGTGGACCTCCTAGAACTGCACAGGACCAGTCTCGTGCAGTATTCATCGGAACAGATACTACACTTTGATCTTAGCCAAAAGGCCAAGAATGTAAATCAATACACACTTTCATTATGAAAGTCAACTAGCAAGAAACAGAAAACAATGAGCGATTAGCAAAACTGAGAACACGTTTTTTGTCGACAATCTTCGGCAACACCATCTGCTTTTTTCCGGAAATACACGAAAATTCACGAGAACGAAAATGTTTTTTTTGTTGTTTTTTTTTAATTTTATTTAAGTTAGTGCATTACTGTTTATCCTGGGAATCCAAAAAAAAATTCGCTCGGCACTATTTCAAAACACCTTATCGCATAAAACCGTTATGTTTCGGGATTTTTTTAGATAGATATTAATAATGTGTATTATTCGTATTATTCGGACTACTATTCTCATTTTGGCTGTTATTTTCACAACGTCTCGGCCGATGTAATCCCCGACCTTCTTCGGGTGCATATTTTCGAACTTGTGAAACTTTATGTCGAATTCGTAACCATATACGAAATTTCGAACTAAATATTTTCATAAATATTGAAATAAAGATTCCCGAGTCCGACCATATGAACTTGAAAAAGTTTGAAGGTTACATCGACCGAAACATTGTGAAAATTACAAACAATATGAGAATAATAGTCCGAATAATCCAAATAATATATAAAACTAGTATATTTATATTATTAAACGACGCAAGTTATAGCAAGTTAAACGTACACGCGAAATGCAGAAAAAAAGACTCGTCGTTACATTTTTAGTGGGCGATGTATAACTTGATCAAACGAGATGCAAAGAGAAATAAATCTGTTCGAATTTAACCCCGAAATTATTAAAAATGAAAATAAAAACTTTGTAAAATATGTTAGATGGCGAGAGTTATCTCCCACGTGACATAGTACGAACAGATTTATCTCCCTTTGCATCTTGTTCGATTTATTTATATATCGACCATTATTCAACATGACAAGTATTTTTCAGCATTTCGCGTGTACGATTTAACTTACATACTCTTTCTTCACTAAAACATTAAATGTAGTGGTGTTATGCAATAATACGTTTCTTTTAATGTTGTGAATCGTTTCATGTATTCATTTATGTTTTGATGTTATGCTTTGAATTGCAGGTTATTGAAGTTATGTTGAATATACAAATTGAAGAAAGTGTAATCACATAACAAGATTTACATAAATGTTGGCGGGTACAGAATATTAAACGAGTCAATAAAAGTAAGAGGTTAATTTCTAATAAATTGTCTACTGAAAAGATCTTCTTTAAACTAAGATTTATCGAAGGAGTGTCGTTAGAATGTTTTACCTTTAGGTTTATTTGTATCGAAATAGTAAGATTACCAGATTGTAGAATCGTTTCTTTTTCATGATTTAAACATACTTTTAGACTTTTTGTATCAATTTGTTTATCAATTTTATAATAACTTATTTTGTCCGATTTACCCCAGATTCCAATTGTCCCATTGTTCCACCATATTATACTAGACGGTTTCACCTGATTATGGTCAAAATTTCTAGTAGAATTCCGTTTCAAACATTCCTTTCAATTGCAGAAACCTGTTGTATATCATTACGGAATACTGTAAAGATATATAAAGAACACTAAAAAGACCGGAGATCCTTTCTAAGCCGAACAGCAGATGGTTTCCGTATTCTAGACATAACTCTGGTGCGCCCCATTCCTTAGCATACCATCCAAGCAACAAACCCTCTCTTTAAAAAGATATCGTACACCTGGAGTGTGTTCAACGGTTTGCAACCAGGATCGTGACGGGATTCTCTTACCTACAAAGAATGGCTTCAAAGACGAAATATGTCTTTACTTAAGCAGCGAAGGATGCGAGGGGACCTGATTCTGGCAGACAGCATCATCAACAGCAATATAAATCTACCTTTAGAGGATTTTGTCACACCAACACCTAGTCGCGATCTCCGCGGACACCCGCAGAAGATGTACCATCGTTGCTTTCGTGTCAACAGAAGAAAGGCAGGATCGTTGCTTTCGTGTCAACAGAAGAAAGGCAGCATCGTTGCTTTCGTGTCAACAGAAGAAAGGCAGCATCGTTGCTTTCGTGTCAACAGAAGAAAGGCAGCATCGTTGCTTTCGTGTCAACAGAAGAAAGGCAGCATCGTTGCTTTCGTGTCAACAGAAGAAAGGCAGCATCGTTGCTTTCGTGTCAACAGAAGAAAGGCAGGATCGTTGCTTTCGTGTCAACAGAAGAAAGGCAGCATCGTTGCTTTCGTGTCAACAGAAGAAAGGCAGCATCGTTGCTTTCGTGTCAACAGAAGAAAGGCAGGATCGTTGCTTTCGTGTCAACAGAAGAAAGGCAGGATCGTTGCTTTCGTGTCAACAGAAGAAAGGCAGCATAGTTGCTTTCGTGTCAACAGAAGAAAGGCAGCATCGTTGCTTTCGTGTCAACAGAAGAAAGGCAGCATCGTTGCTTTCGTTTCAACAGAAGAAAAGCAGCATTCTCTGTCCGTGTTTCGACTCCGTGAAACAACCTGTCAGAGGAAGTCGCGATGATTGTACCATATCTAAGTTTAAATTCGCCATGGACAAACATTCAGACGGTATATAGATGCAATATCTTCTGTCTTTTGACATGGCTTGCTGCGCTTTGCTATTTTTTTTTTTTGTCTATATTGCGTGATTGTTTGAAAATAAGTCTACAAAAGAAACCCGGAGCAAATAATGGGGTTTTATTTGCGAAGAAGGAAGAAATCAATTCTACACAAATCATGGCGGCGGTTGTAACAAAAAGAGAAAGAGAGACTACGACTGTTATGACGTGTCAACAAAACTGCAGCTGTTATAAGACGAAGAATCCTTGTCCAGCTCTACAACAAAACTGCAGTTGTTATAAGACGAAGAATCCTTGTCCAGCTCTACAACAAAACTGCAGTTGTTATAAGACGAAGAATCCTTGTCCAGCTCTACAACAAAACTGCAGTTGTTATAAGACGAAGAATCCTTGTCCAGCTCTACAACAAAACTGCAGTTGTTATAAGACGAAGAATCCTTGTCCAGCTCTACAACAAAACTGCAGTTGTTATAAGACGAAGAATCCTTGTCCAGCTCTACAACAAAACTGCAGTTGTTATAAGACGAAGAATCCTTGTCCAGCGCTACAACAAACCGGCTTTTTTAAAGCCGGCACAATGTTACACGCTTTAAACTAACTCAATCCGAGGGTTTATTTCTACGTAAGAAAATAATGAATAAGCATTAACTGGATACTCAGAAACAAGGCTAACAGAGGGTGACATACTTCCAGTTTCTAGATAATGCGTGTTGGAGCAGTGGTACGCGCCTCGGCTACTGAGTCGAACATAATTTTCGTATCGTGGCCGGCGGTGATTGTCTCTTTATATACTAACAATTGCAGTTTTAGCATGAAACACTAATGTATATGGGCTTATTTTGAAAATAATATTTATTTATAAAAAAAACAACATTTTTTTCTCGTTTTTTTTTTACCCCATCCCTCGCGATAATTCTCATAGCATCTTTATTATATTTTTTACACAATACCTCGATATTTGGCTCTGTTGAGCGAGGTACGAAACCGGTCAGCTGCCCTTTCATCTTTTTAATTCTTAATTCATCATGATTAATAAATATTGTCTCTTTCATGCCAATATATATATATATATATATATATATATATATATATATATATATATATATATATATATATATATATATAAAAGTTGTTTGTGTGTTTGTATGTGTGCCGCGACATCACAGTTAAACGGTTGACATGGAAGCCAAACTAACCGCAGATTTGGAATCAACACCTTTGATCCGATGTCTTTATCGATATCAGAAGTTCTTGGACTTCTTTTTAAAAACATTATTTAAGACTAAAAGTACGTAAAAATAACTGTATCGAAGAAATGGCAAATTGTATTGAACCAACATTGAAATATCTTTACCCTAAATGAGATTTGTCTCAAATATGTAAATGAGTCTACTGATCTTGATAGTAAAGTTTGAAAACAAACTTGCACAGAGTGAATTAAATTAAAGGTGCGAATCAGGAACGCCTGACAAGATGCAAGCAATCTGGAATTCAAATCTTCCGACCAAGATGAAACGTGACTTCTTTGAAGCAATTGTTACATCAGATCTGGTCTATGGAAATAGCACCTGGACTTTTACCAAAAGATCGGAAAAGAAAATTGACGGTGTGTACATCAATATGCTAAGTGCTGCTTTTAACATCCCCTGGGGGCAGCACCCCAAGAGAGAGTAACTCTACGGATACCTTCCTCGGATTTCAGCCCTGGTCAAAGAGAGAAGAACCAGATTGGATGACTAAGGATGCAATCGTCAATGTTCAGGGATGTGGTTCAGTGGGGAGACCGCATAGAACCTACGCCAAGCAACTAGCAGAGGACTCACAGTGCACCTACCTGGTGTGATGGAGGATAGAGCGAGATGGTGTGCAATAATCAAGAAGATCCGAGGCACTCCCACGACAAGATAATGATGATGAAAAATAACATTAGTAGCAAATCTTCCTCTATTTTTAACGCTCCGTTTCTAGCCAACTGAACAACTTACTTACTTATAATCTGAGCCTTTTCACTACTAGTAAAAAAAGATAAATAAATAAACATATAAGTCAAGATTATTTTTAGTCGAATCATCGTACGTATTTAACATTCGTTTTTTTTTGTCATTAGAAACAGAACTTTTCTTTGTATCTTTATTTATTTTAGACAATCACAATATTTTACGTCTATGTGAATGCGAACTCATAATCATTATAAGTAGGTTAAAAAGACAAAATATTTTCGTTTGTTCGGTGGCCGTGTGGATAAGCGTTCGCTTCCAGTTAAGTTTCATACCATCTTTCAGGGTTCAAATTACACACTAGACAATTGTGGGGTTTGTTTTATAACGTGCCGGTTATTTCCTAGCCGATAACCATCATCGTAATAAACTGAATATTTTTTTGTTTATTCAGATTTAAAGTAACGTGCTGAAAAGTCAACTTTGAGCAACCCGGCATTGGCGCGTACTTCAGCTAATTATGTTCTAAATCGATGTTTGTTTGATTTTGTGTTTGTTTTGTTTTGTTTTTTTTTTAACGTTCGTGTCATCAATTTCTGAGTTTCCGAAAATAGCCGATGATTTTCGTCAAAGATTCGTGATAAAAAAAAACATGTTTCTAATCCGAATAAGTCGAAAAGATTATCTTTGACGAAATTCTGAAAACAAAGATTTTCGAAAATGAATTCAATGAATTTTAGAGTTAAAAAACACTCTTCTTATAAATGATAGATTTTTCTTGGCATAACAATCCTCAGTAACTACAGTAAATATGATTCTAATTTTGTGTTTCGAAATTTTTGAGATGATAATTTGTATTATTTGGATTATTCGGACTACTGTTCTCATCTTGGTTGTCATTCTCACAACGTTTCGGCCGATGTAACCTCCGACCTACTCCAGGTGCATATTGTCGAACTTTGGAATCTTTATGTCGAACTCGGGAATCTGTACGAAATTTCGAACGGAACCCTTTATTTAATCCAGAAAAACTCTTAAATATACTTACATATCAGTCAACAATAGATATCTTCATAAAAAATTACGGAAAATTATCGAGTAGAATTTTAATTAAAAATAAAAATCAATGTTTTCGTATATTTTATAGTTTTATGGGTATATATATACGAACAAACTGATTTTTATGCTTAACTAAAATTTTACTTGATAATTTTCTGAAATTTTTCGTGTAGATATCTATTTTTACCTGATACGTAAGTATATCAAAGAGTTGTCCTGTTATTTTGAACTGCCACCTGTGTATTTCTGTCAATAAGCACCTAAGAAACTTTATGTCGAACTCGGAAATCGATACGGAATTTCGGGTAAAAGTTTATTATTGCCTGTAATAAGGATTGAACCTTGACCTCCCTCTTCCCAGAAGACTATCATTTAGACCTGATTGCTAATCAATGTGCCGTACAGAAGATAGACATTGAAATTGACAGTCTACTGGAGTTTGAATGTGCAATCTTTACTAACAGCTGATAATAACATAACACTTCTACCTGGTCATGACTGACGGAATGAGAACAATCTCCCCTCGTGGATCGAATAAAGCGTTGAGTTCGAAATTCCGTATAGGTTCTCGGGATCGACATAAACATTACCAAGTTTGGAAAGATGCACCTTAAAAAGGTCAGGGTTTATATCGGCTGAAACGTTGCGAAAATAACAACCAAGATGAGGATAGTCGTCTGAAGGACTCATTTATTTTCGTTAAAACTTTAAATATTTCTTTTCTCTTTGACGTCTACATATCATGAAATTAGAATCTTATTGACTGTAGTTACTGGGAATTGTTATATCAAGAAGCACCGAATGATATCGTGTGTCCAGCGTGAAGAAAACGGGATCAAGAAAGAAGCACCGAATGATATGGTGTGTTCAGCGTGAAAAAACAGGATCAAGAAAGAAGCACCGAATGATATGGTATGTTCAGCGTGAAGAAAACGGGATCAAGAAAGAAGCATCGAATGATATGGTATGTTCAGCGTGAAGAAAACGGGATCAAGAAAGAAGCACCGAATGAGATGGTATGTTCAGCGTGAAGAAAACGGATCAAGAAAGAAGCATCGAATGATATGGTGTGTTCAGCGTGAAAAAAACGGATCAAGAAAGAAGCATCGAATGATATGGTGTGTTCATCGTGAAAACGGATCAAGAAAAAGCAGGCGAAATGTGCGAAGCAGCGCTCGTATTTTTTTTTTGTACAAACGAAACTCAATTTATTGAGCAGCGAAAGACTAAATAACACACGTGTCAATCAGATTTATCTCCCCTTTTTTTAATCAAAATTAACTCTAAGCTCAACTTCAACTGTGCAAAGCTATTCCATGCTGATATTAAAAGGGAAAAAAGTGAAGGAAGTTCGATTTGAATATCCTGGGAACTGAATGTCTAAGTGAGAAAACGTGCGGATTTCAATAGCAAAAAAAAGAGGAATGATGAAATAAAACCTACATTATCTGAAAGTCATTGAGATGTATATATCCTATATATAAAATAAAGTTAATCTTTTTTTCGTAGTTTTGTGAACAATAGGCGTTTTACTACAAACTACATAAAATAATCTGCTGTGTGAGTCATATAAGGTAAATTATTGGTCTTTATTGTTAAAAACAACAACAAATAATTTCTAAATCGATTTCAGCTATTTTTATATTTAATCCTGATCAGTATTATTTTCTATTAGTCATAAAGGAAGGCGGGTGAATTCTTACTCCTACAGTAAGAAACGCTTATATCGTTACCCAAATTACCTACACTAATTTAATAACTTTAAAGTGAAAGTTTAAAATTCTCTGAAGTCCTGAAGGTTCGGAAATACCCCCCCCCTCTATCTGAGGTCAGCGCGTGTCAATTATGGGCTGGAATGTTTCATACGTTCTTGGAACAAAGCAGGTTCTCTAGGAAATGATGAGTTAATGAAAAACGA
>OY744551.1:17453345-17508345 GCA_963556195.1 Sepiola atlantica | reverse complement strand
AATTAATGTAGGAAATTATGAAATCGGATGAAACTGACTGATAATTTCCGAAAACACGCATCAATTATTGAGATAAAGCGTGACCATATGGGAATTCTATATAGCGCTTGTATTTAATGACCTATAATTACTGAAGATGCACGGGGAAAATACAGTTTATTTTATTATATAGATTAAATGGGTGGCATTTTGGGGGAATGGGCATAACCCTGTATTATTAGAATAGTATCTATACTTGAGTTTATTTGCCTCCTCTCTTGAGGTTAGACACAAAGTCAGGGCGAGGTTTTGAAAAGCTAGCGCACTAGAAGAAGCAGACTCTTGCCTACAAAAGACAATATTTGAGCAGCCTCGTCGATGGTTAGCAATAAACAAACTTCTTCTCAAAGAGAGAATGTAAAGTCTGGAAAGGTTTAGCAGAACCACACCTCAGCCTGATAGCAACAAAGCCACTGTCAGATTGAGTGTCGAAGACGTATCATCAACTGGTATGAACAAAGTCTATGCAAGCTGTGTCAGATAAGTATTTAGAATTGAAATGCATACAATAAGCTTTGGAGTAAAAGTCGTTAAATAAAAATGAAAAATCGAAAATTAATCTGATAGACAATAATAACCTTTGATATTCAATGATTAATTCCTTCACTTTGATTTAGTATGACATCATTGGAATGATCATTTAGGATGATATTATTGTAATGATCATTTAGTATGACATCATTGGAATGATCATTTAGGATGATATTATTGTAATGATCATTTAGGATGATATCATTGGAATGATCATTTAGGATGATATTATTGTAATGATCATTTAGGATGACATCATTGGAATGATCATTTAGGATGATATCATTGTAATGATCATTTAGTATGACATCATTGGAATGATCATTTAGGATGATATTATTGTAATGATCATTTAGTATGACATCATTGGAATGATCATTTAGGATGATATTATTGTAATGATCATTTAGTATGACATCATTGGAATGATCATTTAGGATGATATTATTGTAATGATCATTTAGGATGATATTATTGTAATGATCATTTAGGATGATATCATTGGAATGATCATTTAGGATGATATTATTGTAATGATCATTTAGGATGATATTATTGTAATGATCATTTAGGATGATATTATTGTAATGATCATTTAGGATGATATCATTGGAATGATCATTTAGGATGATATTATTGTAATGATCATTTAGGATGACATCATTGGAATGATCATTTAGGATGATATCATTGTAATGATCATTTAGGATGATATCATTGGAATGATCATTTAGGATGATATTATTGTAATGATCATTTAGGATGACATCATTGTAATGATCATTTAGGATGATATTATTGTAATGATCATTTAGGATGATATCATTGGAATGATCATTTAGGATGATATTATTGTAATGATCATTTAGGATGATATTATTGTAATGATCATTTAGGATGATATTATTGTAATGATCATTTAGGATGATATCATTGGAATGATCATTTAGGATGATATTATTGTAATGATCATTTAGGATGACATCATTGGAATGATCATTTAGGATGATATCATTGTAATGATCATTTAGTATGACATCATTGGAATGATCATTTAGGATGATATCATTGTAATGATCATTTAGTATGACATCATTGGAATGATCATTTAGGATGATATTATTGTAATGATCATTTAGTATGACATCATTGGAATGATCATTTAGGATGATATTATTGTAATGATCATTTAGGATGATATCATTGGAATGATCATTTAGGATGATATTATTGTAATGATCATTTAGGATGACATCATTGGAATGATCATTTAGGATGATATCATTGTAATGATCATTTAGTATGACATCATTGGAATGATCATTTAGGATGATATTATTGTAATGATCATTTAGTATGACATCATTGGAATGATCATTTAGGATGATATTATTGTAATGATCATTTAGGATGATATTATTGTAATGATCATTTAGGATGACATCATTGGAATGATCATTTAGGATGATATTATTGTAATGATCATTTAGTATGACATCATTGGAATGATCATTTAGGATGATATTATTGTAATGATCATTTAGGATGATATCATTGTAATGATCATTTAAGAGAAAAGGATGGTCTCCCTCTACGTTCTCATCTATCTGTGTGCAAAGTTTGTTTAGTCAATGTGCAAGAATAAAAGTTCTTACGTTTCTTGGGATCATTCGGATCATCTGAAAAAAGAGAAATACATTAAGAAAATTCTAGATTGTATTTTAAATTTGTTTTAACATCTTTTTGCATTGAAAACTTGAAAGACGACAGAAAACATCGAATCACTGGACGACGACGACGACGACAACAACAAATTGGTCACATCATATTTACTTTTTGCGCGCAAAAGCGTGTGTCTTCTCTTGTGAAGAATCAGAATTTTGTGAACTTGTATATTTTTTGTATTACCGCCATCAAGGAGGTTATGTTTTCGCTCGCGTTTATTTGTGTATAGCCTAGCGTCCACATGGTCACCAAACTTGTTTAAAATATCGGTTATGGACTAACTTAGAACTGATTTAATTTTCTAGGTCAAATGTGAAGGTCACGGTCACAAAAAGAAATAAAGTATAATTAAAAGAAATCCCGCAACCTATATAAAATTGCCTGAACTTTTCAAGGACAAATTTTTTACGCAATTTCAACTCCCGATTTTACAAAATTGATGTAGTGATCTGATGCTCTTTGATAACAATAACCAAAATTCAGCCTGATCAGAAAAATAGTTTGTGTATCATCAATGTTTCCATAACTTCGAGAATACTTCATACAATATGGAGAAGTAAGGCTCGCATAAGATTTTGGCGCATCTTTAAATAGATTTTTTTCAATGACATCTCATTTTGTTTTCAAATCAAATCAAATATAGTGAAATTCAACTCAAATTCGTCTCAAAATATTTAGTAGTTATTCCCCCTTGAACTATATTCAAGTTGTCTCATCTGAGCATACCAACAAGATAATGCACTCTTCTATCCGAAAGTTTGTTTTTTTAGATTCGCTTCGCTCCACGCATGTGCAAAATTCAAAGTATGGATTTTCTTCTTTTTTGGCGTTAGGTTTGAAGCCAGCCAGGCGTCTCAACCCTAGCTTTCCATCTTAGCATGGTGTTCATGACTTTGGTGCATTTATCGTCAGACGTCCTATTTTCGAGGCGCAGCTGTACAGAGTTACCCCTTATATTTTCGATCGTGGCTTTACTTTACTGGTCATAGCTATCTATTACATATTGATATTAAACCATGGCCCTTTTGTTTAGGTGGCTGCCCTTGTTTTCAAATATAATTATAGTAGGTAGTATTTAATTTACATCGCCCTTGTATCGCTCTATAAATTGTTTGCCCTGGCAACTCATGTGTATTTCAATTATATTTAGAAACTATTAACGAAAACTCTTTCGTTAGTAACTATGTCTAACCCTAACCCCCTTTTATGTATCATGTGTTCATGTTCGTCTTACGTTTCTTTTTGACAAACAGTCTCTGTAAGAAATGTTGAAATATCATTTTCGTCTTTTTTGAAATAATATGTTCGTCTGTCTCTCACGCTTAAGTTTGAAATAGGATTTTCGTCTGTCTAGCTGTCTGGCTGTCTGTCATGCTTAAGGTTGAAAGAGAAAATTCGTCTGTCTGTACCGCTTAAGTTTTAAATAACATTTTCGTCTGTCTGTCACGCTTAAGTCTTAAATAGCATTTTCATCGCGCTACACGCCAATTGAATAAACGCTTTTCTCTTTTGAAATGAAAAGAATATACTCACTTCTTCTTGATCCAGAACTTGTTTCCGACACCATACTTTCTTCCTCGCCCATACTGGTGCTCCTCTTGGGTGCCAACGCCGGGTTAAGTCCGTACATAACCGGGGGTCCAAACACGGGAAGATGAGGACGGTCTTCGGTATAAATGGGGATTATTTCATGATCCGGTATAAATGGCTCGGGTTGGACTTCACCCAAAACTCTTTTAGGTTTCGGCGCAACTGGGGGGCCTGGTCTGATTGTCATATCAGGGATCTCTATAGTTTTCTTTACTAT
The DNA here is from genome assembly GCA_963556195.1 of Sepiola atlantica. Classification (NCBI taxonomy): domain Eukaryota; kingdom Metazoa; phylum Mollusca; class Cephalopoda; order Sepiida; family Sepiolidae; genus Sepiola; species Sepiola atlantica. The sequence continues at coordinate 17,504,243 of OY744551.1, read as the reverse complement.
GGGCGGCGGTGACGGTTCTCTAGACGACGGGGGAAGAATCGGCATCTTCTTCGAATAGTCTGGAACCGGAAGATTCAATTCTTGTAACTCTACTTCATTCCAGTTTTGATTCACGATTCCCTTGACGTTCTTCACGTTGAATTGAGGCACGTTTGGCGCTGGGGTTGGGGGCTTCGATGGAACTGGTGATGGGGCCCAGTTTTCTTTGTCATCAAAAGCAGCTGGAATGGGTGTCGCAGGGGCCGGTGAAGGGCATGGGGAAGGTCTAGCTGGACTACATGGGCGTAAGGGTAAATGGCCGGCAACTTTGGGCTTGAAGGGCTTTGGACTGCTTGTGTATGCCTGAAGGACTAGGTTTGTCTGCTTCTGATCCAAACTCGAAGACTGGCCGGAGGTCCAGATGGCGGTGCTGACACTGTTAGTGGTGGTGGTAGTGCTTTCTTCTTCCTGAACTGATTCACTCTGCTCTACGACAGACGAAGTGTCTGCCACCGTCTGGATGCTCTCCTGTTCGGAGGTGGTGCGTTGCGTCTGGGCATGTTGTCTTTGCTCGGCCAGTTGCTTCAGGGCCATTTGCTGTTCAGCCATTTGCTGTTCAGCCAACTGTTGTTGTTCACGTAGCATTTGCTGATGTTGCATAGCTTTCTGCTGCTGCTTAACGGTCATGTGCTGTTGCTGATGCTTCTGCTGCTGATATTGCTGCTGTTGATAGTGCTGCTGTTGACTGCTCGATTCTTGCCATTGTGAACTCTGCTGAATTTGAGTCACTTTCTGCTGCTGTTGAGCTTGGTTTTTCAACACGATGTTGCTTTTTGTAACTTGCTGCTGTTGTTGATGCTGCTGCTGTTCCTGTTGCTGTTGATATTGCTGCTGCTGTTGCTGTTGCTGCTGTTGCTGTAGTCGTTGCTGCTGCTGCTGTTTTTGCTGCTGCTGCTGCTGCTGCAGTTTCTGCTGTTGTTGCTGCTGGAAAACAGATGTCGACTTCTGGCTCATCTGTTGTTGGGAGGACATCTTCTTCTGGTACATACTCTCTTCCGTTGTTTGCCGGTGCTGACTATGTTCAGACATTCGGACAGAGGAGGAAGTAGCCGACTTTTGTGAAGCAGGGGCCACAGAAGCCAAGGGGGTTGGACCAACAACTTTCTTGGGAATCTTTTGTAAGGCCTCTCCCCTAAAATAGAAAAAGAAATCAAGAAAAATATAAGTTTTTTAATATTGTTTTATCGATATTTTTATAACTGATCCGGGGTACGGTGTTGCTTGTTTTTCGGCGATAGTATGATTACGAAGTCAAGTGAAGATACGTGTACTCATATGCGGTAGATACGGAAAGTATCTATGGGTAACGACCTACGGGTTAACTAGATTTATTCATGGGAAAGAGATAGTTGATTGGTTGATTATAACGTTAGAAATAGTTCAATTATAGCCAGTTGCTGCAAAGGTTTAAAAAAATGTTAGATGGATAGATGGATAGATTATGGCCCAGAAAACAGCAATGCTTTCCCCTTTGTCAGAAACATCGCTTATGAAATGTGAGGATTAAAAGACAAAATAAGAATAGCAAGAGTTACGAGGCTGCCGAAAGTAAACCCAAGGTCCACTTTCTCCTCTCCTTTTCCCTCAACTTGCTATATTGTAGTGTTTTATACAAAACCTGATTTTGCATTTTTGCACTGTTGAATCCGAAATGATTGCGCGCTGTCATTATTAATAATTTTTACAGCCGTTGTTATTAAAAAGAAGAAGAAGAAAATTGCGATGAAGAAGTAGATTGCAACAAAAAAAGAAAGAAAGAAAGAGACCAACATCCCTACGATGCCTGTGACGTGTCATTTACATAACAACACTCGAGCTGTTTATGTGATGAGACGTCGTCCAGATAATCTGCTGGGTCAAAGAATTGGTCCGTCGTGATGTTAATTGCTATGTACTCTTTAATAAATTTTCAATAATTTATGTATACATGTTAAATCGTTAATTAACCAAATGAGGTTGTGAACTTGCAGAAGGAGGAATGAGTTAAAATAAGATGGGATATTCATAAAATTATGAGACAAATTCACGTGTGTCTGTGTGTTTTACTTGACTCGGCGTAACTTCAATAAATACAAATCGAATTGTTTATTATTATTATTATTATTATTATTATTATTATTAATAATAATAATAATAATAATAATAATAATAATAATAATAATAATAATAATAATAATAATAATAAATTGTTCTACTGAAATCAAAAATGCAATAGCGTAAATAAAACACAACTTTTTAAAATCCTATTTCAAGTTTTTATTAACTATCTTCACTTGCACTAAAGGCTGACACTTTTTCAGTTTCAGTTTCAGTTTCCTTCATACCTGCATTCGTCACTTAATCAGCACTCCCCTTTCTCTATCGGATTGCATGTTGATTTGGCGCCTCCCGCTCTTAGCTTCTTATTTATAAAAAATCTTGAGTATTCATGGGAGTAAAAAAATTAAGACACCTGAGTAACGCCGGGTAGGTACAGATAATAATACATATGGTATCGTTAGTGAATAGAATATTCAAGCTTATAAATCTTTAAAATGGATATAAAAAAAATAAGAAATGCGTCTACTTTTCTTACAAATTCCATAAATAAAGCTTCTCAAATTAATGCAATTTTTTTTTTAAATGTATTTCCGATCGACTTTTGACACCGGCGAAAATTAAGAAAATACAATTTTCCATATTCACCGGTTTTACATCATAGTAATTCGATTTATCTAATTTTTACTTGATTTTTTAGATGTCGGTTCATCGTTCAACGGTTTGTAATTCTTTTCTCCGTTTTATGACATATCGAGTCTTCAGAGTCGAAACCACCACTTACGTGACTTACGAATTATTTATTTAAATAAAACAAAAATGCTGCAGTGAGCGTCTTGAAAGTGCCGAAGGTAGAGGATGGGCATGCAATCTTGCAAATGAACGGTTGAAAGCAATTGTTAAACAAAGTGTTAGAAAATGTTTAAGGCACTTGCTGCCAGTATTTCAATTGTGTCTGAGCATCTGAAGCAGATTTGTGCGATGAAAAAGCTTCGTAAATATATATATATATATATATATATATATATATATATATATATATATATATATATATATATATTCGTTCCGTCTCGCAAAATTTCAAGTATTCAGGGGAATTGAGAAAGCAAGTCAGAAAACTCCCCGCGTTCAATCTATTTCTATGATGAGATGTTTTCTTTTTTCAATTGATACTTTTTATTCCTTATTTTTTTCTAGTTTGAGTTTTTTTTTTCTTACTGTCCAGAGTGAGACGTTTTCTTTTATTTTTATTTCAGTTTTTAACTTCACCGATTCAGACATTATTTTATATGAATATAAATATTAGCGCGAATACTGACGAACGATAATTTCCCCGCTACTAAGAAGAATACAATTCTGAAGAATACAATTCTGAAGAATACAATTCTGAAGAATATAATTTTGAAGACTACAATTCTGAAGAATACAATTTTGAAGAATACAATTCTGAAGAATACAATTTTGAAGAATCTAATTCTGAAGAATACAATTCTGAAGAATACAATTTTGAAGAATACAATTTTGAAGAATACAATTCTGAAGAATACAATTTTGAAGAATACAATTCTGAAGAATACAATTCTGAAGAATACAATTCTGAAGAATATAATTTTGAAGAATACAATTCTGAAGAATACAATTCTGAAGAATACAAGCATTTAATTAATTAAAGTGGTAAAAAGAAATACAGAATGCTTCCCAAACATCCACTACTAAAAACAGAGCATGGAGAGAAGGTTCCACAATTAATGGGGCAGTACAAATGTGGTTTCAGAACTAAGTGCCTTGAAGGTGAAGAAGGTAGAAGACAGGCACACACTTGTGACAAATGAAATTTTAAAGGCAATTGTTCAACAAAAACTATTTTAATGAATGAAGCCGCATTAGCTGAGTAAATAAAATATAGTTGACCTTAAAATTGTCGTCGTTTCCTTCTTCAAGAACGTAGCGGTATTGCCATAAAATATATCAACTAGCAAGTTTGGGTGTCTGTGTCTAGAAATGATGTTAAAGGAGTTCCGTCATTTGATGGAATTTCAACTTCCGATTTTTCCAAATTCGATGATGTTTCTTGATGAGAGATACCAGCATACAAATTTACATCCTCATCAGGTAAATAATCTTTCAATTGCATAACTTCGCGAATACTTCATACAATATGGAGAAATAAAACCCAGATGATACTTAGGTCCATCTTTACGTTGCCAGGCCGAGGTGTGCAGTCTCACGATTCTTATTATCTATGTATTTATCTCATCCCCTCTCACTCTATGTTGAGTCAACCACTCTCTAATATTTGTTAATGTCTCTGTGAGCATTTCAATTCAATTAATTTGGACAACAAAAAATAAAACAAGTCTGGTTCAGTTGAGGGAAAAGGTGGGAAAACTGTACACAGAAGAGGATACAGTAGCCGAGCACCTTGAATTTTTGCTATAGAAATCGCTCCAGACAAGACATTAATCCACTTGATGAAGGTGCTAACAAGAACAAATATGGTTATCGCAAAGACATGATATGCCAAGGTTATAGGTAGGAGGAAAACAGTCAGAAGGAAGAGAGTTCCACAAGTCTGCGGTTCTTGGAAAGAAGCTACTGGAATAGGAAACTGTGTTACAATGAGGTATCAAAACAGCGAATTGATGGAGACCACTAGACCAACGAGTCAAACGAGCTGGAACAAAAGAAGCGGGGAATAGATCACATAATTCTGAAGAACACACGTCATAATAGTATTCATAGAAAAGACTGAGACTGTGTGTGAGAGAGAGAGAGAGGGGTGCAGAGAAGAAGAAAGGGTAGGGTCAATCAAATTACATATACGTTTCTGCAGTTTATCAAAAACCCTCAAATGGGGCAGATATTCACCAGCCCAAATATGACAACAGTATTCCATACACGGTCTAATTGCAGATTTGTAGAGATTTATTGCCCATCTTTGGAGATTATTTCAAGGTCAACGAATCCTGATTGACAAAACGGCCCTCCTCCCGTTTAATCGAAATCGGCGGTGAAATAGTTTCTTGTGGTGTCCGTCATCCATTTTTCTCTTAGCTATCTATGCATTTCTTTCGCCCCTCTCACTCTATGTTGATTCAACCACTCTCTAATATTTCTTAATGTCCCTGTGAGCCTTTAGAGAAAAAGTGACTCTCTTTCTTGAGCGTCACAATCTGATTTAGATACGTGTGTCTGTGCACACCGCTAACATGTCTATAAATTAGATGGCGAAATAATGTCCCTTTACTTCTATATAAGAATAATAAAATAATAATAATACTTCTAAATAATGAAATAATAATAATACTTCTAAATAATAAAATAATAATAATACTTCTAAATAATAAAATAATAATAATACTTCTAAATAATAAAATAATAATAATACTTCTAAATAATGAAATAATAATAATACTTCTAAATAATAAAATAATAATAATACTTCTAAATAATAAAATAATAATAATACTTCTAAATAATGAAATAATAATAATACTTCTAAATAATAAAATAATAATATAACTTCTAAATAATAAAATAATAATAATACTTCTTAATAATAAAATAGTAATAATTCTTCTAAATAATAAAATAATAATAATAATACTTCTAAATAATAAAATAATAATAATACTTCTAAATAATAAAATAATAATAATACTTCTAAATAATCAAATAATAATAATACTTCTAAATAATGAAATAATCATAATACTTCTAAATAATGAAATAATAATAATTCTTCTAAATAATAAAATAATAATACTTCTAAATAATTAAATAATAGTAATAATACTTCTAAATAATAAAATAATAATAATACTTTTTAAATAATAAAATAATAATAATAATAATAATAATAATAATAATACTTCTAAATAATAAAATAATAATAATACTTCTAAATAATAAAATAATAATAATACTTCTAAATAATGAAATAATCATAATACTTCTAAATAATGAAATAATAATAATTCTTCTAAATAATAAAATAATAATACTTCTAAATAATTAAATAATAGTAATAATACTTCTAAATAATAAAATAATAATAATACTTTTTAAATAATAAAATAATAATAATAATAATAATAATAATAATACTTCTAAATAATAAAATAATAATAATACTTCTAAATAATAAAATAATAATAATACTTCTAAATAATAAAATAATAATAATACTCCTAAATAATGAAATAATAATAATACTTCTAAATAATGAAATAATAATAATACTTCTAAATAATAAAATAATAATAATAAATCTAAATAATAAAATAATAATAATAAATCTAAATAATAAAATAATAATAATACTTCTAAATAAAAAAATAATAATACTTCTAAATAATGAAATAATAATAATACTTCTAAATAATGAAATAATAATAATTATACTTCTAAATAATAAAATAATAATATTACTTCTAAATAATGAAATAATAATAATACTTCTAAATAATAAAATAATAATACTTCTAAATAATGAAATAATAATAATACTTCTAAATAATGAAATAATAATAATACTTCTAAATAATAAAAAATAATAATGCTTCTAAATAATAAAAAAATAATAATGCTTCTATATAATGAAATAATAATAATACTTCTAAATAATGAAATAATAATAATACTTCTAAATAATAAAATAATAATAATACTTCTAAATAATAAAAAATAATAATACTTCTAAATAATGAAATAATAATAATACTTCTAAATAATAAAATAATAATAATACTTCTAAATAATAAAAAATAATAATGCTTCTAAATAATGAAATAATAATAATACTTCTAAATAATGAAATAATAATAATACTTCTAAATAATAAAATAATAATACTTCTAAATAATGAAATAATAATAATACTTCTAAATAATGAAATAATAATAATACTTCTAAATAATAAAAAATAATAATGCTTCTAAATAATAAAAAAATAATAATGCTTCTATATAATGAAATAATAATAATACTTCTAAATAATGAAATAATAATAATACTTCTAAATAATAAAATAATAATAATACTTCTAAATAATAAAAAATAATAATACTTCTAAATAATGAAATAATAATAATACTTCTAAATAATAAAATAATAATAATACTTCTAAATAATAAAAAATAATAATGCTTCTAAATAATGAAATAATAATAATACTTCTAAATAATGAAATAATAATAATACTTCTAAATAATAAAATAATAATAATAATACTTCTACATAATGAAATAATAATAATACTTCTACATAATGAAATAATAAAAATACTTCTAAATAATGAAATAATAATACTACTTCTAAATAATAAAATAATAATAATACTTCTAAATAATAAAATAATAATAATACTTCTAAATAATAAAATAATAATAATAATACTTCTAAATAATAAAATAATAATAATACTTCTAAATAATAAAATAATAATAATACTTCTAAATAATAAAATAATAATAATACTTCTAAATAATAAAATAATAATAATACTTCTAAATAATAAAATAATAATAAGAAGAAGGCGAAGAAACATAAGACGAAGAAGATGAAGAAGAAGAAAAGATGAAACTATGTATCACACAGCAACAAACTAGCCCCAAAAGTATCCAAAAACAGACATGATTGCGTAAGACAGTCCGTTAAAGAAACATACATAAAGAACAGACACACAAATGGTAGACACAAGTCGAAGAAGTACTAGAAAATGAAACGCACAAAATCATCTGGGTCAAATAGGTATAAATAGACAAAATCATCCAAGCAAGGATACCAGACATGATAATAGTTAATAAGAAAGAAAAAAACTGCAAATCGTATATTTCATTGTCCCAGCAGACAACAGGGTGAAGATCAAAGAGGCAAAAAAACGAAGTAAATGCATGGAGCTTTCCATAGAACTGAACAAAATATAGAAGGAATAAAATCACTATAATACGGATAATAGTGGGAGCTCAAGGTACAACCCCGAAACACATGGTAAAAAAAGATTAGGAGAAATTGGAATCAAAGGGAAGCGTGATACCATACAACGCACAAAATGATGAAAACAACAGAAATCTTCAGGAAATTCATTGAATGCGGAAACCAACCCACATAACCGACGAACGTTAAACAGCAACCGATAAAATTAAATAGAAATAGAACAAAAATATCGTGTGAGCCCAAGGAAACTGAAACTGCAAGATATCCTATGAACTGGTTCTCCTCCGTAAACACACACACACGCATGTGATAGCACCATCCTCGCTTGGAACTGCACAAAATGGTTATGAAGGGTCAAGGAGAATGGAAAGATCGAAGAGGGAGAGAATGAACAGACGGAGAATACTGGAACCTTAAGGGGGCTCATTGCCATTCAAATTCCAGAGAAAACCAACGGTCGGTACCGAAGAGGAAATCAATGGTAAAAGGCCGTTGCGATAACGCAAAAAACTTCCAACGATTATCGTTGAGCCTGGTCATTACTAGATGGGTGACTATTTTGGGATACCAGGCGTTTATACTAAAAAGTTAATGGTAGGTGGGTTTTTTTGTTTGTGTGTTTGTTTGCTTAGGTCATCAGAAATTATAATAATTAATATGTGAAAAAATAAATTACCCACGTAATTTCATACGAATATTTTAGCAATATATATAAATAAATAGCGACTGTGAACACTGGCGATGTATAATCTTTTCAGTCATTTTTGACGGAGAGTATACGCAAGTCTACTGTTATTGTTTGTTTGGCTAGGAGTAATGTGTAGCATCTGTTCTGATACTATATTTCATCGTTTGTACTCGGTCAGTGAAGGAGAAACTCTTCTAGGCTATTTTTATTTTTTCCGAAATCCAGATTTCCTCTTTTGGGGAGCTGGATGTTCCCCACATCAAAATCCGACATTATGTCAAACTCTGTCCTCGTGGGGGGGGGGGGTTAATCGAAACAAATCTAGTCAATAAACGAATAGTTTGCAATAGGTATAGTTTTTCGGCATAAAATCACCTAAAGCAAGGGTTGGTATACCGTAAAACATAGAATAGTTTGCTAAACAAAATGTTTACTTAAACTGGTAGAGATACTAACCAGCGTTGCATGTGCACTGCAGTGCCGGGACGGATTTAGCTTTGTCAGAAGAAGGGGGGGGGTGACCGAGTCAGTCAGTGAAATGAGAGACACTATGACACCTACATAGACAGCAAAAATAATCCGAGAAGCAGCCAACTTAAAAAGTGTTGCAAATAAAATTGTGGTGTGCAACAAGATTCCCTGGTGATGCCCTGGGAAAATTTTGATTGTTAACCCTCCCCAAGATTCAAGTATAAGGCTTAAAATGCTGCAAGATATTTATGTGACAGGAACATATTTTGAATTATATAAACATAATATGAAATACACGAATAATTCGATTAAATCAATGAAAGACGAAAATTGCCAAATCAAAGGAGTTTGTCATATTTGTTTTAATCCATTGGTCATCGTTATTGATACAAGCGAACGTAACTACATAGATATAATAAATACTGAAAGTAAACAAATCACTGATAAACTAAAAATTAGCAACAAAGTTAGTAAATTAAAACCTAAGGAAGCCTATATCTTATTTAAAGACCACAAAAGTAATTTTAACAATAACCCCAGCACTCGCTTAATTAATCCGACCAAACCAGAAATAGGAAGAATCAGCAAAACAATTCTATCTAGAATCAACGAACAAATAAAACAAAGACCTAGAATTAAACCAATGGGTGAATACTGCCGAAGCAATCACTTGGTTTAACAGTATCGAAAATAAGAACAAATGTACCTTCCTACAATTCGACAGTGGACTTCTACGCGTCTATATCAGAAGAACTCTTCAACATCGCCCTAGAATTTGCCGAGATGTATACCGATATATCCAAGGATGAAATACACTTTATTAAAAAAATGTAGGAGATCAGTTTTAATCAATAACGATGACCAATGGATTAAAACAAATATTACAAACTCCTTTGATTTGGCCATGGGTGCCCTTGACTCTGCGGAGGCATCAGACCTTGTGGAGTTATTCATTTTATATACACTCACAAATATATTTGATAATACAGATATCGGCCTTTATAGAGATGATGGATTAGCGATAATAAGAGATTCCAACAAAGTCAAGGGAGAAAACGTCAAGAAAATTATGCATATGGAAATGAAAAAACTAGGCCTAAAAGTAGAAGTACTGGCTAACATAAAAACAACCCACTTTCTAGATGTCACATTAAACTTAAATAAAAAATACTTACGAACCATACCTAAAAGATAACGCCAATCCAATATACGTAAACCCAAAGTCTAATCACCCCTCATCAATCATAAAACATATTCCGAATTCTATCGAACGTAAGCTTATCAATAATTCTAGCAACGAAAGTGTTTTTAAAAAATGAATCAACATTTACAATATAGCTCTAAAAAATAGTGGTTACCATAATGCCGAAATTTAAAAAAAACATGACACTAATAATTAAAACAAAATTAAAAAGAAAAGAAAGGGAAATATAATCTACTATACTCCGCCCTATAACCAGATGCTAAAAACTACACTGGGCAAAAAATTCCTAAATCTGATTGAAAAATATTTCCCCGTAACCAATCCACTGCATAAAATATTCAATTAAAATAACCTAAAACTATCCTACAGCTGCTGTGAAAACCTAGAAATGATAATTAAGGCACGCAATAACAAAATACTAAAAGAGAACAGCAGAGAGGAAGAAAAATAACAAATTACATAAAAAAGTGAGAAATATAGCAAAAATAACACTAAGAAGAACAAAATTATAAACAATACAAATAGAAATGAACAAAACACTAATAGTAACCACCCGAATAGAAATGAAAAAGTTAACAATGAATAGAAAAGATGGAACTGCATAAATCGTACACTTTGTCCACTACAAAATAAATGCCTAACCAAAAGTAGTGTATACCAAGCCACAATATTTGCCAAGGAAAGACCGAATAACAAGAAGTACTACGTGGGTATGACCTCCCTAGATTTTAAAACCAGATATTATTACCACAAAAGCACATTTAAAAACAGATAGGTACGTGCAAAAAAAATGGCCGCTTGCACTGACCCTCGTTCTTAAAAGTGTCTTTTCTTAATTTTTAAAAGCAGTTTTCGTTTAACTTTTGATTGTGTTTGAAAGATAAAAGCCTAATGTTATTATATAAAAGGAAACAAATGTATATTTACGTTTGAAAAAAAAATTAGAATTAAAAATGTTGTCAAAAACCCCTATAAACGTTAAAAATTGATCAAAACTGCAATTCGATAAAAATACGTTTTAAATTCGTTGGAAAGATAAATATCAATTTTTTGGAACTATTTCAAAGAAAATTATTAAATTTAGTCTTAAGAGAGTGAATTAAAAAAAAAATGACCTTCATTTTTCTACTAAAACTTGCCGAATTATCCAAAATAAAAAATAAAAGATACATCACGAGCGCATTGTTGTTGTTTTATGTAAGTGTAAACAAAAGTTGGCGACCAAATCTGAAAGTATGGAAGCCCTGAACTGCAGTAATATTTATTTTTATTTAAAAAAATTTATATGGAAGTTATGCTTTATAGAAATTGAAAAATGATTATAACTTAATTTCTTTATTTTTTAAGGTTACGAAAAATATGTCTACATTAAATTGACAAGTATGGAAGACACGAATTTATTATTTTTTTTGAACAGAAGGTTTTTTAATAATTTTCCCTTATTTTTATTTTTATGTACTGGTGCAGATTAGGACCCAAGCTAACTGACCGTAAACCTTACGCCAAACCTACTCTAACCATGTCTATACCAACCAATTTATGTATCCATTATATATTATAATCATAAAAGATCGCTTTTATTTTGCATATGTAGTTGAAAAAATTTCATTAAAATTTGGTGGCCCTGAAAAGAAATTGTTTACCAATGATTTCCTTAGAATTTGAAATAACTTTCTTTCAAATGTTAAAATTATTTTTACGTTAACGTTACGAAATCCTTCAATTGGATCAATTATTTTTACATGATGATTGATTAAAAACTTGAACAATTACATTACTCGATTTATTTTTATAGAATTAATTTAATTTTAAAATACATTAATTCTTTAAAAATAAAACTTAATGGGTATTTTTTTATTTTAAGCTAAAATAGTATTTAATTTTCAGTGTGAAAAAGTAAATAAATATTCATTGAAAAAAATTAAAACATTAACAAATTATTGTTAACGTTTTAATTTTTTGTTAATAACAATTATTTATAATTAAATAAATAAAATTCAATTTTAAAGAAAATGTCATATTTGAACTATTTATTTATTAATAAATTTTAAACTTTTTAAAGAATATTTATTAATGAAAAAAAACAAAGAACAACTTACGTTTTATCTGTCACATTGTGAAATTAACGAAATTGAGAAAAATTAAGTAGGAGTGGTGGGAGTGAATGGTGGGAGGTCTAATTGCGCTTGATTATTACATAGCGTGCCTTCCATAGCCTTGCGGATCGATCGTTAGTAGAAATTATTCAATTTTTTAAATTCTTTTTTTCGTTAACTTACTGAGTTACAAATGTGTAAATATTTGGTTTATTTTCAAGATTATAAACAATAAATTCTTGCGCTGATGATGACTCGTTTCTCTATGAAAGGGAAATATAATTACGTCGCATTTTTTATTTTTCCAAAAACTTTAATCATTAAAATCGCATGAAATATTTTTTGCAATTATATTATTTTTTTGGTGAAAATATTGATTAAACAATGCTTTATTCAATAATAATATCGCTAATTCAAAGAATTAATTTTTCTTCGAGTTATAGTGATTTTATTAACACGGTATTTACTGGCCTTTTTCGTAATATATATGAAAAATTTTGGAAAAAAAATTTATTTGTTAACATCTACGATCCTTTATTTACATAAGTAAAATTTAAAAAATCATGCATTTTTTTTTATTAATATATAAAAATATAACTTTAGTAAAGGTGTATTTTCTTTTAAAAAAATAATACTTTTTCACTAAGATTTAAAAAAAAATAATGGTTTCATTATATTCCGTGATTGTTGATTAATAAATATTGAAAATTTCAGTAAAATTGCTTGATTTCCTGAATTTTGGTGTATTTTTAAGTGAAGGGGGGGTCAAAATGTTTTTTCATTTTTGGGAATCAGCCATTGATTTGCACGTACCTAAAAACAGAGAACGTCGAATAAAAACAGCACTAGCAAACCACTATTGGGAGCTCAAAGACAATGGGCACTCACCAATAATTGAATGGAAAATAATATGACATGCCAGTACATGTAGAAATTTACACGACCCGTGTAGATTATGCCTGAATGAAAAATTTGAAATCCTAAATTTTAAAGACGCTCGAAATCTATTAAACTGTAGAAGTGAGATAGCAAACAGCTGCCTACACAGAAATAAATTTACCTTAGGCTAGCGATAAATAAATAAATAAATAAATAAATAAATAAACAAAAACTAAACAAAAACTAAATTATAAAAATAAAAACCCAAAATAGAAATACAAGGAACCACGTGTTAAAATAAAATAAAATAAATTCACCCATTATATTGACACAACAAAGGAAACAGGATATAGACCAACCTATAGAGAAAAAAGAACAAGAGAACAGGATATGAGAAGAAAATAACAATAACCACACCTTTGTTCGCGGGAAGCCCAACGATTGGCTGAGAGAACAACAAAGAATCTGATTGGTTAACTAGCCAGCCGGTGTATATAAAAACACTCGGCAAAAATAACTCCATGCATTTTAGCTTGAAGATTCCCCCTGGGGTTGAAACGCGGGAGCCTCTGTGTAGCTTAATTGCCATAAATATATTTTCATAGCTTACTACCTAGCCCTACTTACGTATCGAGTACTGATGAAGTAAATACTGAAAATTGATACATAAAAAGTTATATCTCCTTATAAAATTTTATGTGGATACATGAAATACTATATATATATATATATCCTCTCAGGCATTGCCTCCTCCTTTGGGAGGATAGCGTACGTTAACAAAAAATCATCATAATCGGCTGTTGATAAATTATGCAGTTTAAGTTTTCTACTAAAGAAGAAGAAAAAGAAGAAAAAGAGAGAGAAAGAGAGATAATTAAATGAATTTTGTTTAGCGTAATCATCCTTCGTGGCTGTTCGCTAACATGTTTGACTTTGAGTTTTTTACACTGTCATGCGCGAGTTCGAATCTCGCGTAAGTCTTAAGGATTATTTTTTTTAACTGGATACGTTTTTTATAAATTGAAAGAAATTAATATTATATAATAACATGAAAAATACATGAATATTTTTAAAACTTAGTGACCTTTTTTATATCTTACTTTTAATCTTCGTAAGGGAACATAAACGAGGTGCAAAAGTGTTCTTTTCGGGGAATTAATTTTACCCGTCCTGGGACGGGTATTCTTCTTGTGTATATTTGCTTGTAGTAAAAAGATAACAAGAACATTCTATTATATTTCGATTTTTTTTATTTCGATTTTTTTATTTCGATTTTTTTATTTCGATTTTTTTTATGAGGATGGCATGGAATGACTGAAAAATTCACGTATGCAAAAATTTAGAGAAATTTTTTTTTTAATTCTTTTTTTTTCTTCTTCCTACTTTCTTTCATTTTCATTTTTTAGTTTTGCTCTCAGTTATTTTTCGACCTGATGATTAGACCTCAACCCTAACCCTAACCCTAACCCTAACCTGATGATTGGACCTCAACCCTAACCCTAACCCTAACCCTAACCTGATGATTAGATCTCAACCCTAACCCTAACCATAACCTGATGATTAGATCTCAACCCTAACCCTAACCATAACCTGATGATTAGACCTCAGCCCTAATTCTAACCCTAACCTCATTCATTTGTAAAGTTAGCTCTATTGTAATAACACATTTTTTTTCTTTTTGCATCTGAAGAAAGTAGAATCGTACTGAAACGGAGATTTCACACTCATTATTTATATCAAATGATGAGGTCGACTTTCATATTTCACTGAATCTAAAACAATACTAATTACCAATCCTCATCTAAAACAATCCGAAATACAGGGTGGGCCAAAATAAGGGTCCTATCTTTAAATTTGAATAACTTGAATTTGAATAACTTCCACAAAATAAAAGTTAAACTCACCAAACTTTATGTGTGTGTAGACTGACCCTTCCGAGATTTTTTGAAATAAACAAAACAAATTTTAGCCGAAAAACACTTCTTAAAACTTACAAAAACTAAAGTATTGTTTTTTACACTGTTTTGAGTTTTTTAAGCAAAAATAATGTTTTCTAAATGAGGGTACGTTCCTTAGGGCTAATACGGCTCATGCTTGCTTCGGAAGGGGTCCTTTACTTATTCTAAAAAAATTTTTTTTAAATCAATAAATAAAAAAGTTATGAATTTTAAAAAATAGGACCCTTATTTTTGCCCACCCTGTATAACAAAATGTTCTTTTTATCTGACTACAAGTTTGGCAACCTTAAACTGCCTCTTTCATCATGTAGCCGTAATCTAAGGCCATGACTTAGTCATGTGGCACTTCTACAGAATACAAACCAAACTAAGCCGAATCTTACCGATTTCCGGGACCAGCCGAACACAAACGAAGCAGTTTACGAATAGGAAGCCGCGAAATAAAGTTAATATACGTCTGCATGAAGGGAAACAATGTACAGAGGACGACTGTTTTTTAACCCTAAACCAACCCTAACCTATGTACTAATTGACTGTTTGCCGACAACCGAGACCCTTTCAAACAACAACAACAACAACGACAAAAGCCACTCGTGGGTTTTTTTAATGATTAAAATGATATTTCGAAAAACGTTGTTTCATTGTTTATCTTCGTCCGAAATAAAAACCTTTTTAATGAAAAAAAAATACAGGGTGATTCATAAGTCACTTAGCTATTTATTTTTGAAATTCTAAAGTTAAAAAATACGGTAATACAAAACAGAAAGTTTATTCAACAAATTCATTTATGGGAGTTTAAAATTACAGGAAATTTTCAAAATTTTCACCTTCGTTCTGCATGCATAGCTCCCTTCTTTTTTGCAAGGAATTTACGACTCTTTGTAGCATATTTGATTGATTATAGTGTTGTGCGAAGGAGGCTTTCTGTTCACATCACGTTTCCATTGCCTTTCAACAAGTGTGGGAGATTCATCAAATTTGGCCATATGAATAACAATAAACATTCGCTCTTCAATTGTAAATGACATTTTAAATAGCTAAGTGAAGTGACTTATGAATCACTCTGTACATTCAGGAGAGGGTTTTTTTTTTAATGATTAAAAATAAAAATAAAAATTCATTAGGGAAAAATTGTTTCATTCTTACTAATTGACTGTTTGACGACGGCTCGTTTGACTCGACTTTTTCTCCCTTTTTACATAAATCTCATTCGGTAAAAGTCGGTTTACTTTGATTCGTATTCTGTAGAAAACCCTATTGATGCATACAGAAATGTCACGAGCTACAAAACAATATCGGAACAAGTTACTGTCTGCATCAATTGTGAAGAAAATGCGCGAAGTTTGATACTATTAAAAACCGCGAAAGGCGGGAAAAGAAGGAAAATATTACACGGTACAAGTCCAGAATAGTTAACAGTTGAAGATTCGTAAACAAAAAATAAAAACCACAAATAATTTATAGCAAACGCAGTAGAATTAAATTCTCAACCAACCCGTATGCTTTTAACGTGTGGAAGCTGTAAGATTTTTTATTTCAGAATTTTATTTTGATGTTCGGTTAACTTACAGCTGAAAAGATAGTAAAACAAAATTACTTACGCTACCACTAACCATAAGTCCGAGTGGCAACCCCTCTGCGCAAACAAAAATCTTTGTAAAACCACACTTAATTGTCTAAGTTTAGCGAAGTTAATACATCACCTCGGTCGACATGTTGTCTTTCGTCGAAATTAAATTCAAAAATAAAACTCTTACAATTTCAACATGTTAAAGTATACAAGTCAGTAGAGAATTTAATTCTACTGGGTTTACTATAAATTATTTATTGTTTTTACTTTTTGTTTACGAGTTTAAGAATTCCGGGTTGTTAACTATTCTGTACAAAAGAATAATGCGTGAAGTTCATAATAACCCAAGAAGCTCGCCTCAGACAATCCTGAATAATCGAAGCAACTCTGACATCAAAATGTCAAAAGCTACACTATAAAGAACATTAAAAAAGAGGAACTCCGAGATTGCAGACCAATTAAAACATTTCGGGTAAGGAGAAAATTTATACTTGGTGACGGCTTCCGGTGTTGAAATCGGAAATCAATAAGCGGTGTTTATCAAAAACAGTCCCTCCTAATTTTATACCGCTTAGATTTGGGCAAAATTTTTAATTTCACTAATTTGTAAACATTTGTAAACTAAATTTCTTTTACCACTAACCCTAAGTCGTAGTGGCAAAGTCGTAAAACCACGCGTAATCGCATAAAAAGGTAGAATGCTCACCAATAAAAGTTGGATTTGTAATAAAAAATAAATAAAAATGTCCAGTTATAAAAACCAGTTTGATTTTCTTGTGTTAATTTTTTTTTAAAATGATGCAAACATCCTACCTAAAATATAATTGGTAACTGCCTTTTTGATAAACACCGCTTGCCAATTTCCGATCAAAACGATCGAGTAGACTTTTTCTCTTTAACCAACACTTGGCAAAGCTCACCTGGATGGAGATGCAAGTTACTGGTCATCCGTACTTTGATCGGACGAGACAAAAATTGAGCTTTTTCGCTCACGGAGATGTTTCTTTTGTTTGGCGAAAAGGGGCGAAGCCTTCAATCGAAAAATCAGTGTTCCCACTGCAAAACATGGTGGCTTCCCAATTAATAGAACTGGGAAACTGGTGACGAACCACCAAACAGGATCAATACATCTCAATTCTGCTTGTTTATGTTCGTGCACAGTGGGTGACGTCACCAAAGGAATGACGTCATCTTGTTTGTCCGCGTTCATATTGGATGACGACACAAAAGAATGTCGCCATTCATTAAAAGAGAGAGAGAATGGCACTTGATCTTAGACCTGATGGAATCTTCCCGCACGAGAATGATACAAAAGACAGCCAAATCTGTAAAGGTTGGAAGATAATCATGTAAGCGGTTTACAGTGGGCAGGCCAGAGCCCGGTTTTGAATCTAGTCGAGGACTTGGACACTTTTCAAGAAAACTGTTAACACAAAGAAAGCAAGGAATCTTGAAAATTGGAAAAATTTACTGGAATGAGCCAATATTCCTGTGGATATTTGTATGAATTTTGCAGTGAACCACCAAAAACGTCTATTATTTCAAAGACAATGTTTCAGTGAGTGATTAGAAATTGTATTTCAAAGAAAGCAATGTTATTCTTTTAATATTTAAAACTTTAATAAGACCTGATCTTATAAATAAGTAACGGCAATTTTCCTCGTACTTCGGTGATTAAAAGATTTTTACTACAAGCTAGATTATGAAATGTGTTCCAGCAAAAATTTATTCTAAATATTGGTTTGGTCCGTGTTGTTAAAAACAAAAAGTTAATTTCCAATCGATTTCATCGAATTTGGTATTTAATCCCGATCAATATTTTATTTTTGATTTAGAATTCCTAACACTGTGACTCAAATAATCAAGTACTATTTTTTTTTTAAGTTATTTCGCTATTCACTGTTTTGGTGACTATTATTATATTCCACCCCGATCTGTTTTATTTTAGACTCTTCCCACTCCTGTTTAGAGACCGACCTGCTTGTTAACGGATCAGCTGGAAAACAGTGGGCGGCCTAACACTTAGCAGATTGTTGGGATGGCCTTACTAACGTGCATTTATATCATTTTATTTTGTTGAATTATTTTTCTTTCTTTTTGGATGTTTTTAATGTTGTCCCATTCCTCATCATCACTCATTGTACATTTTCCTTTTATAAATGTTACACCGGCCGTTCTTACACAGGAGAAACAACACCGGTTGTCACTATAAATAGTGCGAGTCACCAGAGACACAGAGAAGACAAAGCACAGTCTTGTAACTGTCTAGCCAAGTGCTAGTCACTTTCTTACTTTGTTAATACACTTGTTAAACCAACCCTCGACTTGACTTCCTTTATTTATTATTTACTGTTGGACAACTTCACAACTATAAATAAAAATTCATTGAAACCACTTGGGGATTTTTTTCAAGTAGGATCATCCCATGGAGTGAATGTAGTATTTTGGTGAGAATGTCTAGCGTTTGGTAAAAGTATCTAGCTCCATGAGTTGCAGTAAAAAAAAAAGGGGGAGATAATTGGTCCTTACTTGTTTGATCATTAGGATGAACGATCGATCATTATCAATACTGAGCATTGCGATGGATGAACGGTTGTTTCAACAACAGGGTTGGGCACAAGAGCAATATGTCTGAGTTAATGACAATTTTGCACGTCCTATCTAGATGCGCTTGCAACGCAGAGGTGCACATTTGCAGTATATCATTGAACGGCGATAAAACAAAGACTGTTGAACATTCATGACTGAAACTTGGTGGACAAGTCAGGTATAAACCGAACCGAACCGGTAATACCTGGTGTATCCTTTGTCGGGCTATGCCGCCTTCCTCCGAAGGAGGAAGTTTACAGGGAATATCAAATTCACAAGCAATCGCAGCCACATGTATATCCCGGTCATGGGAAGATGACATACAGCGCCTAGCATTCCCAAATGGTCACCCATCTGGTACTGGCCAAGCTTCATGTCACTTAACTGCGGTGATCTGCCGAGAACCGGTGTGTCAACGCGATTTGCAGTTTTTTGTTATTTTAGAAAAGTCAGGCATAGACTGCAGTTTATTTGGACGAAATATGGTTAAGTTGCGGATTCCAAGGGTGGCATTTGGGTGGAGGCATCTTGAATTATATATTCTGTGAGTTTATTTTCTTTCAAAGTTGACATGAAATTGTTTATGTTAATAAGAGATGCCCAAATAAATGAATAAATACATATTTTTTTTTATAATAAATGTGATGAAATAGAATTAGTTATTTTTTACTAAATGATCAAACGGCGAATTATTATTCAGCTTTTTTGTGTCTTTTTTGTAATAGAGAAAGAAAAGGCTTGAAACATGATGGAAAATGCAAATTTTTGTTACTAATACTTAAAATGAGATAATGAATCAGTAGCATAGGTAAGCTGTGATCAAACTGTACCTGTATATCTCCAGGTTGAGAATGGGTCCAACTGTGGCATCGACCATGTCCATAACCGCCTCATGGGTCTTTCCATTTGCTGGGATTCCATTCACCTTTATGATGATGTCTCCTTCAACCAAATGTCTCTGCGCTTTGCTCCTCTTACGTACCTGCAAATAAAATGAAAATAAAAACTATATTAACTCTCACAATTAGATAACCGTTTTTAAGAGAATGTTACATAATAAGAAAATGTTTTCTTCCGGATGAGGATTAATAATTTGTATTATTTGGATTATTCGGACTACTGTTCTCATCTTAGATGTTTTTTCACAACGTTTCAGCCGATGTAACCTCCGACCTTCTTTGGGTGTATCTTGTCGAACTCAGGAATCTGTACGAGATTTCGAACTGAACTCTTCATTAAATCCACGGGTTATAACTTAACACTTTATCCATTGCGCCGCTACGTTTGTACGTGGGCAATTCTGGTATGAATTTGGGGAGTCTTAAACCTAAACTTGTTTTAGATCTAGTATACTAGGTTTACTTAGGAGGTCATTGTTGACCAGCATATGCGCTGCTTCTTTGAGACGTTATACATCCCACGTGCTTCTCTGTCTATAATCTAAGAATATTTTTCTTAAAAGCAGAATGATTTCGGGGCTTCTAGCCGTAACAATGGTGGAAGCATCACCTATGCTAGCCGACAATGGTAACAACTAGTCTGTGTATTACGAGGCTCATCTGTTAAGCGGGATTCAATTCCGCCAATCTTCTAAATGAACACAATCAAACGACGGCCAAGAACCCCAGAAGTCTACACTGCTACTGACCTAAGACACGAAACACACGCGCACGCAAACACTAGAGCGAACATTGTCACGCAGCAGGAGAATACGACAGAGAGCAAACAACAAGTGCATGTTTTTTAATGTTAATAAAAAATGGCGCAAGGATAAACATTCGTATGCGCTTCTTTTGTGTTTTGTTGACTACTAATCCCAAATAACTCTACATCAAACAGGACAAACACTCGCAAAAACAAACATATACGTTGGTGTTACGTTGAGTTTGATTGGCCAACAACAATGCTCGGAAGTCTTTTTTTTATTTATGTTTCGCTTCTTTTTAAACTATGTCGTTCGTTTTTGTTGTCGTTTTTGTTGTTGTTTTACCAAATTATTATTTTAATAGGATTTTGAAAGTTAAATTTCATTATTACGGTATCGTTTGATCATTAAATTATTAATTGAAGCAAATAATTATAAAACTATAACTACTTTTGTTGTTTTAAATCTCTTTTTTATAAAAATTATTGGATGTAAATAGCATTCAAAACTTTCAATCTTTTAATAGATTAAGAATTGCTAAGAATTTTAAAGCCAGTTTAAATTTAAGTGAGTAACAACTATGTCTATTTTATGTTCTTTTATGTTGCGCTACATGTCCATTTGCACTATGCAACAGTATAAATACTTCCAAATTCATTTTCATTAAATAATGCATCCTTTTTTAATATTGATCGAATATTAAAATACTTTTAATTCAAGGTCGGTTTTTAATGTGGGGAAACCCCGCTCCCCAAAAAGGGTTAATTTGGATTGAGACATAAATTAAAATTGCCTCTGTCTAGAAACATTTCTCCTGACTGGGGACAGAAAAGATTAAGTGTAGTATCAGAACAAGGAAGTCACTTTGCTATTATATTTTCATTGTAAATCGGGTACTTACTTTATAGGCAGTGTAATGAAGATCCCTAATTTCTACTTGAAGGCAGCGGAAACAACATTCGACATTTTTTGAATCGGGATTTCAGTTACACCAGCTCCAAAGAGACAATATTAGACTGGGAAGTTTTTATTCAAGGGAAATAATCTCCAAAAAGGGGCGTAACTTATTACATAACCTTAATACAATACGCAGCTACGGTCTTTCTTACGGAGGAATAAAATTAACGTACATAATTACTAACATAAGCAATCCAACCATATTTGATACAAATAAACTTCAGTTTATGTGTGACTCGTCTATCCGGTTTCAGTCATACGAATGACGTCATGTCTAAGTTTGCCGCAATGAGCGGCAAATCAACATATTTACTCTTATTTCAAAATGCAATAGCGATGTACTACCATTGCGCTATGTTGGTGCGTTGACATGGTTATTACATTTTGAAACAAAGCCAAATGATTACCATCTTGTTCTTGCATTCTTTGCTGGTATCCAAACTGAGCAATCAGAGCGAAATCTGAAAATCCTATCTCAAAGCCAAGTACTTTTCACCGCGTGGTGGTGGCGGGGGTGGGGAGGCGTATCTCGACACCTGAAAAATCTTCTTTTAATCTATTTCTTATGATTACATTTGCTGCAGGTGCGATATTTTTCGATATAATATATTTACAAATACAAAGAAAAAAATACATCAAAGTGGCGAATGATCTCGACCGGCCATGAGTGCTTTTTTAGATGCTACATGTTCAATATATCATTGTCCCCTCTAAGCGTGCATCCACCACTATATAATAAAGACCAATGTGTATTTATCTTCCACTCTATAATAAAGACCAATATGTATTTATCTTCCACTCTATAATAAAGACGAATATGTATTTATCCTCCACTCTATAATAAAGACCAATGTGTATTTATCTTCCACTCTATAATAAAGACCAATATGTATTTATCCTCCACTCTATAATAAAGACCAATGTGCATTTATCCTCCACTCTATAATAAAGACCAATGTGCATTTATCCTCCACTCTATAATAAAGACCAATGTGTATTTATCCTCCACTCTATAATAAAGACCAATGTGTATTTATTCTCCACTCTATAATAAAGACCAATGTGCATTTATCCTCCACTCTATAATAAAGACCAATGTGTATTTATCCTCCACTCTATAATAAAGACCAATGTGTATTTATTCTCCACTCTATAATAAAGACCAATGTGTATTTATTCTCCACTCTATAATAAAGACCAATGTGTATTTATCCTCCACTCTATAATAAAGACCAATGTGTATTTATCTTCCACTCTATAATAAAGACCAATGTGTATTTAACCTCCACTCTATAATAAAGACCAATGTGTATTTATCCTCCACTCTATAATAAAGACCAATGTGTATTTATCTTCCACTCTATAATAAAGACCAATGTGTATTTAACCTCCACTCTATAATAAAGACCAATGTGCATTTATCCTCCACTCTATAATAAAGACCAACGTGTATTTATCCTCCACTCTATAATAAAGACCAATGTGTATTTATTCTCCACTCTATAATAAAGACCAATGTGTATTTATCCTCCACTCTATAATAAAGACCAATGTGCATTTATCCTCCACTCTATAATAAAGACCAATGTGCATTTATCCTCCACTCTATAATAAAGACCAATGTGCATTTATCCTCCACTCTATAATAAAGACCAATGTGCATTTATCCTCCACTCTATAATAAAGACCAATGTGCATTTATCCTCCACTCTATAATAAAGACCAATGTGCATTTATCCTCCACTCTATAATAAAGATCAAGGTGTATTTATTTGTAAATGTATATATATATATATATATATATATATATATATATATATATATATATATATATACCCAAAAGTCTACTCGACGAATAAAGGAAGAGCGTACGCAAATTTATTTCCATAATCAGACATTTTTTTAATTTTTTTCTCTTTCTGCCTTATATACGTATTGGTACGTTTTTATGTTAGTTTTTTTTTCTTTCTTTTTTGTGTGTTTTTGTCTTTCTGTTTTATTTTATTTTAACTTTCCAGTTTGGGACGTGTTTTTTCTCTATTATTTTTTTATGTGAATAGAAGATAACATTGAAAATAGCTGAAAAAACGACCCCACCCGTGATGAAACCTGGCCCAGAATGAATAATTAATTTTTTTTTGTTTTTAGATATTAATCCCCAGGCAACGTCGATCAAGAATATACCAACTTTGTGGATATTTGTTTTGTAGTTTTTTTTACTTTTAGCTGGACATACATACATACATACATACATACATACATACATACATACATACATACATACATACATACAGAACACTGCCCTTTATATAATAGATTATCATTTCTGATAACATAAAAACACTTACAGTTGACTTTTTATTCAAAATGGATGAGTTCTTTCCAATCCATTTCAGACGGCAGGGGTTGCTTGACTTGCTATTTGCTTCCCAATGTAAGTCCTTGTAATGCTATTTATTTCAATAGGATAGGACTGAACAATCGCGAGTTTAAAAACACACATGTCATTTCTGATAACCTTAAAACTCCAATATTTATTTATTTTCTTATTTTATTTTTCTTTCTTTGATTATTAAAACGTAGGTGGGAATGGCTATATATTAAAAAAAAATGACGCCGGATGTTAAAATCATCATCATCATCATCATCATCATCATCATCATCATCATCATCATCATCATTATTATTATTATTATTATTATTATTATTATTATTATTATTATTATTTTAAATAGATTAAAACAAGAGAGAAGAAAATGGCGAGGCGGAAGTGAAAGAGGGGAGAGTGCTGCGGAAAAACGTGGAGGGGTAAAGAGAGAAAGATAGAGAGATGGATTGAGAAATGTAGAGAGATAGAAGTTGTAACATAAAAGCTGTTGCGCGCACTTTTTAACCTCTTCTAGTTTGGTGTTTATGTCCCCGGGCAACACCGGGTAGCCCTGCTAATAATTTATATAGGAAAAATTAAATTACTGAAGTAATTCTATGATTTTATATGAATATTAGTGCGAACACTGGCGACGAATAGTTTCTTCGGTTATTTTTACGAAGGGTGTACATTAGTTTGTGTATAAATATAAAAATAAATATATATCTGTCCCGTCACACAAAAGTTAGCGAGTGAAATAACTGCGGAACGAAATCATTTTATGTGTTTATAGGAAAGCAGAAATCAAATTACAAGTTCGACAACCCCCGCCATCTTAAATGAATTCAGAAAGAAAGCCATCACTCTATTTCTATAATGTGCCGTTTTCTTTTTTCTTTTTTCTTTCTATATCGATTAATACGTTTTTCTTTCTTTTTTTTTTTCGTTTTTTAAACTTTTTAGTTTGAAGCGTTTTCTTTTTCTTTCTCGTTTTTAACTTCACTGATTGAGACGTAATTATATGAATATTAGTGCGAACACTAGCGGACGGTGTACACGTGTATATTGAATTGGATGCATCTCGGTCGGTCTGTCACGCCTAAGTTTGAAAAAGCATTTGGCGACTGTGCAGATTAACAAGAAAAAAGTAAAGAAAAAAAAACAAATAGACAACAAATAACAGTTACCAAACGCAAGAAAATTCACCTTTTTACTTACCTGCATACTTTTCACGCGTGTTTACTGATTATAAGATTTATTAGCTATGTATTTGTTATCGTCACTTTTACTTAGACAAGCATGCGTGGTTTCCAATATGGCCGATAATTTTGGAGAACTTGGTCGAGAATTTCAGGCTTAAAAGATAATAATAATAATAATATTTTTATTATTATTATCTTTTAATCCGATTGGCAACTATCCTCGGACTTAGGCTCACGGTTTCACTACTTCCCCGTTTTACTATCCACTGAAATTTTCGACAAAGTTCTCCCAAAATCAACGGCCATGTTGGAAACCACGCGTGCTTTGTTTAGTAAAAGTGACGATAACAAATGCAGAGATAATAAATTTTACGATCAGTAAACACACGTGAAACAGGTAAGTAAGAAAAGTAAATTTTCTTGCGTTTGGTAACAGTTATTTGTTGTCTATTTGTATTTTTGTTCACTGCTTTGTTTTCTTGTTGATGATACTGCACAATAGCCAGCATTTCCGTTGGTCTGTCAAGCGTAATTTGAAATGGGATTTTCGTTGGTCTGTCACGCTTAACTTGGAAATAGAATTTTCGATATTTCTCAAGCTTAAGTTTAACGTAGCATTTCTGTCTGTGTGGTACGCTTAAGTTGAAAATAATATTTTCGTCGGTCTGTAACCCAAAAGTTATTGTTGTCACATCTGGACTAGTGCACCAACCACTAGCCTCTCATTCTTGGACAGGGTGCAATTTCTAACATGATAGGTTCCGTACTGTCTGTTAAATTCCAGCCCCTGTCGCATCGCCGCAGTATTGCATTCCTCTGTTTGTTTTACAAGTACTTGCACGAATGTGCTCCGATTAACTTACTGCAGTTGTACCTCCCTAAACGAAAATATATACCGACCCACCGGACTAGCAGCAAAATCACACCCCTTCACTGTAGAAGTCCCTAGATTGAACCAAATAATGTTCTACTCTGATAGCTTATTTCCTCGGACCGCTTGTCTTTAGAATTCCCTTCCTGTCCTCTGTTTCCCCGACCGTGCCAACATGCAGAAATTTAATTGTAATGTGAACAAGCATCTTGCTGCCCAAATCCCCACTCAAGTTACCTCTTTTAAATCTGGCCCTTATCACAGTAGCCCCTTACGCTTCAGTGGAAATGTGCCATGTTTGGGGTTAATAAGGGTCAAATTAAATAATTGTTTTAAATTGCATTTCCAGCGCTAAACGCGCAGATTAAATGAACTCATCTTAAGAAAATCTTCGTCTTAGTTTTATATTAAAACTAGCAAGGATATCCGGTGTTACCCGGAAGTAATAATTTCAAACTTTAAAATAGTTTCGGTTGGTTCCTCTTTTTAAACGCGCAGATTAAATGAACTCATCTTAAGAAAATCTTCGTCTTAGTTTTATATTAAAACTAGCAAGGATATCCGGTGTTACCCGGAAGTAATAATTTCAAACTTTAAAATAGTTTCGGTTGGTTCCTCTTTTTAACGGCAAATCGCGCCTTTTCTATTTAAATAATTCTGAAAAACAACTTATTTACGCATAGCTGCGTGGTCAAATGCGGTCTCATAAATGACCCAAGTGTGTAAATTAATAAAAAAAAATTAAACCCGATATGATTTGAACTCGGCATGACAGATTTCAAACGCCGCTACGGTATCCATTAAGCTACTATCACCCCACTCCAGAAATGTAAACGATCAGATTTGATAAATTGCATTATTTAGCCCCCCCCCCCCCCTAACGTTTTTAATTAAGTTTTTTTATTTGATTAATTATTCATTTTATATTTGATTAAGTGAATTTGAGAATATATTTTCTAAAATCATCCACATTTTGAAAGTTATATGGGGTTTAAAAAATGTCTAAAATTTAAAACTTAAGCGTAAGGAGTCTTGAGAAGAAATTCAAATTCAGGGAATCTTCCTTAATTTGTCTCTGATTAATATGAATCAAATGCAATGCAAATCTGAAATATTCGAATTTTCAAATAGAAGGGTGTGTTCATAGTAAAACACTCTAAAGAAACTGACATTTAGGGAATATTTATTAATTGATGTCTAATACCTAGTGTTAAGATTTTAACAATATCTGAGGTATCTGAAATTTCACGGGTTCGCGCCTAATGACTGTCTGAAATTATCACTTCCTACACTGAAGAGAGGAATAAGCTCGAAATGACGTCGTCTGTAGGTAAATATAACTTAATATTTGTTTATATATATATATATATATATATATATATATATATATATATATATATATATATATATATATATATATATATATATAGTAATCCACATACATATACAGACTGTTTTGCTGTATCACAGCTCTTCAGTGCGGCTACACCAGCTAGTGCCTTAAGTCGACTATCAGCTCGACGGTTGAGTTTAACTCAACCGCCGAGCTGACAGTCGGCGCCTCTACCTCTGCGCTATCATACAACACTTGCTAAATGTAAGTGATATCTCAATGTAAACATTGTCAAGTGTCGGGAGCTCGAATTAGGTTTTACCTAATGAGCTATGCCTTAAAGCTAGTGGCAGTTGGCCATATATATATATATATATATATATATATATATATATATATAATTTGTTATTGTTAAATATTAACTCACACTTATAAACGATAAAAATAATCACGTATTTCAGACAGGCCTCATGGCGTAATGGTAGAGCATTCGATCGAGGTTTCGCGACAAAGGCAGTTCACTCTTATGAGTCGCAGTAACGACGAAACACGTTTCATCGGATAACTATATATATATATATATATATATATATATATATATATATATATATATATATATATATATAACCCCGGGTTGTAAGTTCGAACACGTTGGTAGGTCGGCCAGTTGTTTGAACTTATACTGAAAAAAATTAAACAAGCATGTCTATAGATAAATAAATAATATTGAATTGTGTGTGTGTGTGTGTGTGTGTGCGTGTGTGTGTGTGTGTGTGTGTGTGTGTGTGTGTGTGTAGAGGGAGAGAGAGACAGAGAGAGAAAGACAGAGAGAGAGAATTAAAAAGACAGAAGAAGGCGTCTTCTGAAAAACGAGCTCTATCGCCCAGCAAGTAGTTGAAAGCAACAGTTTGTACACAATATCCACGTGTGTATATACATTTTTTTTTATTATTATTTCTCTGCATGCGGCTTGTTTGAACTTTTTTGTCTGCTTTTTCTTTCAACAAAACTATTTTGGAAATTACGTGAGTCGCCTGGATTTCTACAGATAAACTAACTCGGTACAGTTGGGTGTGGCAGCTCTCTCTCTCTCTCTCTCTATCTCTCTCTCTCTCTCTCTCTCTCTCTCTCTCTCTCTCTCTCTATCTATCTATCTATCTATCTACCTATCTATCTCTACTTCTGACGGAACTTTTTTCTTTTTTTCACCCACCGAACTGGCTGTTTACACATTTGTTTGAAACAACAACCACTCAATTCTTAAATGATACACGGTTTTCTTGACATTATAATAGTACAATTTAACTATTTTGTATTTCTTATAGATACGACTAGAATTGCTACCCGGCGTTGCCCGGGACCAGTGTAAGATTTTTCTTTTAAAAGTTCCCCTCCCCTGTCTCTCTCTCTCTCTATCTATCTATCTATCTATCTATCTCTCTCTCTCTCTCTCTCTCTCTCTCTCTCTAATATATATATATATATATATATATATATATATATATCTTTCGCTCTAAATGTCGCCCCCCTCCTCGACTAATTTTGTTTCTGTTGACCTCCAAAATAATTGAATTTACGAGAGAAATGTGACCATATTCAGGCAATGCTGAAAAGAATATATCAGCTTTAGGGATATGTATCCTGTGTAGTTTCTGACTTTTAGGTGGTCACACACAGACACATCCTGAACCCCATATAATCGTATTTTACTTTTAATTTCTATAGTTTTCAAACTTATAAAATTGCGTCATTTCTGGAATCAATAAAACACTCTTTCTTGCATGACAGAGCACAAAATTGACTTCGCAATCGAGTGGGGGATCTCTTCTGTTGCTTAAAGCCCATTTTTCACAGAAGTGACGTTGCTAGTCTCTCCCTACTCTATCGTCATTTTCATGGAAGGTGCTCGATCGAGCTCCAATCTGGTTCCTCCTTTTAAGACATTCACAGCAAGAACTCGTCTAGCTTCCATAACCGGAAAAAACTTTCCCTTCTTCCTCCATGTACCTAATCTCCGGTGGAATTTCCATAAAAGGGATTCTCGTCTGTGGAACACATTACCACGGAACTGCTTCCCGGTAAATTATAACATCGTCGTCTCTATCCAAATGTCAACAAATCCTTGTCATAAACCATCTCCATAAATAATCAAACTTAGTTCATTCCATTAATTATTTTAAATCCTCTTATAATATTCTTCATCATTCAACTAAAAATGCATCCATCCTATTAACCCTTGTCCTCGAGTGGCTTGTTTTTTGGGAGGGGATTTGGTAGATGGTGACTCATTAGTAAAATATAGACACCTGTGTATTCTTTTTCCAGCCCTTTAGTATGTTGTTTTCATATCTGTTAGGACAACTAATGAAAACGAATTACGTCCCTTGAACCAATTCGGGAGTTAAGAGTTATCGCCCTTGGAAATAAGGTTCTGCCCAGAGAGAAAGATAAACACAGATCACGTTTTCAAACTGTTAATATCACAATCGCGTACCGCGGCAAAATAATTCATTATTTCATTCTGTGTTCAGTTTATCTTGATATTTCATCCATTTTATTCACAAGTTATTATTTATTATAACCTAAATTACGAGGTTATAAAAATATCTATAATTTTTGAATCTCAAATCAAGCAAATCAAATTCATTGGCAAAAATAGCAAAGTTCAACAAGCCATGTAAAAGAACAGTTAGAAGATGTGTACATCTATTTATCGTCCGAATGTTTTTTAACCTGAATCTGACAGACATCGTCATTACCTCTGGTAGATTGTTACACGGAGCAGAAACATGGACAGTGAATTCTGCCTTTCTTCGAATTAAACGAAAGCGACTCTGGTATATTTTTTGATGTGTCTCATGGAGACCAAAACTTAGCGCTTGGGTAAAAAAAACTCGTTGAAAAATAAATTTAAATTCTGGTTAACGATGTTTTACGCCAGACTCCCGCCCCCACACTCCAGTCTGCTGCTCACGTGGGGAGTAATCATTCAACGGTCAGCTGCCTTCGAACTGTTTGGTCATCTGCAGGCTGACCACGTCCTCTGACGATTAAGCCGAAATCGTCTTGCTACTCCTGGATTTTTACATCCACATTTGTTTTTGTTTTTTAAGTCACTCTGGGGGGAGGGGGTTGTTGGGGGGGGGGTCATCCGGTTTTTTTCTAAGGAACTATATTTTTAAATACCCACTTAAAAAGTTCTAAAAATATTCCAAATAAATTACAAAAGTAAAATAGTCAAAATATAAAACACTAACAATAGTTTTTATTCATAAAAAGTTCACAAAGAATATATTTTTTTGGTACTTATATCGATCTTGACCCAGTTTCCGTGAGTTTCTTGTCGGAAGTGTTCGGCTATCTTAAGCAAACGCCCGAGAGATGACGAGCCGATTTGTATCAGACGACAATTTTGATACGCTTCCGACAAGAAACTCGCGAAAACTGGGTTAAGATCGATATAAGTACCTATTTTTTAACGAAATAATTTTTTTATATATACATTATAGTTAGTATTGAAACAATAATATAACTGACGCTTAATAATTCTGTATATTAACCCATTAAATGCTTAAAAATATTCTATAAATAAGAATTAACGAATGAATCTATTTAACATTATATTTTTTTTTTTTTTTTACATTATTTTTAATGGGAAATTATGATTCGGTTTTCAAAAAATTCGGTTATAGAAAAGCTTTTCAGGGCAAATAATGTTCGAAAACCGAGATTCCACTTTAATATTTCATTGGTCTGTCACGTTTGATATAGTAGTTGCTTTGGTCTGTCACACTTAGTCGTTAGATGCGTCTATGCATTGCTATAAACGGCTCCGTCCGTCTGTCACGGTTACGTTTGAAATTACATTTTCATCGCAGATTGAAGAGATGCATATTAAGAATATCCACCCTTTAGTGGTGAAGTGGATAGAGACGCAGAGTTACGACCTGGGTGTGCCAAGTTCGATTCCAGTCGGTTCCATAGCTCCACTTTCACTTCTAGATGTTGGTAACGCTCACGTGTGCTCTCTTATAAGTAGCTACAACCACTGTCAATAATTTCCATCTCTCTTTCTCTCTCTCTCTCTCTCTCTCTCTCTCTCTCTCTCTCTCTCTCTAAGACTAAACGAAACTTCTATTATCAAAGTTTCTTTCATAGAACTACCCGTCGGTGGAACACCCATACGGCGGGCTGCTTCCCGGCTGACTATAACATGGTGGTTTTCAAGTCCAATGTAAATAAATTCTTGTTGAGCCGTCCTCTTAAATAATCAAATTCTGTTCAATCATCACGATGTCCACCTGACACTCAATAACCCTTGTTCTCGAGTTGCCTTTGGGCCTTGATAAGTGGTGACTCTTTAGTAAAAACAAAAGGCAAAAAATTAGCCAACAACAGAATCATGCTGGTCAACAACAACAAAAGTCGTTCATGCTGATTCGTGAATATGGAGCCTTTTGGCCAAGATAAAAATGTTGTATCTGTTCCGATGGATACTACACCCCATAAACTGGTATCGTCTTGGCCTTCGGGGCTTGATTTACGCCGGTCTATGGGTCTGTCCTGTGCAGTTCTAGGAGGTCCACCCTCCCAGGCTTTGCCTCCTCTCTTTGGGGAGGAGTAAGTTTATTGCTTACTGCCTGAGGCGCCCCTACCGGGGAATGCCGACGGGGCTGCCCAGGCAATTTTTAATGGCCAGAGTGCTCACCTTCTCGGGCGCTGGCTTTTCAAGTCCCACTTTCCCGACCCGACCTTGGGTCACATCTTACTTTGTGGGAGTAAGATACAACTGGCCTTGTGCCTTACCTCCTGGGGAGGTAAATTTTAAAAAAATGCAGCCTTTTGGCCAAGATCAAAGTGTAGTATCTGTTCCGATGGATACTACACCCCATAAACTGGTATCGTCTTGGCCTTCGGAGCTTGATTTACGCCGGTCTATGAGTCTGTCCTGTACAGTTCTAGGAGGTCCACCCTCCCAGGCTTTGCCTCCTCTCTTTGGGGAGGAGTAAGTTTATTGCTTACTGCTTGAGGCGCCCCTACCGGGGAATGCCGACAGGGCTGCCCAGGCAATTTTTAATGGCCAGAGTGCTAACCTTCTCGGGCGCTGGCTTTTCAAGTCCCAATTTCCCGACCCGACCTTGGGTCACATCTTACCTTGTGGAAGAAGGATACAACTGGCCTTGTGCCTTACCTCCTGGGGAGGTAAATTTTAAAAAAATGCAGCCTTTTGGCCAAGATCAAAGTGTAGTATCTGTTCCGATGGATACTACACCCCATAAACTGGTATCGTCTTGGCCTTCGGGGCTTGATTTACGCCGGTCAATGGGTCTGTCCTGTGCAGTTCTAGGAGGTCCACCCTCCCAGGCTTTGCCTCCTCTCTTTGGGGAGGAGTAAGTTTATTGCTTACTGCCTGAGGCGCCCCTACCGGGGAATGCCGACGGGGCTGCCCAGGCAATTTTTAATGGCCAGAGTGCTCACCTTCTCGGGCGCTGACTTTTTAAGTCCCACTTTCCCGACCCGACCTTGGGTCACATCTTACTTTGTGGGAGTAAGATACAACTGGCCTTGTGCCTAACCTCCTGGGGAGGTAAATAAAAATGGAGCCTTTTGGCTAAGATCAAAGTGTAGTATCTGTTCCGATGGATACTGCACCTCATAGACTGGTATTGTCTTGGCCTTCGGGGTCTTATTTACGTCGGTCTATGGGTCTATCCTGTGCAGTTTTAGGAAGTCCACCCTCCCAGGCTTTGCCTCCTCTCTTTGGGGAGGAGTAAGTTTATTGCTTACTGCCTGAGGCGCCCCTACCGAGGAATACCGACGGGGCTGCCCAGGCAATTTTTAACGGTCAAAGTGCTCTTCCTCTAGGGTGCTGACTTATCAAATCCCACTTTTCGGCCTTGTGTCACATCTTACCGCTGTGGGAGGTAGATAAATAAATGGAGAAAGAGTAACTGATTAAATGTTTTAACCGTGTTTACAATTAGAGTAAAAGAGTAGGCGGTAAATCGTCTCTATCTCTATTTAGATAAAGTTAGCTATGTATAAGTTTCATTCTTAAACTAATTAACCGATCATTATGATTTTTTTAGGCGTAAGGGGTCGTAATGTTGGCTATATTTAGTTTAATTTGCTTTTATGCAAAGCGGGCAAAAAGAAAAAATTCAGATACCTCCGATTTTTGTGAAATTGTAACAATAGGTATTAGACAATAGGTATTAATAAATATTCTCAAAATTTCAGCTTTTGGGGTGTATTTTAAAGGGATTTTAGGGGGCATGATATGGAGACGATCTTTCTTTGTAGATTCAACTATTCCAGATGTACATAAAATCTGATCAATAGTGATAGACATCAATTAAGCAAGATTCCCTAAATTTAAATTTCTCCTTAAGACCCCTTAAGCTTAAGCATTAAATCTTAGAAATTTTCTTGAATAAAAATCATGTAATGGATTTTGATCAAATTCGGAATAGAGATTCTAGACATAAGGTTTAGTAGCATTAGATGGCGATTTTAACCTTCGTAAAGAACTGAAAAGTGGTACAAAACTGTTCTTTTCGAGAAATTAATGTTACTCGTTCTTCAGGGTTATTAACTAATCTGGCGCGGAGAATAAATGACTCCTTTTCTTCAGCTCCCACGTGACGAGAATTAAAAAATGTGAGGTTTTGTTCCGTAATTTTGGTTCTAGTCCACAATGGGCGGATGGCATTATTACAAATCAGTTTTGAGCAGTCGATCTTCGAAGTGGAGGTTTGATGAGAAGACATGTAGTCCGACTTTTTCAAATTTTCACCCAGGTTGGCAGAGGAAGCTACACCTGCTATGCTGGCAAAAAAATGAAACTGAGAATAGATATAGTCATAACCTCTTGACGAAATTACGGTTCCAGTCTATACTTTGGGGGATTGTGTTGCGGTAGTTCATGTCTAGGACGCCCACAAATACCTACAGTTCAGGCTGATGACCGCCAATCTAGTTGTACTATTTTCTTCGCTGGTGTCTCGTTACTTTTATTTTTGTTTCACATTTATTTTTATCAAATTATTATTAACATGGTCTTTGAAAAAATGTATATATATATATATATATATATATATATATATATATATATATATATATATATATATCAATTAAAACGCTGGTTTACTCCGGCTGAGCATAGTTTGGGATCTGAGATAATAGATCATTACTACTTTTATTTGCAATAAACGCGATACGACACACGGCTACTATGTATTATTATCCGATATCAATCAAATAAACATCTATTTAAAAAATAACAACAGTCTCTCGACAGAGTTTAACTACAGCTGCATTAATTAAAACACAAATTCACTCTATCCTTACAGAAAACAAGATTTTAAACAGAAACTTACACCGTCATTGGCCGTTTATTCACATAATTCGGAACTCATAACCAAAACAGAAGTGGAGAAGTAAGCTGATAATCCCGCAGAAAACATGATAATTATACTTAAATTATTACATCATCAAATTTTCTGATATAAATCAAAAGTTAAGAATGATGACAGCGTCTAAACATATTTCAACAATACCTAGCCCCCCCCACATATTTGACCGTCCAATTTCTAGCACGCTCATACCAAACACATGAGTGACATCACTTCCGATTTTTTATTTTTTTTTATTTTTCGCAGGGCGTTTTTAATATTGAATAATAATAAATGAAAAATATTAAAACAACACCGTTTTATGCTTCAATCATTTCCAAAATACATCTTTAGAAGTATACGTTGTATACCAACCAAATCTCTCTCATTCATATATATATATATATATATATATATATATATATATATATATATATATATATATATATATATATATATTATTATTATTTTATTCCATTAGTTGCGACAAAACAAGTTTTGTTTCATTGGTGCAAATAGCGACCAACTCATCGGGCTGGCGATGTAATTCAAATGGCATAAGTTTTAACTTCACCTTAACGGGAGATTGAAAATTGAAAATACATTGGAGGGGGAGGGGGACAGAGTTGGGGCTTTGTCTATAGTGGTGACATGGGACATGAGAGGGGAGGGGGGAGGACCCCAACAAGTCGTGTTTCAAATTATTGCGTGAATTTTCATTGAGCACTCTCATAAACCCGGTTTCAACTTCCTTCGGATTCATACCCCCTGGATATTTGTAACAAGTTAATTATATATATATATATATATATATATATATATATATATATATATATATATATATATATATATATATATATATATATATATATATATTAGTAATTATGGTAAGGTTTATATGCACATGACCGTTATTAAATAGAGCTATTTATTTATAGTTAAAAGTTTTATTTATCCAAACATAGCATAGCTACAAATTTCGGAACATGTTTCAGTCGTAGCTATAATTAGCTTGATTTACGCCTTCATATTGTAGAGTGAAGTGAAATTTTCATCCGTAAGGGTCACGTGAATAGATTTAAAACATTTATTAAGTTTTATATATATATATATATATATATATATATATATATATATATATATATATATATATATATAAGATATGACATTTTTAAAATAGAAAAATAAAAAATAAATGAATTAAGTACATTAAAATATACAATCAAATGAATAGAACATTTTACGCAGTTTAAATTTGTTTTTTTTCATGAGTTGATCACGTGTTAAATTTCAAAATGAAATTGTGTTTCATTCCACTTCATGCGGCCGTACAAAAAGGTGCTAACTCTGACCGAAATATGTCTGACAATTTGTGTAGCTAAACAATGTTTGTATAAATAAAAATGTATACCTAATAAACAGCTCTATTTATTATTGAGAACTTTTATATATATATATATATATATATATATATATATATATGTATATATATACATATATACATATATATATACATATACATATATATATACATATGCGCATACACACACATATATATACATATACGTATATACACATATACATATATGTATATACGTATATACACATATACATATATATATATATACATATACGTATATACACATATACATATATATATGTATATATATACATATGTGTGTATATGTATGTGCATTTATATATATATATATATATATATATATATATATATATAAATATATATATTAAATTAATAATTATACCATTTTATAATTTAATAAGTTTCAAGACAAATAAATGTTTTGCACATGTTTCTATAAGAACTGCATATCACATTGACACAACGGTTCCCGTTAGATTACCGAAGTTAAGCGACGTTGGGCCTGTTCAGTACCAGATGGGTGACTATTTGGGAATACCAGTTGCAGGTGTGGAGAACCGTATACATATATAACGCTATTAGAAAAACATGAAATAGTCAGACTGCCATCCCTGGAGCTCGGAATTTGTTAGCGTTTCACCTACGCCATATCGCATAGGATGACTCAATTCATTCTAGAGGAACTGGAGCTAAACAAAGATATCGTGGCAATGTTTACGCCAAAAAACAATCCCCCGTCATCAGAAAATCAAACAAAAAGACGCAGCCGAAGAACAATCCAGAGAAGAAATCAAAAATATGGATAAAAATTACCGCATAGGCGATCAACACTT
This sequence comes from Sepiola atlantica, assembly GCA_963556195.1. Taxonomy (NCBI): domain Eukaryota; kingdom Metazoa; phylum Mollusca; class Cephalopoda; order Sepiida; family Sepiolidae; genus Sepiola; species Sepiola atlantica. The sequence goes on along the minus strand of OY744551.1, from coordinate 17,466,791 downwards.
CAAAACTTCAGATATAAAACGCTCAATTCGAAGAAAAATATGTCCAGTAAAAATAAACAGTCGAAACCAGTCAGGGGAAAAATTAATAATATTCACGAAACTGTAGAAAGTGTCAAGTGTAAAATCTAAACGATTTTGAAGTCAATAGTCCGAAGATAAAGGAGGAACTTTGTGAAGCTACTAACATCACTTACATTTCGGACAGAGGAGTAAAATTATTGAAAGTTCTAATACAACAGGGATGATAAAAATGAAATAACAACAATGATTAATAATAACTAACCCTAACCCTAACCCTAACCCTAACAACTAACCCTTACCCTAACTCTCACCCTCACCCTTTACGCCAAAAGGCGACGTTGAATAAATGCAGATATGTGTAGAAGGCAACGATACGGCATTTTGTTTGTTACATGGTTCGCCACGATATGTTGTGGGCGACGTGTAGCATTTTGGTGTATGACCCATCAAGTTTCTTAGATTGAGCAACATTTGGTGTCCAAGAGTCTGATCCGTAGAATAGGATGGATTCGACCGATGCCATCAAAATGAGTTTTTTCACATTTTTAATAGCAGCTTTCCAGATTTTGTTGATAGAGATGATTGCGTTGCACGCCTGGCCAATACGTGGAACGCAATTAACTCTCAACAAAATCTGGAAAGATGTTATGAAGAATGCGTAACTAATCACACCTAAAGCTAAGCCTCACCCTTTATGTTCTGCTATTGGTTCTTGGAGTTGTGTACTTTTTGGGAAAAGATCTTGAAATTAGTAAATAGAGTGTTGATTTGGAAAGTAGCCCAAACGCTTTCAGCAGAAAATAAACATTTATGTGCTATTTTACCGTTCTTTTTGGTCGTATATCAAATGGATGTCATAAGTTTATTCGGAATGTTACTTCGTTAACCTTGGAAAGATCGTATTAACCGATATTTGGTGAAAGAATGCCAACAGGTGTAAGTTTATGTTACAATTCTATATAAACAAAGCCAATCCGTGTCTTTATTTTTTATTATCCGAAACAAACAAAAAACTGGCTGACGAGTCTTAAACGGCGGTAAATATAACATCGGTCAGGACTATGATGTAACTGATGACCACCATTTGGGGAATCACTATATCAGGTTTGTCAACAACATAGGTGACTTTCATCAAATCGACTGTGGTCGTTTAAAGCAACGAATATTATATCCACAAATAAAAAAAAAAGTACACAACTCCAAGAACCAAAAGCAGAACATAAAGGGTGAGGCTTAGCTTTAGGTGTGATTAGTTACGCATTCTTCATAACATCTTTCCAGATTTTAGTCAACTAAAATGAAATATGAAATAAAATAAAAAGAATGGTCACCTATTTTCGAGTTGAATACGAAGGAATCAATTTTTTATTCAATTCTGGAACACATATGTCCGGAAGATAACAACAGGGATAAGAAAGTTTACATCGGCATTTCCGCGGGAAACTGGAAACAGCGTTTCTATGACCACAAACACTCATTCGTAAACCCAGAACTTAAGAACAAAACGGAGTTAGCGAAACAATGGCGGCTACTGAAAAATGAAAACCGGTCCCCAGTGGTTTCTTGGTCAATCCTATATTATTCTGATGTTCCAAATAGATTTAGGCAAATATGCAATTTGTGTTTGGAGGAAAAAATAAGAATCCTGAAATACGAACACGGTAATCTTCTGAATAAAAGAGATGAACTAATGGCAAAATGCAGACATTAATGTAAATTTAAAATAACCAACAACTCGCAATCTGAGAGACATTTAGATCAGTAGCGGTTAAGATACTGAATTAGATCTGACTAGATTGTTCTTTTCCTTTAATCCCTTCCTAATTCTTTAGCTATGTATCTCCTTATGGACACATGATTATCTACTTGTATATATGTGTATATTGGTGTGTTTACGTATATATGTGTATGTATATGTACATGTATGGGTGTGTATATGTATGTGTATGTATGTATATGTTTACAGATATTTGTAATTGTATGTATGTATATATATGTATATTGTATATAGGTATTATATGTGCGCACATGTATGTATATGTTGTGTATGTATGTATATATTATTGTATGCATGTGTATGTGTGTGTATGTAGTTGCATGTATGTATGTATGTATATATGCATGTATAAGTATATGTTATGTATGGGGCAATAGGTATATTGTGCATGTGTGTGTATGTATGCATAGGTATGTAATGACTATATATTTCTTATATGTATATGTTTTATGGCTGATATATGTATATATATATGTATATATTTTCGTGGCTGATATATATATATGGTTATATGTATATATATATATATATATATATATATATATATATATATATATATATATATATATATATATATATATATGTTGTATATGTATATATATTGTATTGTAATTTTTATAGGTGCTATTAATATTGTCAATACTTTCTTGGATATTATTGTGATTATTATTAATGGTGGTATTATTATTGTTGTGTTGTTATGGCCTTGTGACTTATTTTAGATAATCGAGTGGGCTACCATATCATATGGTACTATTAAGATTAGTATTAATATTAATATTGTTATTGTCATATAATCTGATGATTTATTTTAATAGGTAATTCGGGATATTGTTGATAATGTTACCAGTTACTGTCTTAGAGTTTATTATTGTTATATAATGAGATAATTAACAGAAAATGATATGGTTTTACGAGTGTTTTCTTCAGAAAACACTCGTAAAAAACACGTGAATTAAATTGCTTTATTTGTGGATGGATGTGGACTGCATATATATACGTGTGGTTTTCTGTAGATGTATATATATATATATATATATATATATATATATATATATATATATGCATATGTGTATATGTGTGTATATGTATATATATATGTGCATGTATATGTATATGTGTATGTGTATATATATATATATGTGGGGGTATGTATGTATGCACATGTGTGTGTACGTGTATATGCATGCCTGTGTATGTGTATATATGTGACATGGTCTCTGACCTTGAATGTCTAGTGTCTGTGTTCAAATCTTTTCTTATGTCCCTCCCCACCTCCAATATACTTCTTTAGTCGCCAGATAGTAGATGTCACTTTCCAAAGGGCAGAGGCGGGGTTTAGAACTGGTGATTCTTGACACGCGGACCTGATTTCTTGAGAGACATTGAATACCCTCCCTGCCTGTTTTTTACAATTTCCCAATTTCTCTTTATATATATATAGCTTCTTCTTCCCTCTCCATCATAAATCATGTAATTCCCCCTCCCTATCAAATTATTGATTAAATATGCTTCAAATTTCCCCCCTCTCTCTAAATATTTATTAGATATGTTGTCACTCCCCTTCTCTCTCATTATATTTGAATTGTCGAGTGTGAATTTCCCCTTTTTTCAGTTTCAAAAATGTAATCATCTAAATTGGATGCGTGAAAAAGATTTCAAAATATCAATAAATAAATTATATATATATTTCTCTGAATCCTTGGTCTGATGAGGTTGACTTTCTACGAAGAGTGCAACCGAAACACGTATGCACATATGTAACCAATAATGTTTGTATAAATAAAAATGTATACTTTTCCTCATCAACCCATATATATATATATATATATATATATATATATATATATATATATAGCTAAACCAGTTAGTGCCTCAAGCCGGGATTGAAACTCAACCGTCAAGCTGACAGTCAGTGATCCTACCCCTACGCTATCATACGACACTGAATTTAAGTAATATCTCAATGTAAACATATATATATATATATATATATAAAACGAAAAATAAATGAAGATAGCGACAGAGATGTGGAAGAAGGAGCATAGCCGATGTTCTAACTGTGTCCGCATAATGAAATTCGTCGAGAAGCTACGAAAATTTAGTCCAATGCAAACCTCACTGAGAAAGCTGAAAGAAAGAAAATTTTCGCGAATCCTCATACAAGAGTGGCAAGGGCCAACAACTCCTCACAAACGCCCAGGAGAACCAAAAAAACTGATCAACAAGATCAAACATTCAGTCAAGTCGGGGATTCTCATGTTTGTCTCATAATCAGTTGCAAAACACACGGAGACGGATGTTTTCCGGGGAGACAGACGTACACAGAGGCTTAAGAGAGTCTGGTAAAGAGGCCTTTTATAAGTCCCCTTTGTTAGGATTTGAAACCGACGACACCGATGTTGTTCTGATCTTCTATAATACATAAATAAATAAATAAATCGTCCTTAACGATACCTATAAAACATTAACTCAAGTCTTCTTATTTTAAAAAAAAACTAATCTTGAAGACGACTATGAAAGTCGAAAGCGCTCGAAAAAAAATGGCCGAATTAAGAACAATCGGGGAAGTACTTTACGGATTGACACTTGAAAGCAGAAGAATGCTATCAATGCCAGAGCAGTAGCTATCATTCGATACACTGCCGGTATCCTTGACTGGAATGTAGAAGAAATAAAACATTTGGATACCAAAACACGGAAAATGCTTACAATTTATGGAGCTTTTACAAAGGAGATGCAGATCGATGGTATCTACCTAGAAAGGAAGGTGGGCGAGGTCTACTTAGTGTTGAAGATGTGAATATAGAAAAAGGTTGTCTATATAAATATATTTCTGAAAGTAATGAGATTCTTCTTCGTGAAGTGAAAAGAGAGGAAATACTAAGAACTAGGGTGACAAAGAATCAAAGGTTACAAGAGAGCGGATTAAAATTATTTGGAAATAAACTACACAGTGTATTTTTAAGAATACTGCATTTAGAGATAATGACAGCTGGAATTGGTTCGTCAGGGGGGATCTCAAAAGATCTATTTAGAGCACCTTAATGGCAGACCAGGAACAAGCCACCCGCACAAGATCCATCAAACATTACATTGACAAAACTGCAGAATAACTGATATTATTCCGATTGTACAATGAAAGGGAAGAAACCTTAACGCATAGTGTATATGAATGCCTAATACTAGCACAGCATCAATATAAAAAATGGAGACACGACAAAGTCGCTTAGGTACTACACTGGAATATAAGCAAACTTTATGAATTGGACCACAATGGAAAGTGGTATGAACATAAGCCAGAAGTTCTACAAGAGAACGACAATGGAAACTTCTTTGGGACATGCGCATACAAATTGATAAGGTTCTTGAACATTAAAAACCTGACTTAATCGTTTTAAACAAAAACAAGAGAACTTGCTTAATCATTGATATAGCCTGCCCCTTTGATACCAGAGTGCAGGAGAAAGAACACGGAAAACTAAAAAAATATCAAGATCTAAAATGGGAATTAGTTAGAATATGGAAATGTAAAGAAGTAAAGGAGATTCCCGTTGTAATTGGAACGTTTGGAACCATAACGAAAAGCCATCATAAATGGCATAAACAGATTGACAAGACAATTTCTTTTCCAATTCTGCAAAAGGATTGCCTGATAGGAACGGCGAAAGTGTTAAGGTACAGCTTGAATGTCTAAAGTCAAGGGAATTGACTTGATGTTCAAAAAAAGAACTCTCCAACTAAAAACATCCAAAGGTTGAGACTACTATGAAAAAAAAAAAAAAAAAAAAAAAAAAAAAAATATTATTATTATTATTATTATTATTATTATTATTATTATTATTATTATTATTATTATTATTATTATTATTATTATTATTATTATTATAATAATAATAATAATAATAATAATAATAATAATAATAATAATAATAATAATAATAATAATAATAATAATAATAATAATAATAATAATAATAATAATAATAATAATAATAATAATAATAATAATAATAATAATAATAATAATAATAATAATAATAATAATAATAATAATAATAATAATAATAATAATAAAAAAAAAAAATAAAAAAAAAACATTATTATTGTGATATCAACATCCATATCAAATTCTGTTACGTACTTCATGCGATTATTTTTTTAAATGCTGCTTTAATTTCTTTTATTTTTATTTACTATTTCTTATTATTTTATTTTATTCTATCATAAAATGTTCTAAGTCATTACTGTACTTAATCTGATCCGTCAATTTATTACTGTATTATATTATATTATATTATATTATATTATATTATATTGACAAAAGATTTTTTATTATTATATTATATTATATTATATTATATTATATTATTATTACTATATTATATTATATAATATTGACAAAATATTTTTTATTATTATATTACATTATATTATTATATTATATTATACTATTATTACTATATTATATTATATTATAATATATCATATTGACAAAAGATTTTTTATTATTATATTATATTATATTATATTATATTATATTATATTATATTATATTATATTATATTATTATATTATATTATATTATATTATATTATTATTATATTATATTATTATTACTATATTATATTATATTATATTTTATTATATTATGTTATATTGACAAAATATTTTCTATTATACTATATTATATTATATTATTATTACTATATTATATTATATTATATTATATTATATTATATTATATTATAGTGACAAAAGATTTTTTATTATTTACTAATGAGTCACACCTTATCAAGAATAGGAATTAGTGAATTAGATATATTGTCAGTTGAAAGATATTATGGGAGGATTAAAATAATGAAGTGAATGAATAAAACTTGATAACTTTTAAGGACAATTTATGACAAGTGTGTATTGACATTAGATTTGAAGATGACCATGTTGCAGCTCTCAGAGAAGCAATCTTGTGACAATGTTTTACACATATGAAACTGGTTAATAGACATAGTTTTTTTTTATTTGACTTGACATTTAAGATTCCAGCTTAGAGGGAGAAGATAAAAAAAAATACCACGGTCTTATGTACGACATGAAAATAAACTGGGATCTTAGGAGGATCTCCATCGTTCCAGTAATAGTAGGAGCAACCGGACTCATGAAAAAGAATTTTTAAAACTACTTGGCGAATATACCCGGTCAACCAAGTGCAATAGAGATACAAATAATTGAGTTTAAAGGGGTGATTAGAATCTTTAAAAGATCTCTCGGTTGGAGTTTCTGAAATAGCGGGTGAGTGTCTGGCACCATCCCCAGCAAAAAAAAGATAAGAAAATTGAACAAAAAAAAGAAATATTTAACAAATATTGTTTAGAAATGTTAGATGGGTTGTCACATTGGTGTTAATAGATTGATAGCGTTGTTGACAATATGCACTCTTTGAGTGCTGCTTGATTACGTTATAACGTTAAGTGTTTTCGCTTTGCTTGAAGCTCGAGAGAATGGGGTGACTAATGCGGGAAACCATACACCGTAATTACCGAATGTAGGCATTCCTGCAAGACGGACTGGAAGAAAAATAATTGGCCAAAACCGTGCACATTCTCTATTTCGAAGAAAAGCCAGGATGAAAAGATGACTAACGAGTATCTGTTACCAAACAAGAAAGACCATTCTGAAGATGCGACCATTCAATCTGCGCGTTTAGCGACGAAAATACTACAAGGTGACCCCAAATAAATGCCACCCATGGAATCATTAATCAAATCCATAATCCTTCCTGTAATCCAACCAAATTTGGTACAGATAAACTTTAGTCTGTGCCTGATAGGCCCACAATGCTTCAATCATAAATGTCAAACAGCCTTACTTTTATTGCCGTTCAATGATATAGGGACACTTTGGTGGTCGTCTCATCGGCAGGAGGTGTGATTCTGAATGGGCTTCACATTCACCGGACCTTAAACCCGTCAGATTTAATTTATGAGGTTATCTCAAAGATAAGATCTATCGAAACAATCTCCAGACTATCCCTGAACTGAAGCGGCTATCACAGTCAAAATCAGTGTCAGTGAACGGCGATTAAACAAAGACTGTAGGATATTCATGACTGAAACTTGGTGGACAAGTCAGGCATAGATTGAGCATCATTTGTATCAAGTATGGTTGGATTGCGGAAAGGATTTTGTTAACGATTCAATGGGTGGCATTTTCTTTAGGTCAAGCTGAAGCTTGCAACGTATGCATGATAGGCCAATGAAAATGCTATTCGAAACTTAAGCGTGACAAACCAATACAAAGCTAGTTCGAACTTAAGCGTAGACAGACCGACACAAATGCTATTTCGAACTTCAAGTGTGACAGACTAACGAAAACTGTATTTCAAACTTAAACGTAACCAACCGACAACAATGCATTTTTGAAGTTAAGCGTGACAGACGGACACAAATGATTTTTCGAACAAGCGTGACAGACTAACAAAAATAGTATGTGAGCTGAAGCGTAACCGATCGACGAAAATGCTATTTCGACGTTAAGCGTGACGATGTCGAGTATGGAGATACTTGGACGTATCTAAAAAATCCATTTAATTTCAAACGGAAGCATGATCGACGGTCTGACAAACGAAGCCTCTTATGAAGCTACTAGGACGCATTTTGTTATCGGCAGCCATCTTTATAATCACACCGAATACCAATAGAAGACGTGTGCATCTGCTTTCGATTGGCGATGGTTAACTAGCGACGTACAGACTTAGGCTTGCAAATTCAAACGCTAATTATCAAAACCGGTTAAAACCCGGTTTGGGGCGACAGAGCAGATCCCCCTTACTGTTTTTTCTTTCTCTGTTTTAATAAAACTAAAGTGCTATCCCTCTTATGGTTCGGGGTGGAGGCTGTGGAGCTATACTAGACTGGATGTGCAAAATAATGTTAGAAACGGTAATTTCCACGTGAAGCTAGATTAAATAGAGGAATGTAAAATTCCATTAAATATTAGAATTTAGATAAGGCTACGTGTCAGGATATGACGTCACGAACAAGTAGTCCGAAATGAAACGTGGTAAAGAAGAGACGAAATTATCTTTCTCTTTGGTCGGTGGCTTTTTTTTTTAAAGACCTGTAGCATTCGCCCCTCTGAGTGGGGAGCGGGCGAATGGAATATGTTACTTTAAAGTTCTGTAAAAAAGAATAGAATATATTTTTTAGAATCACGCTCGTCTCCAATTGTTTTAATCAAGAAAAAATACACTTCATTAACTCAAGCACTAACCATAAGTCCAGGTTGGCGTATTGCCACCCCGGACTTGGGTTTAGTATTTGGGTTTATCAAATGTATTTTCAATTGCTTAAAATATACTCGATTAAAAACAGGAGTGATTCTATAAAGTTACCAAATAAAATATAAAAAAGAATGTCACCAATGAACAAGTCTGTTGTCGTTTTTTTATGTGTTCCTCTATTGAAGGACCAAAAGGGAAAGGGAAGACATGAAAAACTTCTGCTGCTGCTTCACTGCGACTAGGACGACGGCTTGACAATAACATAAAATAAGAAAAGGAATGGGTGGAAACGTCACTATCCTATGAGCCAACTACTTACATGTAAACGAGAGAGACGAGCAGCTATTTTTGTCGATGTAGAAGACGACGGGAAATCTGCAGAGTTCTCCACGAAATGTTACAGCTGTAGCCTCAGTTGAATCGATGCTAACACATGACAGAATGGATGCAATGCAAATTTAGTTTAATTACTATGCTTTATTCGACTTAACTAATTGGATCTATCTCCTTAACTAAAAGTTGTTTATGACTATACGTTGCAGGCTCTAGAAATATCTATCTTTCTACATGACATCTAGTTACTGTTAGTTATAAACCGCAAATGGTTCTTCCACGATTTCAAAATATCTCACCTAACTATATCGATCAATCCGCTATCTGCCCCACAACTGACCTCGGGGTCAAGTCATGTCAATCAAACTCGCTAAGCATCAAAAACATTCCTTCTCACTTAGTGTTACACGATTAATCTGACATATGCTACATTCAACAGAAGGATTAAAATATCTTTCAATCCTATATATTTATTAACCAATATATGTGTGTGTGTGTGTGTGTGTGTGTGTGCGTGTGTGTGCGTGTGTGTGCGTGTGTGTTCATGTGTGTGTGTGCGTGTGTGTTCATGTGTGTGTGTGTGTGTGTGCGTGTGTGTTCATGTGTGTGTGCGTGCGTGTGTGTTCATGTGGGTGTGTGTGTGTGTGGGTGTGTGTGTGTGTGTGTGTGCGTGCGTGTGTGTTCATGTGTGTGTGCGTGCGTGTGTGTTCATGTGTGTGTGCGTGCGTGTGTGTTCATGTGTGTGTGTGAGTACAAAAGGACAAACGAATATAACAGTCACCGTGGAGATGCTGAAAGAGAGTGAAAAAGCTTTAATATTCTATGTTTACGTTTTTAGCGAAACACGTTTTGGGGTTTCTTTTCCAACACGAGCGCCACAATAATGTGTGTTGTGTTTCTTTTTTTGTGTGTACGAACGAGGTCGGAATAAAAAGATTAAAAAGTTTACTGATAAAGAAATAGTGTAATATGTATATAAAATAAGCTCCATGATACATTGACGGTTTGTCTCAAAGCAATAAATAAGATAAAAGCACATCCCCTCAATTCAAGATTGTTTGCAAAGTTGTGTGAAAAAATGATGAAATTGCACATCAGTTACTTCTTCAAACAGAGATGAGATGATTGTCAGGAGGTGAAAGTTTACAAAAACTTGTTGAAACTTCGATTCCACGATAGAATTTCTTAGCGAAGTGGCTCTTACACTGTATGACGAATTGAAGAGATGTGAAAAATGTTTGCTTTATTTGGCGGATATTTATTCAAAATGTAATGAGATTGCGAAACGTCTGCCGGGCAATGACGTGACACTGATTCAGGCACAAACAGTTCTCATGGGTTTCCAAAAAAAGGCTTGAATTGTTCAGAAATTCTTTGCAAAAATGAGATTTTAAGTATTTTTCAAATTTATTGCGCTCACGGCAAAATATTTTGGACGATGATTAAAAAATATTCACCAATCATCTGCAAAAACTTCAAGATGATTTCAGTGTTCGGTTTGAGGACATAAGGAGCATGAGAATACTTGACGTAAAATTTGATAATTTGGATATGAAACCAGATCTCGAATGCGAACTGGTTGAATTGAGTGTCAATATTGCGGTGAAAATTAGTTTTGAAAGCAGAAGTCTGGGCGACTTCTGGTACAAGAACTAAATATCCAAAACTTGCAGTAGCAACTGAGCCATTCCTTCTGGCTTTTCCCAGCTATTCAATGGTAGAAGTTTGTTTTAGCCATTCAAATGCAATCCTCAGCAAGCAGAGGAATCGACTCAACCTGGAGGAGCGAGGTGACCTGAGACTGAAACTGACCAACGTCCAGCCTGTCATGAATGCCCTGATTCTTGACCATCATAATCATCCGTCACATTAATGTCATCAATATAGAAATAAACATCACTTCAGAAAAAGTCGAAGTTTTTCATTGCGTTTTTCATGATTTTTTTATGAAATTGAAATGTACTTATAGTTCAAAAGGTAGGAGTGCGTTATCATCAGACGATCATTCAATTTTTCATACACCATGAATTTAGTGAACACTAATTTCATCAATTTTAGCTCGGGTTTTTATATCATTTGAACGGGGTCGCTGGGGAAGGAGCAGAGTCACAAAAGGGGTCGGAGGTCAGAAAAGTTTGACGACCCCTGCTCTACATCGTCTTTCAGTCATCTTGCATCGGCTTGTCACTGAAACCAGACTTTGTAGAAGGAGGGCGTTATTAGTTCCAAATACAATCGAAATAACACGTATTGTCAGAGTAAACAATTTTTTTATTGAAATCGCTCCAGACAAGGCATGAAGCCACTTGATCTAATGAGCTAAAAAATACCACTTCAAGGTCAAAAACTAGTCAACAATAAGTGTAATATGGATAGATTCCGACCCCAAAAAACAGCAATTTCCACCCCTTTGTCAGAAACATCGCCAATGGAATGTGAGGACTAAAAGACAAAATAATGGAAGCGAGAGTTACGAGGCTGCCGAAAGTAAATCCAAGGTCTACTTTCTATTCTTTATGATTATAGAAATATGAATAACTTACTTGCGTTGTTGTATATATCTGTGAACGATAGTTGCGACTAGAAAAAAAAGCCATGCGAAGATGCTGAGTTGATCCGGGAGTCTCATCCGATAAGAATAGAGAACAATTGACAGAAAACCGCACACGAGTCGTGAACTTCATGTTAAAATTGACAGTCGATCGAACGACGTCCGACCGGCTTGAAAATCAGACACGAAAGAGGCTGAATCGGTTTCTAAATCCTCCAAATGGTGTGGAATTTGATTTGGTTTCCAAAAGTAGAAGATAGAATGCATTCTTTAGTTGGCAAATAATGTTTACGGGGAGATAACCCGAATCTTGTAAATAATTTAAAAAGAAAATGTGTTCGGTTTGGGTAAAAGGATTAACTTTTACTGCTCATTTTTTTCCTTTTTTAACGGATATTTACCACCTCCGTTATCCGGTAGCATAAATGGCGCTAGTCTTTTTTTAGGGGCAATGCCTCAGAGATATTCTCTGAGACAGCCATTCGCACTCCCTATCTCCGTTCTTCGTGTAGGACAAAAAATAAAAAGGTAACGGTCGCATAGCCTGGACGCGCACGAGTGTCGTTGCCGACATCGCACACTGCCCATGGCCTAGCGGCGGTGATTTGTTAAGAATCACCGTGTCTAGGGCACAGCATATGGAAGGCGGAGCCCATCCCTCTCCTTCCGCTGCCTTGAACCTTCCCTGAGTTTTAGTCAGGTACCCATTTACTGGGTGGACAGAGGGAGTTTTAAGACCCGAAAATCCGCATGCCGTGAGTGGGATCGAACCCGGGTCGTCCAGCCCAAAGACAAGTGCTATAACCACTCGTCCACAGGCCAACAATAAAAATGAGGACAACTGTTTCAAATACAATAGTGATCATGGGATATAGAAATTTTAAAAAACTACGCATTTGAAAATAAAATTATGACACAGATAATTTTAGAATTACGGAATCTGACATAATATAGAGATCGGGTGTTTAAAACGGAATTTGACTGACAGGTAAGAATTAGAATAAATCAAAGCATTACCAGCTCGTCACACATGTAAGGAATTGTAACTAAAGTCGGTGCCGGAATGTTATTTTATTTCTGTCGGAATTTACAAAAGTAATTCGCTAGAAAACAAAACAACAATGGCTGCGAAGAAAATACATAGTAAGACAGGGACGGGGGAGATAGAGACAGAATTAGATTTGTCGCGGTCGAGAGCAACACACATGCTTCTTGGCATCCGCTGCCATCAACTGAAATCTACTACAACCAAAGATACGCAGACACACACATACGCACACACATACACTCGCGGGTCACACGTTCGCTAAGTGAGTCATCATCATAACAATGTTTAAATAAAATAAAACTATACCATTCTTAAATTGCGCTTCTCTCTTTTGTGTTTTGCTGTTAAGTCTTCCACGGAAGCCGCTACGACGACGATCCTAACAACAACAAAAACAACAATAATAACTACAACAACAGACTCTACGAACAAAC
>OY744551.1:17438345-17448345 GCA_963556195.1 Sepiola atlantica | reverse complement strand
AAACGTACAGCAAACTGAAACGAAAACCTCATTCTCTCGGTTTCGGTTTATTTGAGACAATAGAAATATGCTTAAGGGCCGAATAAAATATCAAGTTATTTTCGTAATATTGGATTCGAGTGATTATTTCTTCTTTTAGATATTGAACAGGTAGATCTGCTAGTATATAATTCAGTTAGTTGAGAATAACACGAAATGGAACTGCTAGCAGAAGTGAGCTAGATGAAAATTGCTTAGCGAGAATGTGTATTATTCAGACGATTATTCTCATCTTGGTTGTTATTTTCACAACGTTTCGGCCGATGTAACCTTTAAACTAAATGTAGAAGATCGTCACAATGTTTCATATCTGACAAATGTTTTTATTACAATTAAATGTAAAGATGGGTGTGCTAATATTCAACAGACATTTTTATTTTTTATCCTTTTTGCTTTCTCTCTCTCTCTCTCATATATATATATATATATATATATATATATATATATATATATATAGTTAAAAAGAGAGTGAAGATAATCACATACATATTTAAATAGTTTGATATTTAGTTTTCATAACATTCAACAAAAATCATTAGAAGTCCAAGTTCAAGTATGTCCTTAAAATCCAGGATTTTTCAAATAAAATATTCTTCTCTTTAGAAGGTAGTGACGTGATTTTGGAAATAATCAGCTTCAATTTTTTTTGCAAAAAAATATTTTTGAAAAAATAATATTAAAATAATAATATCAATGGATGATTTTATCGTTTGAAAAGAGAGTACAAAACCATTTGAAATATTGATAAATAATGCACATAATTCAAAACAATAATAGAAAATTGGATGATATTTTTCATTTGACAAAACATCAATGTGTGTAGTAATAAAGAAACCATCTTTGTTGAATGTTATGAAAAATAAATGTCTAACTATATATATATATATACATATATATATATATATATATATGACTCTGTGTGTGTGTGTGTGTGTGTGTGTGTGTGTGTGTGTGTGTGTGTGTGTGTGTGTGTGTGTGTGTGTGTGTGTGTGTGTGTGTGTGTGTGTGATTATCTTCACTACTTTTTCAAGTATAATAATATCGGACATAAATTTATCGTATATTTCAAAATATATTTATAAAATAAAATACTATTATATAATTTTAATATATATATATATATACATATATATATGTGTGTATGTGTGTATGTGTATGTGTGTGTGTATGTATCCTAAACTGATAAAAGAGTTATCATTAATTTTGGAATATATATTCTAGGCAACACTGCCAGTAACATGGATAAATTATATATATATATATATATATATATATATATATATATATATATATATATATATATATATATGTATTTTTTCTTTGATTACTTTTTTTTATTTAGATATATTTTATATATATATATATAAGTAATATATATAATATATGTAATAATTTAAAATATTTATATATATTTATATATATATATGTGTGGGGGGGGGGCAAATTATTATTTTATATATATCCATACAGTATGGGAGCATTTTACAAATATCTTGGTGGTAAGCCGAAACAATTGTATGCTGAAAATAAAAACAGTGTTTTTGTGAAATTAACTGAATCTGTCCTTCCTTACATTTAACATGGTTTAAAAATAGTTCATAGCATAGCTCTATTGAGCTATTACAATTGCTTTATGTTATAAAATGTATACTTAAATATAAAAAAAAAAACTTATAGGCTTATATCCTAAACCAATCAACGGATTATCATGAATTTTGGAATATATATTATCGGCAACACGGTCAGTAACATGGGAAAAAATTGTACAGTTTAACATTTAGGGGGTGCATATATATGAATTTAGGTATGTGTGCATGTTTATATATAAATATTTCGTTGAACAAGATAAATGATCCGATCATTATAAATTTTGAAATATATATTCTCAACAACACGATGAGTAACATGGGCACATTATCTTTTGTAACCTTAACGTTTTAGGCGGGGAACCCAATCAAACTCGCACCACCACCACCACCACCACCACCACCACCACCACCACCACCACCCAAAAATCTGTAAAACGTTAATAGATAAAAAAAAAATTGCTCCATATCAAATTTTGAGGTATATTAAGTAATACATTTTCAAAAAGAATCGGTGCGCGCGTATGTATTCTAAGCAACACGATGAGTAACGTGGCCACATTATTTATTTTTGAAAACGGGGGCGCCACTGGGACCGTGTCATACCCCTTAAAGAAAGGAAAACATTAAAATCAAAAATAATGTTATTATATTTATTTTAAGGTTATTATATACCGAAACATACTTAGTGTAAACGCTTAATAGATAGATTTAACGAAAATAATATTAATGACTAGCAGGATCACCTGGCATTGCTCGGGATTTGATCAGGAACATTATCCTTTTTCATTTTTCTCATAATACCATATCACGTATCCTTTTTTTACTGCCCTACGTTTCGCTCCCTAATTTAGTCGGGAGAAACTGAATTTTGGAAAACTCTCTGAAATATCGTCCGGTTCTACTAGTATATATATATATATATATATATATATATATATATATATATATATATATATATATATATATATATATATTCGTAAACAAATAAATAACCGATAGACTAAAAATTAGCGACAATGTTAGTAAATTAAAACCTAAGGAAGCCTATATCTTATCTAAAGTCCACAAAAGTTATTTTAACAATAACCCTAGCACCCGCTTAAATAATATGACCAAACCAGAAATAGGAAGAATTAGTAAAACAATTCTATCTAGAATTAACAAGCAAATAAATAAAGATACAGAATTAAACCAGTGAGTGAATAGAGTCAAAGCAATCACTTGGTTTAATAATATCGAAAATAAAAATAAATGTACCTTCCTACAATTTGATATAGTATATTTCTATTTATCCATATACGAAGAACTCTTCAACATCGCCCTAGAATTTACTGAAATGTATACTGATATATTCAAGGATGAAATCCACATCATTAAAAGATGTAGAAGATCAGTTTTAATCCATAAATGGATTAAAACAAAAATGATAAACTTCTTTGATTTAGCCATGAGTGCCCTTGACTCTACGAAGGCATCAGATCTTGTGGGGTTATTTATTTTATATACACTCACAAATATATTTGATAATACAGATATCGGCTTATATAGAATGACGCATTAGCTATAATAAGGGATTCCAAGGGAGAAAACTTCAAGAAAATTATGCATATGGAAATGAAAAAATTAGGCATAAGAGTAGAAGTACTGGCTAACATAAAAATAACTCACTTTTTAGATGTCACCTTAAACTTAAATGAAAATACTTACGAGCCATATTAAAAAGATAACGATAATCCAATATACGTAAACCCAGAGTCCAATCACCCTCATTAATCATAAAACAGATTCCTAATGCTATCGAAAGTAGGCTTATCAATAGCTCTTGCAACGAAAATGTGTTTAAAAAATCAAGCAACATTTATAATACAGCTCTAAAAAATACTCGGTACCATAATATCGAAATTAAATATAAGAAACAGGACACCGATAATTATAAGAAGATTAAAAATAAAAGAAAAAGAAATATAATCTGGTATACACCGCCCTATAATCAGATGCTAAAAACTAAACTGGACAAGAAATTCCTAAATCTCATTGAAAAACACTTCCCCGTAACCAATCCTCTGCATAAAATATTCAATAAAAATAATCTATAACTGTCCTACAGCTGCTGCGAAAACCTAGAAATGATAATCAAGGCACACAATGATGATTAAAGCACGTACTAAAAGAGAACAGTAGACAAGAAGAAAAAAATTGCGTAAAAAAGTGACCAATAAAACAAAATAACACTAAGAAGAAAAAAAATATAAGAACTACAAATCGTAATAACCAAAACCTTAATAACAACCCCCCAAATAGAACTTAAAAAGTTAGCAATGAAGAGAAAAGCTGTAACTGCATAACTCGTACACTTTGTCTACTACAAAATAAATGCTTAACCAAAAGTATTGTTTACCAAGCCACAATATTTGTCAAAGAAAGGCCGAATAACAAGAAGTACTACGTGGGTATGACCTCCCTAGATTTTAAAAAAATATTACCACCACAACAGCACATTTAAAAACTAAGAACGCCGAATTAAAACAGCACTAGCAAACCATTATTGAAAGCTCAAAAATAGCGGACGCTGACCAATAATCGAATGGAAAATAATACGACAGTCCAGTACATGTCGAAATTTAGACGACCCGTGTAGATTATGCCTGAATGAGAAATTTGAAACTCTAATGAATAAATAAAAAAATAAACTAAACTAAAACCTAAAAAAAATACAATCAAGCACGTGTTTAAATAAGGTCGCCCATTATTTCGACACAACAAAATAACGGGATAGGCCACCCTATAGAAAACAGAACAATAAAACAGGAAATAGAAAGTGAAATCAACCGAACCGTTGTGTGTGAGAAGCCCAACGATTGGCTAAGAGAATAACAAAGAATCTGATTGATTAACTAGCTAGACTAAACACCACGTGTATATATAAAACCACCCGGCAACACAAACTCCATGTATTTTAGCCTGACGATTCTCTATGGGGATGAAACGCAGAAGTCTCTGTGAAGTTTAATTGCCATAAATATATTTTTATAACTTACTACTTAGCTCTGCTCACGTATTGAGCACTGTTAAAGTAGATACTGAAAATTGATGCATAAAAGATTATAGCTCTTTATAACATTTTATGTGAATACATGAAATAATATATATATATATACATATATATATATATATACATATATATATACACTGATTAATAAATGTGTTATATCTTAATACTTTACTGCAGTTTCACGTGACATCTGATTGTAAGAAGTGTATTACTAAAATTCTTACAACTTTTATAGATTTGAATACTAATTCAAACTGACAAGAAAAATAAGTTTTGAAGTATGGCTTTTGTCCAATGTGACTTCTGATGAATAATACTAACGCAATAGACACAATAAATACTTGCAATCGTTGAGACAAAAATAAATGCCAAGTTAATAATAATTGCATTAAAAATGATGCAACCTACAAATGTATAGTTAAGTCTAATAATCATAATAATGATATAATTGTCTACAACCTCAAAAGTTAAACAATGGACGTCAATTATTTCAATAATGACAAATACATTAATTTCATTTCTCTTCCTACGTACATTTATTAACTTAAGAATAGACAAGTTCAATATACTATCGAATGAGCAATTGTTACGAAGGCTAACTCATATAAAACTGTTTTATATCTGTATAACTGACGCATTGTCTATTAAAAATTAAAACTAAATTAATTAACGTGAAATCTGAAATGATCTCATCTTGCCCCCACAAAAGAAAATACAAGTATGACCAATTAAAAGTATCGAACTTTCTGAGAAAGAAAAAGGAAATTATAAATCTGAATTTCATTTGGTAAAATAAAAGTTTTAAAAATCAGTTGGCTTTGAAACAATTGTAAAAATCTTTTGGTGTGAAATTCTTTGAAATTAGCTAGAAAAGCTATATATATATATATATATATATATATAATATGCCCTCCGTTCAGTCTAGAGAGACTATGGACACCCCTGTAAAGGACTGGCTGCGCGTGTAATTGTGAAACAAGGGTTGCGCAATTCCGAGCAACACTCCTCCTGAGTCGGCACTGCTTGATTCCAATGGCAAGCAATTAAAGACGACTGGAAACAATGCTGAGATAAGTAGAGAGCACATACAGCACCTGGTATTCCCAAATGGTCACAAGGCTCGACGTCGCTTAACTTCGGTGATCTAACGGAAACCGGTGTGTCAACGTGATTGTGCTGTGTGTGTGTGTATATATATATATGTGTGTGTGTGTGTGTGTGTGTGTGTGAATTAAATCGTTTCTTTATTATTACCCTCTCTCCATCATCGTTATTTCCCATTTTTATTCCGACCTCGTTTTATCCATTATAAGACAATTATTCAACATGGCGGCGCTGGTATTAGGGAAGAGACCCCAGTGCGTACGTCAATACAAAAACGGTGAAATAGAATAACAAAGATTCTCAGTTTATACTGTTATAACGACCATATTGGTATCGTTTAATAATTAGCATTTAATCATTGAAACCTTACTCGTTTTTTTTTGTTGTTAGTTTTGTTCATTAAACAACTTCAGATTCTCTTTGGTTGGATAAGAAAACGAAAGATAAGCCAGAGAATCTGCAGATGGTTTGCGCATCAAAACAAGAATTTCCTGCAGAGGCAAACGTGTAGAATTGGTAAGTTTCCAGAGAAGCATCCAGTCAGCTAAAAGGCACGCCTGTTCTACAAACAAACGACTCAATCTACCCACAGACACTTGATAAAAACTCGCATTTGCTTTTTGCTTTCTCATTTGTAACAGTTTTTCAACTGTAGAAAACGTTCTTATATTCTATGTAATCACCTTAATATATCAGTTTTAATAATTACATGTCACTTAATTAAGTATTGGAAGGAAAGATTTAAGAAAACATTGTTTAATATATGGGGTGACGCTACAACCACCCACTTTTCTGGGTTTATTATCAACATAGCGCCATTTTCCCACCAAATATTTTTAATCGCCGTTTTTTTTAATATTTTGTGGGGAAATGGCGCGATTTAATAAACCAAAAATGTGTGGTGTTTTATTGAATGAAAAGTATTAAATTTTTAATAACGTGTCACAAGTCTGTTTGGGAAAGTAGCGTGCAGGATAACCTGGTAATGCCTGGGCCAAATTGTATTGTATGCTCCCCCCTAACACTCAAGTGCGCTACCTAAAACTTTGTAAAATATTATAAGAAAAGAAACATATTTTGAATTATATATATATATATATATATATATATATATATATATATATATATATATATATATATATATATATATAAGTGGTGTACTAAAAGCGAACTTTTAGGAAAAGTGAAACCTATTGTGAAGAGTATATAGCTCAATATCCAGGATAGAGCAGGTAGAATGAAGAAGAATGGAAAGGAATTAGAGAAGCAAAAGTCAAATCATAATTCAATTCAATTGCTCAGAGCAAGGTATATTCCGCAAAAAAAGGCAATTTATTCAAGTTAAATTTTCCTTAAACCAGGCTTTTCAAAGATCAAAATCTTATCATCAGAGGAAGTCGCTGGGATAGATAAGTTGGCAAAAGCCAAAATTTAAAATTTGAAAAAATAAAATAAAAGTTGTAGGGGGAAGAAACACAGGGCAAAATTCTGCCCGAATGCAAGCAAATGTCCGATTGCTAAAAAGATATATATATATATATATATATATATATATATATATATATATATATATATATATATATATAACTCGCAAAAATAGTGCTAGGCTAGCAAGATGATGGTATCATGGTGAACGAACACTATCTCGCCTCGTTTAAAAACAGAGGAGTTAATACATGAGAGGATGATATCATGACAACAGAATAGATACTACACTACCCCCCCCCAAAAAAAAAAAGGCAGTAAGTAGTCCCTGAAAAGAGGGTCTCATGGCAACAAAACAGATACTACATTATCCCTCCCCCAAAGGAGGCTGTAATATCTGGGAGAATTAGCCCCACCCTCTTAAAAAGGAGGAGGTAATTCTTGTGAAGACGTCTTATAACAACAGAACTGATACTACACTACCCACACCCATCAAAAGATGATACAATAATAGATTAAATCAGGGTATTTTTTAAATTCATTTAAAAATGCTAAGTCATAAAACATTATTTTTTATAGTTTCTTGGTCTTTGGGCAATTTTGAAAAATAAAATTTTCAACAAATTTCTGGGTATCTTAAATAGGACGGCCCCTAAAGTAAATGTGGTATTATGGTGCCTGAGATGATTCTCGTTAAGAGTAGGATAGACATTTTTTATCACTTTAGACCAATGATGACCAACGTCCCCCTTTTCTCCACACATTTGATGGGCTTGTTCCTAATTTATTTAAAATTTCAATTCTCGTCTTTGATTGATTTATATTAAAATCAAATTAATTGTTTATTTCATGTCATATCTATGTTATGAATAAATGCGAAAGTTTTTCCACCTCTCCTAACTATATTAACATCAAAACGGCTTATGCTTATTTAATCCTATGATACCACATAACAGTTTAAAATAGTGTGTGTGTATATATATATATATATATATATAGTAATCTGCAAACACCCATAAACAGCGTTAGGTTTTGCTAATTTTCATATTTATTCTATAAATCGTTTCTAATAAATTAATATTCTGTAACATACATTTGCAATTTGCATTGTCATTTTTTCAATAGTTTCGTCGATAGTAAAACATCTGATGTCGCTGGGATGCTAAGAACAGATACTACACTTTGAATATAAAAAAAATACATATTTCTGCGCCAGCAAAAGTCGGTTTGTCTGGTTCAAAAGCTGTATCAGGACCTATTTTTTATGACTTGAAATTTGTAGAAATTCCAAAATACGAATATAAATTATAATAATGAGTTCAGAAATTGAAACAGGAAGACACAGAGGACCTTATTGATTCCCTCAAAACGCCGAATATGCCTTGAGGTGGTTAAGGACTATAAATTTACTCACATGTATACCAATTAGTGTGACTTTACGTACACCCTCTCCTAACCAATCAATGCTGAGTACATCCTTGACCCCACCCTAAAAATTGAATATATAAAATCTAAAAAAATAAGAATAAAAAGGTAATATGATGTTATGGGCTGGGGGAAGAGAGTGTTTTGACTGAGGGGGTCAAATATCTCCTTCTTTCTCATTTTATTCCCATCTACACTTGCACTAAAGTTTAAGGGTTTCATAAACATAATTTATGAATTGAGAACAGTTTGTTATATCTATAGCAAATCGTTGTCAATGGTAGCCAAGATGATACCTTCGTGTTATGTTCGTGTGGATTCTTTGTGTAGGAGCTAGCCTGTCGTGTTATAATGTTCTTCCGAGATTTACGAGGATCATTAATAAATTGATGCGCGGGAAATAGACATTTTTCTTTTACTTTAATTCACCCCAAACAAGGGGCCACATTGTCACTGAGACGTAGGGGGCTACTGTGGATTAGGGGTCGTATTTATAGGGCCACTCTAAGTGAGGGGTTGTATACTGAGATATTTTTTCACATTACATTTAAATTTCTGCATGTTGGTACAATCAGGAAAGCAGGGAGAAGGAATGGAATTCCAAAGGCTAGCAGTTTGAGAAAAAAAGCTATTTGAGTAGAAAGCTCTCCGGCATCTGGTGACCTCTGCAGTGAAGGGGCGGGATTTTGTTGTTGGTCAGGGGTATTTACGTTGGGGGCGTACAGATGCAGCAAGTTTGTCGGACTACATTCCATTGAAGTACTTGTAAAAACAAGCAGAGGGAGGTAACACTTGGGAATGTGGGGCAATATGGGACCTATTAGATTAGAGACTCTTTTTGAATCCGGTCTCAGCGAGAGGGACTAGAGGTTGGTGCACCAGCCCAGATGTGACAACAATAATCCATGCATGAGCGGATGGTGGATTTTGGGAGACATAGGATACTGGCAGGTGTGAGACGTTTTCTATCACGGTAGAGGGAGCCTACCTTCCTTGCAGCAAATTTGGCAGTATATTCTTGATACTTATTGCAATTCATGTTGCCTGAGAATGTAAGGCCAATGAGTTTGAATGTTGGACTCTAAGGTAGGGTGCTGTTAGCCATGGCAATCGGTGGTTGAAATGGTGTCTTATAGCTTTGTGTTAGTAGCATTAAATGTTGCCATCCATATATGTCCCCATTCCACTAGAAACTGGTGGTCATTTTCTAAGGAGTCAGCCATTGCCTTAGATATGTCTGCGCTTGTTTTGTCCACATGTTGAAAATAGAATGTGGTGTCATCAGCAAATTACTTTAAATAAAAATGAATAATTAAAGGTCTAACGTATTCAAGCCAATCGCGTGAGGAGATCTGTGAATGAAACC
>OY744551.1:17400845-17420845 GCA_963556195.1 Sepiola atlantica | reverse complement strand
GGCATTTACAAGGTTAAATTCCTCCTAAAATCCAAGGTAATTTGTGGTGGCCAACGGATAAGTCTCTAAGTCAGTGGCGATTTGTGATCGGAGTTCGCGCCCGCCGACTGTCGGGAATTAGCTTCCTGCACTGAATATTGCGTAAGCATGAAACATCGATGTCTGTAGGTAATTATTAATATTATTTATAATATATATATATATATATATATATATATATATATATATATATATATATATATATATATATATATATATTAGTTGCTGGTCCGCATGCACTACGTTATTAAGACAATGGATATTAATGATAACGTGGTCGGGATATGCTTGTTTCTTGATGCTGCGTGTGTCATGTCACTATTTGTGTCCGTCTCTGTCATTGTCTGTGTTCGTACATTAAACGTATATCTGTATTACATGTTTATCAGTAACACATAAATATGTACATGACACATCTGTTTTATTGAGTATTTTTCCACATTGTGTTCTATCATGTGAGTGTATGTTTATCAAGTTATTATCTGTTGTTATATCACTATCTGTTTGTAGTTCGCATCACACCTACGTATTGATTACTTGATCGTTGTGTGTCATGAATTTCGACACAGACTCCTTCAATTTAACTTGGTAGTTCATCTTATGGTTAAGGTTTTGTCTTGTGACTGCCCATCTAAACGTGTGGTTTCGTTTGTGTCTGAGGCCGTATATATTTTAGGTCAATGGATTTGTCGTAAGTTTTATTTCTACGTACATAGATTCGGCGTAGGTCATATTGTCACAGGTGGAAAATACCCCATCAGACTATGCATATAGTGATCCATTGATACGTGTTTCGTCGTCTCTACTACTAATCAGTTTGGCTAAACACACACACGCGCGTATTGAATGTCTACTAGACACAATCCCCGAGTGTCTTCAATCTCTCTGTACAAGGTTTGTCAGGACAATCTGACATAAGGATGGTTCGCCATACAAGTATACCTTGACCAAATATTCCAAATAACATAATATTCGAAGATCAAATAAGATCACCTGAGAATCACTATACACTAGCTCATAAAAGGAAATGGTGCACTTTCTCCTATTGAGTCTACCATAACTAACAACACTTTGTTGGATATTCCACCAGACCAGATGAATTCTGGTCTGGTGGAATCCAGCAAAACCAAACAGAAACCACAAAAAAAAACCCTATAACATAGTGAAGTAGTCCATTGGGAAGAAGAAAGGTATTATTATGCTTTATTTACTCAATGTTTGATAAGTAGAGAAAAACTTTCTAATAAACACTCGGATATATATGCATATCATAAAGAAATCAAGCGTTAACCCCAAGAAGGGACCTCTTAATATCTGCTGGGAGGTAACTGAAGTAATTATATACATATATATATATATATATATATATATATATATATATAACTGAAGTAATACACATATATATATATTTATATATATATATATTTATAACTGAAGTAATACATATATATATTTATAACTGAAGTAATATATATACATATTTATAACTGAAGTAATACATATATATATATATATATATATATATATATAACTGAAGTAATATATATACATATATATATATAACTGAAGTAATATATATACATATATATATATATATATATAACTGAAGTAATATATATATATATAACTGAAGTAATATATATATATATATATAACTGAAGTAATATATATATATATATATATATATATATAACGTAAAATATAATAACACGAAATTACATGATTGTCGATGCAATAATTTATTTCAACCTTGCGGTTTTATTCAAGCATCCAACTTAACAATTACATTTTTGATACTGATAGAAAATTGAATTATCCTCGGCACTTCAAATACAATCAGAGGGAGTGGTGGTAGCAGCCGGTTTGAGCACCCAACATAGAGTGAGTAGGAATTAACATCTTATATTTAACTAAATTAATCTAAGGAGATCTTATGGTTTTTTTTGTTTATTTTTATTAAATAATAACGTCTGGGTTAAGCGCACATATTCTTTCTACCTAACCGACCTGGTGACATACGCCTCCATACATACGCACACATATACCTATTCTTAACATCACACACACACAATTTTTGGCTAGCCCGAAATTCAGCTTACCAAGGCGACCGAGATTTTTTACCCGGCAAACGAAACGAGAGCGCCTCGTGTCATCGGCCAGTTGACACTTCTCGTGCCCTAATTATCTCTAGATTCGCGCGTCAAAATTAATTTGAAAATTAAAAATACTCTGATTTTCACAAATTCATCTTACATTAGTTTATAATCTATGGAAGCCTATAATTAATTCTAATCTAATATTGTCTAGTGATAATATTATACACTTAATTTAATTCGCTATCTTATTTTAAGTAAATAACATCTGCATATATCCCTATATATATACACATCTATCTCTACACGCACACACATGTATACATACATATACACACACATACATATATACTTACATCTACACACACATATATATATACACACATACACACATATACATATATATATATACACATACATACATACGCACCCACACATACATACATATATACCCCCGTACCTACTACCTAGAATTAAAATTTTTTTAAGACATCGACGATAAATGTGTTTCGTCTTTAAGTATTCATTAAAGAACATCCCTACTAAATGAATGCATACCTACACACACACACACACACACAAACATATGCACATACACACACATACACACATATACCTATACATACCTATGTACGCACATGCACACATAGCCACAGATGTGCAAAATAGAGATACATATATATGTATGCATAGACATACACAAATGCACACCTGTACACATACCTATATACATACTCAGTCATACGCATACGTACACACATACCTATACTCATATACTCGCACATGCCCATACATGCACACATACACCTGCACCCATGTATACACATATATACCTATATACACATATACATATATACAAAATAATATATACGGCCTGGAAAGTTTTAAATTGCATATACATACCCATAAGTAAAATAATACATACGGCCTAGCAAGTTTTAATAACCGGGGTAAGAGTTTAATTAAATATACGCACACATTGATAAGGCAAATATGCAGTACATACATACACACACACACATACACACACCCACATACATGCTAGCACATACACAGACACAAGTATGCATGTACACATATATATACATACAAAAACAAATGTACTTATATATACGTTCCTAATTTTTATCATACATACATATACACTAATGCCCACATACACGCGCATCCGCACGCGCATGCATACATAGCAAATATAATGCTATCTTATTTCGAATAAGTACACTGAATACACGAATATCTCAATGTACACTCGTATATGCATACATCCGAAAAAACAACTATAACTAATGTCATCAGGTCAGTAATTACATGTTCATAACAGATATTAATGTAAATATTTATGGGGGTTTACCGTAACTGATCTATTTGGTATCTAACTGTTACAAGTCTAGAGGTCTATCAGATTGTTAGATATTGGTAATTTTAAATTTGCATTTATGTCTGCATTTCGCCATCAATTCATCACGTTTGTTTAAAAGATTATTGCGGTCGTATGTTTAGAGGAGAAAATAAGAATCCTAAAATACGACCGCAATAATCTTTTAAACAAACGTGATGAATTGATGGCGAAATGCAGACATAAATGCAAATTTAAAATTACCAATATCTAACAATCTGATAGACCTCTAGACTTGTAACAGTTAGATACCAAATAGATCAGTTACGGTAAACCCCCATAAATATTTACATTAATATCTGTTATGAACATGTAATTACTGACCTGATGACATTAGTTATAGTTGTTTTTTCGGATGTATGCATATACGAGTGTACATTGAGATATTCGTGTATTCAGTGTACTTATTCGAAATAAGATAGCATTATATTTGCTATGTATGCATGCGCGTGCGGATGCGCGTGTATGTGGGCATTAGTGTATATGTATGTATGATAAAAATTAGGAACGTATATATAAGTACATTTGTTTTTGTATGTATATATATGTGTACATGCATACTTGTGTCTGTGTATGTGCTAGCATGTATGTGGGTGTGTGTATGTGTGTGTGTGTATGTATGTACTGCATATTTGCCTTATCAATGTGTGCGTATATTTAATTAAACTCTTACCCCGGTTATTAAAACTTGCTAGGCCGTATGTATTATTTTACTTATGGGTATGTATATGCAATTTAAAACTTTCCAGGCCGTATATATTATTTTGTATATATGTATATGTGTATATAGGTATATATGTGTATACATGGGTGCAGGTGTATGTGTGCATGTATGGGCATGTGCGAGTATATGAGTATAGGTATGTGTGTACGTATGCGTATGACTGAGTAT
This sequence comes from Sepiola atlantica, assembly GCA_963556195.1. Taxonomy (NCBI): domain Eukaryota; kingdom Metazoa; phylum Mollusca; class Cephalopoda; order Sepiida; family Sepiolidae; genus Sepiola; species Sepiola atlantica. Next base: position 17,416,422 of record OY744551.1, on the reverse strand, counting down.
GTATATAGGTATGTGTACAGGTGTGCATTTGTGTATGTCTATGCATACATATATATGTATCTCTATTTTGCACATCTGTGGCTATGTGTGCATGTGCGTACATAGGTATGTATAGGTATATGTGTGTATGTGTGTGTATGTGCATATGTTTGTGTGTGTGTGTGTGTGTGTGTAGGTATGCATTCATTTAGTAGGGATGTTCTTTAATGAATACTTAAAGACGAAACACATTTATCGTCGATGTCTTAAAAAAATTTTAATTCTAGGTAGTAGGTACGGGGGTATATATGTATGTATGTGTGGGTGCGTATGTATGTATGTGTATATATATATATGTATATGTGTGTATGTGTGTATATATATATGTGTGTGTAGATGTAAGTATATATGTATGTGTGTGTATATGTATGTATACATGTGTGTGCGTGTAGAGATAGATGTGTATATATATAGGGATATATGCAGATGTTATTTACTTAAAATAAGATAGCGAATTAAATTAAGTGTATAATATTATCACTAGACAATATTAGATTAGAATTAATTATAGGCTTCCATAGATTATAAACTAATGTAAGATGAATTTGTGAAAATCAGAGTATTTTTAATTTTCAAATTAATTTTGACGCGCGAATCTAGAGATAATTAGGGCACGAGAAGTGTCAACTGGCCGATGACACGAGGCGCTCTCGTTTCGTTTGCCGGGTAAAAAATCTCGGTCGCCTTGGTAAGCTGAATTTCGGGCTAGCCAAAAATTGTGTGTGTGTGATGTTAAGAATAGGTATATGTGTGCGTATGTATGGAGGCGTATGTCACCAGGTCGGTTAGGTAGAAAGAATATGTGCGCTTAACCCAGACGTTATTATTTAATAAAAATAAACAAAAAAAACCATAAGATCTCCTTAGATTAATTTAGTTAAATATAAGATGTTAATTCCTACTCACTCTATGTTGGGTGCTCAAACCGGCTGCTACCACCACTCCCTCTGATTGTATTTGAAGTGCCGAGGATAATTCAATTTTCTATCAGTATCAAAAATGTAATTGTTAAGTTGGATGCTTGAATAAAACCGCAAGGTTGAAATAAATTATTGCATCGACAATCATGTAATTTCGTGTTATTATATTTTACGTTATTATTGCTCTGTTTACCACATTGAGCTCTCTTACCCGGATTTCTTCCTGGAATTATTCCATTATAACACTATATATATATATATATATATATATAACTGAAGTAATATATATATATAACTGAAGTAATATATATATATATAACTGAAGTAATATATATATATAACTGAAGTAATATATATATATATATATATATATATATATATATATATATATATATATATATATATAATTATTACGGTGATTCGTCTGATGAAGTAATCCTCATGATTTATTTTATTTGTATTCATACGCCTTCGGCAAAATAAATATAGCTCCTATACCTGTAACTGAGTCCTTTAATATATACGCGCATGTGTGAATAAGTGAAAGGGGGGGGGGGGCAGCGATATCATTATTGTTCTCCAAAGACGCGAAATCTGAGAGTTAGGTGTGGCCCGCAACCGCATATTCTTACGTTTCGGCAAGCGGATACTCCACCTCTTGGAATATTGACACAACACATCTATTTCTCTTCAGATGTATTTCTGCTACAAAAATGAGTGTAATGATGCGTCGTTACACGTGACAGATCGTATTGCAGATATCTCAATCAAAAATTATCAAAATGAAACCTGTACTCTGTCTGTATTTAGTGACGCATATTACTATCTCATATCTTATATATAATAGAAAGAGAGAGAGGGTATTTTATTTTAAAACTATACATTGCACTTTGCGTGTACCTGGGTTTCATCGATCTGACCATGTTATTAAACAATAACAACAGATAACTATTTACGAACACAGAATATCTATTAGGGGGGGGAACACCAAAATGTGTGCACCACTAGTCTTGAACCGGTGATTATGTATTTTCCCCCTTTTTTTCTCAAAGTCTTCGCCTACTGAACAGTGCTGAAGAGTCGGTCTTCCATTATAAGCTGGTTTTTACCCCAGATCTGATATGGTCAGATCGATGAAACCCCGGTACACCCAGCAGACACTGTAATGTATCGTGTTTAAATAAAATACTTTATATTAGCTCTTGTAGAACTTACAATCAAGCACTTTATTGTTTAACTTATGATACATGCTGTTCTATCAGAAAAGGATGAAACACATGTGTATGTGGATAAGAATTTTAAAATATTTATCATAATATTTTATAGCCTCCTTAATGCTGGGACGGGCTCATTAAGAGAATTATAATTAAGCTGTCAAATTTAATGCGTAATGCGAAGTTCCGTCCCATCGGGTCGTTGAACACTATTTATAATAGCCTTCTAGATATGTTCGCTTGCAAAGACATAAATAGACCTTAATTCTCATTTTTTCACTGTGGTTGTTAGGTTAGCCGCATTGTTCTAGGGGTTCAGACAAACATTACTTGGGTCTGAGGTTCGAGTCGTGTGACCGGCAGATCAGCCATTCTCGACACTGATGATTACCGGAAATTGGATGAAACACGTGTGTATGTGGATAAAAATTTAAAAATATTTATTATATTATTATATGTATTTTTTACTAAAGTGTCACCACTTATCAAGGCCCAAAAACCTCTCGAAGATACGGGTTAATGAGCGTCAAGTGGACGGTGAGATAACATCGTGATGATTGGTAATGATGGTGGAAGTTTCGAAGAATTTGATTATTTAGGGGGCGGCTTAACAATAAATCGTTTACATTGGACTTAAAAACGACAATGTTGTAGTCATCTGGGAAGCAGACCCGTGGTATTGAGTTCCACAGACACGTAGTTCTTGGAAATAAACTTTGCTCACGGAAGTACGTTTAATCCAATCCCTATAGAAAAAAAGGTTAGAGAATCCATATAAAAACTGAATATGTATTTATATGTAAAGTTTTCCGGGAAAGACAATGGAAGTGGTTCTGGATTTCTAAGTGGACCCTTTAAAGGGGTTACAAGAGCAGAACACCTCTTAAAACTTCAAATATATTTCCTATTTTGATGAAAGTCGAATCATATATATAAAGTTTCTCGAGAAAGACAATGGAATGTGTTCTGAATGTCTAAGTGTCCCACACAAGAATACTATGGAGGTCTACCGCCATAAATGACACTTAGACATTCAGAACTACTTCCATTGTCTTTCCCGAGAAACTTTATATATACAACTTCAACTATATCCTATTTTGATGAAATTTAAATCATATATATAAAATTTACCGGAGAAGACAATGAAAGTGCTCCCGAATCTCTAAGTGTCCTCTATAATTCTCCTCTAAGGGAGCTGTGGAATCAGAACCCCCTTTAAACTTCAAATACGTATATCCGATTTAAATGAACTTTAAATTATATGTATAAGACATTAATTCCGACATTTTGTTCAAAAGTTCAGTTGCTTCTGACTATATTGGAGACGAAACAATGAACAGCAAAAACAAGTGACAAAGTGAAAAAGTACAAAGTACTGATTCTCATTAATTTCGCAATAAATATTTATACATAATTTTTTGTTGATGTTGAATTTTTGGAACATGATTACAGAATATTGATTATGTCATAAACTTCGTATTCTACTGAGTTACAATATATTAGCTCGGTGGGACTTTAAGTCCTAATCATTGAGCTAAAATTACTCCTGCAGGATTCAATTTATCTTAGAGATTTGGATTTTTTCACATTTTATATTATTTTTGTCTCATTAAGATATAACTAAAGATAAAATATTTGACATTCTTTCATTATATATATATACATATATATATATATATACATATATATATATGTACACACATATATATATATACATATATATATATGTATATATATATGTACACACATATATATACATATATATATACATATATATATACATATACATATATATACATATATATACACATATATATACATATATATACACATATATATACATATACATATATATACACATATATATACATATACATATATATACACATATATATACATATACATATATATACACATATATATATATACATATATATACATATATATACATATACATATATATACATATATATATACATATATATACACATATATATGCATATACATATATATACATATACATCTATACATATATATATATATATATATATATATATATATATATATATATATATATATACATATACATAGATATATATATACAGAGATATATATACATATATATATACATATATATAAACCCGGATATCTATACGGAACTGTTAAAATACACAAACAAAATTCTTCACTCCGCCCAATCATATCCCAAATCACTACCCCTATATACTCCCTAACAAAGACCCTAAATGAACTTATCAGCCCATATATTCCTAGCAAATACAGCGTTAAGTCCACACAACAACTGATACAAATCTTACACAGCAAACAACCTGAAAATAAAACCATTGTCTCTCTAGACGTAGAAAGTCTATTTGCTAACGTACCTGTAAAAGAAACAATAGATATAATCATAAATAATATGTATAATAACCCATATCTCGCTCCACTTAAAATAAATAAAACAATTCTTAAAAAGCTACTAATAATATGCACGACTGAAGTACATTTTTACGACCATATGGGAAACATATATACGCAAATTGATGGAGTTTCTATGGGTTCGGTTCTCGGCCCGACTTTTAGTGAATTTTACATGTCCAACCTTGAAAACCTAACATTTAACACAATTGAAAAACCTCCCATTTACGTTAGATATGTTGATGATATACTAATTCTAGCCAATAACACTAAACAAATTAATAAACTTAAAGACCTATTTCAAAAAAACTCTGTTCTTAAATTCACCATAGAATTAAACACTAATAATAAAATCCCATTCCTAGATGTACTAATTGACACTTCTAACAATACTTTTAACACCTCTACCTATAAAAAACCAACCAGCAAAAACTCCAACCTATTAAATTTCAAGAGTGAATGCACCCACCGTTATAAAATAGCTATCGTAAAAAATTTACTAAACCGAGCAAAATTGATCTCCTCCTCTAAAAAAACACTATTCATCGAACTAAAAAATATAAAACAAGTATTAATTAACAATGAATTTCCCAACTACTTCATCGACGAACTAATAAAATCAATGATAAAAAATCTGACAAACACTAATACAAATAATAATATACAACATAACAACTCCGATTACATCAACATATATTACCGCAACCAAATGCAGCCAAATTTCAGACTAGAAGAAAAAGCTATAAAGAATATTACACATCGATATATATCTCCAACAGATAAAGAAAACAAAATTAAAGTAATTATTTATTATAAAAGATTCACAACGCAAAACCTTGTAGTAAAAAACAACCCCTCTCCAACCCCAAAAACACTAGAAAGAACCAATGTAGTTTGTAAATTTAAATGCCCTTTAGGAAGATGTACCTCCCAAATTAAATCAGCCACTATTTTAAATTAAAATTATAAAAAATAATAAGAAGAATAATAAATAAAATTAATAAATAAACGAAGAATTGTTTCAATCGTCACATTTCAAAATGTAGACGTCCGTCTTTTACGTTAACGGTTTGCCGGCGTATTTTTTAAAAGAAATTCCATTCTTTCACTCACTTTTTTATTCATTTTTGCCATTAAAGACCTGAAGATGATTCCGGAGAGAATCGAAAACGTTAGTCAAACACATGGATCCTACATTAATTCATTCCATTTCAACATTAAAAAGATCATTCGATGAATGAAAAAAATAAAAAAAGGAATCACTAAACAGAAGAGTTCTGTCGTTTTCAACAACACATGCATTAATATACATACACATATACATATATATACATATATATATACATATATATACATATACATATATATACATATATATATATATACATATACATATACATATATATAAAAAGATAGATGAAAGAAGAGTGATAAACATGTATGAATGTCCAGATTTATTTTATTTTATTTTATTACCGAGTATACCTTGCATTGAACAATCGAAGCTTGAAATAAATCTAGACATTCATACATGTTTATCACTCTTCTTTCATCTATCTTTATAATTGCTCTATCTCGTATATTGAGCTTAAACCATTTCACTATAGGTTCTATCTACTAAAAGTTTGCTTTTAGTTTCATATATATATATATATATATATATATATATATATATATATATATATATATATATATATATAGCAATAAGGGTGTAGGCTTATTGGGAAGTTGGAGAGATGAATATAGTGAAAATGGAAAAAACAGGTGGTAGGCGAGCCGTGGTTTAAGTTAAATTTTGAAGAGGGGGAGGGGGCGAAATGCTATGTGAATCAATTTCTTAATTCATCTTTGAAAAAGAAAACAAAAAGGGGTCAAAGATTGTCTTGGTTATGTGTTAGGAGAGTGTAGAAGGTGAATGGGAGCTAAGGCGGGGGTGACGAGCAAACATGGTCAGGGCTCGGTATGGTGTTCACATATGGCATCTCTATACATATGAGCACACAAACGCATATTCACGTTAACGTCAACATTCAAATATGAAAAGTCTTTGCTCCGTTATGAAACCAGAAAAGGAAAAAGGAAAACGTAACTCAGCATTTCAACCCCCCCCCCCCTTTCAAAATTTAACTTAATCCTGGTTGAACCACGGCCCACCCGCCCACCCGCCCACCACTTTATTTCCAATTTCACCGCTTCCACGTCCTAATAATCCTACACCCTTATTGCTACCACTGCCACTATCTAATTGTTTCTCATATTTTCATTTTCTTGCTCATATCGGCTGAAAGCTCTGGGCCTGCTGGCAAAAAAATATTTGTACGTGTATGTGTATGCTCAAACAAATCATCCTGATGAAGTCTGACAATACAGACGAAACGTTGATGAATACATAAATATTCTTTTGGATTTCCTTTTTTATTTTCCATATATATATATATATATATATATATATATATATATATATATATATATAATTTGTGTTTTACCTACATACGCCGGCGTTTCAAGCCTTCGCTCTCATCAGTGTAGTAAATGACAATTTCAAACGGCCACAGGGCGCAAACCCTGTTCACAGAGTCAACGAAGACTCCGCACACTTTTGCTCTATCTCCAAGGCCATCGGAAATTATGACGTGATACGGGAGAAATTAAGTTCTACTTGTGTCGAAATACAGCGGGCATATATTGAAACGCCGGCGTATGTAGATAAAATATATATTGCATTTGTTACTTTTTTATTCGATTCTTTTTAATTTTCTGTAAATAATAGAGCGATCTGTTATGTAAAATTTGAATTAGGAAACAATAAAAATGGTTTTTTGAAAAGTTATTTGGGAAAGAAGGGTGTACTCACTTTATTGCATAGAGTTTGGATTAATTACTTCCCTTTGATTTAGTACATGTGCATTGGCAGCGTTTTGATCGTACGAACAAGCAGAATTTATATATATATATATATATATATATATATATATATATATATATATATATATATATATATATATATTGATATATATATTTATATATATATATTGAAGTACCCTCTAACGCCGGGTTTCTCAACCCTTTCTCTCCCGAACGTTAGTTAAGATAAAGGCAAAAATCTTTTACTTTGAATCGCAATGAAATATTTTTAAGTTCATTATTTTTATTTTTGATGATGATTAGTATCGGCTAGGAAATAACTGGAGGGATATAGCAAAATAAAATTGTTTACTGTGAGATTCGAACCCTGAAAGATGGCATAAAATATTAGAACTGAAGGCGAACGCTTATCCACACGACCACTGATCAAACGAAAATTGTTTGTCTGTTTAACCTACTTGTTATCTGGTCGGATAATAATAGAAAATATTAAACTGGAAAAGGAACGCTAAAATGGCGAAACATTTGTTTCTAAGATTATTTTGCATACTTTAAATTGTGAATAGTTTTAATAGTTTTAAAAAAGGTGCAAGAACTTCTGACATTAATAAGGACATCGGATCGAAAGTGCTGATTCTAAATCTGTGGTTAGTTTGCCTCTTAGATCGACCGGTTAACTGTGATGCCGCGACACACATACAGACAACTTTGCTTTATATGTAGATGGATATATAGCTGGTGAAATTCTGGGGCTGAGATGGATTTATATATATATATATCTATATATGTGTGTGTGTGTGTGTGTGTGTGTGTGTGTGTGTGTGTGTGTGTGTGCGGGCGTTACTGTGTATGTGTATGAGTATGTGTGTGTGTTTGTATGGAGTGTGTTCCTAAGTCCTGTTTGTGCATATCTACATGTGTCTGTGTGTGCGCACGTTTCTGCTTTCACGTATTGCAAAAAAAAATGATTCTTATTCGAAATCTGATATTTTTTGTCCCGTGTAAAAACGACTTGCGGGAATCGTCCACATAAATATGCTTTGCAAATATCAAATATTCCGATGCCATTTCTGACAAGCCCGCCAAACGTAAGCAGCGCCACCTTCTGTGTAATGTTCGCATCAGTCTTGAAATCCTATCAAGCTGCTTTGCACTGACCTAAATACCTGGTTGATTTTTTTGGTTGTTGTTTCTTTGCTTATGCTTTTTGGATTTCTGATGCGGGGGTATTCTTTACCCAGCCTCATCGCCACCCATTCAGCTTCTTACCGTACAGGGGCCCCAGCTGTGTCTTTCGCGACCTTGACCGACGGATATTAATTTTAGCTAATCAACATCTCAATGGAGTTTACGAGATCCCTCTCCCCACCCTAACTCTGCTGTACCACTTTCAATTAATGGCAGTGTTTAATTTCGAGTCAGGTGAAAAATAAATGTAAAGCGAAAAAAAAACGCCATATTCGTTCGACATCGTTTTCTACCGTAATCATAAGATTAGCATGCTTGGCATAAAACTGACAATTTATAACATCAAAAATTCTCGACCTTTGTTTCAATATCTCCCCTGCTCATATATATATATATATATATATATATATATATATATATATATATATATATATATATATATATATATATATTTATATATATATATTTATTTATATATATATATTTATTTATATATATATATATATATATTTATTTATATATATATATATATTTATTTATATATATATATATATTTATTTATATATATATATTTATTTATATATATATATATATATTTATTTATATATATATTTATTTATATATATATATTTATTTATATATATATTTATTTATATATATATATATATATGTATATTTATTTATATATATATATATATTTATTTATATATATTTATTTATATATATTTATTTATATATATATATTTATTTATATATATATATATATATATATATATATATATATATATATATATATATATATATATATATATATACGCGTGTACACCCTGCGTCAAAAGTAATGGTAAAAATTATGTTCGACAGCCATTTCATGTAAAATAGCGTCTAAGTCGATGGAGTTAAGAAAAAAGTTTTCAAAAAAGAAAATAAGAAAAACGTATCAATCGGTATAGAAAGAAGAAACGAAAAAAAGAAATAAAACGTTTTATTATGGAAATGTAGTAACGGATTTTTTTCCGAATTTATTTAAAACGGTGGGGATTGTTTGACTTGTTATTTGCTTTCCCCGAAGCACTTGAAATGGTTTCGTGCGACACTTATTTACTCGCTAACTTTTGTGTTTTTCTCTCTTTGTAATTTTGTTAGTTTCTCGACGCAGCGAGCGGTTTTCTGTTTTCGGTTGTTAATTTAAATAGTGTGGCTCCGAGTGTTCTTTCATCGGCCATCTCTCGAGCGCTTTCGATCTCTCCACGTCATCAGAAAGTTGTGTTTTATCGTTAGTCTTATATATATATATATATATATATATATATATAAGACAATACTTTGAGAATAACAAAACCAAATAAATTACAATAAACTGCAACTCATTGCTTTTTCTATTTTTAATCTCCGTCGGATATTATTTTAATTGGAAGTGCGTGTGAATATTATTGTTTGTTTTGTTTTGACAATAATGTAGTCTAAGAAGAGCATGAGCTCTACTCCGATCAATTCTATCCAAGTCACTAAGACCAACTTCAAAGAATTGCAACTTCATGCAGCAAACAAGCTGCTTAGTGGTTGGTGTTTGCGACTTTAACTTCTTCTTTGCCAGCCGTTGTTCAAAGTTCCACTACTGATAGGATCAACTTCATCAAGCAGTGTGGCCTTCTGTAAGCTGTCTTGTGTTCGGTGGTGGAAGTGACTACCGACTTCTCATTTATAAATGTATCCTACAAGTTTTATCAAACAAACGAAAAAAAAAACAGTGTAAGAAAGTTTGTCTTTTTTTTGTATATTTATTTAATGTGCAGTGTGACCCTATTGGTGTAAAGGGTCGCGGGGTCTTGTTTACAAACCTTCCGCACCTAGGAAAGTCCAGGTGTCAGTAATTGGCTAAATGTATTACCAATAATATGGGCCACTCCTTTAAGCCCTGTGTGCCAATCAGTGGGTGAAAATGTTGAAAAGTCTTACACAAGCTTTGCAAGCGACAGTGTAGAAAAATATCCGCCATTTTGAAAAGAAAATCATCAACGCTGACAATTTTTATAGGATCTATATAATCTTTTATAAAGGTTTGTAAAGAAGGCACCGCGACAAAACTAATAAAATTAGAAACGAGGCACATCGACTCAAATGTTCCAATTTTATTTTCAGATTAATTTCTTTTCAAGAAAAAATGTGTGTGGATCATTTTAAGTCTGATTTGTTTTGTTTCATGTTGGTTTGGTGTATTTTGTATGTTTGTGGGATTTTTTACTATGTTTTATATTGGTATATTTGGATTATTCGGACTATTATTCGGGCATCTTGGTTATGATTTTCACAACGTTTAGGTCGATATAACCTCTGACTTTCTTAAGGTGCATTTCTTCGAACTCGGGAACCTATACAGAAGTTCGAACTGAATCCTTTATTTAATCCTAACTGCAGGCGATCATAACATAAAAATAATTCAAACTTATAGACTGACATGGCTGACAGGACGAGAACAATCTGCCTCCGCGAAATAAATAAAGAGTCTAGGTCAAAATGACTTATACGTTCCTGAGTTCGATATAAAGATTCCAAAGTTTGAAAGGATGCACCTGAAAAAAGTTGGAGGTTACATCGACTGAAACGTCGAGATAATAAAAACCAAGATGAGAATAGTAGTCCGTGTAATTCAAATAATAGAAATTATCAATCCTTATCTAAAAAATTCTGAATTTTGCATTAATATTGTTGTTGTTTTTTTATTTGGTATTAATATTATTGTTGTTTTTATTTGGTATTAATATTGTTGTTGTTTTTTATTTGGTATTAATATTATTGTTGTTTTTATTTGATATTAATATTGTTGTTGTTTTTTTATTTGGTATTAATATTGTTTTGTTTATTTGTGTATTAATATTGTTGTTGTTTTTTATTTGGTATTAATGTTTGATTTATTATGGAAAAAATTTTATGTGGTGGATGATTTCTATGTATTATTTGCCTCCGTTTGTGTTTTTGTTAGTTTTTAGCTTTTTCATGTTTCGTTATTACTTTGTTTTTTGTTGTTGTTGTTGTTGTTGTTGTTTTGTTTTGTTTTGTTTTGCTTGCTAGTATTGTTTGTTTTATGTTCGGTTGTGTTATATTTAGTTTTTGATCCGAACTCGGCTCGAATGTATTTGTTTTCATGTCTGCATTTGGATATTATCTCTGATCTTTTGTTTATTAGATGTGTTCTGATGTAGATATTTTATAGCAGTGTTTGTTCGTCTAGACATGGAGTGCATTTTTACGAGTGTAATAGTCTAGTGTTGATCTCATGATTTCTCAGCTGATTTTAGAAGTGATACTTTTTTGTTTTTAGCTCCAATGATGTATCCTTTATGGTTGAAGTATCCTTTATGGTTGAATGAGTGTGTGCTTTGTTTTGTTAACATTAATATTTTTAGACGACGGGTTTTGGAAAGAAAAGAAATACCACGTGTCTTTTATAGTCACATGATATCCTGGAACCGCCCCTCTCATTGTTGAAATGCGCCAGAGGTGGGAGGGAAGAAGGATGAACCAGTTCTATTCGACGAACAAGTAGTAACACGGTGATTTTTTTTATTTTCAACCTTCAACTTCCCGTGTGTTGCGGGACCGACCGTTGGGGTTGGTGTGATCGATCGGCCCCAACAACTAAGAAAATGTGGGCACAGGCAAATAACGGCAATGGCAAAGAAGAGGGGTGAAAAGTTCAAGGAAAGGATGTTTATTTACCATATGGTAATAACAAGTGAAGTGAATTGAGATGGCGTCGCTGGATCAGGAGGGACTGGAAAGACTGAAGTGGCGTCTCTGGCGACAGCAAAACTGGAACGGCAGGAGTGGCGTCGTTGCAGAGGAAGGCTGGGTAGCTGTCTACGGATATTGGTAAGGTACCCGTGCTGTCGCTGGCTGGTAAAAATTATTGCAGTAGTTTGAGTGAGTAGTAGTAGTAGTAGTAGTAGTAGTAGTAGTAGTAGTAGTAGTAGTAGTAGTAGTAGCCCTGATAAGGGCTGTTGGAAAAAAGGAGTTGGAGCCGCTAGTGCAGGAGCTCAGGACTGCAGGGTGCTGGAGCAGTTGGAGCAGGAGAGTGCTGGTGCAGGAAGCTCGGGACTGCAGGGTGCTGGAGCCAGAGAGTGCTGGTGCAGGAACTCAGGACTGCAGGGTGCTGGAGCAGTTGGAGCAGGAGAGTGCTGGTGCAGGAAGCTCGTGACTGCAGGGTGCTGGAGAAGGAGAGTGCTGGTGCAGGAAGCTCGGGACTGCAAGGGTGCTGGAGCAGGAGAGTGCTGGTGCAGGGCCTCCTGACCCCCTGGCTGAACCGTTTTTTTTTGTCGAAAACGGGGGATCTCATGTAACATGTGTCAAGTTACTTTCATCGGTCCTGTGAAAGGGATTGATTTCGATAAATAAATACCGAAAGGATCTTTCGTTGTACTACACGGCCGACAGGTGTCTTGGATGTATTAGTCAGATTATCGGCATAGTAGGCAAACGCATTTGTATTCCTTAAAGGAGAAATAAGGAATATATTCGCTGGCCGGTTTTTTGCTGAGTCATAGTGAACAAAATGGCGATTTGAATATATTTGCTGCTGTTTTTTTCAGAAGGAGTGGCAAATTAAGGAAACGCGACTGCTGCTGCTGTTTACGGTTTTTAAGATGGCGTCTTTTTCAAACGTAAACAGACGTCGCGGTGTGTCGAGCCCCGACACGTGTCGCCTTTGAATATATTGCTTAAATTGCTTTATTTTTCAACAAAAAGAAAAGAAAAGAATAATCGAGATCGTTATGGATTTCACCTTTCTTTTCTTCGGACTCTATTTTTAAACTTGAACACTTTTACAAACTTCATGTTGTCTTACACTTCACAAAAGTGGTTGTTTGACTTGAACAAAAAGGCCACTAATTTTGGAGACCACAAGCGAGGATGAGATTCGTGACATTTTCGCCAAGTTCGGCACTGTCGAAAAATTGATATGATTAAAGACAAGAAAATTGTCAAACAGAAGCGGTTCTGCTTCGTTAGCTTCAACGATTTCGACTCCGTTGACAAGTACGTCATCCACAAGCGGTTCCATTATGGCTCCAAGTGTATCCAGGTGAAAAAGGCTGTCCCGATGACTGGCTCTAGGAGTGGCCGAGGCAGTACACCTGGAGGCCGCGGTGGGTTTAGCTACAATTCCAACAGTTATCCAGGTGGCTAAAACCAGAACGGCTTCAATTATGGAGGTTACGGAAACTCCAATGGCGGTGGTTGGTATCAAGGGGGTAATGGCCGCTACGGCGAGGACTAAAACAGTGACGGTTATGGAAACGGATTCAGTTCTAACTATCCAAATGGACCTGGTGGCGGACCTCAACGTGCAGAAGGATTTTCAGAGCATCCGGTCCTTATGATGGGAGCTATAGTGCTGGTACTGGAATAGGTGGTAGCTACTGACGTTAAAGTAAAACCATTGTTATTACCAAATGTAATCTGAAAAATAAGTTCAACCTTATAGGTTTATGATCAACTATGCCAAACCCTGTTTTTTTCTATTAATGTATTTAAAGCCAAGCAAAACGTTTCTGGATAAGCTTAGCCTATTTCTTGGCTTAATGAGTAATCAACTTAAAAAGTAATAATTTTAGTTATTGGCATCTGACACTTACTTTATTTAGAAATCTAGAAAACATTTTTGACTGACGAAATTATAAACAATAGAATAAAACTCCATTTTCTCTATCATTTTACTTCTATAAACTTACTTATTTTACTTTTTATAGTTCAGCAATTTAATACCGAGAAATTCTCTCTAGATTATTATTAAAAAAAGGTTAATTAAAGTGTCACAGGGAGCCTCGAGTAGGGGCTAGTGTCACAGGGAGCCTCGGGTATGGGCTAGTGTCACAGGGAGCCTTGAGTAGGGGCTAGTGTCACAGGGAGCCTCGGGTATGGGCTAGTGTCACAGGGAGCCTCGGGTAGGGACTCATGTCATTAGAGCGAGCGGACGACAGCTCCTAAAGGAGAAACTCTGAAGGAATTCCAGTTACGATATTTCTTTCTATGACTTTTTCTTCTGTCAGGCACACGGCTCCTCCTGGGGATTGTTGTTCACCTGTTCCTGCTGACCGATTTTCCCGTTAAGCAAAGTTATTCTCATACTTTGACTAATACTCGATCAATTTTCTATTTTAAGTGTTCTATGCGATTTACAATTCCTTCCGACAAACGGACGATTTTGTTTTTACGAAATGATAGTTCTAACTTGTTCACTTAAAACCGCGCCCGTGGGCTATTTTAAATTGTGTTTTAAATTGTGTTTTAAATTGTGTTTTAAATTATTCAATGATAGTAAAACAAATGTTTCTTAGTAAAATTAAAATGTAATGTTTTCGGAAACTTTTAGGCATTTTTAATATTTTTTTGTCGACTTTATTCCCAAACCTTGTTTTTTTTAACTTTCTGAATGTCAACTAAACAGGACGGAGACGTCGCAATTTAATGAACAAAATCTATTAAGAAAATATAATGGGCACTTTAGTAATGTGTTTCCTAATATATTCAATGATTACTGCTTTCTTATAGACATCTGAATTCAGTTTTTATTAATACTAATATCGGTGATCTTGTGTCTTAAAGTTTAAATAACCATGTAATTTAGCAGCTCTCCGTTATATCAATATTTATAAGTTCTATAGTTTAGTTGTCCCGGATGTCAAGTTTTTTTTATTGCTTAGTCATATATTCATTATGCTTGTGACACTAAGTTTATAAGCCGTTCGTTCTGATAACTAAAAATCCACAACGTTTCTTCTTAGTGTAGCAATGAAGATTGCATGTGAACTGACATCTTTCCAGTATTTCACTTTTATAGAAGTCTCTTAAATTGATTGGAATATGATGCGGGATTTAAGCATTCGTAACGTGTAAAATAATTGGGCAACATAAGCTGAAACATCAGTTGTA
>OY744551.1:17388345-17393345 GCA_963556195.1 Sepiola atlantica | reverse complement strand
ACAACTTCTCATTTGAAAATTCAAATATTTCAGATTTAATTTGATCCATAGTCATTAAGTAAGATTTAATTTGATCCATAGTCATTAAGTAAGATTTAATTTGATCCATAGTCATTAAGTAAGATTTAATTTGATCCATAGTCATTAAGTAAGATTTAATTTGATCCATAGTCATTAAGTAAGATTTAATTTGATCCATAGTCATTAAGTAAGATTTAATTTGATCCATAGTCATTAAGTAAGATTTAATTTGATCCATAGTCATTAAGTAAGATTTCCTGAATTTTAATTTATTCTTAAGGCCTCTTAAGCTCAAGCCTTAAATTTGAGACATTTTCTAGAATCAAAATCATGTAATGGATTTTGATCAAAATTGGAATAAAGATTCTAGAGATAATGTTTAGTGTCATATCTTTATTTTTGATTTTCCTAAAAGGACATAAAAGTGGTGCAATTTTAACTGGTGTTCTTCTAGTTACAGTAAATGGGAAACGTTTTTAGCAAACAGACATTGATTCACTCTGCTTCAGAATAATACTAGATCTACCCCGTCGATGTCAACGCATGAAAACCAACGACAGCTGACGTGCGAGCTGAAAGTTGTGCCTCGTCTAAGACCGAAATGTTGCCATCGACCTGCAGACAACTGCGCTACAAGTGCTTGCCAGTTGACGAAGTAGCAGCCACGACAACTAAAGTGTTCGCCTCCGTACTCGATTCTCTGACATACTGTTAACGGGTTCTTTTAAAGATGCTGGTGTCCTTGAGATACATACTTTCATCTTCATCCTTGCAAACTGATGCAGCCTGCTCAAAAATATTAACCGGGATGCTGAGAACTTTGAGTTTTTCTTTCTGTGTGTCTAAGAACTTGCGTATTCCAACATTTCTTCTTCGATAATGCGGCTAACTATACAGGGTCTTCAAAAAGTTATCATCTATTTTAAAATTTGAATTACATCAAAACTCTATTTCTGATAATAACAACACTTATACACAAAAAAATACAAATAAAAATTTGTTTTACGCCATCTTGTACAACGCCATCTTGAACTACGCGATCTTGTTTTAACTTTTCCTGGGCGTTGGATAGGGTGAAATGACCCGTTATGATGGCTTGCCCCGTTCTTATATTTTATTGCGAGGTTTCTTACAAATCAAGTTTTCAGAAGAAAACCACAAACAATTTATCAATTAAAGTCATTTGTTGAAGAAAGTTTGAAAATAACTCCGGAAATATTGGAAAATCTGATGCAATAAGTTGTGAGCCGTTTGCAGAAATGTGTGGCAAGTGAATGGCATGAATTGCTCATCGTGTATGAGTTTTGTTATTATAGATAGACTCTGTATATTAGAGGATGTGAATTTTTAAACAACGCGTTTGGAAGAGTCCTCAGTGTTGGCATATGATATAAGAGGTCGCGAAGAGTCAGTAGTGTGAGGTCCGGGGTGCATAGACACCCTGTGCAAATGGACCAGTCATAAAACTGATGAAGTTCCTATTAGTTAAAATTAATATCACTAACAAAAATATCCGACCAGAAGGAGCATATTTTGTTGGTATACGTGACGAACGAACATATAATAGACTGCCCTTCCAATGAATGAGGAAATGCCTGGGAGTATGGTATAATGATGAACGAACATATACTACACTGCTCTTCCAAAGGATGGGGTAATGCTTGGGAGAATGATATTATGACAAACGAAGATATACTAAACTACGCCCAAGACGTAATGCCTGGGAGGGTTGAATCATGACAAACGAATATATACTACTCTACACTCTAAAAAGGAGATAATGCCTGGGGGTTATTATGACAACAAAACAAGCACTACACTACACCCCAAAAAAGAAGAAAATATTCCCTGGGAGGATGGCATCATGACCATAGAACAGATATTGCACTACTACCTTCACCATTCCCCAAAAAAGGAAGTAATGCCTGGGAGGATCGTCTCATGACAACAGAACAGATCGTACACTCCCCCAAACACCCTTGAATTGAGCATTGAAAAATAGTACATTATTCTGAAATAGTATCGTAAACTGAATTGAGTATTACAATGAAGTAATAGTATAGTTTCGGCTTCAGATATAGAAGCAATAGTATAGTTTCGGCTTCAGATATAGAAGCAATAGTATAGTTTCGGCTTCAGATATAGAAGCAATAGTATAGTTTCGGCTTCAGATACAGAAGCAATAGTATAGTTTCGGTTTAGACAGATACGAAATCTCCATTCCTTTTAGCTAGGAGCAAAGTATAGTATCTGTTCTGATGATGCTAAACTTCAACTTTTTTGTCATCTGTTAATGAATGAGTCATCCTTCTAGACTGAAGTAATTATTATTTTTGTTCTAATCCAGAGTGACCCTTTTTATGGAGTTGGATTTTCCCCACATTAAAAACCGACTTCGTGGGGAGGCAAGTAAATAGGAACAGATGTTGTATTGATGTATATCGTACAAAGCGTGTTAAATAGTAAATACAAAAAGTAGAATTGTATATAGAGATGGGAACAATAATTATTTAAGGCAGCAATAAAGATGAAAGTGTGTTTATCTGTAGAATATAGAAAATGGTAGAATTCTGTATGTTTATCTGTAGAATATACAGGGAGATCCCACCAACCCATCCACAAAAAATGGTAGAATTCTGTATGTTACAGGATGACTCGCGAAAATATGCCACTCATGGAATTGATAATAATATATATCATCCTATCTTCAATCCAACCATATTCTCTACAAATATTGTTTCGTCTATGCCTGCCTTTTCCACCAAGTTTCAGTCATGAATAACCAACAGTCTTATGTTTCAGAATTTTTTAAATGCGAACTTATAATTTGGATTATTTGGATTATTCGGACTACTATTCTCATCTCAACATTTCGGTCGATGTAATCTCCCACTTTATTGATGCGCATCTTATCGAACTCAGGAACCTTTATGTCGGACTCGCGAATGTGTACGGAATTTAGAACGGAACCCTTTATTTAATTCACAGGCGGTAGATTGCTCTCGTTCAGTCAGCCATGACCTGATAAAAGTCTTAAGTAATTCGAAATTCTATTCTTAGTATCGCCTATGCTGAGGATTGAACCTTTAACCCCCAGAAGACTGTCATTTATAAAAGTGTTTGAATGACATCCAAGATGAGAACAGTAGTCCGAATAATCCAAATATTACAAGTCCAACAGTCTTGTTTTATCGCCGTTCAATGATCAGCAAACCTGCACAAATGATCAGCAAACCTGCAAAAATGATCAGCAAACCTGCAAAATTGATAAGCAAACCTGCAAAAATGATAAGCAAACCTGCAAAAATGATCAGCAAACCTGCAAAATTGATAAGCAAACCTGCAAAAGTGATCAGCAAACCTGCAAAAATGATCAGCAAACCTGCAAAATTGATAAGCAAACCTGCAAAAATGATAAGCAAATCTGCAAAAATGATAAGCAAACCTGCAAATGAGGTGCAAAATTGTCAATAGCTCCAAGACACTCCTCTCTTGGCATTTCCCTGATTTCGGCTGTGATGGAACTTTTCAGCTCAGAAATGGTCCGTGAATTCTTTTTAGTGAACATTATCTTTGAGAAAACACCGCATATAAAAATATGGAGGGTTAAGATCCAGTGAATGTAAAGCATATTCAGAATTATACCTCCTACTGATGAGACGATCACCAAAGAGGCTCTTCATGTCATTGAAACAAATACTGTTGGCTACTCATGACTGAACCTTGGTGGGCAAGTTAGGCATAGACTGAAGTTAATTTGTACGAAATATTGCAGAAAGGATTGTAAATTTTATTAGCGATTCTATAGGTGACATTTTTACAGTCAAACCATATTTGTATTTTTTTATATCTTTATATATTAATACACGTTTGCCTTAATATTTCGGCAATAACATCTATTTTTCAAAGGAAAAGCCTGGAATTACTCGCTTGCTGTTTCTTAAATCTAATAACCGGAAGTCATAACCATTAGGTGCCACATGAATCCCGTACAACATGTAGCCAAATCACAGATGATGGCGACGTTCAATTGTTCCTTTCATTGTTGTTCGTTTGGTTTTTTGGTTTTTTCGTTTTTTCGTTGTTGTTTTTGTTCTGTTGTTTTCGTAAAATTTATTATCTTGTATTTTTTATTATTATTTCATATTTTTGTTTTATAAAATTTTATTTCTACCTAGCAAACTACATTAAAATTCGTTTAATAAAATAGAAATTACATTAGTCAGCATCGTTTTCTTATGACCCAAGAAAAGTATCAAGGGAATATCTTCACCAATGGCGAGTATGTTTATTTTATTTTAATTTTCATAATATTCTTTAATATTTTATTATTTAGATCATTATTTTATATGTATTTTTATCATTTTTGTAATGTGTTTGTTTTATTATAGTGATATATTTTTATTAGATTTTATTGTATTTAACTCATTTTTTTATATAGTTTACTTATTTGGCAATTATGTAATATTTTACTTCTTTATTTACATATTTTATTCATTTAAATATTTTTATTTAATTTTTATTTATTTAAATCATATTCTTTTAATAATTTTAATCTTAATATTTAGTTTTTATTATATTATAATTTAGGTTTTATTTATATCATAATTAATATTTTTTATTTGTATTTTCGAACTATGTTATCTTTAATTTTAGCATAATTGTAATAGAATTAATTTAATTCTTATTTATAAAAACTTTATATTATTATTTATATTCATTTTAAATTATATTTACGTAATATCTTTTGAAATTTATTTATATAATATTTTCATATAATTAATTTATTTTTATTTAAAAAATGTTTACTTTTATTTGCATAGTATTATTATATTATTTAATGTACATAATATTTTTTATATTTTATTTACTAATATTTTAGTTATATAATATTTGTTATTTTATTTAAATTTTATTTGGATTATATGTTTATATTTTTTAATATCGTAACATAAATATTTATTTTATAGTATTTTATT
>OY744551.1:17318345-17380845 GCA_963556195.1 Sepiola atlantica | reverse complement strand
AGCACTTTGCTGGGGTTCTCTCACACTAATCTTACACACACACACTATATATATATATATATATATATATATATATATATATATATATATATATATATATATATATATATATATATATATTCTTGTCTTTAATAATCAAATGAATTTTTCAATAAAATTCCACAAATTTAGATTTTAAACAGATATCACGGTATAATTTAGACATGATTATTAGTATTATTATTATTATTATTATTATTATTATTATTATTATTATTATTCAATAATAACCTGTTTTTTTTCTGTGTGGGTTAGTGTTAGAGTTATTGGGTGGTGGGGTGAGGACTTCATCATCCTACGCGCCGCCATTACATGTTCGTAAGTAGAGAACGACTAATATTCATATACAATTGTAGAATTACGTCAATAATTTAATTTTTCATACATAAATTATTATCGTCAGTTCTGATGACCTAAAAAGACAAAACATCTAACGTTGAATTTTTATTACAGAGTAGAGGATTTCTTTCTGAATTCATCACATGTGAGAGGGTTGTCTGATTTGTTATTTTCTTTCTGGCTTCCCCTTTAAACTTGAAATAGTTTCGTCCGGGGACTAGAAAAAGGCACGTTTTTACTCGCTAACTTTTGTGTGACGGGACGGATATATTGTACTTATTTATATAAAAAATATACAAAAAAAATACACACTAGTCTTTATCATAGAGTGAAGGATTTTTAGTTATTATCGGATGTTGTAAGGATTGAACCGACAGAAGACTATCACTTAGAGAGGTTTCCGTTCAGTCTCGAGAAACAATGGATAGCCCCTGTAAGGGTGCCTATGCAAGACGTATATTGTGAAACCAGTGGTGCACAATCTCTAACCACGCCTCTCTTGATTAGAACAATGATGGGGTAAGCAGAGAGCTGGTATTCACACATTTAGTTTGATCAGGCTGAACGTCGCTTAACTTCGGCAATTTAACGAGAACCAGTCTGTCAACTTGATCATGGCGTATGTTGCCACTTAGAACTAATTGCTAACTAACGCCTTTATCCGTTGCGTCACGCGTTCATGTGCAATAATCCAAATAATCAATATAAGCTAAGCCTTTTCATGTTCGTACGTACGTTATCACCTGTCACACGTATTTAAAAAGAATATTAGATCGTCCAATTCGCAAAGATGATGATCGGTGGTTAATGTATGTCGCTAAGGTAAAACATTCGACTTTTACCAATTTTACAATGAATTGTTCCAAAACCAATTTATGTCGTCCTGTCGGTTAAAACAGCACCATTTAAAATGAATACATTTCAAAGAGTGACATTTGTTTTATTGATTTCAAGAATATTCGGTTGACAATTATTTTTTACGGTAAGAAAACAAAGAATATTTATTGTTTTAAAAAGAATGAAATTGCTACAATTTTAAATAAACAAATGAGAACTGAACATATTCGTTTTTATTTAAAGAATATTTATTGTTTTAAAAAGAATTAAATTGCTACAATTTTAAATAAATAAATGAAAAATAAACATATTCGTTTTTATTTAAAGAATATTGTTTTAACAAGAATGAAATTGCTTCAATTTTAAATAAATAAATGAAAAATAAACATATTCGTTTTTATTTAAAGAATGGTTATTGTTTTAAAAAGAATGAAATTGCTTCAATTTTAAATAAATAAATTAAAAATAAACATATTCGTTTTTATTTTAATAATATTTAGCTGATCAAGCGTCATATTTTTCTTGATAGTATTGACCCTGACAGTGATTATTTCAAAAGATTGATGTAGAAAACACCGTGGAATTTCCCACTAGTATAAATTAACAATATTCATGTTTCGGAATTTTTTAAATGAGGATTGATAATTTGTATTATTTGGTTTATTCGAACTACTATTCTCATCTTGCATGTTATTTTACACAACGTTTCAGCCGATGTAACCTCCTTCAGCCTTTTCAACTCGGAAATCTTGATGTCAGGCTCAAGAATCTGTACGGAATTTTGAATGGAACCCTTTTATCTAATACACGGGGTTAGTTTGTTCTCGTTCCGTCAGCCATGATTGGATAGAAGTTTTAAGTCAAGAACCTGTAGCGTAACGGATATAACTGCTAAGTCAGTCTTCTAAAAGTTGAAGGTTCAATCCTCAGTGAGGGCGATACTAAGACAGCACATTATAAATTACTTAAGACTTAAGACCCGGTTATGACTGACGGAACGAGGGAATGCTACCCCCTGTGGATTAAATAAAGAGTTCCGTTCGAAATTCCGTGCAGATTCCCGAGTTCGACATAAACATTCACGAATTCAGCAAGATGCACCTGAAGAAGGTCGGGGATTAGATCGGCCGAAACGTCATCCAAAGTGAGAATAGTAGTCCGAAGAATCCAAATTATCAATCTTACTTACAAAAAATTCCGAAACATATAGTGCAAATGTTTACTTACCTTGAGAACTTGTAAGGGGAAGTGTCCACCTCCTTGTAGTCTGAAACCCCAGGGCGAACCCCCGTCAATATTGACGTTCATATTTCCAGAAACAGTCATAGTAGTAGTACTGTTAATCTCCAAAAAAATCAATCAAGAATTTATTTTTGGTAAATCAAAGGGTCTTTTTCTTCTTGTTGGTGAAAAACACCCGAAATGGCTGGCTCAGAGCTTGTGTTGCAACAGAAGGTCTACGATGATTGTCGACACACCTGCGTCCTCGGGTTTCGTCGGAGGGGAACTTTTGATTTCTGTTGAGGCCCTTTAGGACTTTCGAGTTCTTTTGAGGTTCTTTTCGGTTTTGTTGCAGACACAAGCTTTTCTCTTGCTTTTTGGGGTGCCGTAAAAGCTAGCAAGTTTTTGTTATTGTTTTATTTTGTTTGGGTGTTCACTGAGACCAGCCTGCTAGCTTCGGCTTATGGTGGTATGAAGAAGCCCGTAACTACAGAGGTAATGGACTAGAGGTAACGAAGAAGGAGAAGAAGAAGAAAAAGAAGTCGGTGGCACGGAGGCGGTAGTGTTAACTACCTTCCTCACAGAGCACACCATTCCATGTTGGCAGCTATGAGGAGCAATGAGCCACCACTGTCTTCGAGTAGTCCTCTCACAATCGCAAGACTTCTATAAAAGCACCTTGTGGCTATCTCCCCTGCCTTCTTCTACTTAGATCTATAACTTATTCCCCTCTCTCTCTCTCTCTCTCTCTCTCTCTCTCTCTCTCTCTCTCTCTCTCTCTCTCTTACACACACTTCTCTTCCCTTCTCTTCTTTCTTTATGTCTTTTTCACCCAAGGTAAGCCAACTCTTCGCAGATGGTGGATAAAGAAGCAAGCAGAGAAAGGGAGGTGCGATTGTAAGTTTGCTGCGCGTGGGGGTGAACAACGAACGCGGGTAGCAGTTAAGATAATATCTGCCGAATTAGAGGCGAAGGCTATAACACCAACAGGCTCTGAAAATAAAATAAAAAATAAAAGTTAGTCTTCAAAATTTAAAAATAAACTAAAAAATAAGTTAGTCTTCAAAATTTAAAAACAAAATAAAAATAAAAGTTAGTCTTCAAAATTTAAAAATAAAATTAAAAATAAAAGTTAGTCTTCAAAATTTAAAAATAAAATAAAAAATAAAAGTTAGTCTTCAAATTTAAAAACAAAATAAAAAATAAAAGTTAGTCGTCAAATTTAAAAACAAAATAAAAAATAAAAGTTAGTCTTCAAATTTAAAAACAAAATAAAAAATAAAAGTTAGTCTTCAAAATTTAAAAACAAAATAAAAAAAATAAAGGTTAGTCTTCAAAATAAATTTTTTTTAAATAAAAATAACCCAGAAAATCGTTAACAATAACATTTCCTTTGCATTCTTATAGATCAACACCTCGGCTAAATCATTCCTATTCTCACCAAAAAAATTCTACTTTTTTAGGTGATTACGTGTAAGTAAACACACTCAAATACACTTTTATTATTTTAGAATTCAGAGTGAGCGATCAGTTTCGCATAAATTTAACGTAAAATCATCCCCCATTTCCGAGTAATTCTAGCGTTTTAGGTCAGTTAATCTTTTTTTGCTATGAGAAATAAATTATGTGCGTTTTTTTTGGGGGGGGGTGTCTACTTTTATTGTAGTATTACAACCTTGCAATTCAGATATAGGGTTACCGGTAAAATCCTTATTTAACTGCTCTTAAAAGAATGGTCCGAAAATGGAGGGTCATTTTACGTTCAATTTATAGGCGAAACTGATCGCCTACTCTAAATTCTAAAATATTTATTTTTGTTTATTTTTCTTTTTTTCGCCAAGTTTTTCGGGGTGTTGACACTTAATCTGTTAAAAAAGATGTAGAATCTCATTGGGGGTAGTTAAGGGCGTTAATCTTCAAATTTACCAATTTCTTATAGATCGAAAAAACACAAGATCCAATGTCAAAATATTGCAAAGTATACAAAGAAACTAAAAGAGTAAACTGGAAATAATCGGGTTATTTTAAGGATCAATTTACAAAGTTTATATCTGATAAATTAACAAATTTGTGAAACGAAATATTAATTCGGTTATTAGTTAAATGATCGGCGTGTTTAAAGAACTTTATATGTGAAAATAAGGTTGCACGTTACCCCTTTTGACGCAACACTTGAAAGCCAGCTCTGTGTTTGCCTCTTGCCAACGTTTGTTCTGCCAGTGGGCTGCGTTCAGGTCGTTGCAAGGACCTTAGCAATAAAGCTGCGGTTTATTTATAGAGTTCGTAATACAATACAACACCTGAGACTTATATATATATATATATATATATATATATATATATATATATATATATATTTAGGCAAACATTATTAAATAACACGGAGTGTTTTTGCTTGATAAGACTGTTTTTTTAATTTTTCTTTTCAACTTTCCGAATAGTCCCTTTACTATTTCTGGCATATTTGAACAAGAAACACACGGAACTTACATACACCAATTTGACCGAAATACTAAATGGACTATTTGGAAAATAGAAACAATAAAAAAAAACGTCTAATCAAGCGAAAACACTCCGTGTTATTTAATAATGTTTGCTTAAATTAAAATATGCTGCCTAAATACACACACACAATATATATATATATATATATATATATATATATATATATATATATATATATATATAATTTTGGTATAGAAAAATTAGTACAACATTCGTACTGTCGGTTTCAAGCACAGAAGGACTTAGCCATCCGGCTCTCTTCAGCTTCTGACAGATGACAACAGAAGCTGAAGAGAGCCGGATGGCTAAGTCCTTCTGTGCTTGAAACCGACAGTACGAATGTTGTACTAATTTTTCTGTACCAAAATAAATAAATATTACGCTCTTAATTTTTCATATTTAATTTTAATTCGCAATTAATCGAGCACTCAGCTAGGATTTTTTCTTGCTATATTACAAAGAAGTGTATATATATATATATATATATATATATATATATATATATATATATATATATATGATTATTTTTATTTACATAGACATGTGCAAAATCTGCGACACTGGCATGTCGATGTTATCGATCAACAGCTATTATAAACTGAGATCTCATCAGGCAGAGTTAGAATCCGATCTTAACCATAGATTTCCAAATATGATCTAAGGTTAAGATCGGATTCTAATTCTGTCTGATGAGATCTCAGTTTATAATAGCTGTTGATCGATAACATCGACATGCCAGTGTCGCAGATTTTGTACATGTCTATGTAAATAAAAATAATTACATATAAAAGCTCTATTTGATATTGAGCACTTTTTATAAACCCGGTTGAAATTCTTTGGATTACTACCCTGTGGATGTTTTACCTGGATTAGTAGAGCACTTTAGTCGTAGTGCAAATACAGCGTGACGTCATTTGCTTTATAATGCATCATTCCTTAATATAAGTAGAATGCCTGCGATGTCATCGCCGCTTATAAATGTATTTAATCTACCACTGTTTATCAGCCGTTCAGATATTGGCCGCGAGGTTTAAGACGTTGGGTTGGAGTTGAAAAATACTTATAATCCAGGGTTTCGAATCGTGTAACCAGTAGTGAATAGTCAAACTTCTACGCTGAAGAGTCTTGATTGAAAAAAGATGAAACGTATACGTCCGTAGATAATAAACAACAACAAATATTTTCATATTTGTCGCTCCTTAATTATTAGTAGAGCACTTTAGTAGTAGTGCAAATACAGCGTGACGTCATTTGCTTTATAATGCATCATTCCTTAATATAAGTAGAATGCCTGTGTCGTCATCGCCGCTTATAAATGTATTTAATCTACCACTGTTTATTATGGCTAAGATCAAAGTGTAGTATCTGTTCCGATGGATGCTGCACCCCATACTGGTGTTGTCTTGGCCTTCGGGTCTTGATTTGCACCGGTCAATGGGTCTGTCCTGTGCAGTTCTGGGAAGTGGCGCTCCCAGGCTTTGCCTCCCCTCTTTGGGGAGGATTGAGTTTAGTGCTTAATGTCTGAGGCACTCTGCCCAGGCAATTTTTTAAAAGCCCCTAGCACTCCTCCTCTGGAGTGCATTCCCACTTTCCGACCTTGTGTCACATTCTACTGTGTGGGACGTAGATAAATAGGAGCTGTTTATGAAACTAGCGGGGCCTGTGTCCTGACGTTGCCCAGCGTGGGTTAAGGAAACCATAAATCTCGACCGCCCGAAGTATATTGACCGAAAAGGACCAGAAAGACTCTTTTCAATCAAAATGCTAAGAAAATTACCCATTCGTAAATATAACTGTGGGTAATAGTAAAATTAAAACAATCACCACTTACGAAAACAAAAAAGACGAATAGTTAATTAATGAGAGTTTATTTTGCAAAACAATATGCAAATTAATTAACCTTCAGACGTCGTTTACATAGACATGACTGAGTAGATTAAATAGATGTTTTTCTCCTATCGTAAATAGGAAGTTCGGCTTTAGGTATATTTACCTCCCTTCCATTACGAGAAGATGTGACCCTCGGCCGGAAGGGTTAGGTATGGTAGGTCAGTGCACAAAAGGTGTGTGCTATCTGACCCCGCAAAAATGCGTGAGCAGCCCCGTCGGCATTTCCTGGTGGCTTTTCAATGGCACTGTCAATGCGACAAATTACTCAACATTATAAATGTACTAGACTAGATAGATAGGAGATAGATAAACTAGATAGATGGGCGTACCTGTGACCCGTTGGGTCAAAACAACTACCGCTATTTATTCCACTTTACTTTCATTCAAAAATTCATCAACTGTCACATATCTATTAAGACATTCTTCTTGCATGACTAAGAATAATAAATGTCTTTACTTAATTATTTAATATTATTTTTATTATTATTATTATTATTATTAGAAAGAGAAGAAGAAGAAGAAGAAGAAGAAGAAGAAGAAGAAGAAGAAGAAGAAGAAGAAGAAGAAGAAGAAGAAGAAGAAGAAGAAGAAGAATAGCATTCATTTTTATTTGGAGGAGGGTTCTGGGACAAACCACTTAAAAGGTCAAGTTTACAACAACAAAAATAAAGTGCTTACGTTACTCACCGTGTTGCCTGGAATACATAATGTAGTTTATTAGTTAAGGGAGGGTTTCATATCTAATGGAAGGAGAGTATCCTTATCAGTGAGAAATGTTGGCCTAAAGGGGTATTAAATCAAGCTGATGGGTCATTATAGGCTTGCTATCTCATAATATATGTGATAGTACCCATATAAGATCATGTAGGGTCATTGTATTTTTATTAATTCTGTTAATACATTTATGTGTCTATCAGAGGGCCTGTATGTATCTGTTAGATTTAAATCTTGGTCATATATATCTTTTTATTTTTGTTTAGGGTACTCGATAATTATATTTCTAGGTATTTAACTAGTTAGTTTTTTTTAATATATATATATTAAAAATATATTTAAAAACCGACAAATATTAAAATATGATTAGTTACATATTAATTGATGTTATTTGTGATTGGCGGATTATGGAGATGTGAACTTAGTTTATATTTAGGTTGGTAGGAAAGAGTATGATATATCTGCAAGAAGGGATGTAGGGGGTTGTTATCTTGCATATAAAAATTTATTTAGATAACAATGGTGGTATAATTTAAATGGTAAGATTCTGGGGTGGTTGGATAAATCTTGTATTTTTCATATGATGGGTGTTTTTTAGACTTATATACGGATAGGGTGACTTTATGTGTTTTCGTTATTAGTCCATTTGGCGAATAGAAATTTCCTTATGTGATGGCATATTTTGAAGCCCTCAGTTTTGTTGTTCATGCAGTTTATGGAAGGGTTATTAATTGTATGTAGCACTCGCTAGTCTATTAATCAATACGAATACGGCATAGGAACATATAAACATGCAACTTTCGTAATTAGTAATCCAGTAATATTTAAATAATACTAAGTAACTATTACATAACATATTACTTAACATACATACATATAGACAGAGCACATACTCGATACTTTCCCCCAAAAAGGAACACTTGAAAGAATTCACCGTACGATTAAAATAGTGAACATCGGAATCCTTTTATTTTTTCAAACAGCCTTCATTCTGTGAGTCGCCGAAGATTTTAGATGGGTTTAAGGGCCTTTTCTAAACAGTAAAAGTCTACCCGTGTCAAGGAAACCATGGTACGTCTCTGAAATATATAATGTATAGTTTTTAAATAAATAATCTGTATCTTATAACTCGCATTCTTACGATCGAGTACTTCATTGATTTCTTTTCAACATACCCCAACGAACTATTTATCACTCTTTTTTCTTCTATCTCTCTCTCTCTCTCTCTATATATATATATATATATATATATATATATATATATATATATATATATATATATATATATATAATAAAAATATAATTTAATATTATTAGAAGCTCCTTTAAGTAAAATCAAAGTAAGAACACTGTTGGAAAGATTAAAAATAGACATTCACCTGAAGCCCCAGTGCAATACTCTATCGTCGAGTTCTATCGAACGTCTTAATGTTTACATTCGCCGCTTTCAGTGTTAAATATAACTTAATTTCTCTGTTATCACGTGACGATCTACCGTTGCCTAAGCGACCGGGCGAATGTTTACAGATTCAAGGGGTCTCTGTGAACCGGGTTCGCGCCCTGTGACCGTCTGAGATTGTTATTTCTCTGCGCTGATGAGATCCGTAAGCTCGAAACGACGTCGTACGTAGGTAAAATATTAAAAATATAATTTAATATATATATATATATATATATATATATATATATATATATATATATATATATATATATATATATATATATTGGTAGATTGCTTTTGCTGAGGTACTTGACAACTTCTTGATTTATCATAGATTCAAACAACTTAGTCAGTAAGCACAAGAGACAGATTGGTCTTACTGAGATGAAGAAGACCGATCTCTAACATTTTAACTACTTGGAAGAGTGGCGAAGTTTTCCAGGGGGATGAGAAGCATTTATCCTTTAAGCAACGATTGAACAAGTTTGTAAGAATAGGAGTTAGTTCCGGTTGCAGCTATTCAAGCAGTATGATTGGAATGTTGTCAGGACCAGTTGCCTTGCTGGCATCAAGGTTCTTGATAAGTTTGTCAACATTCCCGATAGATATATGAGTATCGCTCAGGGGGTTTACAGTCATAAGGGGAAACTCAAGAGTTAGGCGACCCTGGTCGCAAAGGGCAGAATTTGATGCGAAGTTCTTTGCAAAACATTTGGCTTTATCGGACACTGATGAAATCACCACTGGTCCATTGATGATGGTCGGAATAGAAATCTTAGATCTGTTCAGGATCCTGTTTGTTATTCGCCAAAACTCGTTGGAACTAATCGCAGCCATTCTAGATTTAACGGATTGGCATAGAATTCTTTCGCGTTTTCTATAACACTTTTGCAGTGGCAGTCCTAACCCTAACCCTAACCTTAACCCTAACCCTAACCTTAACCCTAACCCTAACCCTAACCTTAACCTTAACCTTAACCCTAACCATAACCCTAACCCTAACCCTAACCATAACCCTAACCTTAACCCTAACCCTAACCTTAGCCCTAACCTTAACCCTAACCTTAACCCTAACCCTAACCCTAACCTTAACCCTAACCCTAACCCTAACCTTAACTTTAACCCTAACCCTAACCCTAACCTTAACCTTAACCTTAACCCTAACCATAACCCTAACCATAACCCTAACCTTAACCCTAACCCTAACCTTAGCCCTAACCTTAACCCTAACCTTAACCCTAACCCTAACCCTAACCCTACCCATAACCTTAACCCTAACCCTAACCTTAACCCTAACCCTAGATGCGGCTTTGATTTACGAGCATCTATCTCGTTGAAAGCAATTGAAATAGTTATTTCTGTGAACAATGGCGGTGGCATATTTAGGAGTGTAAACATTTCGGGAGAAGACAATGAAAATGGTCCAGAATCTCTAAATTCCCTCCTAGCCTAAGTGGGCGATACGAAGGGTAAAACTGTAAAACTTCAAATATATCCTATTTTAATGAAATTTATATCATATGTATTTAAAGTATCCTGGGGAAGTCAATAGAAGATGTCCCGAATCTCTACATTATCCTCTATGTGCCAAATGTCCACGTGTCCCCACCTCTAAGTAAACTCATAGGAACAGAACCCCTTTAAAACTTAAAATAAGCATAACTACTATGTAATTGTTCGCTATGCTCATAACACCATATTACTTCCTTTGTTTTTACTGTCACCCCCCCCCATTTCGCCCCCTAATATAGTCGGAAGCAAAATGTGGAAAAATTCTGATTTTGTGTCTTATACATATGGTGTTTACCTCTATTACTATTGGCATACAAGGAGATAACTTGCTCTCACTCCAAAGTCTTTCTCCTGCTACTCGATTCACCGTGTGCTAATTTTATAACAAACTAGAAGAATACGGGTAAAATTAATTTTCCTAACAGAACAGTTGTGGACCACTTTTATCTCCTCTTATGAAGATTAAACTTAAGATATAAAAATATTAAACCTTATGTCTAGAACCCTTAATCTAATTTTAATTTAAATCTATTACATGTTTTTGATTCGAGAAAATGTCTAATATTTAAGGCTTAAGCTTAATGGGTCTTAAGAAGAAATTGAAATTCAGAGAATCTTGCTTCATTGGTTTCTAATGACTATGGATAAAATTCAATGCAAACCTGAAATATTTGAATTTTCAAATGGGGGGTATTGCCCATATTATGCCCCGTAAAAACCTTAAAAATACCCCAAAGAAACTGAAATTTGGGGAATATTTGTTAATTTACGTCCAATAACTATTGTTAAAATTTCACAAAAATCGGGGGTATCCGAATTTCCATGCACGGCTTCCACTCTCTTTACTCACTTTGCATAAAACTAAAAACGAAATTAAACTAAATATAGCCCACATTTTGACTCCTACCTAGCAGCTGTGTTTTTACATTTATAATAATCGGTTAATTAGTTTAGGAGTGAATCCTATACATACAAATATATAAACATATCTAACTTTATATAGATAAAGATGAGATTAGATTCTCATCTCTCGGGCCATAGATACAAAGTAAGTAAGAGGGTCGAAAGATGTTGAATGTTACGGCATTTCAACCATCGTTGGGTTAATTTATGCCGAAACCCTATATGTTTTTTGTATGTGATTGCTTTCTAGATTAATCTCTCTCTCTCTCTCTCTCTCTCTCTCTCTCTCTCTCTCTCTCTCTCTCTCTCTCTGATGTAGTAGTTAACTTTTTACCTCGCCTCTTGCCACTACATTAAATTATTTGGCGATTGTGCAGTATATTTAACAAGAAAAAAAGGTGGGAAAAAACAATAAATATACAACAAATAACTGTTACCAAATGATAGAAAATGTGATATTCTATCGAACTGTTGGTTTAAAAACCTTTGGGAACTATTTGTAAGTTTTGTTATTTCAAAAGATACAAAAAAACTCACCCTTATCCGACTGGACCCCCCTCCCTCGGACTTAGGGTTAATAGTACCATAAGCCTATTATATATATATATATATATATATATATATATATATATATATATATTACGCCTCAAATAAGCGACCACCTGAAAAAGAAAAATTCGTCCGCCATTTTCTTTGACGAAATCGGTTAAGTGAAAGTAACGATACCAATTTTGAAATAACAAAATTTACCAATAATTTTGAAAAGTTTAAAACTAACAGATCGATAGAATATTACATTTTCTATCGTTTGGTAACAGTTATTTGCTTTCTATTTGTTTTTCACCACGTTTTTCTTGTTAACTATACTGCACTATCGCCAATTATTTTATTTATTTATTTATTTTTGTAGATAGGATCGTTTGTAGAAGATTCCGCCACAAATAGAAAGATGAGTTTTGCAAAACAGATAGCCTCATCAGTCATGCACGGTGCGCGCACACGCCCTTGACCTACTTTTTTTAGTCCTGTTTAAGTTAGAATTAGAGTTAGAGTCTAGGTCTCCACGTGGTGAAGTATGAAAATACACAATAAATGCCACTGTGGAACGCATCGCGTAATGGTGAACAGTTATCTGTGTTAGTGTATATGGGGACAGAATTATAGGGGAAACGATCTTTTTATGCAAATAGTCAATGACATGAATTGAGGTTTGGGGGAAGTTTCTACAAATGATCCACATTTTTAATTTCAATAAATAATCGATTAATAGCAAATAAAAATAATAATGTGTAAGTCACATAGAGGCGAGAAACACACACGCACAGACATACAAGAACCGGTCAGACAATGCCGCTGATTTTCCCGCGGATGTAAGAAATTCGAATGTGATTTTCAAG
Organism: Sepiola atlantica; assembly: GCA_963556195.1. NCBI lineage: Eukaryota > Metazoa > Mollusca > Cephalopoda > Sepiida > Sepiolidae > Sepiola > Sepiola atlantica. The sequence goes on along the minus strand of OY744551.1, from coordinate 17,368,047 downwards.
TCTTGACGAATAAAAAGTGATATGTAGCTAGAATAAAAGTGTATAGGCCAAAGTCAAGTATCATGATTCATTTGTGCTCCTAAACCCAATATAAACAATATTTCTCGAAGGGGCCACTGTTCTACATAGGAAAGAAAATTGCTTTGCTTGTGATATATTTTAGCGTCACTGCATCGTTTGAAGTATACTTATTGCAATTCTTTACATAAATTAAAATATATTTTGACTGTTAATTTGACTGCCAATTTGACTGCCAGTTTGACTGTCAGTTTGACTGCAAACTACGGTTGAGATTTCTATCTTCAGACCATAAAAAACATGCCAGCGTCATCTTGTGTAAACAGTTGTGTTTTTAGTTGACAGATTTGTTAGTAGTAATTGATCGTGACTGTAGTAGTATTCGTAGAAGCAGTGGCAGCGTGTACATTTGATATGTCTGTCTCTTTCTTTCTTTCCTGTGTAATAGTGGTTGTAATAATTGAAGCAATTAAAAACAACAGTAGCATTATTCTGCTCTGGGTTTCCAATTTCTTTTGTTAATTTTATTTTCTTTTTAGCAATACATTAATATTACTTATAGGATACATCGACGGCTGCATGGTATTAAGTTTCTCTTCGTCCGCTCCCCCCGGGGCAGAAACGAATGGATAACCTCTACAACCACATCCGGATTTCTTCAGACCGAACACCGAAAAGCTTATTTGCTACATGTTACTCGGGACTTCATTACGTCATTTTCTGACACGTTAACTTAACCCCTTCTCTAGATTTTTAGTGGCAATTTACTATTTTTACTTAATATAATTTTTAATGAAAATGTCCTTCCCTGCGCCAACTTGCGACTTCTAATATTGCTGTAAAAATCTTTAAAGAAGATCACTAGTTTATGATCCAAATTTAAAAAAAAAAAAAAACAATTAAAATATTCATAAGTTTGTCATATTGATATTATTTCAGTTGATGAAATAATTTATTGAACAATGGAGGGCCCCTAAATGTAGGCTCTCTTAGCTTGAAAAATCTTAGACTGCAGCCAATAGTAGCGTCTGGGAACACTCATGCGACTTTAAAGGTTTCCAGGTGTTCCTTAATTGGGGGGGGGGCGTTTGTTTTATATATAAAAATTTGACGAAAACTTTATTTAGTCATTTTTTTAACTATGATTTTTGTTAACCAAAGATTCATTTATGAATTTTATTTATATAAAGTTATCAGGGTTACCTGTTGTTGTCCGGGATCCTGGATAAGAAAACAGAAGAGTTTTAAAAAGTATGCGCCACTCGATGCATTTTCAGTAACTTTATTTTATTTACACAGCTCTACACGAGAATGCCTCTCTCGCGCGTTTCTTCTCTCTCTCTCTCTCTCTCTCTCTCACACACACACACACACACACTCACTCACTCACTCACTCTCTCTCTTTCTCTTTCTCTCTCTCTCTATCTATCTCTCATTCATGAACAAACTTTGGCAACTGGTGGAATATGAAAGAAAGAAAGAAAAAAGAAAAAAGAAAAACTCATCAGCAACTGACTGACTGTTTAACCTAGTTTCAGTGTTATTTTTCGGACATTTACCGGTAAAACGTAATTCCGTATGAATGAGCATTTCGTATGACTTTTGATTGTCTCATTTCTGTTGTTGGCATTGGTTTCTCCCATTCTTTTCTAGAATCATGTACTTACGGGAGGGACAACGTTAAAGTTGCCAACATCCATGGTGAAAGTGGTGCGATAGAACAGATTGGATTCGAACTTGGCATCGCCAGGTCATCAGTCCACGTCGGTACCAACTTCACCATCGTCACTTCCCGTTCATCAGTAAGAATGAAATCAAGTCAGTTTTCTTTCCCCTTCTCCCTGCACTAAGTTGATCGCTGTTTACTTAAAGGAAACACATATAGGGTATGTTTTACCATAACAAGCTCGGGGTCATACTAGTGTTGCGACGAGTAATCGGAATCGGAATTGGGGATCGGAGTAATGGAAATTTTGAGGGGGAGTATCGGGATCGGTATCGAAATCGGAAAAATTTGAACCTAATTTCCGATCCCAAAAACAATTCTTTCTTTTTTATTTGAAACTTAATTTTCTATTGTTGGTACTAATGATGAACTGATAAATATTTATTGTTTTTAAACTACTAATAAAATTAAATCTATACATCATAATAACAAAAAAAATACGATGTAAATTTATTTAAAAAGTGAAATGTGAGCTTTTGGCCAAAAAGTGTGAACAAAACTTAGAACAGTTTTAAAGGTTTGGTTGAATTTGGTATAAATGAATTAGTCAATTTAAAGATATTCATGGTTCTACGCGAGACCACACTTGGGCGTCAGTACTTCTTTGATTTCGAGTTTCATGTCTGTTAACTGGTTGTAAAAAAATTCTAAATATATAAAAGGTGAATTGGGGTGAAGATAGAAGGCAATAAAATCAAAGACTAATAATAAAAATGATTCTTGGTTATTAACATTACTATAACCAGCTCGGGGCATACTCAATCGCTATATGTAAGATATGTGCGTGTATTTTTGGTACTTTCTGTTGTGGGCTTTAAGGGTCGGAAGAAATAACACAAACAGAAATAGTATTAACAGAATAATACAAACAAGAAATAGTATTAACAGAAAGTACATACGTAATGGGTTGACAAAGGCTGCTTCCTCACTTCGCTTCTCTTCTGACTTCTCCTAAATGGTCATAACGACTCTATTCATAGAGTCAGGAAGAATCCATACAGTGACGGAATAGGGTAGATCTTTGAAGGTACCCTTTTAGGGGTTCTACTTTTTTAGGTAAGTCTTTGGAGAGAGTTGGTATTAGAAAAACATTTTTAAGGAAAACTGTTTTAGGTAATACTCAAAGGAGATATTATATATATATTTATAGGTGAGATCTGCATAGAAAAACAGAATGCATCTTCATATCTTGAGAGTCCTTGCAGAACAATGGAGATTTATTAACTAAGATATCGAGGAAGTCGATACGATAATTTGATGGCCGTGAATTATTCACGGGTCTAAAAAATTGTAATCAAAACCTTCCCCACTCAATTACAAAATTTTCATTTCATTAAAATTTATTAATAAGAGTCAATGTTCATTTGTTTTCATTGTAGAAAATTCAATGAGAAATGTTAGGAGTATTAAAATGAATAAGTTTATAAATTTGTTTTCGATGAGCAGACGACAGTGTGAAAGAGTTAATGCGTTGTGTTATGTGTGTGCGTTAGTGTCAGAGCACGTGTGCTTATGAATGTGTGTGTGTGTGAGTAGAGAAATTCATTATTATCTTTCCCAACGCCCGACAGAGAGGCGAGATGAAATGGCGAAATGTCCATGTTAGATTTGTCGTGGATTTTGGCTCAAACTGCTTATTGAAGGAAATATTTGGCTTTTTATGCACTCGGGGTGGATCAAAACAGCAAATTTGAAAAATTCAGAGAAATCTATTTGATTGACTTAAAACGTGTTTATTTGTTTTTATTAAATCAGGCGACTGTGTAGCAGTCACCAATAGGGACTACTTTTGAATGCGTAATCACACTGAGCTGGCTTGTCCAATCAAATCACAGGGCGCAGTAATATCGTTAGTTCCCTAAGGGACTACTTATGTTCCCTTAGGGTTCGAGGAAAAAGATCAGACGACCTCCTGGCACCAGCTTGGACACATCGCAGAGAGCACCAGCGAGGAACGAGGAAACGCTCTCTCTCCTGCCGCCGTCGCCCACTCGACGACTACTACGGCAGCCCTAAGAACTCTTATATTTTTCCTCTTCCTCAGATGGACACTATCCCACTCTCATCTACCTATACCAAACGGTATAGGTAACCTTGAGTGTTATAGTTACAGAAATACTTTTCGTTGTTCCGTTTCTTTCCGAGAAGATAAAAGGATAACCCCTTTCATCCTCCTCATATCCTTACAAGAAACGATTTTAAGCATTTTCATTTTGGACACTACGCCGCTACAGATCACTATAACACTATAACAGTTTCTAAATTGTTCGCTATCATTCAGGAAATTATTTCTAATATGAAAAAGAGGCATTTCGTACTTCCATCAATGAAGAACTCACTTCAAGAGTAAGTAGAACAGTTTTCCTCATTATTTCTGGATTTTGATTTCCTGCAGTTACCAACATCAAAAATAAAAATAAAGCAAGTATTAGATACATTCATATGAGCAAATGACAGCATGTTGATGACGTCATCAAAACGATGGTGTCACAAAACGAAGACGTCACTAAAAGATGCCGGTTCCATTAAAACAGAGAGATGAGAATAAGCGTGCACGATGGATGCCGTCACGAAATGATTACAACTTTTTGGCCTTTTATCTATGAGCAAAATGTAGTATCTATTCTGATACTAAAATTCATATTTTCTGCTCTCGGTCAATGAACGAGAAATCCTTCTAGATTGAGACGGGTTTTATTTTGTCTCGCTTCATTATTCTCCTTTTTTTTCTTTTTTTTTTGGGGGAGAGTTGGATTTTCCCCATATTGTGTCTAACTCTGTCCCCGTAGAGAGGCAAACGAATTGAGGACATCATCATCAAACCAAGGAGAGGAAGAGAGATCGCTTATGCCGTTTTAGCTAGATTAACTGTTGTAGTAATGGGAAGTGTGGTTAAGTAGAAAGAGGAATTTTCCATTAGAAATTAGATGACGTAAAAATGGAAAATGTTCACTTGGAATAAAGTGTTCAAAGGAAGTGACGTCACAAACAGGAAGTCGGGAGTGAGAGATAGCAAATAAGCTAATCAAATCTTTCTCTGTAAGTGTGAATGTAAGCAGACGTGCATTATTTGGATTATTCTGGCAACTATTCTCATCTTAGATGTTATTCTCACAACATTTCCATCGATGTAACCAAATGATTGGTAATGATGGTGGAAGGTTCTTTCAAGTACGTTTTTGTCGAACTCGGGAATCTGTACGGAATTTCGAACGGAAACCTTTATTTAATCACCTAGGAGGCTTGATCTCGTTTCGTCAGCCACCACCGGGTAGAAGTCTTAAGTAATTCGTAATTGTATTGTTAGTATCTTCCGCATTGAGGATTGAACCTTCAGCACCCCCCCCCCCCCAGAAGACTGTCAGTTATAACTGATTATTATTATTTAGCACTCTTATCCGTTGCGCCACGGTTCCTTGCGGAAATATGTATAGTTCATTTCTAATTATGTAATGTATACACTAATCTACAATATATCAACGTTAACCCAACGGGTCACGGGTCGTCTATTACTTTTAAATTGCTAAATCACATCACGTGCACAGCTTTCCTACAAACATATTTGAATATAGAATATATTGTAATATTATATGAATAAATAGTTGGTCCGTCCGTCACAATTTTTCGGTTAGTCACAATTTTTATAACGTAAAATTACGGAATTTGTCTCATTTCGAAATATGAGAAAGCTAAACTACTTTCAGAAATAAAAAATATTGCATTCATAATAAATTCCCCAAAACTAAAGCGAATGCAAATCGAAACCGAAATCTTAAGATCTTCAGTTTTTTGGGTTTTTTTTTTTTTTAACATAGTTCACCCCAAACAAGGCAGGCCGCTACTGTAGACGTAAAGGGCTACTGAGAAAAATAGGGTGAAGGTTTTGAGGGGGAGGGGGGTCAACCTAAATTGGGAGCTGCGCAGCGACATGTCTGTTTACATTAGTTTTAAATTTCTGCATGTCAGTAACGTCAGGAAAGCATGGAGAAGGGAGCAGGGAGGGAGTTCCAGAGTCCAGCAGCACGACGGAAAGAAGCTTTTGGAGTAGAAAGCTCTTCGGCATCTGGGGACCTCCACAGTGTATGGATGGGATTTGGCAGATTGTCGGGTTGGTTTTAGTGAATCTACGTCGTGGGGGTACCAGAGCAGCAAGCTCATCAGAGCACAATCCATTGAAGTACTTGTAAAACAGGCACAAGGAAGCAACATTGCAGCGATGGGACAGGGGCTGGAGCTTGGTGGATAGTGAAGGACCAATCAAGTTGGCAACTCTTTTTTGGACCTTGTCGAAGAGGGAGAGACTAGCGGATGATGCACCAGCTCAGATGTGGCAACAATACTCCATGCATGGGCGGATGGTGACTTTGTAGAGATATAGGATAATGTCAGGTGTGAGAAGTTTACTGGCACGGTAGAGAGAGCCCACCTTCTTTGCAGCAGCCCTGGCAATGTTTTCAATGTATTTATTCCAATTCATGTTATCTTTGATCTTCACTTATTTGAGCTGAAAACATTAGCTTAACAAAATAATTATAGCTTTGGCGTAACGTCATAAATTTATGATTTACGTCATGTTTCAAAACATGAATTCAAACATAAGCGATAATTTAAAAAAATAAATAAATGGATGGGTAAACATTACTAAGTTTTCAATAATTTATTTTGTTTTAACTACTATTGGTGTTAAAACTATTTAATATATACACTAGAAATTGGGCCCGTAGTGCCCATAATTCTAGTGTCTTAAAAATAAATGATTTTTTCAATAAAAATATTATATGGAATATTCACTAGTCATAGAGTTGGGAAATAGGGTAGGAAGATAAACAGGTACAAAGATGCATTTGCCCATGGAGTGGGGCCTAACACCTTGCCCAAGCATATTCAAGAGTTGTTTCGTCTCTGGACCATAAGAAATTCTATTTGACCGAAAGAAGAAACCTAGAAAGTATTTCTGCTCCTGGTGAGAGTGGACCTGAGAGTAATAGTAATTAAGGAGTAACTCGTCACTCCTCAAAACTCCCAAATTGGGGCCTCAACACCAGACTGGTTCTATTTAACTCATAGATGGGATCCTTAGTGGTACTATACTCCGGGTCAGAGTAAACCTGGGAGTAATGATAACTTCTTTTTTTACTAAGGTGTCACCACTTATCAAGGCCCAAAGGCCACTCGAGGATAAGGGTTAATGAGTGTCAGGTGGACAGTGAGACAACATTGTGATGATTGGTAATGATGGTGGAAGTTTGACAGAATTTGATTATTTAGGAGTACGGCTCAACAAGAATTTGTTTACATTGAACTTGAGGATGACCATGTTGTAGTCAGCTAGAAAGCAGCCCGAGGTATTGTGTTCCACAGACGGGTAGTTCTAGGAAATAAACTTTGCTCATGGAAGTGTTGTTTAGTTTTAGGCAAAGAGAGAGAGAAAGGGAAATTATTGACAGTGGTTGTAGCTAGACGAGTTTTGAGCACCTGCCATGAAAATAACAATAGAGTAGAGAAAGACTAGCGACGTATTTTTTGTGAGAAAGAGGTAGTAGGGAAGAAAAGAGACCATCCTCCACTAGATTGCAAAGTCAATTTTGTACTGTGTCAAGGAAGGAATGAAGGCTTTGAGCGGCACCTCTCCAGATGTGGCAACAGTACTCCATTTTAGGACGTATTTGGCTCTTATACAGGTAGAGGGTTGCATCAGGAATGAGATACCTTCTGGAGTGGTAGAATGATCCAACCATTTTTCCAGTGACCTAGAGTGAAGGTCAGTCCCAGAAGCTTGATGGTGACTCAATACTCTAAGAGCTCCCAACTAAGGACACTACAACCAGATGTCGTTTAATATTGTGCCCAGGATAGATTTAACCCATAGATGGGAGCCTTATGGGTATTTCCACTTCGGATCAGAGTGGATCTGGAAGTAATAGTAACTATATGGTGACTCCATACTCCCCAAAGCACCCAAATTGGGGCGTCGCCACCGGATGTCGTTTAGTATCCTGCCCAGGACAGGTTCATAGATGGGAGCCTCAGGGTACTATACTCCGAGTTAAAGTGGACCTAGGATTAATGATAACTGAATAGTGACTCCATACTCCCTAAAGCACCCAAATTGGGGCGTCACCACTTGATCTAGTTTAGTGTTGTATCCGAGATATATTCTATTTAACCACTAGATGGGAGTCTTCGAGGTATTCCTAATCCGGGTAAGAGTGGGCCTGGGAGTAATGCTACTTAAAAAGGTGAATCTACTCTCCCCAAAGCTCGTAAATTGGGGATTCACCATCGAATGCAGTTTAACGGTCATGTCCATCACCAAATAGTTTCGGCACCTGCCAACAGGGCTTTGTTTGTTAATTGGGATGTCTACATAAAAGTTGCTATACACAGTAACTGATAAGAAGCGATTATACACCTTGATGTTTGAGATATTCATATTTTGATGGGGGGGGTATTTATAGAATAGCTGTTATATTACAGCGTGGTAATAATGTTCGTTTGTTTCAGAATGCTATAAGTACTTTTATTAAAAGCCGATACTGATACCTTATACGCGTGCATAAGTACAGCGAGAGATTGAGACGCCTCCTCCACCTTCTCATCGTCCCCCACACCCGGGCACACTTCACACCCCACAGCCAATAGATTCTCACGAGGCCAGCCCTCAGCTTCCAACTCGTTCCATAAACAAGGATTTCCAACATTTTTTGATATCAAATTACATGTTCATGATTCCACTAACGCAGAAAAAAATGGTCTCTCCGAGTTCCACAATCTTCTGGGAATAATTCATTTTTTATCTCAACAACCAATTCTACCCCATCTCAATAACTAAAATAACCGGATTTTTTTTTCTCTATGACTAATCGCGACTAAAACATACTAGTAAGTCTTGTTGAATGAGCAAGATGACTTGGCATTGCCCGGAGCAAAAATTAGACAATTGTATCAGTTGCGTGTTGAAGAATTTTCTATTGATGATTTTCATATGTTTACGCATGAAAGGCGAAGGTTATATCTATCCTTATATATATATATCCTTATATCTATCGTTATATCTATCCTTATATATATCCTTATATATATCCTTATATCTATCCTTATATCTATCCTTATATATATCCTTATATCTATCCTCATATATATCCTTATATCTATCCTTATATCTATTCTTATATCTATCCTTATATCTATTCTTATTACTACCCTTATATCTATCCTTATATCTATTCTTATTACTATCCTTATATCTATCCTTATATCTATCCTTATATATATCCTTATATCTATCTTTATATCAATCCTTATATCTATCCTTATATCTATCCTTATATCTATCGTAATATCTATCCTTATATCTATCTTTATATCTATCCTTGTATATATATCCTTATATCTATACTTATATCTATCGTTATATATATCCTTATATATATATCCTTATATATATCCTTATATCTATCCTTAAATCTATCCTTATATATATATCCTTATATATATACTTATATTTATCCTTATATATATCCTTATATCTAGTCTTATATATATCCTTATATCTATCCTTATATATATCCTTATATCTATACTTATATTTATCCTTATATATATCCTTATATCTAGTCTTATATATATCCTTATATCTATCCTTATATATATCCTTATATATATATCCTTATATCTATCTTTATATATATCCTTATATCTATCTTTATATATATTCTTATATCTATCCTCATATCTATCCTTATATATATCCTTATATCTATCCTTATATCTATCCTTATATATATCCTTACATATATCGTTATATCTATCCTTGTCTCTACCATTATATCTATCCTTATATCTATCCTTATATATATATCCTTATATCTATCCTAATATATATATATCCTTATATCTGTCATTATATATATATCCTTATATCTATCCTTATATCTATCCTTATATCTATCCTTATATATATATCCTTATATCTATCCTTATATATATATATATTTTTATATATATCCTTATATATATATATATCCTTATATCTGTCCTTATATCTATCGTTATATCTATCCTTATTACTATCCTTATTTCTATCCTTATTACTATCCTTATATATATCCTTATATATACTATTATATCTTATCTTTATATATATCCTTATATATATCCTTATATCTATCCTTATATCTATCCTTATATATATATCCTTATATCTATACTTATATCTATCCTTATATCTATCCTTATATATATCCTTATATCTATCTTTATATCTATCCTTATATCTATCCTTATATCTATCCTTATATATATCCTTATATCTATCGTTATATCTATCCTTATATATATCCTTATATCTATCCTTATTACTATCCTTATATCTATCCTTATTACTATCCTTATATTAATCTTCATATCTATCCTTCTATATATCCTTATATATCCTTATATCTATCCTTATATCTATTCTTATATCTATCTTCAAAATATGCTTCCTCCGATCGCATATGTTTTTATGTCTTTGTGAATGGTGTAATGACGAACGAACATATATTACACTATCCTCCAAATAAGGATGGATGCCTGTTAAGATTCATCTTATGACAACAGAACAGATACAACACAATACCACGGGGCTGCTTCCAAGTTGACTACAACATAGTCGTTTTCAACATCGAAAACTTGCGAAATTTAATGCCAACATTTTCTTTGGTCCACCCAAATGTCTCGTTTATTTGAAACTTCCGTTTTATTGGTTCTATCAGTAAAGGTTTTTCGGATAAAATTTCATCGGTTGTATCTCGTTGTTTTTATGCAGTACAGCCCCGAGTGGTGTTTGGCACTAGAACTGCCTTCCCAGCATTTCAGAAAGATGTACTTCCTACACTACAGAAAAGTTTGATAATGTACAAATTCAAATGTCAGTGTTAAGCTTACTATCTTGGTCGTACTCTTCAGCGCATGGAAATCAGAGTGGCCCAGCATATCCCTGCACGCAGATCACGTGTCGTAAAGAGGAATATATCGACGGACGCATCCGGGTCTTTACAAAGAACATCCGGGCGTTTGCAGAGCACATCCGGGCGCTCACAAGTCCATGAGTCATCCATTGGACAGCACTTGTATGATAATAGAAAGTGCGGTGAGGCGTATTTCGAGTGATGTTTTCACAAGACCCGTTCCAAACACCATCTTAAGGTTTTGGAGTTCGTGAGTGTAACAATGGGAAAGCCATCACTCTGTAGGCAAAAAGAGTTGTCTCACAAATTGGACTTATTTAGAGACCTCTAGAAGATAACACATACTTTGCCTCTATCACGTCTATATATTCCTTTTCTGTTTATAATGGCGATATTTCATCTCTCTTTTTCTTCTCTCCACGTTACTCTTTTCTCCGTTTTTAAGCGATATTCGCCGACGTTTCTTATGAAAATGTGTCGGTTGAAAAATACTTTGGGATTTAGTTTGCTAATTTTAGTCGAACTTTTTTATTCTTTTTAAAGGTTTTTAATCGAATGTCTTCCGACGATTAAATATCGTTAATTTTCCTCTCTTTTTTTCTTCATGTGATATTGCCCTCGACTCGCTATGACTACGTTTATTCTATTTAAAAGCGTGATATATATATATATATATATATATATATATATATATATATATATATATATATATATATATATATATATATATATATATATATATATATAAGGAGATTTAGTCAATTATAAGATTCCAATTGCTCAAAGAATCAAGTCTATTATGGCGTACGGTCGTTTCCAAAACATTCTGGAAATACTTTATTTCATTCTTTAATATTTTTTTTAAAACCAACAATGTGTGTGTGTGGGGGAGGGGGTGAAGATTGCTTTTTTTGACAGAAGTTTGCCATCTTTTCAATTAGGTTCTGCGCGGCTCTTTAACCCAACTTCAGTCTTACAAGGACGTTAACATCTGTGAGACAAAAACTTTATGTTCTGGTAAGGTGTCTGCACATCAGCGTCATCATGAATCTTCGAATGTCTTGTCAGACCACCTTTAGATTTGCAGACTAAACCACAAATATGACAACTTAAGACTGGAGGGCGGGCTGGTATAGCTTACTCACAAAACTGCTGACCCTGATTTTCATTGTGTGATTTAAGATGGTTTACAAGTCTAGCTTTTGACAGAAGAAACCTATCACATACAGTGCACTCTTCAGTTCCTGCTATATGTTCTCTGACACTATACTTTTCATATATATATATATATATATATATATATATATATATATATATATATATCCGTGTGTGTGTGTGTGCGCGCGCGCGCTTATACACCCACACACGGCATCATAATCACCTTGACATACCGGTTTGGGACTACCAGGCGCTGCGACGATATCTCCCTGCAAAGACTCCAGTCCTGAAGAAAGTACGTTAGTATAACCTGCTAAAAGTACATACGTGAATACACACCAGAACAATCCTTGGGCGGAGTTTTGCTCTCAAGCATGTGGCGAAGCTCTATGAAGTATGCGCATGAATAGATGAATGTATATATATATATATATATATATATATATATATATATATATATGTATATGTGTGTATATATATATGTATATATATATGTATGTATATATATATGTATGTATGTATATATATATATATGTATGTATATATATATATATATATATATATATATATATATATATATATATATATATATGTATCCTCCTACACTGATGCTTGATAGCTCCGGCAACAAGAGACACCTACATAAATCTGCCCAGTAAGTAATTTCTTACATGTTCCTAAAACCCAATATAAGTTCCTAAGACAGCAGCATTATTTTCATTATTCCATATTTCAGTTTAAATCTAACTCTTTGGAGAGATCAAATGTTTTGTATTTTAAAACTCCTTGTTATCATCATTGCATACAATGTCGACAATAAATGGCCTGAAAACAAAAGGGGGCATCCTAAGTTTGGAGTTGCATGGGGAAATATGGAGCAGGGCGAGAACTCAAAATGCAAGCAGTTCGACGAAGCTATTAGAGTAGAAAGTTTTCTTTGTTTCGTATAAACATATAAAACATATTGAACATGTTGAATATATTGAACATATAGAGTCTTGAACTTAGAATTGCAAGACAAAAGAATTCATTGCTTTAAAAAAAAGAATCATATTAAAAGCGAGATAATTGGAAAAAAATCATAGAATTACAGTGGAATGTCTCTAGATATAAAACTTAATCTTGAGGGAATTTGCTTATATTTTGCATTCCATACAAATTTTCTTATATTTGTATAGAATGCAAAAAATGAGAAAATTTGTATGGAATGCAAAATATAAGAAACTTTGTATGGAATCCATACAAATTTGCTTATATTTATCATTCCATACAAATTTTCTTATATTTTACATTCTATTCAAATTTGCTTATATTTTGCATTTTATAGAAATTTGCTTATATTTTGCATTCCATACAAATTTTCTTATTATTGTATGGAATGCAAAATATGAGAAAATTTGTATGGAATGCAAAATATAAGCAAATTTGTATGGAATCCATACCAATTTGCTTATATTTATCATTCCATACAAATTTGCTTATATTTTGCATTCCATACAAATTTGCTTATATTTTGCCTTCCATACAAATTTGCTTATATTTTGCCTTCCATACAAATTTGCTTATATTTTGCATTCCATACAAATTTGCTTATATTTTGCCTTCCATACAAATTTGCTTATATTTTGCATTCCATACAAATTTTGCTTATATTTTGCATTCCATACAAATTTTCTAATATTTTACATTCCATACAAATTTTCTTATATTTTGCATTCGATACAAATTTTCTTATATTTTGCATTCCTTATAAATTTTCTTATATTTTGCATTCCTTACAAATTTTCTTATATTTTGTAATTCTATACAAATGTTCAAATATTTTGCATTCCATACAAATGTTCTTATATTTTGCATTCCTTATAAATTTTCTTATATTTTGCATTCCTTATAAATTTTCTTATATTTTGCATTCCTTATAAATTTTCTTATATTTTGCATTCCTTACAAATTTTCTTATATTTTACATTCCATACAAATTTGCTTATATTTTGCATTCCTTACAAATTTTCTTATATTTTACATTCTATATAAATTTGCTAATATTTTGCATTCCATATAAATTGGCTTATATTTTGCATTCCATACAAATTTTCTTATATTTTGCATTCCGTACAAATTTGCTTATATTTTGCATTCCTTACAAATTTTCTTATATTTTGCATTCCATACAAATTTTCTTATATTTTGCATTCTATACAAATTTTCTTATATTTTGCATTCCATACTAATTTTCTTATATTTTGCATTCCATTCAAATTTGTTTATATTTTACATTCCGTACAAATTTGCTAATATTTTGCATTCCATACAAATTTTCTTATATTTTCATTCTATACTTATTTTTTGATATTTTGAATTCCATACAAATTTTACTTATATTTTGAATTCCATACAAATTTTCTTATATTTTGCATTCCATACAAATTTTCTTATATTTTACATTCCATACAAATTTTCTTATATTTTACATTCCATACAAATTTTCTTATATTTTACATTCCATACAAATTTTCTTATATTTTACATTCCATACAAATTTTCTTATATTTTACATTCCATACAAATTTTCTTATATTTTACATTCCATACAAATTTTCTTATTTTTTACATTCCATACAAATTTTCTTATATTTTACATTCCATACAAATTTTCTTATATTTTACATTCCATACAAATTCTAATCAATCAGTTCTGCCGCCATTCATAACAACAACAACTACAATTGCGTTTTTTTGTAAAAAAACAAAACGATTCGAATCGACCTCTATTGTTCAAATGTTGTGTTAATTTTTTTTTGAATTCCCTCCCCGCTTCTTGTTTTCCCAACCGTATCAACATGCAGACATTTAAATGTAATGTGAACAAATATCTTGCTACCCATCTCCTATTACAGCAACATCTTACACTTAAATGGCAATATGCCTTGTTTGGGTGAACAAAAATTTAATCAAGTAACTTTGACATGGATTAAAACATTCGTCTTCAACATAACACTTGAACAAAGACAAAAGAATTCATCGCTTACAAAAAAAGATGATATTAAAACAGAGATAATTGGGGAAAAAATCATAGAATAACAATGGAATATCTATATATATTTTTATATGTAAAACTCAATGTCTTGTGTGCGTGATGTTTGTGTGTTCCCTGTAGAGATAAAGATAAGATAATCTAAATAAAATCAAAAAGTGTATTCGTATGTAAGATTTACCTGGAAGACAATGGAAGTGTTCCCGAATCTCTAAGTGCATCCGTAAAGAGGCTATAAAACTTCAAATATATCCTAATTTTATGAAATTTAAATCATATGTATTTTCTGGAGAAGACAATATAATGGTTCCGAATCTCTAAGTACCCTTCTAATCTATGGAAGCTTTAAAACTTCGAATATATGCTATATTGATGAAATTTATATCATATGTATCAAATTATCCAGAGAAGACAATGGAAGTGCTCCAGAAACTCTATGTGCCCAATATCTACGTGCCCCCATCTCTAAGTAACCCATGGGGATAATAAAAAAAAACCTTAAAACTTCAAATACGTATATCCGATTTTAACTAATTGTAAACCATATGTCTAGGATCCTTTCTTGGTGATCGTACATACAATGTTCAGGTAAATGTCAGTCTGTACTCTGAGATGGATGCTTGCGGTGGTGTTCTTCAAGTCTTCGTGCTCAGTTCTATTTTCTTTCTACTTTATAACAACAACACGCCGGAAGTGATTGGTGGAAACGTGCTCCTATTTACAAATGATGTCAAATTAGTAGCTCGTAGAAGCGAAATTGACAATCTCAAGTCTATCCTTCAACGTGTTTGGAAATGGTCCATTGAATAGGACTTGTATCTTAATGTCGATAAATGCTGCCATATTGCAGTGGGATCTCACTCTGACTCGGCTCTTACTTCCGACGGTGACACAGCTCTACTCAAGGAGGCGAACGAGATAAAAAATGTTGACCTTCTGGTCAAGTCGTCCTTCAAGCCAACTAAACATTGCATTCAGACTGCAAACAACGCAAGGATCACTCTATTTCTCATTCGACATTATTTCTGCAAACTCACTCCTGAAATATTTCTCCTACTTTATGTCTCCCTCGTCAATCCACTGTTAGAGTATGGTGTCCAGACCTCTGCTTCATATCTAATACGCGACATCCAGCATCTAGAGAGAGTTCAAATACTGGCTACTCGAATGGCTAAGATCAAAGTGTAGTATCTGTCCCGATGGATACTGCACCCCATAGACTGGTATTGTCTTGGCCTTCGGGGCTTGATTTACGCCGGTCTATGGGTGTGTCCTGTGCAGTTTTAGAAGGTCCACCCTCCCAGGCTTTGCCTCCCCTCTTTGGGGAGGAGTAAGTTTATTGCTTACTGCCTGAGACGCCCCTACCGGGGAATGCCGACGGGGCTGCCCAGGCAATTTTTAAACCCCACTTTCCCGACCCGACCTTGGGTCACATCTTACTTGTAGGAGTAAGATAAAAACTGGCCTTGTGCCTAACTCCTGGAGAGGAGTAAATCAATACTCGAATAGTGCAGGGTCTGTAGGATCTGCTCTATGAAAGCCGACTCAAGAAACCTAACCTTTTCTCCCTTGAGCGCCGATTATTACGTGGTGATCTTATTTTGGCCTACAATCTCCTCAATGGTCATTACGATGTACGTCAGGACCTATTATTCACTCCTGCACCAGAAAGAGGTCTACGCGAACACCACAAAAAAAACTATTTCACCGGCGATTTCGATTGAACCGGGGGAGAGCCGTTTTATCAGTAAGGATCCCTGGGCCTTGGAATAGACTTCCAAGAAAGGTAATAAATGCGCCAATAATGCAGCAATTCAGGGTTAATTTAGATAGGTGCTAGGCTACTGTATCCTCTTGTGTGTAAATTTCTTCCACCCTTTCCCTAGATGGCAACTGAAGCATGCTTATTTTATTTTTTGCCAAATTAGTTGAATTGAATTTATAGTTTTCCAAGATGTCAGCTTCTTCCGCAAAACGAGAGAAGGGGGCAGTAAAAACAAAACAAATAACATAGTGTTATGAGCAGAGTGAAAACGTTCATCGTAGGGATCCTCATTCAATCCAAAACAACGTCAGATTTTTCTGATTGTACTGTTACAAATCTTCAGGAAACAAAACAAGACTAAAACTTGACTAAAACAAGACTAAAACTAGACGAAAACAAGACTAAAACAAGACTAAAACAAGACTACAACAAGACTAAAACTAGACGAAAACAAGACTAAAACAAGACTAAAACAAGACTAAAACAAGACTAAAACAAGACTAAAACAAGACTAAAACTAGACGAAAACAAGACTAAAACAAGACTAAAACAAGACTAAAACAAGACTAAAACTAGACGAAAACAAGACTAAAACAAGACTAAAACAAGACTAAAACAAGACTAAAACTAGACAAAAACAAGACTAAAACTAGACGAAAACAAGACTAAAACAAGACTAAAACAAGACTAAAACTAGACGAAAACAAGACTAAAACTAGACGAAAACAAGACTAAAACAAGACTAAAACAAGACTAAAACTAGACAAAAACAAGACTAAAACAAGACTAAAACTAGACGAAAACAAGACTAAAACAAGACTAAAACTAGACAAAAAAAGACTAAAACAAGACTAAAACTAGACAAAAACAAGACTAAAACAAGACTAAAACTAGACAAAAACAAGACTAAAACAAGACTAAAACAAGACTAAAACAAGACTAAAACTAGACAAAAACAAGACTAAAACAAGACTAAAACAAGACTAAAACAAGACTAAAACAAGACTAAAACTAGACTAAAACAAGACTAAAACAAGACTAAAACAAGACTAAAACAAGACTAAAACAAGACTAAAACAAGACTAAAACAAGACTAAAACTAGACAAAAACAAGACTAAAACTAGACGAAAACAAGACTAAAACAAGACTAAAACAAGACTAAAACTAGACGAAAACAAGACTAAAACTAGACGAAAACAAGACTAAAACAAGACTAAAACAAGACTAAAACTAGACAAAAACAAGACTAAAACAAGACTAAAACTAGACGAAAACAAGACTAAAACAAGACTAAAACTAGACAAAAAAAGACTAAAACAAGACTAAAACTAGACAAAAACAAGACTAAAACAAGACTAAAACTAGACAAAAACAAGACTAAAACAAGACTAAAACAAGACTAAAACAAGACTAAAACTAGACGAAAACAAGACTAAAACAAGACTAAAACAAGACTAAAACAAGACTAAAACTAGACGAAAACAAGACTAAAACAAGACTAAAACAAGACTAAAACAAGACTAAAACTAGACAAAAACAAGACTAAAACTAGACGAAAACAAGACTAAAACAAGACTAAAACAAGACTAAAACAAGACTAAAACTAGACAAAAACAAGACTAAAACTAGACGAAAACAAGACTAAAACAAGACTAAAACAAGACTAAAACTAGACGAAAACAAGACTAAAACTAGACGAAAACAAGACTAAAACAAGACTAAAACAAGACTAAAACTAGACAAAAACAAGACTAAAACAAGACTAAAACTAGACGAAAACAAGACTAAAACAAGACTAAAACTAGACAAAAAAAGACTAAAACAAGACTAAAACTAGACAAAAACAAGACTAAAACAAGACTAAAACTAGACAAAAACAAGACTAAAACAAGACTAAAACAAGACTAAAACAAGACTAAAACTAGACAAAAACAAGACTAAAACAAGACTAAAACAAGACTAAAACAAGACTAAAACAAGACTAAAACTAGACTAAAACAAGACTAAAACAAGACTAAAACAAGACTAAAACAAGACTAAAACAAGACTAAAACAAGACTAAAACAAGACTAAAACTAGACAAAAACAAGACTAAAACTAGACGAAAACAAGACTAAAACAAGACTAAAACAAGACTAAAACTAGACGAAAACAAGACTAAAACTAGACGAAAACAAGACTAAAACAAGACTAAAACAAGACTAAAACTAGACAAAAACAAGACTAAAACAAGACTAAAACTAGACGAAAACAAGACTAAAACAAGACTAAAACTAGACAAAAAAAGACTAAAACAAGACTAAAACTAGACAAAAACAAGACTAAAACAAGACTAAAACTAGACAAAAACAAGACTAAAACAAGACTAAAACAAGACTAAAACAAGACTAAAACTAGACGAAAACAAGACTAAAACAAGACTAAAACAAGACTAAAACAAGACTAAAACTAGACGAAAACAAGACTAAAACAAGACTAAAACAAGACTAAAACAAGACTAAAACAAGACTAAAACTAGACGAAAACAAGACTAAAACAAGACTAAAACAAGACTAAAACTAGACAAAAACAAGACTAAAACTAGACAAAAACAAGACTAAAACAAGACTAAAACTAGACGAAAACAAGACTAAAACAAGACTAAAACTAGACAAAAAAAGACTAAAACAAGTCTAAAACTAGACAAAAACAAGACTAAAACAAGACTAAAACTAGACTAAAACAAGACTAAAACAAGACTAAAACAAGACTAAAACTAGACAAAAACAAGACTAAAACAAGACTAAAACAAGACTAAAACTAGACAAAAAAAGACTTAAACAAGACTAAAACTAGACAAAAACAAGACTAAAACAAGACAAAAACAAGACTAAAACAAGACTAAAACTAGACAAAAACGAGACTAAAACAAGACTAAAACAAGACTAAAACAAGACTAAAACAAGACTAAAACTAGACAAAAAAAGACTAAAACAAGACTAAAACTAGACAAAAACAAGACTAAAACAAGACTAAAACTAGACAAAAACAAGACTAAAACAAGACTAAAACAAGACTAAAACAAGACAAAAACAAGACTAAAACAAGACTAAAACAAGACGAAAACAAGACTAAAACTAGACAAAAAAAGACTAAAACAAGACTAAAACTAGACAAAAACAAGACTAAAACAAGACTAAAACTAGACAAAAACAAGACTAAAACAAGACTAAAACAAGACTAAAACAAGACTAAAACTAGACAAAAAAAAGACTAAAACAAGACTAAAACAAGACTAAAACTAGACAAAAAAAGACTAAAACAAGACTAAAACAAGACAAAAACAAGACTAAAACAAGACTAAAACAAGACTAAAACAAGACTAAAACAAGACTAAAACTAGACAAAAAAGACTAAAACAAGACTAAAACTAGACAAAAACAAGACTAAAACAAGACTAAAACTAGACAAAAACAAGACTAAAACAAGACTAAAACAAGACTAATACAAGACTAAAACAAGACTAAAACTAGACGAAAACAAGACTAAAACAAGACTAAAACAAGACTAAAACAAGACTAAAACTAGACAAAAACAAGACTAAAACTAGACGAAAACAAGACTAAAACAAGACTAAAAGAAGACTAAAACTAGACGAAAACAAGACTAAAACTAGACGAAAACAAGACTAAAACAAGACTAAAACAAGACTAAAACAAGACAAAAACAAGACTAAAACAAGACTAAAACTAGACGAAAACAAGACTAAAACAAGACTAAAACTAGACAAAAAAAGACTAAAACAAGACTAAAACTAGACAAAAACAAGACTAAAACAAGACTAAAACTAGACAAAAACAAGACTAAAACAAGACTAAAACAAGACTAAAACAAGACTAAAACTAGACGAAAACAAGACTAAAACAAGACTAAAACAAGACTAAAACAAGACTAAAACTAGACGAAAACAAGACTAAAACAAGACTAAAACAAGACTAAAACAAGACTAAAACTAGACAAAAACAAGACTAAAACTAGACGAAAACAAGACTAAAACAAGACTAAAACAAGACTAAAACAAGACTAAAACTAGACAAAAACAAGACTAAAACTAGACGAAAACAAGACTAAAACAAGACTAAAACAAGACTAAAACTAGACGAAAACAAGACTAAAACTAGACGAAAACAAGACTAAAACAAGACTAAAACAAGACTAAAACTAGACAAAAACAAGACTAAAACAAGACTAAAACTAGACGAAAACAAGACTAAAACAAGACTAAAACTAGACAAAAAAAGACTAAAACAAGACTAAAACTAGACAAAAACAAGACTAAAACAAGACTAAAACTAGACAAAAACAAGACTAAAACAAGACTAAAACAAGACTAAAACAAGACTAAAACTAGACAAAAACAAGACTAAAACAAGACTAAAACAAGACTAAAACAAGACTAAAACAAGACTAAAACTAGACTAAAACAAGACTAAAACAAGACTAAAACAAGACTAAAACAAGACTAAAACAAGACTAAAACAAGACTAAAACTAGACAAAAACAAGACTAAAACTAGACGAAAACAAGACTAAAACAAGACTAAAACAAGACTAAAACTAGACGAAAACAAGACTAAAACTAGACGAAAACAAGACTAAAACAAGACTAAAATAAGACTAAAACTAGACAAAAACAAGACTAAAACAAGACTAAAACTAGACGAAAACAAGACTAAAACAAGACTAAAACTAGACAAAAAAAGACTAAAACAAGACTAAAACTAGATAAAAACAAGACTAAAACAAGACTAAAACTAGACAAAAACAAGACTAAAACAAGACTAAAACAAGACTAAAACAAGACTAAAACTAGACGAAAACAAGACTAAAACAAGACTAAAACAAGACTAAAACAAGACTAAAACTAGACGAAAACAAGACTAAAACAAGACTAAAACAAGACTAAAACAAGACTAAAACAAGACTAAAACAAGACTAAAACTAGACGAAAACAAGACTAAAACAAGACTAAAACAAGACTAAAACTAGACAAAAACAAGACTAAAACTAGACAAAAACAAGACTAAAACAAGACTAAAACTAGACGAAAACAAGACTAAAACAAGACTAAAACTAGACAAAAAAAGACTAAAACAAGTCTAAAACTAGACAAAAACAAGACTAAAACAAGACTAAAACTAGACAAAAACAAGACTAAAACAAGACTAAAACAAGACTAAAACTAGACAAAAACAAGACTAAAACAAGACTAAAACAAGACTAAAACTAGACAAAAAAAGACTTAAACAAGACTAAAACTAGACAAAAACAAGACTAAAACAAGACAAAAACAAGACTAAAACAAGACTAAAACTAGACAAAAACGAGACTAAAACAAGACTAAAACAAGACTAAAACAAGACTAAAACAAGACTAAAACTAGACAAAAAAAGACTAAAACAAGACTAAAACTAGACAAAAACAAGACTAAAACAAGACTAAAACTAGACAAAAACAAGACTAAAACAAGACTAAAACAAGACTAAAACAAGACAAAAACAAGACTAAAACAAGACTAAAACAAGACGAAAACAAGACTAAAACTAGACAAAAAAAGACTAAAACAAGACTAAAACTAGACAAAAACAAGACTAAAACAAGACTAAAACTAGACAAAAACAAGACTAAAACAAGACTAAAACAAGACTAAAACAAGACTAAAACTAGACAAAAAAAAGACTAAAACAAGACTAAAACAAGACTAAAACTAGACAAAAAAAGACTAAAACAAGACTAAAACAAGACAAAAACAAGACTAAAACAAGACTAAAACAAGACTAAAACAAGACTAAAACAAGACTAAAACTAGACAAAAAAAGACTAAAACAAGACTAAAACTAGACAAAAACAAGACTAAAACAAGACTAAAACTAGACAAAAACAAGACTAAAACAAGACTAAAACAAGACTAATACAAGACTAAAACAAGACTAAAACTAGACGAAAACAAGACTAAAACAAGACTAAAACAAGACTAAAACAAGACTAAAACAAGACTAAAACTAGACAAAAACAAGACTAAAACTAGACGAAAACAAGACTAAAACAAGACTAAAACAAGACTAAAACTAGACGAAAACAAGACTAAAACTAGACGAAAACAAGACTAAAACAAGACTAAAACAAGACTAAAACAAGACAAAAACAAGACTAAAACAAGACTAAAACTAGACGAAAACAAGACTAAAACAAGACTAAAACTAGACAAAAAAAGACTAAAACAAGACTAAAACTAGACAAAAACAAGACTAAAACAAGACTAAAACTAGACAAAAACAAGACTAAAACAAGACTAAAACAAGACTAAAACAAGACTAAAACAAGACTAAAACTAGACAAAAAAGACTAAAACAAGACTAAAACTAGACGAAAACAAGACTAAAACAAGACAAAAACAAGACTAAAACAAGACTAAAACAAGACAAAAACAAGACTAAAACAAGACTAAAACAAGACTAAAACAAGACTAAAACTAGACAAAAAAAGACTAAAACAAGACTAAAACTAGACAAAAACAAGACTAAAACAAGACTAAAACTAGACAAAAAAAGACTAAAACAAGACTAAAACTAGACGAAAACAAGACTAAAACAAGACAAAAACAAGACTAAAACAAGACTAAAACAAGACAAAAACAAGACTAAAACAAGACTAAAACAAGACTAAAACAAGACTAAAACTAGACAAAAAAAGACTAAAACAAAATAAAACAAGACTAAAACTAGACGAAAAGCAATAACAAGAAGAGGACAATTTCATCAGTCATCATCTTGTCTGACAGAAGATTGACTGCGCCAAACATCGCTGCAAACTTGCACCAATGTCGTGAAAAATGTGGCAACATCCACTGTGAGGAAAAGACTGAATTGCTATCAAGAAGCAACTGTTGAGGGCAAAACAAGTTCAAAAGTCTCCAGTGAGGCAAGGCGCACAAAGACTGAACAATGGCGCAGTGGAATGAAATCCTTTGGA
This sequence comes from Sepiola atlantica, assembly GCA_963556195.1. Taxonomy (NCBI): domain Eukaryota; kingdom Metazoa; phylum Mollusca; class Cephalopoda; order Sepiida; family Sepiolidae; genus Sepiola; species Sepiola atlantica. The sequence continues at coordinate 17,344,384 of OY744551.1, read as the reverse complement.
TTGACAAATACGATGGTCTATCTGCAGCGAAGAGTTGGTGAACAAGCTGCAACTCCTTGTGCCAAACCAACTGTAAATCATCGATGGGGGAGAATTTTGCCATTTGCAAAGTCGATTATTTGCACCAGGTGAAAGGAAAATTAAACCAGACCGGCTACCACGCCATTCTTCAGCATCATGCGATTCCATCTTGTACGCAGCTTGTAGGTCAAGGGGTTTTACTCATGCAAGATGCTGACCCAAAGTATACTAGTCAACTCTAGTAGAAGTACATTAAAAGCAAAGAGAAACAAGACGTCCGCTAACTGATGGTTTGGTCAGCGTAATCAGCGGGCGTCAATCCGAGTGATCTTGTGTAGGATGAACTTGACCGAAAAGTCAGAGTTAAACCACTTACAAGTAATTAAATATTTACACATAACTAATATATATATATATATATATATATATATATATATATATATATATATATATATATATATATATATATATATATATATATATATATATATATATGTATATATATTATGGAAATCTCTCCAGAGAAGACATGAGGCCATTGGTGTAAGGAGCTAACAAGAACGAGAGATGATTATTGCAAATTATCGCTAAGACGAGAGATGCCTATTGGCCTTAGTCTTCAAAAAAAGGGCTATAGGTAAGAGGAAAACAGTAAGCAGTGAGAGAGTTCCACAAACCTGCAGTACTTGGATAGAAGCTACTGGAACAGGAAGCAAAACAGCGAGTAAAACGTCTTGGAACAAAGTAGGCAGGGAATAAACCTGAAAATTCTGAATAATACATGCCATAATAGTATTTATAGAAAAGACTGGGTCTAACAACATCGCGTCTGTGGGAAAGAGGGTGCAGAGAAGAAGAAGAGTTTGTGCCGATCAATTTGATTGGTCCAAACCTTTCTTCTTGATAAGGGTTTTTGATAAGGTCCAGAAACGTATCTTTAATTTACAGATACATTTCTGGACCTTATCCAGAACCCTCAAATGGAACAGATATATATATATATATATATATATATATATATATATATATATATATATATATATATATATATATATATAACATTGAATACAAATTTAAAGATAAATTATTTATGTTCAAATAATAATCTATCGTGACAATAAAAAGCTCAATATATTGCATAGAGCAATAAATTCAGAAAATGAATGATGAAAATAAAAGTTGTAAAAATACAATATTTATTAAATCATCAGAAGTTCAAACACAAGGCGGGATATCATTATCCTTAATCCGATTTATAATTTAAATTTTCACCATGTGTTGGTTTTTCAAAATTTTACTTAAATACATTTTCATGTGTGCTTCAAAGATGTGAACAATTTCTTATTCAAATTACACCAACCAACGCTAAACATTGACCGGACGTCACTTTAATCTAACGTCCCTTAAAACTTGACGTGTTTTTCTGACTCTACCGTGATTCGACCCCTCGGGTTCAATACCATCGTAATAAAGAAAAAGAAACTATAGGACAGTCTCGCATGACGAAGTTGTTTTTGAACGAAAGCTTGCAAAAAAGAGTTTTAATAAATGTTTAATCATTTAAAGTTGCACCATGTGTCGGTTTTTTAACTTAACCCCATTTTCATATGTTCTTTAAAGAAGTTGTCAATTTCTTTTTATACATATATATATATATATATATATATATATATATATATATATATTAATTATTATAATACCTACAGACATCGATGTTTCATGCTAACGCAATCTTCAGTGCAGGAAGCTCATTCTCAACGGTCGGCGGGCACGAACCCTGATCACAAATCGCCACTGATCTTTAGTCAAGCGTCTTAACCCCTCGACCATAGACAATTAGATAATAATTATGGAGGAATTTAACTTTGTAAATAGCGAATCGGCGGCTAGATTTACACAAGCAGTTGGAGTGATCAACGAACGTATTCGGATCGTGCAGGCAGCTATTAGTACTGCTTGTTATTAAAGTCACTCAGAGTGCCCGGCCTTTGGTGAAGGGAGCTAATAATAATATTTATAAATAAATATTAATTAATTAAATACTTACAGACATCGATCTTTCATGCTAACGCAATCTTCAGTGCAGGAAGCTAATTCTCAACGATCAGCGGGTGCGAACCCTGATCACAAATCGCCACTGATCTGTAAATAGCGAATCGGCGGCTAAATTTACACAAGCAGTTAGAGTGATCAACGAACGTATTCGGATCGTGCATGCAGCTATTAGTACTGCTTGTTATTAAAGTCAATATATATTTCGAGAGGTCGCACATTGAAGCGCTGATGAAATCACAAAAATAAAGAGAATTTTTTTTTAAATATTTTGAAGCCTGAACAACGCAGAAATTTGTTTTTTTTAACATAAATTATTTATTTATTTTAAAAACTTTTTTTTTTTTAACTTGAGTACTTTCGGTACTAGATACCTTCTTCGGAAGTATAGTCATTTTCTTGTTTTCTCTTCTTTTTTTCTCCCTGACTGAGACATTTTCCCAGTCAAGTTGAAATTCGTCTGGTGTTGTTGACGGCGAAAGTTGAAATGTCTATTTTGTGCAGCACACGATCACGTGAATAACGTATTTCGAGAGGTCGCACATCGAAACGTTGATGAAATCACAATAATGAAGAGAATTTTTTTTTTTAATATTTCGAAGCCTTAAAACTTAATTGTTATGACAGGCTACTAAAATATGCCCGCTTGTATTGACATGAAAAAGACTTTAATTCTCCCCTTTCCCCCATGGCTGTTGGGTTGGCCGCATTTATAGAGGTTCAGACTTATAAGCTAAATGTGACTTGGTGTTGGGTTTCGAATCGTGCGACCGGCAGAACAGTCATACACCACACTTAGATACTCGAAAGAAGATGAAACACATGTGTAAAAATAGTTATCATAATATTGTAAATATGATTATTTTTATTTACACAGAAATGTACAAAATCTGCGACACTGGAATGTCGATGTCATCGATCAACAACTATTGTAAACTGAGATCTCATCAGGGAGAGTTAGAATCCGATCTTAACTTTAGATCATATTTGGTTCTTTCCAAATATGATCTAAAGTTAACCAAATATGATCTAAGGTTAAAATCGGATTCTAACTCTGCCTGATGAGATCTCAGTTTATCATAGCTGTTGATCGATAACATCGACATGCTAGTGTTGCCGATTTTGTACATGTCTGTGTAAATAAAAATAATCATATATAAAAGCTCTATTTGATATTGAGCAGTTTTTATAAACCCCGTTGAAATTCTTTGGATTACTACCGTGTGGATGTTTTACCGTGATTATCATTATATATATATATATATATATATATATATATATATATATATATATATATATATATATATATATATTTGTGTTATAATGGAATAATTCCAGGAGGAAATCCGGGTATGAGAGCTCAATGTAGTAAACAGAGCAACAATAACATAAAATATAATAACACGAAATCACATAATTGTCGATGCAATAATTTATTTCAACCGTTCGGTTTTTTCAAGCATCACTCAGACAATTACATTTTTGAGACTGATAGAAAATTGAATTTCCCTACTACAGTTCCAATATAATCAGAGATGGTGGTGGTAGCAATCAATTTGATATATCTTTTATAGAGAGGGGGAATTTAAAACTTATATTTAACTATGGCGGGTGAAGGGGAGGGATCTTTAAGTTAATCAACTACAAACTGCCGTGTCAAAATTATGACACATACGACCTGGCGATATCATACATATATGCAACTTTACTCACGCGCATACATAAAACTAAATACGCACACATCCTATGCGTACGCACATACATAATCTCACTTGCACATTATCATAACTAAACATAATCACATACGCAACTTTTATTCATCTCTAGCCAGAATGCGTCCGGCGAAACTCGTGTCTTCAAATTCGGTTGGAGAAAAGAAAGAAAGAAACAATTAACAGCCACAGAGAAGAAATAGACAGACCGCGTGTCATAAATTCCCAGTCCGTCTGGGTTCCAAGAAAGAGAATCTAACTGAGATAAAATTACACGCACACACATATATGTATACATACAAATCCATACGCACATACACACACATATATACACATACACACCCACACATATACATACCTATACACATATACACACACACATATATATATATCTATATATATATACATGAATACACATATATATATCCCTGAATCTATTTGAAATATTGACCAAATGTATATGCATGTAGTTGCTCACACATGCAAAACACATACATACACATATATACACACACACATATATACATATACGCACATATACACACATATACATACGCACACATACATATATATCCACACACCTACACACAATATTTACATAACACTCTATATTCTTACTGATGTTATATGAGTTCTAAAAATTAGTCTTATCTTATTTATATTTTAGATTAATTTGATAATCCATTATTATAAATATCATGCGGGGGGGGGGGTACCGTAAACAATGTTATTCAATTTGTTATCTTCGCCGTTATCAGTCTAGAGGACCATCGTATTATTAATTCAAGTCTAATAATGTCTAGTGGTAATATTTGACATTTATACCTATATTAATTCAATAACTAGTGTATTACCTGCAGACAAATTTTCATACCACTATCTTATTTTAAGTAAATAATCTGAATAAGTAAATATTTCAAAATACCATTATATACGTATACACACAAATACTATATATCACCAAGTCGGTAATTCTGTGTCTATAACAGATATTATTATGAATATTATGGGGGGGTGGGGGTGGGGGGGTATCGTACCTAATGTTATTCAATTTGGTATCTTCACCGTTGTAATTCTAGAGGCCCATCGGATTACTAATTCAAGTCTAATAATGTCTAGTGGTAATATTTGACATTTATACTTATATTAATTCAAAAACTAGTGTATTACCTGCAGAAAAAAATTTCATACCATTATCTTATTTTAAGTAAATAATAAATATCCGCGTTCACACAAGTACTATATATCACCAAGTCAGTAAATCTGTGTCTATCACAGATATTATTATAAATATTATGGGGGGGGTTACCGTAAGTAATGTTATTCAATTTGGTATCTTCACCGTTATAAGTCTAGAGGTCCATCGGATTACTAATTCAAGTCTAATAATGTCTAGTGGTAATATTTGGCATTTATACTTATATTAATTCAATAACTAGTGTATTACCTGCAGGAATTTTTTTATTTTTTATTTTTTTATTTTTTATTCCACTATCTTATTTTAAGTAAATAATCTGAATAATACCATTATATACGCATACACACAAATACTATATATCACCAAGTCGGCAATTCTGTGTCTATAGCAGATATTATTATAACTATTATGTTGGTGGTGGTGGTGGGGGGGGTTACCTTAAATAGTGTTATTTAATTTGGTATCTTCACCGTTATAAGTCTAGAGGTCCATCGGATTACTAGTCGTTGGTTATCTTAAATTTATATTTATGTCTGCACTTAGCCATAAGTTCATCTCGTTTATTTAAGAGGTTATTTCGATTATATTTTAGGATTCTTATTTTTTCTTCTAGACATAAGTTGCATCTTTGTCTAAATCCATCTGGAATATTCGAAAAACATAAGATTGACCACGAAACCACCGGGGACCTGTTCTCATTTTTCAGATGCCACCATTGTTTAGCTAACTCTGTTTTGCTCTTGAGTTCTGGGTTATTGAAAGAGTGTTTGTGGTCATAAAAACGTTGTTTCCAGTTTCCCGCGGAGATGCCGATGTAAACCTTTTTATCCCTGTTGTTATCTTCCGGATGAATAGTGGCCTTATAAACCACACACTCAACTTTACAGTTACCGTCCAGTGGGCAGTTATTTTTCACTTGACAATTACATTTATCTACTGTGACCTTATTCTTACTAGGATTGTTAAGTAATTTACGATTATGGGTGCTGATAATTCTGTCCATGTTCTTGGTGCAAGAGTAGCTGATTTTAATGGTTTTTCTATTAAATATCTTCCTAAGTGGATTATTTATGCTAAAATGTTTATCTACCAGGTTCAAGAATACTCTCCCAATGTTGATGTTAGATAGTTGGCAGTAGGGGGGATTGAACCATATTATTTTTCGGCCTCTATTCCTGGATTTATTTTTATTTTCTTTCTTGGTATATTTGAGTTTTTCATTATATCCGCTTTTCTCTAGCGCTTCATTGTATAAATGCTTATTTGCTTCAAAAATTTCTCTGTTAGCCGAAAGCTTATTTATTCTAGTATTAATTGTTTTAGGTATTTGTTTAATTATGCAGTTCGGGTGGTTAGATCTAGTGTTGATATAAGATGGTGTGTGATTATCTTTATTGAAGGGTTTGTATGTCCCCTTTCCTAAGTCTAAGGTAATATCTAGATAGTTTACTTCTTTACAATTTGGGGTTATATCTATTTTAAATCCAAGGTATTTGAATGCTCTTATTAATTTTTTATGTATTTTGGATACCAGGGGGCCGTCACTATTGGGGATAACAATTAGTCCATCATCCCTATATAACCCCACTAAATTAGGCTCTACAATTCTGCTAATAGTGTACATTATAAAAATGCCCACCAGATCGGCAATCTGGGCTGAGTCAAAAGCACCCATCGGGACATCAAATTTGTTGTTGTTCAATTTAATCCATGTTTCTTGATTGTTTATAAGGATGGATTTGCGACAGGCCATAATTAATCTTACCTGCTCATCGGATATATCCACGAAGTTCCCAGCATAATTAATGCTGTTCGTAAGTAATTCCTTGGAAATCGAGGGGTAAAAATCCATAATATCGAATTGTATAAAGCAGGCATTCCTCTTATTTTCAATTGATTTAAACCATTCGATAGTATCCGCCGAGTCCTTCCAAAGATTAAATTTGGTGGCTTCCAGAGTTACATTAATAATATTTCTTAGAATCTCCCTAGATACATGGCCGAGTTCCGATTTCGTAGAGTTGATTAGTCTCGCTTGTTTCTTAATGTGGAAATTTTTCTTATCGTCCTTGATGAGTATGTATGCGTTTCTCTTATCAATTTTTCCCACTCTATCCTCGATATTCAGTCTGGATGCAAATTCCTTGGTATCTTCATTGATTATCTTTTCAGTGTCGTGGGTATCCTTTCTGTAATTGTTACAGATTTTTTCCAGAATAGTTTTCCTATATTCGGATGGGCACATCTTGTAAATATTCGCTGACTTATCAGCCTTCACCCAAACTTTTCGAATATTCCAGATGGATTTAGACAAAGATGCAACTTATGTCTAGAAGAAAAAATAAGAATCCTAAAATATAATCGAAATAACCTCTTAAATAAACGAGATGAACTTATGGCTAAGTGCAGACATAAATATAAATTTAAGATAACCAACGACTAGTAATCCGATGGACCTCTAGACTTATAACGGTGAAGATACCAAATTAAATAACACTATTTAAGGTAACCCCCCCCCCACCACCACCACCACCAACATAATAGTTATAATAATATCTGCTATAGACACAGAATTGCCGACTTGGTGATATATAGTATTTGTGTGTATGCGTATATAATGGTATTATTCAGATTATTTACTTAAAATAAGATAGTGGAATAAAAATAAAAAAATAAAAAATAAAAAAATTCCTGCAGGTAATACACTAGTTATTGAATTAATATAAGTATAAATGCCAAATATTACCACTAGACATTATTAGACTTGAATTAGTAATCCGATGGACCTCTAGACTTATAACGGTGAAGATACCAAATTGAATAACATTACTTACGGTAACCCCCCCCCCATAATATTTATAATAATATCTGTGATAGACACAGATTTACTGACTTGGTGATATATAGTACTTGTGTGAACGCGGATATTTATTATTTACTTAAAATAAGATAATGGTATGAAATTTTTTTCTGCAGGTAATACACTAGTTTTTGAATTAATATAAGTATAAATGTCAAATATTACCACTAGACATTATTAGACTTGAATTAGTAATCCGATGGGCCTCTAGAATTACAACGGTGAAGATACCAAATTGAATAACATTAGGTACGATACCCCCCACCCCCCCCCACCCCCCCCACCCCCCCACCCCCCACCCCCCCCCATAATATTCATAATAATATCTGTTATAGACACAGAATTACCGACTTGGTGATATATAGTATTTGTGTGTATACGTATATAATGGTATTTTGAAATATTTACTTATTCAGATTATTTACTTAAAATAAGATAGTGGTATGAAAATTTGTCTGCAGGTAATACACTAGTTATTGAATTAATATAGGTATAAATGTCAAATATTACCACTAGACATTATTAGACTTGAATTAATAATACGATGGTCCTCTAGACTGATAACGGCGAAGATAACAAATTGAATAACATTGTTTACGGTACCCCCCCCCCGCATGATATTTATAATAATGGATTATCAAATTAATCTAAAATATAAATAAGATAAGACTAATTTTTAGAACTCATATAACATCAGTAAGAATATAGAGTGTTATGTAAATATTGTGTGTAGGTGTGTGGATATATATGTATGTGTGCGTATGTATATGTGTGTATATGTGCGTATATGTATATATGTGTGTGTGTATATATGTGTATGTATGTGTTTTGCATGTGTGAGCAACTACATGCATATACATTTGGTCAATATTTCAAATAGATTCAGGGATATATATATGTGTATTCATGTATATATATATAGATATATATATATGTGTGTGTGTGTATATGTGTATAGGTATGTATATGTGTGGGTGTGTATGTGTATATATGTGTGTGTATGTGCGTATGGATTTGTATGTATACATATATGTGTGTGCGTGTAATTTTATCTCAGTTAGATTCTCTTTCTTGGAACCCAGACGGACTGGGAATGTATGACACGCGGTCTGTCTATTTCTTCTCTGTGCCTGTTAATTGTTTCTTTCTTTCTTTTCTCCAACCGAATTTGAAGACACGAGTTTCGCCGGACGCATTCTGGCTAGAGATGAATAAAAGTTGCGTATGTGATTATGTTTAGTTATGATAATGTGCAAGTGAGATTATGTATGTGCGTACGCATAGGATGTGTGCGTATTTAGTTTTATGTATGCGCGTGAGTAAAGTTGCATATATGTATGATATCGCCAGGTCGTATGTGTCATAATTTTGACACGGCAGTTTGTAGTTGATTAACTTAAAGATCCCTCCCCTTCACCCGCCATAGTTAAATATAAGTTTTAAATTCCCCCTCTCTATAAAAGATATATCAAATTGATTGCTACCACCACCATCTCTGATTATATTGGAACTGTAGTAGGGAAATTCAATTTTCTATCAGTCTCAAAAATGTAATTGTCTGAGTGATGCTTGAAAAAACCGAACGGTTGAAATAAATTATTGCATCGACAATTATGTGATTTCGTGTTATTATATTTTATGTTATATATATATATATATATATATATATATATATATATATATATATATAGGGTGGTCGCTAGAAAATCGGGAAATTTGTCAAACGTAAATTTAAAGACTAATATTATAATACAGAGGTAACAGCACGTCCTTCAACTGATGTTTAGGTCGGCGCAATCAGTGGACCTCAATTCCAATGATCTGGAATGAGGTTAAGTTGACCAAAAAGTCAGAGTTAAATAACCCAGCAGTGCGAATCACCTCTGGCAACTCTGACAGGAAATCTGGGCAGAACTATCTTCAGCCTATCTCCAATCTTTTGTGGAAGAATGCTGATAATATGTGAAGCAATAATAGCGGCCGAACGGGATCATTTTAAAGAATAATAGTTTTTTTTTTCTCATTCTAATTCTAATTAATATGATTCAGAAAAACTTGTATTTATTATAAACAAGACTAAAACTTTCGCATTTATTCATATAAAAAAAGATTTACGTTTTAGTAACTTTCATACAAATGTATTCATCTTTTATATAAGACGGTAATGAAATCAAAAGAAAGAAGAAATCCATTCGCCTGAGCGATGGTGTATATGAGGGGTGGGGGCTCATTTTTTTAAACTTACAACTTAGAAATACATGGCAACTTTTAAAAAAACGTTTAAACACGAATCTAAAACGTTTGTCCACAGGATCAAAACAATCATTGAATTTAAAAACTATTTTTTTTTAAAGCAAAAAAGGCGTCGCTAACGGGAGATGGCAAGAGAGGGTGGGCGATAACAAATAAGAGAGTGCGAAAGAGATAGACGAAGTGACAGAGAGAAAGATGGGTCGAGAGAGAGAGATGGAGTGAGAGAGATAGAAAGGTGGGTCGAGAGAGAGAAAGAGTGGCGAGAGAGAGAGATGAAGTGAGAGAGAGAGAAAGGTGGGTCGAGAGAGAGAAAGAGGGGCGAGAGATAGATGAAGTGAGAGAGAGAGAAAGGTGGGTCGAGAGAGAGAAAAAGGGGCGAGAGAGAGAGAGATGAAGTGAGAGAGAGAGAAAAGTTGGGTCGAGAGAGAGAAAGAGGGGCGAGAGTAATAGATGAAGTGAGAGAGAGAGAGAGAGAGAGAGAGAAAGAGGGGCGAAAGAGATGGTGACGAGAGAGCTTCTGCCTATATCGAGCAGTGTTAGTTTTATTTAGAAAAGTTTTTGTCATTTATCTGTTTTCTTTATTACATTACTATAATCAATTAGGGGAACCCACTAATACGCCATTTTTCCCCCACGTGTGAGTTGTTGCTCTCTTTTTATTTGTTTTTTGTTTGTTTTCACCCAAAAATGAACTACTGTATAGTGTAGGTTTTTTCAAGACACTTTAATCCAAGAACTTTTTACTCCTTGTGATTTTTTGCTGATGATTTTGTAGTGTTGCAGAGACGATATTGACATAAAAATGTTGTTTAGCACAAGACATGAAACGGACCGTAAAAAATATATCTCACAGAAATATTATGTTTTTTGGAAATGTGAAAAAATCATAAAATAAAACCATAGTTATTGGAATATAATATGAACTGACTTATATTTGCTCTGTTTTCAATAATTGACAATCATTGAGCTGAATCTTTTAAGGAGACTACAAAGTAAAAGGAACTGATAGTATATGCTAATACATATATTGTCATTAATAATTATATATATATATATATATATATATATATATATATATATATATATATATAAAAGGAAATTGTAGTTTGCTTGAAGCATTACTGATAATATAAGAGTATGTTTGTAATCCGAGACAGGTGCAATGTGATATAGGTACCGGAAGGTGGAACAGATGAACAAAAATAAATGAGAAGAGAAAACAAGAATTAAATCTCAAATCAATTTATTAATATTTCACGTAAAACAGATTAAATACCAGGACAGTAAATAAAAAGAGGTTACTGCCAGGCAAATAAAAGTTCCGGAATAAGATAAACTTGAATTTTCGAGAAAGATACCTCTCATTATCAAAACACCAAAAATATGACCGCGTGGTCGAAAAAAGATGGACTGATAGGATCAACTGTTGAAGAAATACCGCAGAAAATTGAAGTAGATACGCAGAAAAAAAATCAATATTAATTAATCCTATCGTAAGTTATCTCTATTAACAACGCTTGGTCCCAAATTTGCGCTAGACGTTATCGTCCCAAGGCATACAGGCTCAATCTCACCACTAGGAACAGCAGACTTCCCACCTTTTACCATCTTATTAAAACTCACAAAACCAGCAACCACACACAGATCAGACCTATAGTCTCCAGTACTGAGAGACCCCTTTACAAGATCTCCTGGCTCCTCTCCCATTTACTCAAACCGCTACTCCCCACCGTCCCGGCACATGTCAGCAGCTCTGACCAGGTACTAAACAGACTCCACTTACTCCAACCCCAACAACTTCGCCTCAACAACTACATCTTCAGCCTCGACGTTGTCTCCCTTTACACTTCCATTCCCCCACACCCCGCCATTAACCTCATAACTGACCACATCTATTCTAATAACCTTGACAGTTTGGGGCTTACCCCGACAGATATACATCAATTCCTACGTATCATTGTGGATAATACTTATTTCAGGTTCCAGCAAGATACGTACAAGCAAGTCTCTGGCTTACCCATGGGTTCCAGTCTTTCCGGCCTCCTCGCCATATCCTACATGAACAAACTGGAAGAACAAGCTCTTAGCACCTGCCATTCCCATATATTCTTCTCGAGATACATTGACGACATTTTGATTCTCACTTCATCTCGAGAAGAAGCTACTTCTATATTTAACACATTTAATAACACTGACCCCCACATTAAATTCACCATCGAACATCCCAACACCTCAGGCTCTCTTTCATTCCTTGACTTTAAACTTAGCATAAATGACGACAGATCCCTTCACACCACCTTCTATAGAAAACCCGCCTGCAGGAACCTCTTCATCCACTACAAATCCGCCCTACCCCTCAAATCTAAAATTAGTTACGCGCACACCGAAATCACCCGCATACAGGACAAATGCTCATCCACTACCGACAAAACAACACACACCGAAGCTTTCCACCAGACCCTCTTAACCAACGGTTTCCCCCTCACTACCATATCCAGCTTCAACAACACCAAAAGACGTAGACACCACACTCTCACCAACACCTGCTTCCTTAAGCTCCCTTCTTTAGCGACCGCATCACTTCCGCTATCCGCAATGCCATACGTAGTGAGAACCTCGACATACAGCTCTCCCACACAGGCACTTCTCTCCGACGACATTTGTCCAAAAAAAGCCACTACACCCCAGATCCCTGCTCTCTAGCTAATTGCCCCATCCCCAACTCTGGCCTCTGTTTCCGCACCTATACGGTGTACAACCTACAATGCGCTAAGTGTCAGAAGTTCTATATAGGTAGCACCGTCAGGCCTCTGCACCAACGCGTTAAAGATCATCTGAACACCAACATTTCTACCTTTCACAAACACTTAATATCATGTGGCAACACACATCGTTCTATTAGTGTCCGCATCCTCAACTCGGTCCGCAATGTCGGTCAACTTCGTATTTCATCTCGAAATTTCATCCAACTTTGAATAACAGATTTGAACTTTCTTCTCCATTCATCCTCTGATTCTTGCACTCCCGCCTCCTTACCTATTCCGACTATTTGCCCAGAATCTATTCCACCTATTCTATCTATTTGCCCAGAACCATCCACCCCCACAGCTCAATGCCTTTTATTCTGTGCTTAAATTTACATAATTACATATTAATAAGTTGAACATAAAAAACTAAAATTATAAAAACTAAGAAAAACATAAATAATAAACAAGAATAGAGTTATTTACACTTTATATATATGTATATAGACTTTATATTTATATATATATATATATATATATATATATATATATATATATATATATATATATATATATATATATATATATATATATATAATCCCTAAATAAAATTTTATAAAAAAGGAAAAAAATAAATAAATAAATAAAATTTAAATAAATTTAATTTTAGGAATATTATACCTATAAAATAAATATGAATTAAGAAATTTACACTTTATATATCTTACGGTAACTACATCGCATTGCTACAGCCTCGGACGACTAATCTGCACTTGAGCGTTCCTTTTCCCGTAACGGCTTAAATTTAAAATTTAAAATTGAATTTTTAAAAAAAGAAAAAAGTAAACAAATCAATTAAAATAGAAAATAATCAAATTATATTAAAATAGTTAATAAACAAATATTAATCAGATAAATTACGATAGGATTAATTAATATTGATTTTTTTCTGCGTATCTACTTTCAATTTTCTGCGGTATTTCTTCAACAGTTGATCGAATCAGTCCATCTATTTTCGACCACTCGGTCATATTTTTGGTCTTTTGATAATGAGAGGTATCTTTCTTGAAAATTGAAGTTTACCTTATGTCGTCCGAAAACACCTTATTGTCTCTCTTCCTGGGGCACCCAATCCGACCTCCACCTTCACTGGTCTCAATCAGGAACTGAACCAACAAAGACAATACAGCATTACTTATACCCGCCATTTTTGGAGTTTAATAGAAATCTCGCGAGATTCACGTCCGCCCGACGAGATTACGGGTAGTTCTTATGTTTTTATTTTCCACTACATGCCCCCGTGATCTTAAAATCACATCTCACCTCGCATAGTCAGCCATCCAGACCGGTTGTCTCCTCTCACGATTAGAGCGTCGCGGGGGTTCTTCCATCGGGGGTTCACCAGCTTCTTCCTCAGCATCTCCATTTGATGGCAGAGAGACACGACGTATGTCAAGCACGTGTCGTGCCATCCCGTCAACACTCACATTGTTTACAGACTGTACATGCGTTACCCTTCCTCGTCCCCAGTGCATAGAGCTCCCGGTGGCTTGACCCACACTTCTTCACCAACTGTGATGGATCCTTGTCCCTCTTCACTCATGTTCGTTCTAGCAAGAGGATGACGGCACTCATACCGAAAGACTGACTGATGTGGCACTGAATCTTCATCTTGACCACTCTTTGAAGACATGTTGTACCAAAATACCGCCTCTTCTGGTGAAATTCGGCCTCTCTCTGCAACAGCCTTTATGGTTCGGTGATGCCTTTCGACAATCCCATTTCCTCCCGGACGATATGCAGCCCGAAAAAAATACCGGGTTCCCCACCTGGCACACAGCTCTGCAAAGTCTTCAGAGCGGAAGGCGGCACCATTATCCAGTAATATTTCCTCCACTGGCCCCCTCTCCAAAAACACCGCCTCCACGGCTCTGCAGATTTCACTCGCGGTTTTCGCTCTCAACTTACGCCAGATTGCCACTCTCCCAGGTCCACAGTCGACCATTGACAGGAATATATCGTTCCTATAATGCGTGACGTCAATGGCCAGCCGTTTCCAAGTTTCAGTCACCTGTAATTCCCCTCTCTCGTGCCTGGATGGGGCAGGGTCAATTGATTGACACTCTCTGCATTGTTCCACCACCTCTTTAACCGTCTCCTTTGTCACACTCGGGTTCACCTTTCTTGCAAGAAAAAGTGTCCTCTCTTTCCCAAAGTGGTGCATTTCATGCAGCTCTCTCGCTTCCTCACTAACGGCGCATACAGCCGCTGCATCCTTCTCTTTAAGCCAGGCCTTCTTTACTCGGGTCAGGGCATCTGCTCTGTTCTTTTGAGTTGGGACAAGCGTAACCGACACTCTCAGTCCAAACTCGCGAATCAAGTCTCCCAAAATCCCGAGCCTACGCTTGATCAGCATCTCAGCTGCTCCCTTGGTCCTTACTCTCCTGTCTCCTGAGACTTCTGACTGGATCCAGGAGGCCACTGTGGTCGAGTCCGTTTTCAACTCTGCATTTTTCAAGCCCCACTTTAGAGCCAGGTTCACTCCCTTTGCTGCAGCCTCGAGCTCTGCAACATTTATGTGGGCATGGTCATTCCTTTTGCGTAGCCAAGCGGCATCCTCCACTGTTGCTCCTCCAATTTCAAGCAGCACACCGAGAGCCAGGGAGCTAACATCACACCAGATCACACCTTCTTTGCCCCGTTCGACACGCCATTTTCCTTTGACGGGGTCTTCCACCTTAACCTCCTCCACCACCTCGCGTATCAACTGCACAACATCCTCAGTCACTGTGTCATCCCAGCGGCCGCCTTCGGTCCGCCTTTTTATATAGCTGCATGCTACTCTGAGCCACCCGCAAATGGGGTAATGGCCAACCAGCTTCCCACATATGGAGAACAGCTCTCTCTTAGTCAGTCCGTCTGAGATATCGGGCACCTCATTACCCCGTCCGAACATCAACGTCCCCTCCTTATTCCTTTGCAGCTTTAGTCCTAGGGCCATGCCATTTTCTAGTTGCTCAGATGGCTTCGCAATCAACCCATATCTTCCAACGTGATTGCTAACACTTTCCGCGGACAGTTTTCCTACCTCGACCAGGATGTCATCAATATATGAGCTTGTGGCCCTCTCCACCTCGTTATTTTTCCCCAGCACAGTTTTCAAAATTGCAGTCATAATTTTGGGTGCAGAACTGAGCCCAAAACCCAACCTTGTCAAGCAAAAGGTCTGACCCTTGAACTTAACCAGCTGGTACCGCCATAGCTTCTCGTCTATGTGTATCTGGAGGTAGGCTGATTTTAGGTCCACAATCTTGCTTGCCCGCTCCATCTTCCTCCACTCTCGCATTACTTCCTTGCAAACGTCGATACCGTCCCCTGTGTGACAAGCAATATGCTGGTTTAGCTCTCTGTAGTCCAATACTGGCCTAACCTTCCCTTTGGTGGGCTAGACTACCGCCATGAGTAGTAGGACTCCGTCTGCTTCCCCGGACCATGGTACAAGGATACCTTCCTCAATCCACCTCGCTATCTCTTTCTCAAATTCAGCCCTTGTGTCACCATTCAGAGTACTTTCGTAGCACCCAACTTGATTTTTTAGTATTGGCAGCTCTGAAACCCAACGCCATTCCACCGTCCACTTATCTCCATCAAAACTGGCCTGAAAGTCTTTGTCTTTGATTTGGCACGGTTCCGCCTTCTTGGCTTTAACACTCTCCATTCCTGCCAATCCGACTGGGCGCTCGCATCCAAATGTGATCATGCCCATGCTAAACATAGCACCCCCTAGTCGATCGATAACATCCAGGCCCAACACAACATCAACACCTGGAAAAGCCCCAGTGAAATGTTTTCGATGCCAGGGGCCTCATTTTGTACGGGACTGACGAGAACCTAAGCCGGGCATAACATGCTTCCGTTTTGTACAAACTTGGCATATCAGCCGAAATAGCTTGTCGTCCGAAAACACCTTCTTGTCTCTCTTCCTGGGGCACCCAATCCGACCTCCACCTTCACTGGTCTCAATCAGGAACTGAACCAACAAAGACAATACAGCATTACTTATACCCGCCATTTTTGGAGTTTAATAGAAATCTCGCGAGATTCACGTCCGCCCGACGAGATTACGGGTAGGTCTTATGTTTTTATTTTCCACTACACCTTATTCCGGAACTTTTATTTGCCTGGCAGTAACCTCTTTTTATTTACTGTCCTGGTATTTAATCTGTTTTACATGAAATATTAATAAATTGATTTGAGATTTAATTCTTGTTTTCTCTTCTCATTTATTTTTGTTCATCTGTTCCACCTTCCGGTACCTATATCACATTGCTCCTGCCTCGGATTACAAACCTACACTTATATATATATATATATATATATATATATATATATATATATATATATATATATATTTCTTATTTCTATGATATGGTATAAAAAAGTTTGGACTACGCTAACTTTTTAGTTGGGAATAGTAAGTAAATATATACATTTGTTTGAGAGAAGAGGGAGAGAGTAAGCACGCGTTTGTCGACCTGTCGGGAGAAACGCACAGGTGCGTGACGGATGTAGGAGGGAATAAGCGTTGGTGCCAGAAGCTGGTATCGGGGGGCACGCGTCAAGTCAGCGCGTGCCTGTTCATGTGTAGACGCGTGCCTCGTCCAACAAGGATACAATTTTACTTTCCTTTTTTTTCTTGCAACAGGCACTCGATGCCTCTAAAATGGCGAATTTTGTAGTCTTAACAGGGAAAGGCGAAGGGAGGTTCTTCTGTAACCTTTGTATGCGAGCAGATTTAGGATTGGGTATACAAGAGCCCGATTGTGGGTGGCGCACTGGCACATGTGCCCTTGTGCTACATTGATTATACGCCTCCTCTCGGCGTCTGTTGTACTACTGTTGTATAAGGGCGAATGTATTTGAGTAGGTTTTTTTTACAATTGCAGGTATAAACACGTATAATATTATATAAATAGGGATGTTGTCCGTCAGTCACATTTCTCTTCAAACGTAATAAATACAGTTGTCTAATTTCGAAATATCAGAGACATTAACTACTTTTAGAAATGGAGAATATTGCACTAATAGTAAATAATAAATTTTCAACAAATAAAACGATTGACATGGCCGGAAATCGAAACAGAAACCTTGAGATCTTCAGGCAGACGTTCTACCAACTGAGCTATTTTGACTTTCTTATAAATAGATTTTAAAACATTCCCTTAACAAAATAATTATAGCTTTGGCTAACGTTATAGATTTATCATTTACGTCATGTTTCAAAACATGAATTCAAACATTAGCGATGATGAAAAAAATAATACTTCAACTTAATTATAATAGTCCAAAATAATTTGTTTAAATATGTATTGTATGTAGTTTTTTCACAATTATATAGTTTTAGACAAGTCAATAGGAACATCCTCTCGCAGACAGCGAGATAGAAGGGGGTGACGCGGTAGCTTAGCAAAAGATATGCGACCGGTGGGGGGCATATATTTGCTAATATTATAAATTAACACAAAAAATACCCGTCTGAGGACGGGTAAAATTAATTCTCCGAACATTTCGGACCAGCTTTATGTCCCTTTACTGAGATTAAAATCAAGATATGATGATATCTAGAATCTTGATGTTGAGAATGCTTATTCCAATTTGTATCAAATTTATTACATGATTTTGACTTTATAAATTGTCTAAAATTGAATGCTAAAGCTTAAAGAGTCTTAAGAATAAATTCAAATTCAGGGAATCTTGCTTAATTGCTGTGTAATGACTGTGGATCAAATTCAATGTAAATCCGAAATATTTGCATTTTAAAAACGGGAGGTTGTGCTTATATTATTCCGGCTAAAACCCTTCAAAGAAACTGAAATTTAGGGAATATTTATTAATTGAAAAATTGTTTAAATTTCTCAACAATCGGGGTATCTGAATTTTCACAAAGAGCTGCCTCTCTTTTTATCCCTTTTGCATAAAACTAAATTAAACTAAATATAGCTCACATTTTGACCCATTACACCTAGCAGCTGTGTTCCAAAATCCATAATGATCGGTTAATTAGTTTAGGAGTGAATCCTATACATACAAATATATCAATATATACACATAACTAACTTTATAAAGATTACATATTACGTATATATATTTTCAGTCTACACGTAAGCTTAGTTGTAGTATAAAAATATACTTATGATAACTCGCTACACAGAAACGTTTATGGTTCATTCCTGAGGTGAATCATCAAGTCAGTTGCGTGGATGTATGTTTAACAGTTTGTTTTTTTTGTATCTTACTAGTGCTAACTCTAGCTACTAACCAATCAGATTGGTTGGTTTTATTACCTCCTCCCAACCTATTTATTTCTATCAGCCAATAGACGTCAGTCCCTTTGTTTGAGAGAGAGATCACTTTTTTATTTGATCAATTTAAAAGTGAAGAGCACAAAAACTTCGTTCAAACAAAAAAACTGAAATCCATTGGCTGACGGAAATATACAATTTTGTAAAATAATAAAACCAATGTATTTGATTAGTTAAGGGCTAAAGTCCGCAACCGTTAAAAATAAATCCATGCAATTAACCTGATGATTCATCCTGAAATGAAACATATATATATATATATATATATATATATATATATATATATATATATATATATATATATATATATATATATATATATATATATATATATGGGGGTATGAGTTCTTATAAAAAATATATATTTAAGTATATATTCCTTATAATATCCGAAAATGTTTCAAATTGCAAGTTCAATGTAGTTCTATTACAAACTTCAGAGCATACACGCATTATAGTTGCATTCCAATGACCATAGGAAAAATCAATCCAAAACCATAATTTTTATTTATTTTTACAATTTCTTTATTTTCATATTTCGGTGAATCCCTATATTTCTTTTTTGTCTCACAAACAAAAAACAATTCTAAATTTTATACCTTTTATATATCTTACTAAATTTTATACCTTTTCTATATCTTACTAAATTTTATACCTTTTCTATATCTTATTAAATTTTATACCTTTTTTATATCTTACTCGCGTTTCACAGCAAAATCAAAAGAAATATATATTGCTGATCATCAGTGACAACGTGATTTTGTCGCATATGTACTATTGTAATATGAGGTCAAGTAATAAAAAAAACTGCTAGCGTGGTGATGTTACTAAAAATACTACGTTACTTACAGGCAGCTGTAAAACGACAAATTTATTTAACAAATCGAAACGAATTCGATTTATTTTAAATCTTAAAAATACCAATAAAAATAATTCTAAATGTTTAAACTTTTTTAACTACATTCTTTATTGATATATTATTTATTTAATTTTATTTTTGTTTATGAAATGAAGAAAATTTGTTGTTGTTTTTTAATTTCGTTTCTTTATGGTCTAATATATTTCAGTTATTTTATGGACCTAACCGATAATTGCCCCTAGTAATCCCAGATGGAATCTAAGGAAAACGTCAATTGTGTCTTTAGATTTCTTGAAAATGTAACCCTTATTGAAAGTTATTTGAATGTTCTGTTAACATCTCGATTTCTGTAACACACAAACAAACAGTGACTTATATTTTGGTTGGCCAAAATGTTCGTTCGTTTTTTGTATGTCATCTTTCCGGTCTACTAAAGATCGTTTATATTCCTATTCTAAAAATCCTGTATTTGATGTAGATAGTATGTTGACGTCAGTGTGTAATAATCCTCCGAGAAGAGGAGTTCTTACATTTTTGCTTGTATTTCAGGCCTTGAAATGGAAGATCAAGCAGAGCACTACCGACACCTGATGAGGAGGAAAAAATCTACAGAAACCTGCATAAAGATATGCCATGCTGGTACAGAACGTGTGCGCCAAAAATGGTTTGCTCCATTCCGAAAATGGAAAGATTTTCAGTGAGAGATGCTCCTCGCTTTGGCCGGTCAAAGATGATCGACAGTGACCAAGTGAAAGCCGTCGTTGAACAAGATTGCCGTTTGACAACCAGACAAATCGCAGATATTCTAAAGATTTCCAAATCGAGCGTGGAAAATGAATTGCATAAACTCGGTTATGTTTCTAAACTTGATGTTTGGGTTCCACCTACATAAAGTGTAGTTTTAGATCTGTATTTGAATTAATCGATAGTTCATATAAAATATTTAAAAGATTCGATGCTTTTTAGGGTGGGGGGTCTACTTTATTTAGGCAATTACGCGTGGTTTTACAACGTTTTCCAGTCGGACGTGTTTAATGGTAAAAAAATTAATTAGCAGCCTTAAAAGTTAGAACTTCGTGGAAATCGGGGATCATTTTACGTTAAATTTATATGCGAAATTTATCCCCTACACTAAATTCTAAATAATTGTTTTTTCTTCCCCACAAGTTTTTCAGATTGTTTAGACGTAATCGCTTAAAACAGTAAAATCTCATTATTTTTCTTTAGTGTGGATTGATTTAACTGATGGTGTTAATCTAAAAAAATACTTGAATTTGAATTTGTATATGGAAAGCCGGAACCTATTTGGGTAGATAGTTTGTATGAAAAAAAGTATGTATGAAAAAAATGACTCAATACTGGTCACCCCTGAAGAAGGAATTTTATTCCGTAATCGATAGGATTAATGTAAAAAAAAAAATTAATTAATCTTGTATTCCATGTCAAATCGACAGAGGTAAAACCATGTCTGACACGGATTTTTTTCAAATTTGCTACACTTATAGATCTCCATAATAGGAATTGAATGGCACCTGTTACACATCTCAAGGTCAAGGGATTTCTGAGATATGACCTTGACCTTTTTAAAAAATGTGAATTTTTATGGAAAAGTGACCAACTTTAAAAGACGATATCTCTGTTATTTATGGGCCTACAAAGTTCATTCATATATCATTCTAAAGTACTTGGATAGATCTACCATTTTATTTGCGGATATTTTTTTCACGGTCAAATTTTTAAAAGTTGGCCTTGACCTTGACTTTTAACCTTAATTATCTCAAAAAACGTTATTTGAATTTTTTTCAAATTTTGATAAAACATTTGTCTATCTTATGACAGTATATATTTCAAATTTCATGATGGGTTTTGAACTGGAACCATTCCTACAAGCGTTTTAAAGAAGTGGGCTTAATTCAAAATGGCGAATGTAGTACCTGCTACTTCATATAAAAACATTTTGGTATTTCACAATATGGTCATGTTTGATATCTTTGTAAAGCTAATTTAATGCTGATTAATATGTACATAAGGACGTTTATCAAATTAACAAAGAAATAAGTTTCTTTATTCTTGTTTTTTGATGAAAAAAAAATGACTCAATACTGGTCACCCCTGAAGAAGGAATTTTATTCCGTAATCGATAGGATTAATGTAAAAAAAAAATAATAATAATAAATTAATCTTGTATTGCTAATTTGGCTTATATTTCAATTTTATTAACTTTCCATGCAATACTTTGAAACTTGAACGATACCACACACTTCACTTGACAGCGTGCCAGCGCATTTCTCGTTCGACACCGGTTTTGAATCCTAACCGCCAATTTTTAACAGCACTGTGATGACGTCGTACCACCAAGGACGTTTATCAAATTAACAAAGAAATAAGTTTCTTCATTCTTGTTTTTTGATGAAAAAAAAAAATGACTCAATACTGGTCACCCCTGAAGAAGGAATTTTATTTCGTAATCGATAGGATTAATGTAAAAAAAAAAAATAATAAATTAATCTTGTATTGCTAATTTGGCTTATATTTCAATTTTATTATATATATATATATATATATATATATATATATATATATATATATATATATATATATATATATATATATATATATTCTTTTTTATTATTGATCCCCCGATTTTATAAATCGGGGGACTTATGTTTTCAGGCATGTCCGTCCGTCCGGATTTTTCTCCGCAACCATCCATTGAATTTTTCTGAAATTTTGCATGAAGTTGTAACTTTGGTCAGGTTAGAAAGTGACATTCTCCGACTATTTATAAAAAATCTGGTTGGCCCCCCAGGGGGTCAAAAGACCCTGAAATGACAAAAAATGACATTTTTTGCCCTATAACTTTTCATCCATCCATTCAATTTCTTTGAAACTTTGCCAAAATGTGGAGGCAATTGTTCCTAATAGAAAATAAGTATCGCTGACTTTGGAAAAAATCTGGTACGCGCCCCCAGGGGGTCAAAAGCCCCCAAAATGGCAAAAAATGACCCATTTTACTCATAACGTTTGATTCATCCATTCAATTTTTCTGAAACTTGGGCAAAATGTAGAGGCAATTGTTCTGGATATAAAATGAGCATCCTTGACCTCAGAAAAATTCTGTTTCGCGCCCCCAGGAGGTTAAAGGGGGGGTCAAAAATGCCCCAAACTGCCCAAATATATTGCATTTTACATTCGCCACATCGCGTCACATACAGAGGGGGGGCACGCACGCGCGACTTGTTTCTTACATTGTCATGTGTGTTTCTCATCTTCAAATGTTTAAGTTCAAAATATTGACAATGCACTTAAATCGTCTACGCATTTATCGAAACTTGACATTCTTTGGATTCTTCCTATTTTGGAGGGGGGGAGAAAATATAAGAAAACCAGATACCAAGCAAACATCTGTAACAAACGTCCAAATGGTATTTGAAACTTAAGCGTGACAGAACAACAGAAAATGCCATTTTAAACTTAAATTTGAAAGACAAAAGAAAATCTTATTTCGAACTTAAGATGACATATCATATAAAATGTTATTTTAAACTCGTTACAAATCAAAGACAATGCCTTTTCCAACTTACGCGTGACAGACCAAATAAAATATTATTTAAAACTTAAGCTTGAAAGACAAAAGAAAATGCTATTTAAAACTTACACGTGAAAGATCGACAAAAAAGTATTCTGGTGTGAAATGCTATTTGAAATGTAAGCCTGACCGACCGATCAATTGATGGACAGGGCATCTCACAGAAATGCTTTGACGCATCGAAAATAAGATGCGTCCTTTCAATCTGCGCGGTTAGCGATGGAAATCCTATTTGAAACTGAATCGGGGGGGGGGGCGAACATGGCCCTACAGACAAAACCTCTTCTAGAGATGCGATGGTGCATCTAAAAATGGAAGAAAACAGTTTTAACGAAGAAAAAAACGTTTCACTTTCCAAAAAAAAATAAAAATAATAAAAAGAAATTGATTTTTATAATTAAAACGCAAATAAAAATCGTTTTGGGTTTCGTTTGTCTCCTTTTCAAAATAAAAATAGCCATGAACTGCGGATATTGATTTGTATAATGGATCTTCAAATAACGCTTTATCATTTTCTTACACTACAAAGGCAACCGACTGTTTTCTCTCAAGTATATATATATATATATATATATATATATATATATATATATATATATATATATATATATATATATATATATAAGGGGTCTCTTTTTACTGTAGCCTCGTAACTTTTACTTCCCTTATTTTGTCCTTTAGTCCTCACATTCCATGGGCGATGTTTCTGACAAGGGGGAAAGAATTGCTGTTTTCTAGGTCGAAATCTATTTACCTAACATTTATCGTTCGCTAGTTTTTCACCTTAAAGTAATATATTGTTTAGATCCTTACATCAAGTAGCTTCATGTCTTGTCTGGAGCGATTTCCATAAAAAACTTCGTCTTTTTCTTCTGCCTTTTCATGACTCACGACGCATAAGCTGGGGTTGACCGGTAATAGTTTACTCTTCGGCTGGCAGGAACTCTTTGTGTTCGATTCCACAACTCGCTTGTTTATATGTTCTTCACTGATATGCGTGGACGGTGGGTGTGTGAACGATTTCTTTTATTTGCCAGGCGATGACACTTACTCACCGATTTGGGGTCACGGCACTCATGGACGTTAATAGCCGACACCAGGTGTTTGGCGGTCGTTTAATGTATCTTCGTATAATGGTTTACGATTGGGGGAGAGTGTGTCGCTAACCAGAAATAAGAGTTAAAGGTAACGATACTTGGCCCTTTGATGTGGGGTCAATTACGATCACATATGTTTTGATAGACGATGGCGACCAACTGCATCGTCTGATTTCATTTCGGTTAGGTTCGAGACGGGGTGGGGTGTCTCTAATTGGACGCAAGATCGCTTTTTGTGAGTGCCAGGGTAGGCGATGGGTCGGCGGCGTCGTTTCAACCGGATACGAAATTTCTTCCGTTTATGACTTGCTTGGGTTCATAAGATAAATATAAAGACAGGATAAAATAGATTTTGCTCGTTTTGAATTAATGTTTATAGGATACATTTCTCAAGTTTTGATTCAACCACTCCTCATTTGTAACAATATATATATATATATATATATATATATATATATATATATATATATATATATATATATATATATATATATATATATATTCATTTAAGAAGTAAATAAATTTATGACATACATACGATTATGATTTACATATGTTCGAAGAATTTAATATAAACAACAATTTGGTGTACGATCGTTTTTGGGATGATATGGATTTTTATTGATATTAAGTTTCTTCCTTGGCACAGGGAATAGACATCAAGTTCGAAGTTACAACATGATTAGAGTAGAGAGATTAATCAATTATTTGCGAGGTTGGGGGAGGGGGCTAACATATGATAATTACAATCCGCTTGAAATAGGTTACATATCGAACAAACAAATGGGCAAAATAAGGGAAATAAAGGTATACAATAGAAAAAGGATTTTTTATGATTACAGATTTTTACCCCAATAGAAAAATTCAATAATATGAGAACCTATAGTTCACAAATTAATTAATATATAAATTTTCCATTAATTAAATTGAAGAGATATTCTTTTATAGAACCATTTCAAAAAGTATTATACTAAAACATATCTTAAGTATCTAAAACATATCTTAAGTATTATCCTAAAACATATCTTAAGTATTATCCTAAAACATATCTTAAGTATTATCCTAAAACATATCTTAAGTATTATCCTAAAACATATCTTAAGTATTATCCTAAAACATATCTTAAGAATTATCCTAAAACATATCTTAATAAAAAAGTTGGTAAAAAACGATAATATTGCAGTTTAACAATTGCACGAAGTAAAAGTAAGTTTAAAGATAGTTTTACAAAATTAAAAAATTATAAGAATAAAAATTAAAATTACAAATAAATATAAAATAATGAATGAATA
>OY744551.1:17313345-17315845 GCA_963556195.1 Sepiola atlantica | reverse complement strand
ACTACCGGTCGTACGATTCGAAACCCTGGATTACAAGTATTTTTCAACTTACATCCAACGTCGTTAACCGCGCGCCCAATATTTGAATAGCCGATAAACAATGATAATTTAACACATATAAAAGCGGCTTGATGTCGAGGCATTCTACTTCTATTAAAGAAGGAATGATGCATATAAAGCAAGTGTCGTCATGCTGTGTTTGTACTACCATTTAGAGTGCTCTACTTATTTTTACGAGGAGCGACAAATATATATATATATATATATATATATATATATATATATATATATATATATATATATATATATATATATATATGATTATTTTTATCCCCACAGACATGCACAAAATCCGCGACACTGGCACGTCGACGCCACGTGTTTATTTTTTGATTTCTTACGAACTCTTTATATTTTTTGGTGAGTCATTTCATTATCAACTAACGTTTATTTTGGATTTTGAATTTCATCATATTTTGGACTTTCAATTCTTAATGTTCGGACTATTGATTACAATTCAATGTTTATTTTATATCTGCTTCCTCTATCCAATCCCCTGAAAATTGACATAAACACATTATACTTTTATGTTTTTTCATTGAAGATGTTTTTTGGCTAACTACTTTTTATATTTTCAAAAGTGATATTTGCAGTAACATTTTCTACTGGTAGTTTCATTTAGTACTGAAAGCAAAGATGGCGGCTATTTCAATTTACATTTGATGATGTTCCGTCTAAAAGTATTCTGAGCAGGATAAAGTATATTGGCAAAGGAAAAAAGGAAAGAATATTTTTGTCCTTAATAACATGGAGAAACGGTAAAGAAAAGAACATGGCTATGCAATATGCTATGTTGATATTGTAGGCAGAATACTATCGCTGTCTAACTTCGAGAATCCGACTAACTTAATTTAACACGTGTATATGTATCCGTATGTGTGTGTGTGTGTGTGTGTGTGTGTGTGTGTGTGTGTGTGTGTGTGTGTGTGTGTGTGTGTGTGTGTGTGTGTGTGTGTGTGGTTGCATTTTGTCGCCCATCGTTCCAATTACACCAACAAATTGTAGAGATATAATTTTCAATCTGGATTACAATATCAAATTCTATTTTTTCTTTGTTTGTTTCTCTCTTGTAAGTTTGCCAATTCGTACACACAGACGGAGGAAGAGCGCGCGCGAGAGAGAGAGGGAGAGAGAGAGAAAGAAAGAGAGAGAGAAAGAAAGGAAGGAGAGAGAGAGAGAGAGAGAGAAACACCCGTTTCGATTTCATCGTTTCTGTAACTGATCCTCATCTTTGTTGATGCGACCCCGTAACCATGGGGATCTATCCGTCTGTTACACTTTAGTCTTATATAACAAAGTAGTAATATTATTTAATATGTAGAGAAAAGAGATGGGAAGATAGCGAGTAGAATGAGACTAATTTTGTCTTTTTTTATGTTTAATTAGCTTTACAAACTCACTTTTTCCTCATTCGAACAATTTAACCATCAGCTCAATGAGTGATTCAACAAGTTACATTTTTTAGTATATATATATATATATATATATATATATATATATATATATATATATATATATTATATATATATATATATATATTATATATGCATTTAATATTTTTATTTATACAAACATGTACAAAAGCGACATTGTCATGGCGATGTTTCGATCGGTAGCCATTATATCTACGATCTCATTGGGCTGAGAAAACAGGTCTGTCCTTTATATATATATATATATATATATATATATATATATATATATATATATATATATATATAATAATAATAATAATAATAATAATAATAATAATAATAATAATAATAATAATAATAATAATAATAATAATAATAATAATGGTAATACTCCAGGTAAAAACATCCACAGGGTAGTAATCCAAAGAATTTCAACCGGGTTTATAAAAAGTGCTCAATATCAAATAGAGCTTTATATATGATTATTTTTATCAACACAGAGATGCACAAAATCCGCGACACTGGCACGTCGACGCCACCGATCAACAGTCACCACAAACCGAGATCTCATCAGGCAGAGCCAGAATCCGATCCCAACCTCAGATCATTTTTGGAGAGAAGAAGAAGAAGAAGAAGAAGAAGAAGAAGAAGAAGAAGAAGAAGAAGAAGAAGAAGAAGAAGAAGAAGAAGAAGAAGAAGAAGAAGAAATTTAGAATTTCAAAATTTAGGGAGTCACGTGATTTAGGGCTGTTAAAATTTTAAAAGGTAAAAACTAAAATCTAAAATCTAAAACAAACAAAACAAATAAATAAATGAAATAAAATAAAATAAAAGAAAGTGAAAAGAGAGACATATAATGAAGAGAGTAGATAGGTAGATAGACAGATAGAGAAGTGAAAACGCCTGTTAATCTAGACCGAGAGAGGAAAGAGGTGGGGGAGGAAAGAGACATGCAAGGTAAAATGTCAAAAAATCGACAGTTATTATAAACTCAGGGCGCATAGGCGAATTTTCAAGTCAGCTGT
>OY744551.1:17273345-17310845 GCA_963556195.1 Sepiola atlantica | reverse complement strand
CATTTTAGTACTTTCAAATTAAATTAAATTATCACTGTTATTATCTTTCATTAACATTACCACTATTATTATCATTTTATATCATTTCAATTATTATTGGTGTCTATTATTATTACTAGTAATTCTGTTAAACTTAACTAATTTACTAAAATATTTGTTCAATTTATTAATTTATTAATGATAAGTTGGTAAACTCTAGACAAAAACAATTAAAAACTATAAATTCAGAATTAGTAACACATTTGAGTAACACCCGCTTACCCCCCTCCCCCATCACGGCTGATCTAGGGGCGCACACGCACGCATACACACTTATATTACAGCTGACTTGAAAATTCGCCTATGCGCCCTGAGTTTATAATAACTGTCGATTTTTTGACATATTACCTTGCATGTCTCTTTCCTCCCCCACCTCTTTCCTCTCTCGGTCTAGATTAACAGGCGTTTTCACTTCTCTATCTGTCTATCTACCTATCTACTCTCTTCATTATATGTCTCTCTTTCCACTTTCTTTTATTTTATTTTATTTCATTTATTTATCTATTTGTATTTGTTTTGTTTGTTTTAGATTTTAGATTTTAGTTTTTAACTTTTTAAATTTTAACGGCCCTAAATCACGTGACCCCCTAAATTTTGAAATTCTAAATTTCTTCTTCTTCTTCTTCTTTTCATTTCCACTTCATTCTCTCCAAATATGATCTGAGGTTGGGATCGGATTCTGGCTCTGCCTCATGAGATCTCGGTTTGTGGTAACTGTTGATCGGTGGCGTCGACGTGCCAGTGTCGCGGATTTTGTGCATGTCCGTGTGGATAAAAATAATTATATACAAAGCTCTATTTGATATTGAGCACTTTTTATAAACCCGGTTGAAATTCTTTAGATTACTACCCTGTGGAGGTTTTTACCTGGAGTATTGCCATTATTATTATATATACATACATATATATATATATATATATATATATATAAAAGACAGACATGTTTTCTCAGCCCAATGAGATCGTAGATATAATGTCTACCGATCGAAACATCGCCATGACAATGTCGCTTTTGTACATATTTGTATAAATAAAAATATTAAATGCATATAATTATATATATATATATATATATATATATATATATATATATATAATTATATATATATATATATATATATATATATATATATATATATATATATATATATATACTAAAAAATGTAACTTGTTGAATCACTCATTGAGCTGATGGTTAAATTGTTCGAATGAGGAAAAAGTGAGTTTGTAAAGCTAATTAAACATAAAAAAAGACAAAATTAGTCTCATTCTACTCGCTATCTTCCCATCTCTTTTCTCTACATATTAAATAATATTACTACTTTGTTATATAAGACTAAAGTGTAACAGACGGATAGATCCCCATGGTTACGGGGTCGCATCAACAAAGATGAGGATCAGTTACAGAAACGATGAAATCGAAACGGGTGTTTCTCTCTCTCTCTCTCTCTCTCCTTCCTTTCTTTCTCTCTCTCTTTCTTTCTCTCTCTCTCCCTCTCTCTCTCGCGCGCGCTCTTCCTCCGTCTGTGTGTACGAATTGGCAAACTTACAAGAGAGAAACAAACAAAGAAAAAATAGAATTTGATATTGTAATCCAGATTGAAAATTATATCTCTACAATTTGTTGGTGTAATTGGAACGATGGGCGACAAAATGCAACCACGAACACACACACACATACATACGGATACATATACACGTGTTAAATTAAGTTAGTCGGATTCTCGAAGTTAGACAGCGATAGTTTTCTGCCTACAATATCAACATAGCATATTGAATAGCCATGTTCTTTTCTTTACCGTTTCTCCATGTTATTAAGGACAAAAATATTGTTTATTTTTTTCCTTTGCCAATATACTTTATCCTGCTCAGAATACTTTTAGACGGAACATCATCAATGTAAATTGAAATAGCCGCCATCTTTGCTTTCAGTACTAAATGAAACTACCAGTAGAAAATGTTACTGCAAATATCACTTTTGAAAATATAAAAAGTAGTTAGCCAAAAAACATCTTCAATGAAAAAACATAAAAGTATAATGTGTTTATGTCAATTTTCAGGGGATTGGATAGAGGAAGCAGATATAAAATAAACATTGAATTGTAATCAATAGTCCGAACATTAAGAATTGAAAGTCCAAAATATGATCAAATTCAAAATCCAAAATAAACGTCAGTTGATAATGAAATGACTCACCAAAAATATAAAGAGTTCGTAAGAAATCAAAAAATAAACACATCCATTGTCAATCAAGCGAAGAATATTCTTAAAGATATAACATTTATCTATATTGTTGCATTTGTATATATATATATATATATATATATATATATATATATATATATATATATATATATATATATATATATATATATATAAGTCATATATTATATATATAATTCTTGATTTTAGACAGCGATAGGTTTCATCCTACAATATTAATATTTCATTGTGAATAGCCATTTTCTTTACCGTTTCTTCGTGATTTTAAGGACGAAAATGCAATTCTCTTTTAGTTCTTTGCTAATATATTTTATCCTCCTACGCATATTTTTAGATGGAAGCAATCTTTATAATCAGCAGCAAATTTAAATTAAAATGGCCGGTATCTTTGCTCTCGGCAGTAAATATAACTAACAGTAGTAAATACTACTGCTAATAATACCTTATTACACGTTTTACTTAATATTCGTTCTATCATATAGTAGTAGTAGTAGTAGTAGTAGTAGTAGTAGTAGTAGTAGTAGTAGTAGTAGTATATTACCATAGCTAAAACAACCAGTTAAAAATAGAAGGACGCAACTGAACGGTTATTAAATCCGACTTTACAACAAATAATTTGCGTCCATTCAATATGTGAAGTTTTAGATCTGCGTTTACGGTTACTCAATGGTTCACATTGACTATTTTAGAGATTAGATTAAAAGATTTGTATAAAAATAATTAGTTTCATGAACGCTAACTTGAAACACAATAAAAAATAGTTTCTGTCAGATTAGACTGTTTGTGTTGCTGGGTGACGAGCCACCATCCTCACCAGGCTTAATAAGTGAGCGAACCGGTTTATTGGAATATGAATTGATTGCTGCAGAGTACAAAGAAAACCTGAACCTAGACAGGTAGAAAGTTTCAATGACTTTGTCACTTCTCCTACCGACGCATGTGTCAACATTATTTACCGTGATAGCGTAATTCTTAAATGCTTTTTTGTTTCAAATATGACACATTCCAACAAAATGCCTATCTAATATAATATTCAACAAAAATGTGTCAAACAACCTGTTTCACATCTGAAACGAGCCTGTTGGCAAGTGTGAGTAGGTATTAGTATGATTGGGAGTTGACGGTGGTTAAGTGGATAACGACACGGACTGAAGACCTGGGTGTTCCAAGTTCGAATCCAGTCGGTTCCACAGTACCACTTTTACTTAGGGATGATGGCAACCTTCTCGTGGTCCTTCCCGTAAGTACTCGATGTCTTTCCAGAAAGATTTCTAACTAGACAAAACATTGGGGAAACTAATGTCAACACCAGAATCATCTGATTCACACGAAAGAAGAAGTTATGATGTTGCATCAGCACACCCATTAAATAGGTAATCAGTATCTCTGATGATAAAATATTTCAAACCAATATAAATAATAAAGCATTTAAGGGTTAAAGTCGGTAGAACTTCCACAGGTAAAAAAAAACTAGTTAAGAAGGTAAAGGTCGCATAGCCTAGACGCGCACAAATGTCGTTGCCGACATCGCACACCGTGTCTAGGGCACAGCATATGGAAGGCGGAGCCATCCCTCTCCTTCCGCTGCCTTGGACCTTCCCTGAGTTTTAGTCAGGTACTGCTGGGTGGACAGAGGGAGTTTTCAGACCCGAAAATTCGCATGCCGTGAGTGGGATCGAACCCGGGTCGTCCAGCCCAAAGACAAGTGCTATAACCACTCGTCCTAAACTGAACTGAACTGAAATCCGACTTAACAACAAAAAGGATAAAAAGAAATTGACAAATAAACAAATTGACAACAATGGATTTTCTTAAGATGCGTCCAATCTACGCGTTTTGCAATGAGAATGTGATTTAAGACTAAAGTGTGACTGACGGACACATGCTCATAGATATTTGGAAACATCTACAAATTGGGGCTCAATTACATGAAACAATGTTTAGTGATGAAATGATTGGTTGGAAGAAAGTAAGGGTGAAGAAAGTCACTTGTTGGCCGTGTCTGGACGATCTGACTGGAATTGAATATTGAATAAAAACAGGGTCACCATCTTTCAAGGAAAACACCAATATCTCCACTCAAATATAGATCAACTTCATTCAAAGGAAACACTGGGAAATAAAGAGAGTTGTTTGGTTGGCTGCCTTTTGGCGGTTAATAGAATGTGGTATCCTTGAGTTTCATCTCGCCTGGCCGTTTCTAGCAAAGGGCGAGAACAGGACAGTACGCCTTGTTATGACGAAATCTACTCGGGACCTGAATCATCTTTCGCACCAACTTTCTTAGTTAGAATTGAATTGTTGCGTCTGCGTAGAACTGTCCTTACGCCTGCACAGTAATATAAGTTCAGACATAATTGCGCATGTATCAAGCCTAATCACAACTCTACACAACGCAAGATATTGCGCGTACATATAAACAAAATAGATCTGTCATGCAACTGCTACAAATGAAATCGAAACAGGTGTTTTATTTCTGTCTTTCTCTATCTCTCTCTTTCTCTCTCTCCCTGTCTTTCTCTCTCTCTCCCTCTCTCTCGCTCTTTCTCTGTACAATTCAAAGAAGAAATATAATTGGATATTGTAATCCATATGGAAAATTATATCTCTACAATTTGTTGATGAATCTGTAACGACGAGAGACAAAATACAACCACGAACATATGCGCACCTGCCACCT
Source organism: Sepiola atlantica (assembly GCA_963556195.1). Classification (NCBI taxonomy): domain Eukaryota; kingdom Metazoa; phylum Mollusca; class Cephalopoda; order Sepiida; family Sepiolidae; genus Sepiola; species Sepiola atlantica. Next base: position 17,305,903 of record OY744551.1, on the reverse strand, counting down.
ATCTACTATATATATGCCTTTTTGTTTACTTTAGGATGGCAAGGGAGATAACTTATTTCAACTGAAAATACGTATAAATTATTGTTAACCATTTTTACCACTAACCCTAAGTCCGAGTCGTAAGGTCGTAAATCCACACGATTTTTAGTCGATTACGGACTTAGGATTTGTTGTAAAATAATTGGTTGACATGGTACGTATTTTCATGTAACATTTATCTTATTGTAATGGCTATCATTCTTCTTTTTTTGTTTTGTTCTTTTACGTAAAAAATATTGGATGTTTTTAACTTTTCATTGGAAAAATCTTTAATTACTTTCTAGTTTAGTCACGTATATTATTTCCAATGAGATGGGTTTCAGCATTCTAAAATAAGTTTAGATAAGTTATCTCCCTTGATATTTGCCACCCTCAAGTAAAAAAGAACATAATTTAGATACTAATAAAACTCTGTGGATCTTGTTTTCTGTTTATCTTGTTTGGTTGTGTGTTTGTTTGTTTGTTTGTCTCTGCGTACACTGACGTCATCAACGAACACAGGTTGAAGACATCGGGAAGAGAACTTTTATGGCGTCACATATGCTGTAGTTACAAAACGGTGGTTAAAACGAAGAACATAAACGAACCGCCTAGACCATACGACTGAAACTCTGTGAATATCGCTTGTTGGTCTCCGTGCATATTGGATGACCTCATAAAAGTATGACGTCACCAAGAAATAACCGAGAACCAGTAGGATGACTTAACAATCCTTCCAACTCAATCTTTGGAAAAATGAGGAGACAGAAAATATTAGAAATTTCCAAAAGGTTTTCATTAATATTTAATAATATATGTAACAAATACTTACCTAACGGGTCATGGATGGTATAGGGTATATATTAAGTTAGGTATGGATAAACTTTAAAAGTAATCATTATAAATTTTGGAACACGGCTTCTAGGCGTGAGGGTAGGTAATGTGGGCTATATTTAGTTAAATTTACTTTTATACTAAAGGGGAAAGAGGGTGTAAGTTCTTCGTGAAAATTCATATATTTCCGATTTTTTGAAACCTTAACCATCGTTATTATTAAACGTGTTCTCCGCTAGCTGCAGAATATCCACTAACATGGTTGAGTGTCCTCCAAGCCCTAAGGTGTTCATAAACATTCACAAACGTTGTCTATCCATCTTTTCTTTTGTCTACCTTTCGACCGGCTTCCTTGTATAATGCCTTCAACGCATATTTTGCATAGCCCAACACTGGAACACTTAACGTGACCAACCAATCACAAGACTCTACATTTGATGACAGAGGATATTGATGAGATGTCTGTGAGTTTTCGCAACTCTGCGATACTGATGTGATCAGATAGTTTATGATCATTAATGAAGCACATGATGTGCCTTTAGAAGAGTTCACATACGTTTCCGAACCACTGGTAGGGTCTTCAACCTAGACCGATTAAATGCAAAGTCCAAAACCTTCAAACCCTCGTACGGGAGCTCCTCTATGTTAATGATGCGGTTTTCATTGCCCACATCGAAGTGAACATGCAGATGATAATGGACCTCTTCTCTCAAGCATGTACCACCTTTGGACTCACCATCAATCTGGAGAAAACTATGGTAATGCTCACTACTCCAATATGTAGAGCCCAACATCTACGTCAAGAGAACTAGATTAAGTGCAGTTGACTCATTTGTATATCTTGGTAGCACTCTCTCCCGAGATGGGTTCCTTAACTCTGAGATACCTCTAAGAATTGAAAAGGCTAGCAACGCTTTTGGTAGGCTTGAAAAGCGCGTGTGGTCAGACGGAGCCATTACCATCAAAATAAAACTTGTACAAGTCATGCCTTGTTTGTTCTCCTGTTTTCTTCGGAGACGTGGACAGTGTATCGCAGACACCTCAAAGTTCTAGAGAGGTTCCACCAAACGTGTCTCAAGAATACTCTAAATATTAAATGGCAATCATATACACCAGACACTAATGTTCTAGTGCAAACTGGATTGCCGAGCATAGAAGTGCAAATTATACGTAATCAGATGCGCTGGGCATGGCACATAGTTAGGATGGAGAATTGTAGGCTCCCTAAGTAACTGTTATATGGGGAACTGCTGCATGGAAAACGTCTGAGACACAAACCTAAGTTACGTATGTTGTTCTCATCTTCTCTAATACAAACATTAATATATATATATATATATATAATTTATTTCATTTCATGTATACATACTATATTATATCTCCTTATAATATTATAAGGAGATATGATATAGTATGTATATTTTTTCAGTATTTACGTCAACAGTGCTCAATACGTGAGTAGAGCTAGATAGTAAGGTATGAAAATATATATGTATGGCAATAGATAGATAGATAGATAGATAGATAGATAGATAGATAGATAGATAGATAGATAGATAGATAGATAGATAGATAGATAAACTGGCGATTCCTTGCGGAGATGAAACGCGGACGCCTCTGTGTAGCTTAATTACCATAAATATATTTTCATACTTTACTACTAAGCTCTACTCGTGTACTGAGCACTGTTAAAGTAAATTACAATATATTATATCACCTTATGATAGTATATCTGTATACATGAAATAATAAATTGCATATATAGATATATATATATATATATATATATATATAATAAAAGTTATTCATATATATATATATGTATAAATAACTTTTATTATATATATATTTATATATATTTATATATATTTATATATATATATATTCTCACAATATGATATATTATATGCCATTTTTGTTGTTGTTGATGATGATGATGATGCTATTGTTTGCGTGTGTAATATCACTAAAGAAACTATTTATTTGGTCCGCAAGGCTGAGAATAAACAAAGAATACCACAACTAGTCTCATTTTTCACTTTGTAGTATTCTTTGTTTATTCCCAGCTGCACGGGCTAAGTAAATCGTTTGTTTAGTGATATTGCCCGTGCAAACAATAACATCAACAAAAAGGCAGTATAATACATGTATATATAGAAAGAGAAAGAAAGAGAGAGCGGATGGAGGAGAGAGAGGAAAAGAGAGAGAGAGAGGGGGAGGGAAAACCAGTTGAGAAACGATAGAAGCTACTCACATGTGTTTCCTGGTCACGTGATGTGTAAAACATAAACATTGCTTTTGTTGGAGAATATTTCGAGAACTCCTGTGTTCTTTATCAACTCCGAAATCAAGATAAAATGTTAAATATGATGTTCGTTGGAGTGACTTCTTTGACCTCGATCGCTGAGAATGGCCGATCTGGTTGTAAGTCTCGGCGCGTATTCTTATTTTGTGCGAAGGGTTAGGGCAAATGTTCGTCAGTCAGTCTGGAAAGTTATCTCACGCGAGACAAGCCGTTATTCAGTTCAGCTGACGTTGCGATACAATTCGTGCCTTCTTCAGATTTGCAAAAGCCAGGAGCAAAAAGAAAAAGCTGTTCTCAATTCGGCGGCAAAGTTACATTACAAATAAAAGACGTAAAATTGGTGAGAGACGGAGAAAAATAGAAAGAGATTAGCGAAACTAGGAGAAAAGTGAAATATGTATACGCACGTGTGTCTACATTCCTGCGACCTCCTGCAGGTGAGTGTTTACTGAACAAACCTACGAGCAAACCAAACAGCTGCAGTGATGTATGTTTCTCTGGTTCAGGTAAAAGGATATTTTGATTTGTGCAGACGTAATCAAGCGAAAATAATGGAGACAGAGATGTCACTAGTTTGAACTGTTGAACAATGCAGACATCTTTTCAGCCTATCAGACAACATAGCATCAGCGAGAGTTTTGTTCAGTCTCGAAATAAGAGTTGCGTTCAAAGCGCAAAGCCTCGCTAAGTAAGTATGGAGGTCAAACTGCTACCCATGCAAGCAGACCTCTCCCCTCTCTACGTTGTTGAAATGGTCTAATCAAAGAGGAGCGCCGAGCCACTGTGTCCCAGTGTCGTAGGAGGAGTTCCATAACGTTGCTGTATACAGCCTCGGACTGTATTCGGAACTCCGGATTTCCCCTGAAGTTTGACTCCCGACGCATTTCCTATGAGTTGGCCAGAAGACAGCAGAAGTTTTAAATCAGTTGTCCTGTCCTTAGATAACGATTATCGGTTGTTGGAAAACTGAATCCACATAAACACTTGTTCCACCAAGAGGTCGAGTCATATATGTATAGAGAGAGAGAGAGACTAGCAGGGTTACCCGGCGTTGCCCGGTCCATAAAAACAAAATAGAATAAGTTAAATAGCGTTTGTAACATCCTTATATTAAAACTTCTATCTCTCTTCCCCCCTCTCTCTCTCTCTCTCTCTCTCCTCTCTCTCTCTCTCTCTCTCTCTCTCTCTCTCTAGTCGTCTCTTTATTTTTTCTCTTTCCCTCTCCACCATTTTCCCGTCCCTCTCCTAGCCCTTTCTTTCTCCTCCGCCTAACCCATCCTTTCTCCTGTTTTAATGTGTTGAAAAAGATAATAATGTAATTCATTTACCGGAGCTATCCCTTTTAAATGTAATGCCGTAATCTTACATTTATTGCACCTGGACAACGCCGAGTACAACAAAACACAATGAAATTCTTGATGTCGAGTAATTCCGTTCCTTCCATGTGATTTCACAATAATATAAAGAGAAATGATATTGATAATAAAAATAGTCCAAAAAGATTAAAATGTAATACTGTAATTTATATTTATTGCTCCCGGACAATTTGATTGCTCCCGGGTAACGCCGAGTAGAACAAAAGTTTCTGTAAACCCTCCTCCATCATTTAATAAATATAATAATGTAATGTTAGTAAGGATCCCTTGACAGAACTGCCAAAAGTATCGTTAAAATCAAAGTATGAAGAGAAATAATGTTGATAATGATAACTGATCCTGGATCACGCCGAGTATAATAAATAGTCCCGGCCAATTCCTAATTTCTTGTCACCCCCCCCCCCACCCCATTTCACAATAATATGAAGATAAATGATGTAGATAAAGACAATAGTCCGAAGAGATTTAATATATACCAGTTACCAAAAGTAAAACTGTAATCTTACAATTCTTGATCCCGGACAACACCGAGAAGAACAAATAGTCACGGTGAATTTCTAATTTTCTTCATTTACCCCCTCCATTTCAACATATTTAGAAGATAAGTAATGTTGATGAATTCAATAGTCCGAAGAGATTTACTATATATCCCTCCAAAAGTAATACTGTCATTTTACAATTTTTGAGCCCGGACAACACCGAGTAGAACAAATGGTCCCGCTAAATTCCTAATTTCTTTCGTCCCGTCTCATCATTCATTTCATTCCATGATAGGAGTATTTTAAAGATAATATTTTATTTCTATCATCTCTCATATATATATATATATATATATATATATATATATATATATAGTGTGTGTGTGTGTGTGTATATATGTGTGCGTCAACTTATATTGGAAATAAATCAATAAAGTGTTCGATCGCAGAAGAGTGAGAGCTAATAATTTACTTGAAAACTATATGTTACATATTTCAAGATCGTACCGCGGTTTCATCCAGATGGGTTGACGTTTTCATTTTTTTTTTTTAAAGTCTTTACCCAATGGACTTGTCAGCGTGTTGAAATGAGGTCAAAACACAATGAGAAATGGCGTTTATCGATAAAAAACGGTGCACTACTGAAATGTCTCTTTGAAAAAAAATATATTGGTTGGGAATTAATTGACTTTTATTTTATTTATTATTTATAGTAAGAAGGTTTTTATTTTATTCTACTAAGTGTTTTATTTATTTATTCATTTGAATTTTTTATTTTTATTTAAAGGGTTGTATTTGGAAGATTGTTTATAGATCGTAGGAGATTTACGGTGTCTTGAAAAATGGAAAAAAACAGGGTGTTTAAATTCATCGTTTAAAAACGGTGCAATACTAAAGTCTCTTTTTGAAGGGGATACCGGGGTTAATTTTATGTATCGGATTTATTATTTATTTTATTCATAGTTTTGTGTTTTAAAGATTTAATTTTGTTTGATGTTTTATTTACTTATTTATTTATTTGTAGTTTTGTATTTTAAAAATCGTCCTGAGAAAACGAAAACAAAGAGGGATAACGTCTGACTTCATCGTTTAAAAACGGTGCATTGTTGACGTGTCGCTTTTGAAAGAAGTACTGGGTCAAGGTTAAATATATATGGGTCTTAATCGTAATTAAGTTTTATTAAAATTAATTTAATTATTTATGATGGGCGTTGTCTGATTTACTGCTTCAAAGGTGTGTTTATTTCAGGGATACCTGAGTGGCATAATTTATTGACTAGGTCACTTGAGGATAAGGGTTAATGAAATTGTCAGTTGGGCGATGAACAACATCATGAGAGGATTGGAAACGATGGGTGAGAATAATTATTTTCTGAAAATTGATTTGAAATAAGCCAAATTAAAAATTAAAAACGTGCGCATAGGTAAGACGAATACATTTCCGTGTTAAATTGTTTATTCATCTTAACCGTAGAATATCCGTTTCCTTAACTAGGAGTTGCTTCTTGAATCAACTTTAGAGGAAGCACAGGAGGTATAAGCACGCCTATCTATCAAGACCTTACATTGCATGTTTCTTCACTAAGATTTCTGACTGTCACTGAAATCCAACTTGAAATCTTTCCTTATTTCACATGATCGAATTAACCAATCATATGTTTACCCTTATATGAGGTCACAGTTCACTGCACAGGGCATCATCCGTCCGTCGTACCTATTAACCCGTTTCACCTGACAAATCATATCTACACACTTGACTTCTTACTCCCAAGTAATCTCTAACAATCTCAGACACATGACTTGACACTCCTCACGTGCCCGGCGCCCTGGGCTACTATCACAGTTTTCGGTACGTGGAGCCAATCGTAGCGTCATAAGAATTCGTTGCAGTGTTTCACAGAAATACATTTGTTCAAGTCAAATATTCGTGTGTTGCAAACCTCGTCGCCCTTGGGGGTTGAAGCTATGCATTCCCAGCTGATGGCGGCGGCGGCGGCGGCGTGACATGATATCATTACAGAATCGAGATCTTGTGTATCACATGGCGCAGACTGCCATTAAATCCTACCCCTTCTCCGACTTTGTAATATTATATCACACCTTTTGTGCGTGTAAGAATCTGCGGACGATCTACCTTCTCGATAGAATAACATCCAACAATCAGCATCGGTTCTAATAATAAAATGAAACAAAAAAAAGAAAAAAAGCAAGATTACACCATTTTGTGTACTAGTTGAAATATTCGTCCCACGACGGGTTCAAGTTAATAAAACATTTGTACGCTCTTTCATCAAAATGAATAAACGTTAAATTTATATAAATATATATATATTTATATAAATGAATAAACTTTAAAGTTTTATATATATATATATATATATATATATATATATATATGTATATATATATATATAAATGAATAAACGTTAAAGTTATATATATATATATATATTTATATAAATGAATAAACCTTAAAGTTATATATATATATATATATATTTATATAAATGAATAAACGCTAAAGTTATATATATATATATATATATATATATATATATATATATATATATATATATATATATAAAGTGGTGTACTAAAAGCGAACTTTTAGGAAAGGTAAAACCTATTGTGAAGAGTATACAGCTCAATATCCAGGATAGAGCATGTAGATAAGCCTGGCTTAAGGAAAATTTAACTTGAATAAATTGCCTTTTTGCGGAATATACCTTGCTCTGAGTTATTGAATTGAAATTTGATTTGGCTTTTGCTTATCTAATTCCTTTCCATTCTTCTTCATATATATATATATATATATATATATATATATATATATATATATATATATATATAATGAATAAACTTTAAAGTTGGGCCCATTTCTCGCACTAACGGTAAAGTCAAAACGATCTATTTCAAGTTCATTCAACTTAACACAATAACGCACCATCTTTTTATATAATTTTTCAAAAGATTTTATGGTAATCGCTCCAGACAAGGCATGAAGCCACTTGATGTAAGGAGCTAACAAGAATGAAAGATGATTATCGCAATGACAGGAGATGCCTATTGGCCTTAGTCTTGAAAAGACCAAGGCTATAGGTAGGAAGAAAAACAGTCAGCAGAGAGTTCTACAAGCCTGTAGTTCTTGAAATAAACTATTGGAATAAGTAGATGTATTACAATGAAGTATCAAAACAGCGAATTTGTGAAGACCACTAGACCAACGAGTCGAACGAGCTGGAACAAAGGAAGCAGCAAATAGATAAAACAATTCTGAAGAACACATGCCATAGTAGTATTTATAGAAAAGACTGAGACTAGCAACATCACGTCTGTGAGAGAGAGGGTGCATACAAGAAAGAGTGGGGCCAATCAAATTACAGATATGTTTCTGCACCTTATCAAGAACCCTCAAATGGGACAGAGATTCCCCAGCCCAAATATGACAACAGTACTCCATACATAGTCTGATAGTATATTTGTAGAGATAGGGAATAGCCTCATGTGTGAGAAAGTGTTAGGGGGGCGCTTATGTATATGTGATATCAGTCGCAAGGTTAACTAATTTGCATATTGGTTTTAAAAAATGACATTTTATTAATTAACTATTATTTGTTTTGGTTTTAATATAACAAATCGTTTTGTTTCACAATATTTTTTTATTTCATAGACAAATATTTAGCATCTGTGTCCATTTATTTAGAAGGACCGACTTGATTTTCAACAAGTTGTGATCTATTTCTAAATTGTAAGTGAATAGGCAAATTGATTTCTTCTTTATTTTATTTTCTTTACTGTCACATTTAAAACATTTGTATAAATTTGTATCAAAATTACCAAACTGTTAATGTTTTTCTATCTATATGAATATCTATCATTTCTATATGAACAAATGAGAAATATTTTGTTTCGTGTTTACAAAAACGCTATGAATGAAATGTTTATTATTTTAAATTAATGCTTTAAGTATTTCAAGTAATAAAGCTTGTGAAGCGATAGCGCGACGGGAAAGTCTTCTAGATTATTAAATGTTTCGTTCACCTGCAAATAGACCCATTTGGCATACTGGTTAGAGTATTCGCTAATGGGCCGGGAGACAAGGGTTCAATCCTTGATCGAGTCATACCAAAAACTCAAAAAAATAGTACTTAAACATCAATATAGTGAGGAAAGGTTGAAAAACATCAAAACCGGTTGTGATTATTTCATTCTATGATAGAAGTATTTATTTACTCTTCTCCAGGAGTTAGGCACAAGGCCAGTTTTATCTTACTCCCACAAGATGTGACCCAAGGTCGGGTCGGGAAAGTGGGGTTTGAAAAGCCAGCGCCCGAGAGGTGAGCACTCTGGCCATTAAAAATTGCCTGAGCAGCCCCGTCGGCATTCCCCGATAGGGGCGCTTCAGGCAGTAAGAAATAAACTTACTCCTCCCCAAAGAGGGGAGACAAAGCCTGGGAGGGTGGACCTCCTAGAACTGCACAGGACAGACCCATAGACAGGTGTAAAACAAGCCCCGAAGGACAAGACAATACCAGTATGAGGTGCAGTATCCATTGGAACAGCTTCAAATAAATTAATATTCTGTAATATACAGTCGTAATTTTGCATTGTCATATTTTCTTATATATATGCGCAATATTTTTGTAAAACGGCTGAGGTTGCTGTGATGCTGAGAACAGATACTACACTTTGTATTTATCTACCTCCCACAGCAGTAAGATGTGACACAAGGTTGGGAAAGTGGGATTTGAAAAGCCAGCACCCTAGAGGAAGAAGAGCACTCTGGTCGTCAAAAAATGCCTGTGCAGCCCCGTCGGCATTCCCCAGTAGGAGTGCCTCAGGCGATTAGCAATAAGGGTGAGAGGGCAAAGCCTGGGAGGGTGGACCTCCTAGAACTGTACAGGACAATATCTCAGACCGGCGGAATCGGGGCTTGAAGGCCAAGATGGTACCGGTCTACAGAGTGCAGCATCCATCGGAACAGATACTACACTCTGATCTTAGCCAAAAGACCAAGAAACCATCGAAATAATATATTTATGGCTAGACAATTTTTAAATGAATCAAAATAAAATGTATTATCTTTTAACGGTGGGGGAGGGGAGGTAGTTTAATATCAGTTCTGTTGTCATAAGACCGTCCTGTCAGGAATTACTTTCTTTTTTGAGGGGGTGGGGGTAATCCTACAGGTATTACATCCTCCTTTGGGGGGAGGGGGGGGGGTAATGTAGTATCTGTTCTGTTGTCATGAGACCATATTAACAGGCATTACCTTCTCTTTTTATTGGGTGATCCTCCCAGGAATAACCTCCTCTTGGGGGGAGGGATGTTCATCATGATACCACGCTTTCAGTCATTACTTTCTTCTTTGAGGGTCAGTGTAGTATATGTTCGTTTACCATGATATTCTCACAGGCTAGTAAAAATATGGAGCATTTTATATATATATATATATATATATATATATATATATAAGGAAGATCTGGTGTTACCCGGGATTGAATTAGGAAACCTATGTCATTTACACCCAAAATATTTTTTTATTCAACTTTTAAAATGTATGTATTCCCAAATCTGCAAATGTTGTTTTCAAGGGAGATAACTTTGAAACTTTCACATATTTTGACCTGAAAACAACATAAATGATTTGAAAATACAGAAAATTGAATAAAGATGTTTTCGTTATTTTTAATATCAAATTTTATCTGCATTCGCGAGATCGAAGCATGACGATAATTGTAGAAAACAGCATTTATTTTTTTTTTTTTTTAATTATTAAAAAAATTATATTGCTAGAACACCACCGACTGGTTGGGCTGGGATCGATTGGCGACATGACGTATCAAAAAAGAATTACCAAAAATATTATATAGACCAGCTTGGAAATTCCACAGTGTTTTCTACATCAATCTGTATAATTTACTCTTAATAAGAATATTCCTTTTGAAACAATAAATGTCAGTCAGAAAAAAATATTCATTCCGTCAAAGTAATTGTCATTTAAATATTCTTTAAATAAATAAAACGAATATGTAAAAATAATTTTCATTTAAATAGTTTTTAAATAAATAAAACGAATATGTAAAAATAATTTTCATTTAAATATTCTTTAAATAAATAAAACGAATATGTAAAAATAATTTTCATTTAAATATTCTTTAAATAAATAAAACGAATATGTAAAAATAATTTTCATTTAAATATTCTTTAAATAAATAAAACGAATATGTAAAAATAATTTTCATTTAAATATTCTTTAAATAAATAAAACGAATATGTAAAAATAATTTTCATTTAAATATTTTTTAAATAAATAAAACGAATATGTAAAAATAATTTTCAGCTAAATATTCACCAAATCAATAAAACATTCAAATGTATTTATTTAAAATTGTACTATTTTAGTCGAAGGGACAACATGATTTGATTTTGGAACAATTCATTTTAAAATGGGTAAAGTCAGAATTCTTTACCTTAGCGACATCAGATCAGACATCACCAATCATCTCTTTGCTGAACGGACGATGTAATTTTTTAAACGCGTATGACATGTGACAACGTACATACCAACATGAAATGTCTTAGCGTATCATTATAATGATACACTAAGATATGGTGTTCTTGGAGTTTGTCTGTTCATACACGAATAGGAACATGTGATTGGTTGACAAAAAAGGAATAGGCAGAGTACACAGTACTAAGGCAGTAGGTTTTAGGATATCAATATATAACTTCGAATATGACGTAAGTATAAAGTTTTTCTTTTAACTGGTTACATTTATAAATTTAACGAAATTAACAAAAAAATTACATAAATATATTTTTTTAATTAAATGACTACATAATAGGTTATTCAGCATTAGTTCAAAGCGAATTATTTTTGCTTAAAAACATAATTTTTAATGTTTTTGTCACTAAAAACAATACGTAAATAAATTCATCATAGTTACTTACTCTCATGCAAATATTAAATAGTGTATTTTTTAACAAAATTTCACAAATAATTTTTTTCGTATTAGTAGAAGTTAAGTAAAGATGGAAATTGACATACCCAGGTACTGTACCAACACCACTCCAGCTCCTTGATATAAACTAGTATGACATTAATTTATTTAGGAATAAAAAGGCTATTTTGTATTTTCGTGTGGTATAATGTTACGTAAGTCAGATAAAAGATAAAACAGATCCGTAGGTTGTGACTGACGATCTTTCTAAGTATCTTTTTCTTTCATTTTTTTTTTATCAAGGGTTAAAATCAAGGATGCAGTTTCCTGAATAAAAGTACCTTGAGTAACGGGAGCCAAATGATAAACCGCGTTATCTTTAGTTTTGAGGGTTGGGTTTTGGCTTCTATTCTTTGTAGCGCGATGGATCTATATTCTTCCTTTCAACCTCAAAGATTTGGCCAAATTGAATCACGCACCTGTTGTTAGAAACAAAACATCCATTCTTTAAAAAAAAAAAAAAACAACACCAGAAACAATATGACGTATCGGTTTCAATAAATCCTAGAACAGGAATACATTTAGGTACTTTTCATCTTTCTTGACTGGATCAATTTTATTTCGGTTATTTTGAGTTTTTGTATAATTCTTTTTTCTTGGATTATGCACCAAAATGATACATGACTACAACATAATGTAGTGAGACCATGTAACAAACCATGTATGGTTGCCTTCCACGCATATCTACAGTTGTTCAACGCTGACTTTTGGCGCTGGCTGAACATGTACCTCGACAGGATGAACCTAATAGAAAATGCTTCTGTGGTCCCCAGACGTCAACCGACGGACTGGAATGCCTCATATTAAAATGAAGACTCTTCTGGAGAAGGACACTGGCCTCTCCAGATTGGAGGTTCTGGCCGCAATGAGTGATCGAGCGAACTTTGTAAATGTTTCACTGTGAATTATATATATATATACATACATATATACTCTGACGGGTTCACAAATGCAGGTGTACTCGCTGTGTGGGCACAGCTAGACCAATCGACGGTAGGCCAGTGAAAGAGGTCACGGTTGGGGATAGAAAACTGGAAGCTGTAACTGAGTTCTGCAATCTTGGCAACTCCCTTTCAGCCGATGGTGGTTGTGAGACTGCAGCCATTACCCGATGCAAATCTGCTTGGAGGGACTTTAGAGAAATAATAGAGGACAGGTGTACACCAGCAGTATGCAGAGTATCATGCTTTATGGCTCCGAGACATGGGCTGCATCATGTCAAACAAGAAGACAACACTCTCCTCGAAAATCTTCTCCTTAAGCTTGGTATAAAAAAAATATCTGATGTCCTTAAGCTGGGCAGGATGAAATGGCTTGGCCATGTCGAGCAAAACTTCATGTAGCCCTCCTGGGTCAGGGACATGTCCATCGCATCAAGACCAAAGTTTTCTTGAGATGAGCTGTGTAAATGTGACCATGCAGCCCTGGGAATTGCAAACTTTTGTTGCAAAGTCTTGTTAAAAATAAATAGGAGGATGAGGATGAGGATGCTGCTGCATATACATACGGTGGATCACTTTGATGGAGAAAATGATTTCCATCTCAGCGAGATTTTCATAAAAAGAAATTGAATCCTTTAGGTTATCAATATCGTAAAAAGGTAAACAAATAAATGAATACAAAAATTCATTGAAAATCGATATACAATTCTTCCATTAACAGCAGTAGGCTTGTTAGCTGAGATATTAGAGCGTCGGACTGTTCCTGATTGGTAGTGACAAATGTCCAGGGTTCAAATTTCGGGGTCAGTGCGCTTGCTGTGTTTAACTACACTCATGAGTCCACAAAAGACGAAACAGCTGTCTGTGGATGACTATATTATATATATATATATATATATATATATATATATATATATATACTAGCTGTCCCAACCCGGATTTGCCCGGGACTATTAAACCTAACAGCAGCTTTATTTTATAAATAACTAGTTCTACCAACCTGGCATTGCCTCGAATCCAGTTTGTTCAAATTCGTTTTGTAAGTTATTCTATGCGTTTTTATTAAGTTTAGTATCTTAACTAAAATGGCAATAAGTAATAATAACTCTTACTAAAAGTATATTAGTTTATTGCCAATAACATAGTACAACAATAATAAATGAAAAGTGGCTAGTCAGAATCAAAGTTTTATCTGTCAACTTAAATGCTATTTAGGTGCAACTTTAAAAATCCGTCCGACATAATGGTAATAGCCGGAGTAGTAGTTCTTTGTTTTTAAAACTAAAAAAAGTGTTATTTTTGTTAAAAGAAATTGGAAGCTGTATCTAACTGGCATAATCACACTGACACACTGGTCCTTAGATCACCCAAGTTAATCGGTGCGATGCCATTTTGCCCTCGGATATCATCATTGCAGACATGGTTGAGCAGTGTAATTCCAAACATCCAGCAGAACATTTTGATTTCCAGATCGGCAAATCTTTGTTCAGTTATCCTCATTTTCGGTAACCACTAATTGTAGAAAGCGATGGATTTCACAATAGTCGAGTAGTTTTTTCCACTTTAGATGGTCATTGATCTTGCAATCGCAGAGGATGCCAGTGGTGGTGCGCCACTTAACCAACGGCATATTGATGTGCAGAACTTCGCTGAAGATATTGCTGTCATCGCTGAGTTTATTATCAGGAAGGTGTGCGTGCGTTCGTGGAAGGTCTTCTCTGTCAACTTGGATGGTGCCACGTTCGTTTTTATCGGTGGTTAAATATTCCATCTTTCTGATGTTCAGCCACAGACCAAACTGCCAGCTTATCTTTCTGGATTTGCTGTTGTGAGTCAAATTTACTCTTTGAAATGAGCAAGAAATCATCTGCATACAAGAGTGTTTCTTATTAAAAAGAAACACTCTTAAATATAAAAAAATTAGTAATTCATATATTTTTGTGATTTTAGTTTTACAAATTAGTGCTTACGAAATGTTTAAAGTAGGAATAAAAAGTTTAAAATAAAAGTTTAAAATAAAAGTTTAAAATAAAAGTTTAAAATAAAAAGTTTATAGAAAGAAAAAAGTCAAATATTTATCTACTACACTTGACCTGCCAGTGTCTGAAGTATTTACCCACAGATCAGATTTGGGACACCATTTGCATTTTCTGTATTTCTTAAGAACACAGTGAGTTTATTAGCTAATCAACATGGATGATTAGCCAATGAAAATTACTGGTCAGTATCAGGAAATATCTGTTAGTACAGAAAATATCGGGCCAGATATAGTAGGTAATTGCTGAAATCAATTGAAATGTCAATTTCTATTTGTTTAAGAACACAGACCGATAATTGCTGTAAATGACTGGATACCCAAAATCAAATATTCATTTTGTAGGAAAAAAGCAACGGATGACCAAAATCTACACTTACTTTTTTAAAATTATATATAGATTATTATAAGCGAAAGATTTCTTAAGTTAGAATTCAGTCTTTTAAAATTTCATTATTTAGTATCGAAAGTTGGAGTTGAACATTAGGAATATTGACTTCACCGGCTAAGGGCTTGGTGTGGCATGTTCTAGTTCCATCATGGTTAGTGCATAACTTTGGATAAAAGTTTGAATCTGTGTCTTCCGTCCAGCTATGGGTGAAATAATAGTGTAGATTAAACTCCCAAGCCTTGGTGGGCAACTAAGTAGGAAAAGTAAAACTGATAAATCGCCTGCAAAAAGATAGGTCCGATACATGGCTCACACAGGGATGTGAGTAGTCGATGGCAAAAAAAGCTGAAATCGAGATGAACTTCCCAACCTAAACAAACAACTCCAATCAGTTTCAACTAAAAAAGTCAAAATCAAGAAAGACACTGCGTGCATAAATGTGTGTGTGTGTGGGGGGGGGGGGGGCAGAAAGTCAGTCTTTGATGAAAATAAAGCCATCTAACTCCCCTTCCCCAATAATGAATTGCTTGAAATCTTAGCTTTCACGACCAAATTAAAATTTTTAATTTTCAGAAAGAAATGTCATAAGAGGGAAAATCAGCTTTTTCTCATTTAAAAAAAGAAAAGCAGATTTCAATCAAAAAGTTGGTGAATGTTGTTTCAAGTACAAGTAGTAGTACTATACCCCCTCCTCCCCCCCCCTCCTCCTCTCCATCAAAAATACGAAGACAAGAAAAAGATTTAAAATTTAAATTTTATTTTTTCCGGATTTTATTTCGTGGTTTGGCATAATTCGTCTCCCATTCTTGCATGTGCAACTTGAAGATTTTCATCGTCGCTTGTGCATCAATTACCTACAAAAGATAAACAAAAAAGTCTTGAGTTAAAAGACAGACGAATACTTGTATTTGAAAATGCTAACAGGGATACCCGGCGTTGCCCGGGGACATGTACAACAAAAAAGTGTGCGTAACATTTTTCTTTTAAAAACCTTCTCTCTCTCGTTGGAACCTTTTACTTTGCCTTATGTTAAATGCTATGGAAAGTAAAGGTCCGAAACTGAATGTTACCAAGACCAAAGTCATGGTCAGTGGTTGTAGTGGTGGAAAGCTCCAGAGAAAGGAAAGTTCCAATGACCAATCTGTGGAAATGGAGTCAAGTGCAACTCATTTTGTGCAAAAAGTGTAAGACAATGGAGACGGATGAAAACTCAGATGTGGAAAAAGTATATTTGGATGTTATGTTTCAGAAGTTTTGAGATGATGATTGATAATTTATATTATCTGGACTACTGTTCTCATCTTGAATCTTATTTTCACGTTTCTGCCAATGTAACCTCCGACCTTCTTCAGGTGCATGTTGTCGAACTCAGAAATCTGTATGAAATTTCGAATGGAACCCTTTATTTAATCCACAGGAGTTGCTTGCTCTCGTTCCGTCAGCCATGACTGGGTAACAGACTTAAGTATTTCGTAATTATATTCTTAGTATCGCCCGCACTGAGGATTGAACCTTCCACCTGAAGAAGACCGACTTAGAACTGATTATTACTTAGCACTTATATCCGTTGAAATTCCGTACAGATTCCTGAGTTCAACAAGATGCACTTGAAGAAGGTCGGAGGTTACATCGGCCAAAACGTTGCGAGAATAACATCAAAGATGAGAACAGTATTGTATGGCAATGCTACTGAGGTTGTTCAAAAGTTTGATTACATTGGTGAAACCATTGAAACGAAGGGAGGAGCTGGTGCTAGTATGATTACAAGAGTTAATTGGATAAGGAACTTCTGCCTTTACATACTATCAGAGGATTACCGCATTTGACCAAGGGAAAAGTCTATCAGACATTTGTGAGCAGTGTGATGATGTATGAAAGTGAAGTCTGGCCAGTGAAGCTTGAGGATACATGTTCCATGAAGAGAAATGATATGAGAATGATACAATGGATGTATAATGGGAGTCTTAAAAACAGGTTTAGATCTGATGACTTCAGAGGAAGATTAAATCTAAACAGTATAGGGAGATTTATGCAGAATAGGAGACTATTGATTTGATTACATTGAAAGAATGGATGAGAGTGCTTGGGTCAGTAGATGTAGAACAGTTGAGGTAGCAGGGGCCAGCCAAGAGAAACATGGAGGAAGTGATTTGAGAAAAAGAGGGATAAATAAAGACCAGTTAAGTTAGTTTGTAAGTCAATTTTTAAAAGCTGTCCAATACATGCCATTATGTAAAACAAACGTTAAACCGAAGATGATTATAATGAAATTTTTTTTTAAAGAGTTTTTTTTTTTTATTATTAATATTTTAAACAAAATCCATATATGTATTTAAACATCCACTTCAAAGAAAAGCAAACTTTTTGTTTTTTTAACTAAACAAAAAACTTGGCCGAAAGTCAAGAGATCTGCTGCTTCAGTGCACAACTTCTTTTTTTCCAATTCAAATAAATAACAAAGCTGACACATGCAAATAGTAGAAGACAACAATAATCATTTTTATGAAGTTTTTGTTTCAAGTATAAAATTTTGGGGCCTTTTTTTTTTTTTTTTTTTTTTAATTTATATTTGGAACGCACACTTTTGTTATGGTGTTTGATTTTCTTTGCAGTCGGCTGCGTGATCCATATAAAGTGACTGAATGCACTATTCCAATCCTTTTTTGAGGAACCTCTAAAAATTATATTAAAATATTAAAAAATTATATATATAAAATGTCTTTATTATTCTAGTTCAGATAAATGGGCTGAAGAGGGTTGAAGTGTGCAAACAGGAATCAATGTGGGACAAAACTTTGGTTGATCTCTAGTTGCTTTCTGCCAGATCAAGAAACGGAACCATTAAATAACATTTCTGGAGACCTACGCATCCTCAAACTGCCATACTCCTTCTCATACATCTCTTACACAAACTAATGTGTCCACACTTTTGCCGGCATGTCACCTACACAACTTCCTGTAGCCACGTCTCATGTTGTGTATTGTTTATGTAACAAGCGGATGTATTTCTTTCACTTTTATACTGGTGGCATCTTTGTTTTGCTGTAGCCACCAAATTTAAAGTAAAAAGTAAAGTGGTCGACCATAGTCGAGGGCGATCAAAAGGCTCTATTTCATTGACTACTACACCTTTATGTAGGGGACGGTGTCATTTACCCTTGATCTTCACATTATAATGCTGAGTGTTCAGCAAGGGTCATCATGTAATATTTTTTTGGTCTTTGGTATAGCTGACCAAAGACTGACCCCAGTCTTCTGGCTTATTAGCGAACACTAACCATAACCAAATATGCCAGTTACTGGATGTAATATCCTGTTTATTTTATTTCCAGTATGATTAGCAAGGTCGTTTCATCCACAGATATCCAACAATTACTCTGCAGTATAAACATTGATTGCAATAATCAAAAAATTAAGGTTTGATATAAATTTGAAAGTTTTCTAACTACATTTATGTCGCACGCTGTAGAATGAGAAACAAAGTTTTAGTTTTACATCAAAACTTGTGCAAAGAAAAAAAAAATACGACAAAAATATTAAACTTTACCGAATTATGTTGACCATGTTGAATTTCAACGCCCAAAAATTTTTTGGTGAGATTTTTGAGTGACGGAGTTCTTCCTTCAAAGAGTTTCCTAAATGGTCTGTACCTTGATGTATCTCGCAATTTTTTTCGAGGATGATCCAAAAAAAGGACCTTTGTTAAATAAAAGAAAAAATATTTTAAACTTGCTGAACCCATGAAAAATCCACAAACAATAAACAATTAACGGAAACAGTTTAAGAAAAAAAGGACGTTAAGTTTCGGAAGTTTTGGGATGAGGATTGATAATTTGTACAATTTGCATTATTCAGACTACTGTTCTCATGTTGGATGTTATTCTCACAACGTTTCAGTCGATGTAACCTCCGATCTTCTTCAGGTGCATCAAACTCAGGAATCCGTACACAATTCCAAACTGAACTTTTAATTAATCCACAGGGTAGCTTGTTCTTGTTCCGTCAGCCATGAGCAGGTAAAAGTTTTAAGTAATTTGTCATTTGCAAGGGCAGATAATAACGCGAAGGGCAGATAATCACGTAATTTTTAATAGAAATCCTAACCCTAACCCGTTTTTTGTTTTTTAAAAAATACGGATTATCTGCCCTTGCAAATTGTGTCCAACGAAACAAGATGGAGACATACTCATCGAAGCAATTGCTATAATACGTGAAATGGGAAAATACTTGTAATTAAAGTTCTAGTGGATAATTTTTCCTACTTTTTTCAACATTGAACAATAAAATACCAGTGAGTAAGTACATAATATTGTTTTCATAAATAAATTATTTTTCCGTAGGGCCGAAGTACTGAACAAGCACCCAAAATTCTGTACAGATTCAAGAGTTCAACAAGACATACCTGAAGAAGGTCGGAGGTTACATCAGCCGAAACGTAAGAATAATATCCAAGATGAGAACAGAAGTTGAGATAATCCCACCCCCCCAAAAAAAATCCCACTGTATTTTTATTGCATACAAATCCTATACTTGTCGGTGTAAATAAATGACACAATAACAATAACAGGGAGTTCAAGACAAATTCAGAGATGAGAGTGGCCAATGGAAGAAACAGCTGAACTCAAGCTGAATTTCACAGCCTAGGAGGCCACAGTCCCCTATGTGTGTGGAGAGGGCAGAAAAAAAACACTAAAAACAAGTTGGATGATGTGACAAGTTGGATAATATGTTAGTGACAAGTCGCAAAAACACATTTAAAATAATTTGAAAAATGTTTAATTAGTGAAATATCAATTTTGGTAAATAAAAAAATTTTTAAAAACAGGCAAATTTAGAAATAAGTTAATCATCAAATTCATTGAGCTGACTAAACGTTGATTTCAACTAAGAAAGTCAAAACTAAGAGAAAGACAGCAAGTGCACATATGGGGCGGAAGGAGACAGGAAGTCATTCTTTGATGAAAAAAAGTCATCTAACTCCTCTACCGCTATAATTAATCGTTTGAAGTTTTATTCTTCACGGCAAAATTAACATTTTCAGTTTTCAGAGAGAATTGTCATGAGGGAAAAGGAAGGCAAAAAAAAATGAATAGAGGAAAAGAAAAAGAGAAAAAACAGGAAAAGAGAAAGAAAGATAAGGCGAGAGATAGGGAAAGAGAAAAAGAAATCAAATCCAGCCAAATAGCAATGAAAAAAAATAGGAGGTAAGGCTCTAGCAACTTTTTTCTTAGTTAAAAAAAAAAGTAGATTTTAACTAAAAGCAGAGAATACACATCCACGGCAAGCTCTTGCTATTTAAGTGGAAATTCGCTTTTTCTGGATGAAAAAAAAAGAAGCGAAATTCCAATAAGCTGAGAACTCACAGCTCTGCAAATTGATATTATTTTTTTTATTTTTTATATAATTTCAGAACCATTTACAGTATTTGATGGCGGTAAAGTGCAACGGATAGCTGTCTATGAGTACTATTAGTGGGTTTGTGAGCTGGAGACGATGAAGGGCTGGAATGCACCTGAATATTGCAAGCGAGTGACCTGCGTCACAATGATATGCACCGGATTCAACAATCAATTTGTAAATCTTGACTACAGCTCAGTGCTCTTTGAATACCTTGAAGGCCGTGAGCTGGAGAATTGAGACGGAGATGTGAAAGCTGTGGCTAGCTGGAAGAAGGATTATAACAATATCAAGGCACGGCAATGTGGACTTTGGCAAGAAAAATGAGCATCGCAGTTGCGACTACGAAGAAAGCGCTGAACAAGGATCTTCACTATTGCTCATACAAAAGCCAACTACACACAACCAAGACCCAAGCGAATCGTCTTATCAAAGCCAAAAATTTCAACACGGTCAAATACCAAATCGAGCTGCGGATGCTTTATTTTTTCTCAAAATGAATTGCACAGAACAAGTGGCTGGATTACAGTCTGCACATCATCCATCATATTCACTTTAACGGCCATTTTACGTGCTGCGTTGGACGGCTTTAAAAAATTGGCTTCTAAAGTAACCTATTTCTGGCTAGGTCTTTATTTATCTTTTTCTCTCAAATCCATTTTTATCACTTCCTCCCATGTTTTCCTTGGCCTTTCCCTCTGAACTGAACCTGCTACTTCAAACTTTTATCAGTAAACAGCTTCTCATCGTCATTTTTGACATCATTATGAAGGTCAAGGGAGATAATTCAAACTTTTGTGAGATAAGGGAGATAATTCTAACTTGACCGTTATAACAATGCCGAAAATGGTGGTGAGAAGCTGCTTACCGATAAAAGTTGATTTTATTTTTTTAAAACAAAAATACTGGATGAATTTCCGTGAATTTTAGTGTACCGTATTTTTTACCCTAACATATGTACATCATAAAGTTTTTGTGCTATTTTCTTTCTACCAGGAATATTCTATATAGTGGTTCAACTGGAGAAGAACCCAAAATCCTATTAAAACAAAAAATAATAATTTGCTAAACAAGACAAAAATCAAAGTATAAAGTCTCCCAGGAAACACTAGATTTACATAAATAGTTTTTGTTTTAGAATTTTTGAGATAAGGGTTGATAATTTGAACTATTTTGATCATTCTTTAATGTCAAACTTGGGAACTTATATAAAAGATTTATTTCGAAATTCCATATACATTCCTGAGTTCGACATAAAGATTCCCAAGTTCGAAAAGATGCACCCAAAGAAGGTCGGAGGTTACATCAGCTGAAACGTTGTGAAAATAACAACCAAGATGAGAATAGTAAGCCAAATAATCCGAAAAATCCCGAACGGGTTTACTTCATTTATTTTTTGTTATTTTTCTTTTTAAATTAAATTTACCGAATTTAGGGATTGTTTCATCAGAATTAGGTGTGATCCTCACCAAAACTTAATCCCTCCCACCGATTTTTATCAGTATGATTATCCTAAAGATAATGTCCTTATTTACTTGCCTCCGCCCAATGGAAAAGTTCGGCACAAGGTCTGTCGGAAAAATCCAACTTCCCAAAAAGGGGCACGCTGGATTGGGACAAAAATAAAAATTGCAACCAGGGTAGTCAGGTTGTGGCTTTGGGACTGGACAGACAAGTTGAGTTCTGAGTTAGAGTTTGTGAACTGCTGGCGAAATAAGTTACTTTTAAACTCTTGGCTGATGAATTACGTTGTTTTATGTTTCAATGTTAGAAAATACAAACTCTATGGATTGTGCCACGAAATGTTAACACAAATAACAAGCCGCGCGTGCGTGGCTCCCCTCTGTATGTGACGAGTATAAAATGCAATAAATTTCGGCAATTTGGGGCATTTTTTACCCCCCTTTGACCCCCTGGGGGCGCGAACCAGAATTTTTCCAAGGTCAGCGATGCTTATTTTCTATTAGGAAAAATTGGCCAAGTTTCAGAGAAATTGAATGGATGGATGAAAAGTTATGGGGCAAAAAATATCATTTTTTGCCATTTAGGGGCCTTTTGACCCCCTGGGGGGCTAACCAGATTTTTTTCATAAATCGGAAAATGTCACTTTCTAACCTGACCAAAGTTACAACTTCATGCAAAATTTCAGAGAAATTCAATGGATGGTTGCGGAGAAAAATCCGGACGGACGGACGGACGGAATGCCTCAAAACATAAGGACCAATAAAAGTAGTTAATTATTAATAACATGGCATCCTTTGGATGAGATTCCTTTTATTCAGCTCGGAAGACACATTACTAATGCTGTGCACCGAAATCGAATACCTATCAATTCCAAACAGGACGTACACAAAGACAATCACAGACTTTAGGTGACGCCACAACGATGATCATCCGATCACATGTGCAGCAATGACAAGCAGTCATACCACGTAAACATTTTCAATCAATTCTGATAAAAATGGAGAAATAAATGTGTTTTTACCTTTAAATCGTTGCTAACCGCATGACCAACAAGAATTTTACCGTTTATCAAATCGCTCACTTCTTTTTGGACAATTTTGAAGTCAGTTCCTGGAAAAGAAATTGAAACATGAAAATGAGATTGTTTAAAATATAAAAAATAAGATTGTTTAAAATATAAAAAATCAGATTGTTTAAAATATAATAAATAAGATTGTTTAAAATATAAAAAATCAGATTGTTTAAAATATAAAAAATCAGATTGTTTAAAATATAAAAAATCAGATTGTTTAAAATATAAAAAATCAGATTGTTTAAAATATAAAAAATCAGATTGTTTAAAATATAAAAAATCAGATTGTTTAAAATATAAAAAATCAGATTGTTTAAAATATAAAAATTAGGTAAAAGAGAAATAGTCGACTTGGTGTTTTTTGAATTCAGAAATTGACAAGCGGTGTGTATCAGAAAACTGTAACCAATTATATGTTAAGTTGGATATTGAGGGGGGGGGGGAGTAATATTTATTATTAATTATTTCAAAAAAATCAAACTGATTTTTATAATTGGAAATTTTTATAACAAATAAAACTTTCGGTTTGAAAATTATTTTTTTAAATAGTTTATTTACTATATTTTATAATTGGAATTTTTTTGTTTTGTTTAAAAATACTTTTTAAATAGTTTATATTTATAAAAATATTTTTTAAAGTACTTTTTTATTTTTTAAATAGTTTAATAATTTTTTTATGAATAGAAATGCAGCAAAATTTAAATATATAACACATCATAGTAATAACGTATTCAATAGAGAATATTCCCAAAGAAATTTTATTTTATTCCCAAACTTTCAGCGGAGGAAAATGATGAGGGACTGTTTTTTGATAAACACCGCTTGTAAATTTCTGATTTCAAAACCGGAAGCCATCATCAAATAGACTGTTTCTTTTTTACCAGAAACATTTTCTTAAAGAGTTTTTGTTTTAATTTATAACATTTTTTAAAAGATCCATTTTTAAGAATTGTCTATTCAATCTGCACATTTAGTAGCTGTTTAAATGATTTACTTGCTTTCTAAGAAACCAAAATGCATTCGATTGGAATTAATTCAATCATTAAAGTAATTTTTGTAAATAAATTATTTATTCTAAATATTTTTATTTCATGAAATAATTTATTAAAAAAGGTTGAATTTTTTGTAAGAAACCACAATACAAAAAAAAGATTGCATCCTCTTTCAAGAAATCATAAACAAAATTCCAAGATACAAAAAACCTCGACACCTCCAAAGCATATGGACCATATCTTATCCTTGCTATAGTAATAAATAAATGCTCTGCTGGCCCCCGTCCTCTCCAAAATCTATAACAAATGCCTTGCCGAATCTTGCTGATAGCTGGAAAGTTGTCTCTGTGGTACCAGTTTTCAAGAACTCTAGTGAAAGAACTGACCCAAGAAATCATCATCCCCTAAGTCTCCTCCCACTCTTCGCTAAAATCTTTAAATCATTAATCAATCAAGCACTAGTCCATCATCTCGAAAATGCTAAACTTATTTCCGACCAACAATATGGATTTAGGCAATCTCATTTAACTGCAGATATCTGAACAGTTATCTCTGAATGTATATACCATACACTGAATAAGACAGGCGAAGCTAGGGTTAGCGCTCGATATATCCAAGGCCTTTGCAAGGTTTAGCATGAAGGTTTTCTCACAAAAATTAATTTGAACGGTATTGCTGGATGGATATTTAATATAATCAGATCTGTCTTAGCCAAAAAAAAAGATTCAGGTTGTTCTTGATGAGCATACATCCAAACATCACATTAATGCAGGTGTTCTTGATGAGCATACATCCAAACATCACATGAATGCAGGTGTTCTTGATGAGCATACATCCAAACATCACATTAATGCAGGTTGTTCTTGATGAGCATACATCCAAACATCACATTAATGCAGGTGTTCTTGATGAGCATACATCCAAACATCACATGAATGCAGGTGTTCTTGATGAGCATACATCCAAACATCACATGAATGCAGGTGTTCTTGATGAGCATACATCCAAACATCACATGAATGCAGGTGTTCTTGATGAGCATACATCCAAACATCACATTAATGCAGGTTGTTCTTGATGAGCATACATCCAAACATCACATTAATGCAGGTGTTCTTGATGAGCATACATCCAAACATCACATTAATGCAGGTTGTTCTTGATGAGCATACATCCAAACATCACATTAATGCAGGTGTTCTTGATGAGCATACATCCAAACATCACATTAATGCAGGTTGTTCTTGATGAGCATACATCCAAACATCACATGAATGCAGGTGTTCTTGATGAGCATACATCCAAACATCACATTAATGCAGGTGTTCTTGATGAGCATACATCCAAACATCACATTAATGCAGGTGTTCTTGATGAGCATACATCCAAACATCACATTAATGCAGGTGTTCTTGATGAGCATACATCCAAACATCACATTAATGCAGGTGTGCTTGATGAGCATACATCCAAACATCACATTAATGCAGGTGTTCTTGATGAGCATACATCCATACATCACATTAATGCATGTGTTCTTGATGAGCATACATCCAAACATCACATGAATGCAGGTGTGCTTGATGAGCATACATCCAAACATCACATTAATGCAGGTGTGCTCCAAGGGTCGATACTTGGACCCTTAGTATTCTTGATCTTCATAAATGTCCTCCCTGATGCAATCGTGTCTAAGATGGGGATATTTGCTGATGACATCACACTCGACATGTGAGTAAATCGAACGCAATAGCTGAATCCTTAGAAAATGACATCCAGTCTGTAGTTGGATAAGTGGATAGTCACATTCAATGCTATGAAGACAAAGCCCATTTCCTTTAACAATTATAAGAAACCTTTCCAAACACTGATTGCCATGACCGATAGCACCCTTACTGAGAGATGTTGTTTTTACTACGACAGGAAAACAATTACAGACACTGCTAGAAAAAAGAAAGCGAGAGGCAGACATATGATACTAAAGGAAGAAAGAGAACAACTCTACAGACACGACAACCGTTACAACTGCTGCTAACAAAAAGAAAAAGAGAACCACTGGGTGTAGTTTGCCGCTTGGCCACTGCAACCTGGCAACAAGACTTTGCCTGCTACCTGACCTTCTGTAGTATCTGTTCTGTCCTCAGTCACAAGAAAAAATCCTTCTTGACTGGGGCAATTTTTATTTTTATTCCATCTAGAGTGCTCTTTTTTGAGGAGCTGGATATTCCCCAGATAAAAACCTGCCCTCGTGGAGAGGCTAGTAAATAGGGATGCACCGGCTGTAAAAATGCAGTCGGTTCCATTATTTTTTAGTGATGCATATGAATGGCAGACGTTGCAAGTGTTAGATGCTCGGTTAAAGGAAAGAAAGAGACACAAAAGAAAATGTAAATATCTTTTGTTTTATTTTGGGCGATCCAGAAGTTTATTTCTCTTTGAAGTAAAGTAGGTACCTCATAAAGTAGGTACCTCATAAAGTAGGTACCTCGTAAAGGCCGGAGACTCATGCTGAGATGTTCACAGATTGTTGTGGCCATGATAATCCTCTGTCTCCAGGGATATCTCAAGTGGTCAGTGCCTGGATAGTCCATAACCAGTGAGAAAGACCAAGTCAGGAAGAAAGAGATGGGAGACCTGGCCCACTGTGCATGACAGGAAGTTTGTTTTCCTTAGAGCTACCGGCAGTTTCAAGCTGGGTGCCCTTCGAGGCAAGATGGACCCATTGGGGTTCTTATTCAAAGGACTGTGTGGGACTTATAATTTATTTTGCCGGGGTAAAAGAAATCTCATTTTGCAAGTCTGCCATTCAACTTGGGAACACGAGTATCATTTATAACATCCAACAAATAAATGTGTTATTTGTTGATAAACTGGAATTCTGGTTTTTACTTGGAGTGGGAATTCTTTGTCGCAGCACTGAGACTAGATCAAACAGCAACCTTCGACCGACACAACGTGTGGAGACGATTACGGCCAATGAATTAAACGCACGCATGCATACAGGTTCACACCGGCCATTTGTTACAGATGAAGAATCATCGTTCTGGCTGTGCTACAAATCTTGAACCTGGGAGTAATGGCAACTCAAAACTTCTCAAAGCTCCCAAACGGTTTGGATAGACAAGAGTTTGGGTAGTTGATAGGGTTGGGAAGTAGGGTAGGCAGAAGAAAAAAACATCTTTAATATAAAAGTAGAAGATGGCAAGGAAAAACAGATTTTGGTGTGGTGGAGTAGGGTGGCGTAGAGGCAAACGAAAGGGTGCTCAGCTGTTGATGCATCCATGATACAGGTACTACCAACGGGGGTGCCGGAGGAAACGGACCTTAAAAACGGAAGTCGAGAAAATCACGTCACTTCCGTTTGGAGAGCAGTCTGTCTCTTGAGCCTGCACCAGCCGACGAACGAGACGCGGGAAATGAGTGGTTTTCTGGCAATCCAGCAGGGGGACGGGGAGGTGGAGTGCAGTGTAACCAAAAATTGTCTGACTAGTATACTAAGGTTTCCTCTCTCTTCAATTCATTCTCTCTCTCTCTCTCTCTCTCTCTCTCGTACAAATGCAGTTAATTTTGTCTCTTTGAAATGTTAAATAAATTCTTTAAAACCAAATCCGGCGTCCATATGGTTATTGATCAACGGCTGAGTTAATAGCACGAGCCTTGTCAACAACTACGAAAGAGGTAGCCTGCCATGACGATGATGATCATGACGGCGACGCAGAATGATACAACAACCTGGGTTACAGCAAAGATGAACGAGTGTATAATCTTATATTCACCCGCGAAGGTAATCCGTATCTAACAGAAAAATGAAAAAGACAGATTTCATGGTGGTAGGGTTGCATAAAGCTAAACACCTTGCACAGTTTCCTGCTGTGTCTGGGACAAATTCTTTTTAGTGAACCTAGAAGTACTGGCAAGCAAGGAGTGACTGCACACTCCCGAAAACTCACAAATTTGGGCCTCACCACTGAATGTAATTTAAGGTCATACCCAAGACTGGCTTGGGGTAAACATCGTTTGATTTGTTGATGAGGTTGGAAAGTAGAGTAGGTACAAAATAATGAAAAATTTTCCTTTTAAATAAAAAAAGGTAGATGGGGCAAGAAAAGACAGAGTTCAGGGTGGGGTAAACATGGGTGTTCGAGAAAGTTTAGGACCAATGTACGGAAAGTTCTAGTGGGAAGATGGACAGTTTGGTTTTGGGTGGATATTTTGAAGGCGACAGGGACAGGATAATCAGAGGAGAATATGGGCATGTGATGTGATTGTTGCTAAACGCGTCTGACCTCTGCATAAGGCTCACAAAGAACCTGCCTCAGGATTGTATGGTCTGCACGATCTTCCCCAAAGCCCTGTTAACCGGGTAGCTTTGACACTACCTCATCACCACCACTATGGTGATGAAGGATTGGAATATGGGGGAGGGGGGGGGGGGGCAGGTGATGTGAATGATTGGCAAAGGATCGTAGTTAAAAAAAAAAAAAAAATTATTTTTAATTTGAAAAAAAAAATTTTTTTTAAAGCGGCTGAGGACAGAATTTTAAAAGGGGGGGGGGGGGGGGTCAATAACCCAAACTCTCGACTCAGAGAATAAAAAAGGTCAAATCCCTAAAGCAATATATTAGACTCCAACTCCACAAGCCTCGTTAATAGGGTGACACTACCATATGATGATGTCATCATATTGTTTCATTTTATATATACTGAGCGGCAATACCCAGTTAAAGAACTTACCGTTTTTTAACTTCTCCGCAGTAATTCCACTGACTGCTGTTCGATAATCCGTTACAGATTCTCTGGGAGTAACAAATTTGTCGTACACACAAACACCATTTTGGTCAACAAGAGAGACTCTGGCTAACATGTTGTCTTTCCCATCGGAACCCGTACCAACCATTTCACAATCAATAGCAACATATTGTGTAACTCTGAAAGAAAAAAAAAAAAAAAAAAAACAACACTGAAAGAATAGCAACAATTTTGTAAATCTGAAAGAAAAACAACAATGAAAGAATAGAACACATATAAAGTACAGCTACTGTTTAACGCATTTTTGTGAGTGATAGTTTTTTTTCTACAAAGTAGATAATTAAATTTTTTCGATTATGTTCTTAAAAATAAATTTTTTTTAAATTAGAAAATTCTGATCAATTTTACGAATTTCCATATTTAATCCGATAGATCTTTCATTTTGAAAGAGAAAAGCTTTGCTTTAAGCGCTGGTGTCAGGCCGCCTAAAATGGTATCGACTTCAAACGGGTGAAACAAAAATTCATACATTTTTATTATCATTTATTAATATAATACAGGTCATAAAAGCAAAAGGAAAAAAATTATCACTTTTATTTACTGCGAGTCTGTTTTTATTATCATTTATTTTTTAATAAATATTTAAATGAATAAATGTAAAAAAAATTCCATCCATCCTAACTATATTAACACTAAAACAGGTTGTGCATATTTAATTCTATGATACTACATAACATTTTGAAATGTTATATATAGTAGACTTCAAATGCCCACAAGCAGTTTTAGGTCTTCTTAATTTGCATATTTATTTTATAAACAGCTTCTAATAAATTAATATTCTGTAATGTACAATTATAATTTTGCATGGGCATATTTTCTTATATATACGCAATATTTTTGTCGATATCAAAACATCTACGGTCATTGGAATGTTGAGAACAGATACACTTTGAATTATTTATTTGAGGAAAATATGAAAAAATACATTTGGAACAAATCAAGCACAAGGACATCAAAAGTGTGGGAAAAATGGGGGTTGTTGGTCATCCTTGGTCTAAAGAGATAAAAATGCATATCATACTCTTAACTAGAATCATCTGTCACCACAATACCACATTTACTTTAAGGACCGTCCTACTTAAGATATCCCCAAATTAATTAGAAATGTTATTGTTTATAAATATATATATATATATATATATATATACAAATATTTCATTCAAATAAAACGGGGAGTGGAGAAAGAATAAAAAACAAACAAAAATTAATAAGACACACCCAACACTTTCTAAATAATAGACCGGCCACTGTTTTCAGGTTTGTTTAGAACCGAAAACAAGCAGGTCAATCTCTAAATTGAAGTGGGATCTAAGTAGGAGTAAAAAGAAAACGGGAGATGGAGATTTGGGTGGTGTCGTTCCAAGATAAATGCAATTTGGGAGAGAACGAGGACAAAAAATTGAAAGTGGGGAGTGGTCATCTTGGAAGATTTCTATTACCAGGGGTGAGGGGAGATAACTCATTCGCTCAACTAACTAAGAGGCTAAACTTACCCAGAGGGCTGGAGTCCAGCAGAACCAGGAACTGCGTGTGCCATGCTCAGGCCAGGAACACGTACGTATTACTTGACTCATTTCCGTACACACAAGCTAGCTATTTGTATCCACCTTTTATCAAACTTTAATCATAGATAAACTTTGATCTTAGATAAAAGGCCAAATAACAATAAAAATAATCTATTATCATATTATCTTTTAATGGGGTGGGTAGTGTAGTATCATCGATTCTGTTGTCATAAGACTGTCCTCCCAGGAACTATCTCCTCCTTTTTAAGGATGTCGGGTAATCCTTATTTGGGGGGGAGGTAATGTAATATCTGTTCTGGTGTCATGAGACCATCCTCCCAGAGACTATCTTCTCTTTTTTTTTCTTAGTGTAGTATCTGTTCTGTTTCAATGATACCATACTCACAGACATTTAACTTCTCCTTTTATGAGGGCAATCCTCCCAGGTATTACCTCCTTTTATTGGGGGCCAGTATAGTATATGTTCATTCCTCCTGATACCATCCTTTCATGATTATCTTCTCCATTTGAGGAGGGTAGTGTACGATATGTTTTGCAGTTCTTGTCATGATATCATCCTGCCAGGCATTAAATTCCTTCTTTCGGGGTCAGTGTAGTCTATGTTCGTTCGCCATGACATCATCCTTCCCGGCTATCAAAAATATGCGATCAGAGGGAGCAAATTTTTGATCGTAATATAATCATTTTATTAATATACAGGTCATAAATCATCACTTTTGTTTACTGTGAGTTTGCTTTTCGATGAGAGATAGATAGTGATAGAGAAAGAGAGAGGGAGAGAAAAGGAGAGGGAGAGAAAGAGAGAGGGAGAGAAAGAGAGAGGGAGAGAAAGAGAGAGGGATAGAGAGAGAGAGGGATAGAGAGAGAGGGAGAGAAAGAGAGGGAGAGAAAGAGAGGGTGAGAAAGAGTGGGAGAGAAAGAGAGGGTGAGAAAGAGAGGGTGAGAAAGAGAGGGTGAGAAAGAGAGAGAGAGAAAGAGAGGGTGAGAGAGAGAAAGAGAGAGGGTGAGAGAGAAAGAGAGAGAAAGAGAGAGAAAGTGAGAGAGAGAAAGATAGAGAAAGAGAGAGAGAGAAAGAGAGAGGGAGAAAGAGAGAGAGAAAGAGAGAGAGAGACAGAGAGAGAAAGTGAGAGAGAAAGAGAGAGAGAGAGAAAGAGAGAAAGAAAGAGTGAGAGAAAGAGAGAGAGTGAGAGAAAGAGAGAGAGTGAGAGAAAGAGAAAGAGTGAGAGAAAGAGAGAGAGTGAGAGAAAGAGAGTGAGTGAGAGAAAGAGAGTGAGTGAGAAAGAGAAGAGAGAGAGAGAAAGAGAGAGAGAGAGAAAGAGAGAAGAGAGAGAGAGAAAGGGAGAGAGAGAAAGGGAGAGAGAGAAAGGGAGAGAGAGAAAGGGAGAGAGAGAAAGGGAGAGAGAGAAAGGGAGAGAGAGAAAGGGAGAGAGAGAAAGGGAGAGAGAGAAAGGGAGAGAGAGAAAGGGAGAGAGAGAAAGGGAGAAAGAGAAAGGGAGAGAGAGAAAGGGAGAGAGAGAAAGGGAGAGAGAGTAAGGGAGAGAGAGAAAGAGAGAGAAAGAAAGAGAGAGTGAGAGAAAGAGAGAGTGAGAGAAAGAGAAAGAGAGAGAGAAAGAGAAAGAGAGAGAGAAAGAGAAAAAGAGAGAGAAAGAGAAAAAGAGAGAGAAAGAGAGAGGGAGAGAGAGAAAGAGGGAGGGAGAGAGAGAAAGAGGGAGAGGAAAAGAGAGAGAAAGAGAGAGGGAGAAGGAGAGAAAGAGAGATGGAGAGGGAGAGAAAGAGAGAGGGAGAGGGAGAGGGAGGGAGAGAAAGAGGGAGAGAAAGAGGGAGAGGGAGAGAGAAAGAGGGTGAGAGAGAGAGAAAGAGGGAGAGAGAGAGAAAGAGGGAGAGAGAGAGAAAGAGAGAGAGAGAGAGAAAGAGA
>OY744551.1:17066595-17273145 GCA_963556195.1 Sepiola atlantica | reverse complement strand
ATTCATCTGATCATGGATATGTCATTGCGCTGTAGACGCTAATAAAATGTTAATAATAATTAACTGCTGAAAGCAACGTTTGCTGATAGTAATATTCGTGTTTAGAATTACAAGATATGTATAGACCATCAAAATAGTTTAGATGGGAAAGCTTGAGACTGAAGATCGAAAGGTCATGTTTTCAATCGCAGGTGTTGGCGTCACCATTTCTTTCCTTTTTTTGTCTTTTGGTAAACAATAAAAAATAATTATAATTTACTAACAATTTGGTTAATTAATAATCTAATAACCAAACGATACTGTACTAATTAAATTTAACTTTCAAAATTATATTTAAAAAGACAATCTTAATATTTTGGAAATTAGGAATTATTTAAAAGATTTTAAAAAGGACCATCTATATAACATTCCCAGTCTGTCAGCCATTATCGTGCAACATTGACGAATTCATACCTTAATTCATTCAACTCACAATTTCTCACTTATTTCTGGAACCTTTTTTTATATTTATATATATATATATATATATTTATATATATATACACACACACATATATATACAGGGTTTTACGCGCTCCACTACTTTTGAAGCTGCTCCCGCTCCTGTTCCAACGCCCAAAATTGGAGCTGGCTCCTCTCATGCTCCCCATTTTCAAAAAGGAGCCGTTCCAGCTCAAACTCCTATAAAAAAGGAGCAGCTCTTTTTCAGCGCTCCATAATGAAAATGTACCTTCTTTCATAAACGTTCTATTCTGCCAATGAGTGGTCAAAGGATAGGGGTGGGCATCAAAGGATCTCATCAATATGGGTGGGGATGTTTCTTTTAAGTGTACAACCGTAAGATAATATTTGACAAAATCTCACTAATATTTTGAGATGTGCTAAGGGTTATAGAACATGTCGGACGAAGCATAGGATTATACGTAAATTTTCGTTTCCTGAGGTATAAAATAGAAATAGAAAAATCCCTGAAGTATTTTGAAACAATTTTAATTTTCATTACATTAACAACCTATTTTTTTTAGGGGAGGAAAATTTGACCTGATATTTTTTCTATTTATTTTGGAAGGGAATTTAGATTTGTTTAAGTAAATAAAGTTTTACTTTTAAACATTATTAGTGATTATTTTCTTTTTAAAGAAAACATTTCTCGTTGTGTGGTTGTTTAATATTTGTTTAACGTAACTATATTGTATAATGTATATTATTATTTACCACAGAAAAACATGCAAGTACTTTCAAACAAATCGATTTATCCATTTTTTTTTTACAATCGTACAATTTGGGGCGAAAAAAAACCAATAAAGTTTTTTAAAAGTTTGAATAAAAAAGTATTTTTCATAAGTTGGCCAAAAAATATGAATAAATTGTCAATAAACATTAAGAGATCATTTAATGTCTTAAAATTTCATACAAAATATCTGGCCTAGACCTTGGGAGTTGAAAAAATATCTGGTCAAATTTTCCTCCACCGAAAAATTAACTGGAGCAAGTTTTCCTTAGTCGGGCAAAAACATTTATTCAAATAAAAAATTTGAATAAAAAAGGTGAAAACGTCTATATTTTATATCTCTAAAAATAAACTGTTTACAATTTTAATATTCGATAATAGATTTTTTAAGATAAAGAAAGATATCTAATCTACTTTTGGTTCTAAAAAAAAAAAAATTAGTCAGAAAGTCTAATTATTTGCTTTTTTAAATTAAAATTTAAGATATTTTCTTTAACTTAATCAAGTTTTACTAGAAAAATGAATGTTATTTTTTTTATTTACATGAAGGCAGACTTTAAAGAATACTATTTAAAAAGTTTATATTTAAATTAAAGAAGATTTATAATATAAAACTTTAATCTTAATGCACTCTCATTATTAAAAATTGGTTACACGTTATTTCCTACACTATCTGGTCCGGAAGTGGTTGATTATTTTACGTTAAATTTATATAGGAAAGCGATCCTCCACACTGAAGTCTAAAATATTGGGGGGGGGAATTCTTTTTTTGCGGATATTTTCCCAGGCTGTTTACATGTAATCGCCTAAAACAAGTAGAATCTCATTTTTATTTGTCGTTAAAATTAAAATATGATGGATTAAACTAAATGATCCAGGAATACAAAGTTTTCTTATTAAAAACCATGTTAGAACAAATAAAAGAAATGCATTTTTTTTAGAAAGTCTCGGTTTTATTGTAAAGAAGAACACATCACAAAATAATATGAATTTATAAAAAATCAGTTGAAAATATTTTACGGCGTCGAAAGTATAAACTTTACCAATATACAGATAGGCATTTAAAAGATGTTGATAAATGTATTGTAAAATTTTTGTTAACTTACAGTTTCGGGGCAAAAAAATATTTTCGTCGATGTAGCAGGAGAGGAGACATTTGCAAAGATACTACACTTTGAACAGCAGACAAAAACACAGTTCTATTTTCAAGAGTTATAGAGCGATATGTGGTATTATTTCGTTGGGGTAGGAGCCAAATAGCTTCGAAACAGATGTATTTAATTAATTGTTATGAAAACAAACATTTCTTTAGTTATTATTACCCTTAAAGATTTTTTTAATACCTTTCTTTGAATAATAATAATAATAATAATAATAATAATAATAATAATAATAATAATAGCAGTTAGATTGGGTACAAATATAAATTGTCTGTAAATTAAAAGAAAAATTGGCTTATTTATTCAATCAGCAATAAACATCCTTGTCATAAATACAAAAAGGTTCAAATCTTTAAGAAAATAACTTCAAAGACACCTATAAACTCACTGGCGCATTTGAAGACATTTGTTGCCTAATTGTCTCCTGCCTTAAGAAAACTGTCCTATCAAAAATGTAACATGTAGACATAAAAATCTACTTGTGTTTATAAAAAACCTGAAAAGTTCAAATGTTCTGTTTTCATGTGTAACTCCCTCGTTCTTTCTCCCCATCTCATATACATCTACCAGAGATATAATTTAAAAAATAACTCAAAGAGTTTAGCTGAGACTTTTTCTTTTCCTTTTTATTGCTAAATAAAAAAACTAATGTTTAAAAAAAAAAAAAATTAAATAATTTTGGAGCGAGGAGCGCGGAGTTATAAAACAACGCTCTTTAGTCCCAAATGGAGTTGTTCACGCTCTACTCCCGCTGAATATAAAATGAGCCCTCTTCTCCTTTGCTCCAGCAAAAAAGAGCGTGCTCCTGGAGCGCGCTCCTTTTTAGAGGGCTCCGTAAAGCCCTGTATATATATATATGGTTAGAAATAAAATAAAATAATTTTTCCGAATACGTAATTTGTATGTGTTTTTATCCATTGAATTACTTTTTACAGAGAGTTAAAACAGTATTTACTTCTAACAGCCAAAACTACTAAATATGAATATTTTTTCCGAGACTCAATTTTACACGTTAGTTTGTTTTTCAAAGTTGACGCAGCCAATCTTTATCAATATTCTTGAAATTGTAAACCCAATCAGAACAGAACTTAAACTACAACCAGAAGCTATTATTTTTCTCCTCCGACCAGTTGGGTAAACTTAACAGAAGTTCTTTCAAAGATTTTAAGGTAGGCAAAAAAAGTGGCACTACTTATTAATAGAAAATAGTCTCAGATTTATTTTGGTATATAATATGTGAAATTTTTAATAATACCCGAAAAGTTTGAAACTTTAAATTTTGGAAAAAAAACGAACTTATGTTTTTTAAGTAAACAAATGCCAGCGATGACAAAAAGGAAAGAAGAAAAAAATTGTAGTGCCTTCCCACCCCTCTTGCTCATTTGCCTTTTAAACTGAGTAAAACTGTTTTAGTCTGTCATTTAATATTATGCCCCCTCTCCCAGCCGGTATAACTCTTGATTTGAAAATGAGTATATCTTTAAATAAATATTCAACATAGATGGTGGTTGACATTGATGGACTTTGCTTGATATATTAAAATAGATGTTATGAAAAGCTAAGCTAGTTAAAAAAAAAAAAAACAAAGAAAAAGACAAAAAAAAAAAAACAATTTACATTTAAAAAATTTAAATGTGCAAAAATGTTAACATTCATTCAAAACGGGCGAAATTATTTTCATAAAATTGTTGGTACTTCTACTTTTAATATTTTCTTTTATTCCAAAAAATAACTTAGTAAAATAACTTTTCTCTGTGAATCTCGTTTATGCTTTTTATTTATTGTTATTCCACGTTAATACAATGTAATTTTTAAGTAATTTAAATGTGTATATCGTTTATTTGCGACGCACGTGTTTCGGCCGTCAGAATGTTTCTTTTTTTAAACTGCTTGGAAAAGTTTATAAATTAAAATCATAAAAACGAAATAAAAAATAAAGTAAGTTTTATCTCTAGCTTATTTACCTAGGCAAAACCTGTAATCTGGTAATACTCTTGAAAGATCTACTATAACATAATCACTAGTCAATTGGTGAGATGAAAATTAATGTTCTTAACTTCTTTACTAACTCAACGTTTAAGAGATAAAAGAGAAATTTAATAGAACATCCGAATATCCATGTATCTCATATAGGGATCAAGTGTTAGTCCCAGATAGAGGCCCCTTGATTTCTGAGAACTTTGACTGAGGTAAAATTAAACAAAAAAAAAAACAGACAACTTTCCTTTACATAGAAGAGGAAGATAATAGATGATACTCTAGCATAGCTACCCAGCGTTGCCCGGGAGCATGGACAACAAGATAGAAGAGTTAAAGTATGTGTAACATTTTTCTTTTAAAACTCTCCCTCCCCCCCCTCCCTTCTCCCGCTCTCTATTCCTTTCACCCTTCTCTCGCTCTCTATCCCCCTAATCCTCTTCCTTATCCCTCTCTCCTCTCCGCCCTTCCTACTCTCTCTATAACAAGTAGCATTTCATACCAAAGGTCGCCTGACATGAGGATACTTCACCCTACACGTAAACCCTGACCAAATATTCAAAACCTAAATAAGATCTCGATACGGCTATACACTGGCTCATACAGGGAATAGTACACCTTCTTTTAGTGACGTTACCTCAAGTAACAGCACTAAGCTTGATACTCCACCAGACTAGATGAATTCTTGTACTGGAATCTGGTAAGACCAAGCGACCACAAGAAAGATATACTATAACATACTTAACTGGTTAATTGGGGAGAGGAAAATTAAGTTCTTCAATTCTTCACTAACTCAACGTTTGAGAAGTAAAGGAGAACATTAAATTAGAATTTTCGAATGTGTATCTGTTACGTTTTGATGTTTATATGTTTCGGTTCAATTACAACTCAGAAAAACAAAGGAAGTACGAAGTAGAACCATTAACAGATTTATTTAAGAAACACACTGATTTAAAATGTAGAAAAAACGCTGAACGCGAGATGCTTGTTTGATCGTGAGACCGTTCTGTTTACTTTTCACTGTTCGGCAGATGACTTCTTTAATCCCAGGGGCCATAACTCTAGATTTTAATCCAAAGGAAATAACTCGATTTTGTTTTGTTAGGTTGTCCTATCAAGTGTTAGCCCCAAGAAGGGGCTCCTTGATTTCTGAGAACTTTGACTGAAGTAAGATGAAACTTAAGACATTCTTCTTGCAAAATTAAAAATAAGTCAATTATCCTTATTATTCTTACGAGTGTACACCCGTCAAAATGATGGAAAAAAAATTATGCTTTGCCAGTGTTCACACTAATATTCATATAAAATAACATCTAAATCGGTAACATTTAAAAAGAAATAAGAAAAAGTTAAAAATAAAAGCAAAAACAATATTTTTTATGGAAGTCGCTCCAGACAAGGCATGAAGCCACTTGATGTAAGAAGCTAAAAATAAAAATACTACTTCAAGGTCAAAAACTAGCGAACGATAAGTGTTAGATCAATAGATTTTGACCCAGAAAACAGCAATTCTTCCCCCCTTTGTCAGAAACATCGCTCATGGAATATGAGGATTAAAGGACAAAATAAGGGAAGCTTACGAGGCTGCCGAAAGTAAACCCAAAGTCCACTTTCTAGAAAGAACACGTCTTATTATGGAAATAGAGTGACGGATTTCTTTCCAAATTCATTTCACCTAGTCGTCGAATTTGCAATTTGCTTGCTCCTTTCCCCTAAACACTTGAAATCATTCTGTCTGGCAAGTCTTTTACTCCCATGACGTGGAATGGTGAGAGAAGTACATTTAGTTGCATGACAAGAAGGAAGTATATATATATATATATATATATATTATAGGGTAAAATGCACAATACGTCATGAAAATGAAATGCTGTGATACCAAATGTGTGAAAAAGAAACGAGAGATTTGACTGGTTTCGTTCGTATCAACGAAAGTCTTCAGAAAATGAAACCGGTCAAATCTTGTTTCTTGTTTTTCTCCTGTATTTAAATTTGTTTCCGTCTTTTTTCACACATATATATATATATTATATATATACTGTACATAAATTTAAATAAACACTGGTCTTTATTATACAGCAGAGGATTATTATGTTAGTTATCATTTTTATAGATTTATTATTTTACCATCTAATTTACATACGTGTTTGGTGTGTACAGACACACGTATGTAAACTAGATGGTAATGCTGAAAAAAAGAGTCATCCTTTCTCTAAATGCTTTCAGAGACATTAAGAAATATTAAAGAGTGGTTGAATCAACATAGTGATGGGGGATGAGAGAGAGAGATGGGTGATTTGTTCAGTTAATTATAAATTACAGTTATGTTCTGTTATTAATGGATGACATCATCTTTTTTTACGTCATTTACTTTGTTTTACTGGATGATGTCATCCCTTTGTCACATTATAAAGGATTTGCCTAGTTTTTCCTAACTTTGTTTAGTGACGTCATTCATTGTGCACAGAGACAAAGAAACATACAAGATAAACGTCCAGTTTTAGTAGTAGTAGTATATATATATATATATATATATATATATATATACACACTTTGCGTCACATGTTTATCTGTCGTTTCATTTCTTTAACAAAAAAAAAACTCATATCTGTACCTCTTATTCTTTAAATAATGAGTTACAGCAGATTTGACAGATTTACAATTTGAATGCAGAATCAGAAAGAACATACAATTTTACATAAGAATGCCAAATTCTATCAAAATTGTTCCAAAACTACAGAAACAGCAATTAAATTAATGAATTTCTTGCGATTTCAAGTATTTTTTCCATATAATGATGTCAATTTTGAACACCCAAGTTTTGAGCTTTAAATTCTTATAACTTTTGAACCAGTAGGGAAATTTGCATAATTCAAACAGTTTTGAACTCCATTTACTGAGCTCTTTATAACTACTGTGATTAAATGTGTATAATTTTGGTTATTCGAACTATATTTCTCATCTTGAGTGTTATCATCACAACGTTTTGGCCGCTGCTTCAGGTGTATCTCTTCAAACTCGCAAATATTTCTGTCGAACTCAGGAATCTGGATGGAATTTCGAACGGAGCCCTTTATTTAATCCACGGGGGTAGCATGCTCTTGTTCCGTCAGCCATGACTGGGAGAACTGTCCACAAGGACCCGTGGCGCAGTGGATATAGTACTAAGTTGAATTCAATTCTAAGTGATAGTTATCTGAAGGTTGAAAGTTCAATCCTCGGTGCGGGTGATACAAAGAATTGTGAATTACTGAAGAGATACACCTGAAGAAGGCCGAAGGTTATAGCGTCCGAAACGTTGTGATGATAACACTCAAGATGAGAAATGTAGTTTGAATAACCAAAATTATACAAATTATCAATCCTCATCTTAAAAACTCAGAAATATAATGTGATTAAATAATTATCTAAAATAAAAAAATATCAACAGAGAATGCTAATCTATATAACCTAGAGACAAAATGAAATAAAATGTGAAAGTTTGTTACCAAAAAAATTTTTAAATGATTAAAAAATATTCAACAATACAATGTCCATAAAGTCTCTTTACAATTTAAAAGTTTTTTTATTCTGTGCCATTTCATAGGAATTCAATAAGTCGTTGTCTATCCATTAACAAAATATCTTAAATACAAAATCTAATTGTTAATAAAAACTTAAAAATGAACCAATTAAAACAACAAAAAAATCTGGTCAACGTATCTCATCAACTGTCTTCGTAATCATTTTTAGGTTGTTGTTTCGTGAAATATGGCAGTTAAAAATAAAATATCTTCGTAATCATTTTTTGGTGGTTGTTTCGTGAAATATGGCAGTTAAAAATAAAATATCTTCGTAATCATTTTTTGGTGGTTGTTTCGTGAAATACGGCAGTGTAAAATAAAATATCTTTGTAATAATTTTTTGGTGGTTGTTTCCTGAAATATGTCAGTTAAAAATAAAATATCTTTGTAATCATTTTTTTGGTGGTTGTTTCGTGAAATATGGCAGTTAAAAATAAAATATCTTTGTAATCATTTTTTTGGTGGTTGTGCTGTGAAATACGGCAGTTAAAAATAAAATATCTTCGTAATCATTTTTAGGTTGTTGTTTCGTGAAATATGGCAGTTAAAAATAAAATATCTTCGTAATCATTTTTTGGTGGTTGTTTCGTGAAATATGTCAGTTAAAAATAAAATATCTTCGTAATCATTTTTTGGTGGTTGTTTCGTGAAATATGTCAGTTAAAAATAAAATATCTTCGTAATCAAATTTTGGTGGTTGTTTCGTGAAATATGGCAGTTAAAAATAAAATATCTTCGTAATCAAATTTTGGTGGTTGTTTCGTGAAATATGTCAGTTAAAAATAAAATATCTTCGTAATCATTTTTTGGTGGTTGTTTCGTGAAATATGTCAGTTAAAAATAAAATATCTTCGTAATCAAATTTTGGTGGTTGTTTCGTGAAATATGGCAGTTAAAAATAAAATATCTTCGTAATCATTTTTTGGTGGTTGTTTCGTGAAATACGGCAGTTAAAAATAAAATATCTTCGTAATCATTTTTTGGTGGTTGTTTCGTGAAATATGTCAGTTAAAAATAAAATATCTTCGTAATCATTTTTTGGTGGTTGTTTCGTGAAATACGGCAGTTAAAAATAAAATATCTTCGTAATCATTTTTTGGTGGTTGTTTCGTGAAATATGGCAGTTAAAAATAAAATATTTTCTGTAATCATTTTTTGGTGGTTGTTTCGTGAAATATGGCAGTTAAAAATAAAATATTTTCTGTAATCATTTTTTGGTGGTTGTTTCGTGAAATATGGCAGTTAAAAATAAAATATCTTTGTAATCATTTTTTTGGTGGTTGTTTCGTGAAATACGGCAGTTAAAAATAAAATATCTTCGTAATCATTTTTTGGTGGTTGTTTCGTAAAATATGACAGTTAAAAATAAAATATCTTTGTAATCATTTT
Source organism: Sepiola atlantica (assembly GCA_963556195.1). Taxonomy (NCBI): domain Eukaryota; kingdom Metazoa; phylum Mollusca; class Cephalopoda; order Sepiida; family Sepiolidae; genus Sepiola; species Sepiola atlantica. Next base: position 17,263,825 of record OY744551.1, on the reverse strand, counting down.
TTGGTGGTTGTTTCGTGAAATATGGCAGTTAAAAATAAAATATTTTCGTAATCATTTTTGGTGGTTGTTTTGTGAAATATGGCAGTTAAAAATAAAATATTTTCTGTAATCATTTTTTGGTGGTTGTTTCGTGAAATATGGCAGTTAAAAATAAAATATTTTTGTAATCATTTTTGGTGGTTGTTTCGTGAAATATGGCAGTTAAAAATAAAATATTTTCTGTAATCATTTTTGGTGGTTGTTTCGTGAAATATGGCAGTTAAAAATAAAATATTTTCTGTAATCATTTTTTGGTGGTTGTTTCGTGAAATATGGCAGTTAAAAATAAAATATTTTCTGTAATCATTTTTTGGTGGTTGTTTCGTGAAATATGGCAGTTAAAAATAAAATATTTTCTGTAATCATTTTTTGGTAGTTGTTTCATGAAATATGGCAGTTAAAAATAAAATATCTTTGTAATCATTTTTTTGGTGGTTGTTTCGTGAAATACGGCAGTTAAAAATAAAATATCTTCGTAATCATTTTTTGGTGGTTGTTTCGTAAAATATGACAGTTAAAAATAAAATATCTTTGTAATCATTTTTTGGTGGTTGTTTCGTGAAATATGGCAGTTAAAAATAAAATATCTTCGTAATCATTTTTGGTGGTTGTTTTGTGAAATATGGCAGTTAAAAATAAAATATGTTCGTAATCATTTTTTGGTGGTTGTTTCGTAAAATATGACAGTTAAAAATAAAATATCTTCGTAATCATTTTTGGTGGTTGTTTCATGAAATATAACAGTTTAAAATAAAATATCTTCGTAATCATTTTTGGTGGTTGTTTCATGAAATATAACAGTTTAAAATAAAATATCTTCGTAATCATTTTTTGGTGGTTGTTTCATGAAATATGGCAGTTAAAAATAAAATATCTTCGTAATCAGTTTTGGTGGTTGTTTCGTGAAATACGGCAGTTAAAAGTAAAATATCTTCGTAATCATTTTTTGGTTCTTGTTTTGTGAAATATGGCAGTTAAAAATAAAATATCTTCGTAATCAGTTTTGGTGGTTGTTTCATGAAATATGGCAGTTAAAAGTAAAATATCTTCGTAATCATTTTTTGGTTCTTGTTTTGTGAAATACGGCAGTTAAAAGTAAAATATCTTCGTAATCAGTTTTGGTGGTTGTTTCGTGAAATACGGCAGTTAAAAGTAAAATATCTTCGTAATCATTTTTTGGTTCTTGTTTTGTGAAATATGGCAGTTAAAAATAAAATATCTTCATAATCATTTTTTGGTGGTTGTTTCGTGAAATATGGCAGTTAAAAATAAAATATCTTTGTAATCATTTTTTGGTGGTTACAGAAAATTATCGAGTAGAATTTTAGTAATTAAATAAAATTCATTTCTTACTCATATTTGCATTATGCGTCTTTAAGCCAGCGCGTCGTAGAAGATTATCTCCCTTTTTCTAATATGAAGACGCCATATCTTTCTTATCCTTTAGATTTCGTTTACTATGAATAATAAAATAATTCTATTTTTTATTAAAATTTAACTTGATAATTTTACGTCATTTTTGGTGTACACAAATTGTTTTGTCTGATACGTAAGTATATCAAATAAATGATTTTCTTTTTTTAAAATAAAACTATGGATCAATTTACATGAATTTTAGTGTAATTTTTTTTATGGCGGTGGAGTTATGGACTTGCACCCAAATAGTTTCCCTGTGATTTTATTTTGAACTGCCATATTTCACTTGTGTATTGATCTAAACAACCAGCGAAGAATGTTTAAATTGTAAAGACACTTTATGGACAGCCTGCGTATTAAGATGAAGGGACAAACGATCAATCAAACAAAGAAAAGAATGCAAACCTTTTGCTGAAAATTGGCCGCAAATTTGGCATAAAATTAATAGTGCACGGCATTGATTTACTCTCAGAATTTTGGCTTGGTGCAGCACTGGATTTCACGTTGTCCGATTTTGTTTCAATTAACGTTTTATCAACATCGTCAAACCAAATTTGACTTCTGAAAGAAATCGAGTGGTAGATTACAATAAGAAAATAGAGAAAAACATTTTTTTTTTATGGAAGACATCATTACAAAATAATACATCTATTAATAATGGAGTTTATGTATCTATCTGTCTGAAGCCGAAACTCCATTATAACTACTTACTAAGTCTGCCAGCGTTCATAATATTTGTATACCTTTAGAATTAGGAAACTATTAATCAATTAATTTAGATTAGATAACATTAAACAACATTAGATAACATATAAACAATGTAGAACGAAAATTCAAGACGAGACTGCGATTAGAACGGAAAACGTGTCAAGAATATTAAAGTAATACTTTTTCAAATTCCTTATATACTGTTATTAAAAGTCGTTCAGACACTAGACGGTTTTGTCATTTACATAAGTCATTCCTTTTAACCTTCAATTAAATTCATATTTACAAATATACACTTATAACTGCTATTATCAAATTTACATATATATTTACAATATTTTCCGATAATATTAATAAAAATTATTCATACAATTAATTAAAGCCATTTTCTTCATAACCGGCGTGTTTTCTAAACCATACTTTCAATGGTGACTACTGTTAAAATTGCAAAGTCATCCTTTCGAAAGTGACGTCATTTTGAGAGGATTTCTTTTCACATTATAATTCTTCATTTTCATTACATTGTCAAGATGAGGTATTTTGCTGTAAATTAAAATTAAACAAGGCATATCCCAGCCATTAGTAAATGGGTGACCATTTTGGAAAACTAAATTGCTGACTCATTCTTCCAGTTCTTTCCGAAAGTGACGTCATCGTGAGAGGATTTTTTCACAGTTTTCATTCTTTATTTTCATTACGTTGATAAGACAATGAGTTTTGCTTTAAATTGAAGTTTATCAAGGCATATCCCAGTCATTAGTAAATGGGTGACCATTTTGGAAAACTAAACTGCTGACTCATCCTTCCGGTTCTTTCCGGAAGTGACGTCATTGTGAGAGGATTTTTTCAGTTTTCATTCTTTATATCCATTACATTGATAAGACTAGGCATTTTATTGTAAATTGAAGTTAAGCAACAAATATCTCGCCCATTACTAAATGGGTAACCATTTTGGAAGAATTACAAAACTGGTTCTTTGCTATGACGTAAGTGCCTTCAATAGCATATTTAAACATGAGTTCTTTGATATGACAGAGGCGCCTCCTAATTAAAAAAAATTTTTTTAACTATGAATGGGGGAGGGTAAAAAAAATTTTTTTAGCAGGAGGGGGTAATTTTTTTTGTTTTTATTTTACTTTTTCTAACTGAAAATATAACTTCGTGGGGAAGAGTAAAAAAAAAGATTTTCTTTGGTGGGGAGGGTAAAAAAAAATTTTTTTTGCTTTGTTTTTTTAACTGAAAATATTACTATTCATGGGGAGGGTAAAAAAATTTGGGGGGGGGGTAAAATTTTTTTCTTTTTTTAACTGAAAATATTAGTATTCATGGGGAGTGTAAAAAAAAAATTTATGGGGGGGGGGATTTTTATTTTTTTAACTGAAAATATTAGTATTCATGGGGGAGGGTAAAAAAAAATTGGGGGGGGTAAAAATGTTTTTTTTTGTTTTTTTCTTTTTTAACTAAAAATATTCTTGGTTAGAAACAAAGAAAATCAATGTCTACCCACCCAAGAAATATGACTGGGGCTCCATCGGTTTACGGGTTAGCGTTCATTTCTGACGCGGCAGCCTAGCAAAAATATGCGACCGGAGGGAGGATATATTTGCTAGTCATTATAATGCATCATTACAAAATAATGCATCATTACAAAATAATACATCATTACAAAATAACAAAGTACACAAAAAGGATCAGGTTGTCCCGAAAGATTGTGCCGAATTTTAAAGCAAGTAAAAAAAAATATATATGTGTCATTTAATATTTAATCAAATGCTCTCATGAGCATTTGATTAAATATTAGGATAGATTTTGATATGTTAAGCTTTTCTGCTCATTCTCATGTTGTGTAATGTGGGTTATTCTCAATTAATTCACTGATTAACTGTACTTTACTGTATTTGCTTTGAGATTAAATGTACCAGTCTGTTTGGAAAATTCATGCCGATTTGTGTGCTCAAGTTTAACTGAATGTTCATGAATTGTGGGTTTTGATATGTTAAGCCTCTCTGCTAGTTCTCGTGTTGTGTAATGTGGGTTATTCTTAATTAATGTCTTTAATTGGTCGTCATCTGTAGAGGATGGTCTGCCACTGCGTTCTTCATCATTAAGGCTAAAATCTACAGCTCTAAACTCTTCAAACCACTTCCGTACAATTCTGTTAGCTAAAGCATCTTCACCGTACACTGCACATATCTTTTTTGTTGTTTGCGATGCATTTTTGCTTTTATAGAAATAGAAAAGCATCAAGTGCCTAAAATGGATTTTACAATCTTCCATTTTCAATGTTAACACAAGTTAAATAATTTTTAACTTTCTTTCTCAAGAGATAGCTTGAAGTATTTTTATTTATCTTCCCTTCAGGAGGTTAGACACAAGGTCAGGTGTGGATTTTGATAAAAGTGTTTCTGTAGAATGAACTAGATTCGAACCTGACACACCCAGGTTTTCAGTTCACGTCATTAACCACTAGCCACTGTCACCCCCATAGCTTGAAGTATGTTCTAACCAGAAATGTAAGTATACTATATCTGTCAATAATGTGACATGTTCTAACGTGTCGACACAAGAACTACTAAAGATTGACACAAACTTTTTGGACAACCTAATAGTTACATATTTCTGGAACCACAGAATGTTTGTTTGTTTTTTGTTTAGTTTCAGGGTTGTTATTTGGGTGGGGTCATGTGATCTATATAATAATACGCTAAGGCATTTCATGTTCGTACATACATTATCACCTTTCACACACATCTTTTTTTAAATGAGATCATCCGATCAGCAAAGATGGCGATTTGTGATAAATTGATGGAGCTAAGGTAAAAAATTCTGACTTTACCTATTTTTTAAATTAATTGTTCTTATATCAAATTATGCAACTAAAACAGAACAATTTTAAATAAATATATTTCAAAAAATGATATTTGTTTTATTGTTTGAAAAATATTTAGCTGACAATTATTTTATGGTTAGAAGACAGAATATTGTTTGAAAAAAAATTAAATTGCTACAATCTTATACAAATAAAGAAAAAATAAACACACTCATTTTATTTATTAAAAGAATATTTAACTGACAATGACAATTATTTTTACGGAAGAAGAACGACTCCTTTTTGTTTTTCTTAATATTGACCCTGGCAGACTTATATCAAAATGATTATTATTAAAAGTAAATTATACAGATTGATGTAGAAAACGCTGGAATTTTCACGTGTTTCCGCAAGTTTTCAATAATAAATTAAGCATTTGATTTTTTTTTTCTATTCCAAGAAATTGAAATTTTGTTAAAAATTGAATATACAAACAGCAAAATATTTATTTTCTTCAAATTTAATTAAAATTAGGAGGACAGTGAAACAACAATGTGATGATTGGTAACAATGGTTGAGACTGGCTAGAAATTAGATTATTTAAGAGGACAGCTCAACAAGAATTTGTTAACGTTGAACTTTAAAACGCCCATGCTATAGTCAGCTGAGAAGCAGCTCCGTGATATTGTGTTCCACAGATGGATAGTTCTTGGAAAGAAACTTTGCTAATGAAAGTTAGGTTTAGTTTTAGGTACACGGAGGGAGAAAGGAAAGTTATTGTAGCTAGACAAGTTCTTGTTGTAAATGTTTTACAGGGAGGAACCATAGATTTGAGCTCAGTCGAGCATCTACCATGAAAATAACGATAGAGTAGAGAAAAACTAGCAACGTCTCTTCTGTGAAAAAGAGGCTGTAAGGAAAGGAAGAGGACATCCCCCACTAGGTGTCGAAGTTGGTTTTGTACTCTGTCAAAGGAGGAAAGGGTGATCTGAGTGGCACCTCCCCAGATGTGGCGACAGTACTCCATCTTAAAATGCATTTGACTCTTATACAGATAGAGAATTGTGTCAGGAGTGAAGTACTTTCTGGAGCGGTAGAAAGATCCAACCATTTTTCCAGCAACCATAGCAACATATTTTATGTAAGTCTTCCATTTGAGGTTTGGTGTGAACATTAGTCGTAGGAGCTTATCAAAGCAGAGGGACTTGAAAACGACCCAGCTATAGCGAGCTGGGAAACATCCCCATGGCATTGTGTTCCACAGATCGATAGTTTTTGGAAAGAAACTTTGTTCATGGAAGTTTAGTTTTAGGTACACGGATGGAGAAAAAAAAATTATTTTCAGTTATCACTCTTATTCTAAAGAAACTTTTAGCCTTGATAAGATTAGTAAATTTATTAAAAAAACTTACTTTTTATTATTTGTGACCTTTTTTGTGGAGGGTTCTTTATTTTCTGATGTTAATGAATTTGAAGAATTCTTGCCCAACGATGTTTTCGGTAGACTCTATAAGAAATAAAACAAGAAAAATTTATTTTGTTACTCAATTCAATAAATCACTTATATTTTCACTTACCGTGAGTGTACAAAGTCCTTCATATACCCACACACTGTTATGAACTCCGATAAGTGGTAAACGCACGTGTGTTGACCTTCTCATCGTTCTGCGTCGTCTTCATCATCATTGTTGTAGCAGGCTACTCCTTCATGCGTTAATACAAACGAAGCTGAGACTTGTTCGGTTTATAAAAGGTTACTTTAAAAAACAGGAACGGAAACTTTATACGCGTGTGAGAAAGACCGATAGAACCGTCTGTCTCCCTATATGCAATTGCCCCCACCCACCCCCAGGTGGGGCTCCTCAGGACCGGCAACGTTTTGCGTCCGCTTGCTTCAGTTGTCAGCCAGAAAAAGGGTGAGACCAACACCCGGTCGGTCGGAAGTCACGTGGTTTCGTTGACTTTCACTTTGAGGTCATCTTTGACCTTTAGGGTGTCACTCAAATCCTTCCATCCAAACACTCGCTTCGCAATCTAGCATCACAATTACAATAGGTAATACATAGTGTGCAGTTTCTGAGATAACGAAGAATAACTACGGCACGTGCATTTGGGGTAAGGCGGTTAGTCAGAGACGCAGGAAAAGTTGTACGGCATCATGTGGCATTTCAGATATGCTCCGTGGTTCTCTAAATCAGTAGATTTATCGGCTTCCGCAATAGGGTTAAGGTTAACCCCCCCCCCCCCCCAGTCTTTGATATAATAACTTCAATTGAAAGGATTGCGACCCTCATATTCTGTTATGGTAAAGGGTGACACCAATGGTACACACACACACCTATGTCCAACAAGTTTATTATTATTATTTTTAAACTTTATTATGTACCTACCTGTTCACATAAAAAAGGCACTACACCAAAATATACAGAAATTTATCCAGTACTTTTGTTTTTAAAAAAATAAATTCAAGTTTTATTGGTAAAGGCTTTCTGGTCGTCATTTTTTGGCATTAAGGCCAAGGGAGTTAATTCAAACTTTAATTCAAGCAAATTGGGGGTTAAAAAAAAAGAAAAAAACATTTGCTTGAATTAAAGTTTCAAGAGTCTATCAGGCATGTGTACGCCGTATGATGACGTATGGATTTGAAACCTTGCCGATGAGGGTTGAAGATATACGTTGCATGGAGAGATATTAGAATCATACGATGGATGTGTAATGTGAGTTTTGAAGACGGTTTAGATCTGATGACTTCACAGGAAGATTAAATCTGAACCTTATAGGGAGGAGACTTTGATGGTTTCATCACATTGAAAGAATGAATGAGAGTTCTTGGGTTAGTAGATATAGAACAGTTGAGGTAGCAGGATCAGTTAACAGAGGAAGTTAAGGGAAACATGGGAGGAAGTGATAAAGATGGACTTGAGAGAAAGAGTGATAAATAAAGACCTGGCCAGAGATAGATTAGTTTGAAATTTCTAAAAGCCTCTAACACATGCTGGCATGTAAAACGGATGTTAACCCGAATATGATGATGATCTTCCAGTTTTCATTCAAAAAAACTGTTATCAGTTATTTCCTTTCCCTCTTTTGAATTTATACTTTCATCTCATAATTATTTTCATCCAAGATTCTGAGATTTTTTCCCAAATAATTTTCCTTCTCTTCTCTTCTCTTTATTCCTCCGCAATCTGAGGTTTCGGTGATTCTTTTCTCGGTGCTTTGTTACATTAGGAATCGCGCTAACTTTGAAAGCAAAGATTAGTCTCGATAATAATCGATAAAAATCAGGTATTTGTAAGGAATGAGCACCCAGAGGATTTCAGTAGGCGACGACTTACTGAGTCAGTTTCGAGTATTGGCAGAGAATTACTAGTCAATCCTGGAAATGGCTGAAGCAGTTTACAATTTAAAAGCCAGCTTTTTTTTCTTTTCTAAGGAAGTTTTTTCAACCTTTTTTATTTCGAAGGGTTAAAAAAAAAAATTAACCTTTACATGATTTTTTTAATTTTTTGCTCGCAACTTTCAACTCGTAAACTGCTTCAGCCATTTCCGGGACTGACTCGGGATTCTCCGTCAATACTCGGGACTGGGCGCTTTTTCGTAATGTTCCACCACGGGACTGACTCGGTAAGTGCTGAAATCCTCTGGATGCCCATTCATTACAAATACCGAAAATCGTCTATAAAACATGGCCGCCAGTGATTAAAACTTTGAATTCAAATTACATTTTCAACACTTTAAAAAGTCAATTAGAATTTTATTTTAGGACAAGAAATATAAATTTAAGACCAATGATCGATTTTATCAAAAAGAAGGGGGGGGGGCAAGCGAAATATAGAATATATTTTTAATTCAATACTTTTCTTGGTATATAATCGCTAACAAAAATATGGCATTTTTATAGAATCACTCCCGTCTCCAAATCGATTTTTCCTACGTATTTTGGGTCGTTAAAGGGAGGGGGCTTGCCACTCGGACATAGGATTAGTGAAAAATCCATAAACCTAAAAATAAACAAAAAAACACTGGATTGGAGACGGGAGTGATTCTATAAAATTACCAAAATAAAATGCAAATTGAATCAACAAGTTTGAAACGATACTCACACTCGCCAATTGTTTCCAATTCGCAGAATAACCTTGCCTGTCGGATGGTAAAGATATATTTCTTTGGTGTACCGATGTAGTAATGGAAGTTGAACTGCATTTCTTCGTGGCTAAATGTTTATTTACTATGTTTTTACGACTCGTCGTGTTATCATTAATTGGGACTGTTGAACACGTGGTGACGCCATCTTTCTTCTTTTTCTTCAGGTAAGACTTCTTGTTCTTGTTCCGATTCACCCGTTTCAACTTGGAAGTTTTAGACTCGGAATTGGTTTTATTATTTGAGGTGGTTTTCATTTTGGGGGTTTTATTTAAAGAAAGAAATGGAAAATGTCCTCTGCGGTACACGCTTGAATTTATAAAGATTAAAGAGTTATTTCCCTTGAGAAAATCATTTTAACGACTTTTCTTATTGAAGAGCTCCAACCAAAAACAGACTTTCTGTCGGCGGACGTTTTGAACAACGGACGAAATGGTGTAATTCACGATTTTTTTTTCAATTCACTTAATTTAGCAAAAAATAAAACAAGCATTTTTCAGTTGCCATGTAGGGAATTTATTTATTTAGTAGAAACGATGTGACCCGTTGAGTTACCTATAGATTGTTTGATTGAGAAAAAAGTGAGTTTGCAAAACTAGTTACATTTTTTAAAATAAAAAGACAAAATCCAAAATTAGTCTCTTTCTGCTTGGTATATATTTCTTTCTCTCCAACTACGGGTTAAATAGTATTAATAATTGTAGTGATATTCCCTATTGTTTATAATAAACTATTCCAATCTTCTATTTTATAGATAGTTTTATTCCCTTCTATTGTGAATAAACAGAAATAGAGAGAGAGAGAGAGAGAGAGAGAGAGAGAGAGAGAGAGAGAGAGAGAGAGAGAGAGAGAGAGAGAGAGAGAGAAACGAAAGTGAATAGACAATGTATAAAGTAAGAGGGGGGTCAAACAATATTCAGGGAGAGAGACTGACATAAACTTTGATGAGTAAATTGGTGAGTTAATTGCAAATTACGGTTAAAATGGATTTTGTTTTCAAACATAACCTAATCTTAAAACCAAGGAATATGTTAACATGTATTTTTCGTGATTAAAATGTATGTATTGTTATTTTATTTATTTTATTTTATTTGGCATACTGCAATACGTTTGTTTGGCAAGCATCGCCGTCTTTGAAAAACAAAACAAAACAAAAATATATATTTTTAAAAAAAGAGTAAAAGACAGTTAATTTAATGAAATTACTACGAGTTGGTCCTAGACTGTTTATTGGTCATGGCCAGCTGTGAATAATCAGTGACCAATGGGCAGTCCAGGAGCAACTGGCAGTTCATTTTAGAAGGTGGTGTGAAACTCTGTAGCAGACTGAAATAGGATCTATTTCTTCTCGTCCCCTGTGAGCAAATTGGTCATACGCTGACCAATCGGCTTGCAGGACGTATTGATATCAACTGTCCCCTCATGGACTATTTTCTACCACCTGGTCAGTTGAAGAATTCAGCAGAGAGAAATCGGCCAACAACGAAGAAACATCTCTCTCCTGCCTTTCCCCTGCATCGTTCCAGCAGCAGCCATCTCCACTGGGAATATATTTGCTGACGACCCGGCAGCCTCTTTTCTTCAGTGGGACACAGTTCCAACCCTCTGTTAAATAAACCCTTTTTTGTTGCCTGTTGTTGCCTGTTACTCGGTTGTTGTTTGTTCAATTCATTTTGTGCGATAAATGTAAAGAAAGGGACCAACACCCCCCTTCAATTACAACTCTTCCTAGTCAGATGTGTTTCCATGAAATACACCAGATGTCTGTTGTAAGAGAATGTGTTGCAGGGGCCAATCACCTCGGTGATCATTCTTACAAGTAAGAAAGTAGACACAGGCAAGAAGTAACGGCAATGGCAAAGAAGAGGGGACAAACGCAGATGAACAGTGTAAAATAGAGGTTGTATTTATTTGCACCAGAAGAAATAACGGAGAAAAACTGGACGTTTGGTGACGTCTCTGAAAGCAGGAAGGCTGGAAAGACAAGAATGATGTCTCCAGAATGATATCCCTGGAACCTGGATAGCAGGAAAGGCTGGATCGACAGGAATGAGGGACCTGCAACCTGGACAGCATGGGATGCCATCACACGGAGTTGAATGTGTACATTCTTGAGGTGTAATTAGATGCCTCAGGTAGGTTTGGTCCATGTAGACGTGGGCAAGGGCTGGATCGACAGGAATAGGTAAGTTAGAACGTTTACGGGAATTGGAAAATACAGAAACCAGAGCTGCATGAAAGAACTGGAGGGAGGGAGCTGGAGAGGCAGTCAGGAGCTGGAGCAGGGGCTGCACAGGAGACAAAGGTCAATGGGGCGAGGTGCAGTCGGCAACGGCAGAGGAGACAGTGTCGAGGCCAAGGTGCAGAGGCCCTGAATGAGCCCTGAGTGAAGATACACGCTTCTTTTTATAATGTGTTGATGACTTCTGCTGGTACAATGCTTTGATGAGATGCGCAGAGAAAAAAAACTGTATTCGTTTCTGTCACATGAGTTAAGACATTCAAAGATTAAACATCCGGTTTTGTTAGTAGTGTTGAGTCATAAACAGAGTCGGCATGGCAAAAGGACTAAAAATGTTCAATAAACATCCGGGTTTTTGTTAGGTGTGCCGAGTTATAAAAACAGGGGGCGGGAGGGGGGAGGCACGACAAATGAACTTGGGTGGGTGTTAGACACCTAAAAACCTAATTGACTGAATCAGTTGAGTAAGGACTGTTGACCATAGTTGGTAACTCACTTAGAAGTTGTGTCTTGATAAAACACACAAACCCCTGATCTATAACAGGTTGCCATTGGGAGAGGCTTTCAGCTATAAAAACCTGCTTCAATTCTAACTATGACTGTACTGAATCAATTTTTCCATGATAACGGGACTGGAAACTCAGTTGAAGGTGTCATTCCTGATAGAGCTGGAAGTCAGATCATTATTATGTGACATCCCACATGAATGTTTTAATTCTAATCACTTCCAAATTGGTTCGTCGAATGTTAATACCATGCGAGGTATATTAGGTGAAGTTGTTGAGGCCATCACTAGAAAGGGAATATGGACCAGTCAGATCATTATTATGTGACATCCCACATGAATGTTTTAATTCCAATCACTTCCAAATTGGTTCGTCGAGGTGAAGTTGTTGAGGCCATCACTAGAAAGGGAATATCTCTGCTGCATTCAAGAGGTTAGGTGGAAAGGGGCATCAGTGAGAATGATTTCTGGAAAAACTCAGATACAAGCTATTTTGAGTGGGTAAACAAAGAAGGGATTGTAGATGTTGAGGTACTTTTGGCAGAGGGCTTAGGGTTAGGGTTGACAAAGTTTTTTTTTATATCAAACGTGTTTCTGACAGGTTATTAAGCTTATGCTGGATAATAACATCTGTGGTGGATCGAGATGTTGTTCGAACGAACGCCAAAAAGCGAATGGCTTGAATAGCCACCCACTTTCTTTCTCTGGTTCGTTTGGATACACTCTTCTCTTCACTTCCAAAAGCAAGTTAGTTTTCATAAGAACGTGTTAACTCAATATTTTTCAACCAATGAAAATTGTTTTAAACAGAAAATCTAGCAAGCCTATGTCAAATTAACAAAGGTTATAAAAGCAGTGACCTGGTCAACGAAATCAGAGTTCTCCACAGATCTAACCGGGCACACCTCCGAAGGAACCAAGAACATATGCTCAACACCCCCTCCCCTTGCGCCTTTGGCCAGAGAGGCGAAAAGAAAAGAACACGTCAAAACTCGCATACAAGCTCCCTCACCTCACACACATCTACATACACACTAACAGAACAAGGTAAACCTACGCATACTTACACAATGCCACATTGCCACTTACTCACATGCACTGTCTATTCCTGACACACGCATATTCACACTAACAGATATATAAACATACACATCCTTAGTCCTTGTGTCTGATATTCCCAGAACATTTTCCATCCACAAACACGAATTGTATAAAATTTCCCCAAGTGAACATTTCTGACTAAAAATGACTTTATCTTCTTGTAAACTTTATAGTTATATAAATGTTTTGTTATTTAATAATATTTTCCTTGGTTTTTCATTTACAAAACTGTTTATATTAAGTTAGCACTTGCTAGCTGGTGACCCAAATATAACTCAAATCTTTATACTTTCCCATTTCAATATGCATGCACGCCCATATATATCTCCATTTCCTTCCCAGGACATTTTTTCCTCACTCTATTATCAGCTTATGTACCACAGGCACGACGTCTTGATGCTAGCCCCAAGGATGCTTTCTATGAGAGATTGATGGTTGTTGTCTCAAAATTCACTAACAATGAGATTGTCATACCCCGTGGTGATTGTTACATTTCTACTCTATTTGCTGAAGATGTGCATGGTGTTTCTAATCTGAAAGGGGAGCATGTCTTAGAATTTCACATTCAGACTTTTACTTTCCATAACATTCCGTTAAGTCTTTAACGTAACAAATAGGTTTTCCATTGTTTCCACAGGCAAGTACTAAATCATCAGCATACACCATCTTTTCTAGACAACCCGTATGTAACTCTCTAGACAATGCTTCTAAGATACAAATGAAAGCAACGGACTCAGTAAACAACGATAATGTATTCTTACTTTAACATTAAAGCTGTCACTAAATGTGCTGTTAATTCTCACACAACTTTGAGCATTTCTGTACATTGAACAATCTTCACCAACTACTCGCTTGTTCCTAGTTTCCGCAAAGCCCACCAGACAACCCCTCTTGGAAGTCTGTCAAAAGCTTTCTCCAGATTCACAAAGGCAAGATTCACGTTCTTCTTACCAAGGTACTTTTTTTGCATGTGTTTCAGAATAAATATAGTTACTTTGGCCAGGCATAAAACTGCATTTCATCTGTGCTTATCTGACTTATTTGCTGCTCAATTATTCCTCAATCATTCTCAGGACCTGATCCATCAATTTTAAACCTCTGTAATTACTTTTATATAGCGTTTCGCCTTTACCTTTGTAACAATTCACAATTGTACTAAGCTCCCAGTCTTTTGGGATAACCTTTTCTTTTATAATCTGTCTGTGATCATCTCGATGCCTGTTTCACCCACATCCTTCAATATTTCTTCAACAATGCCTGAGGGTCCTCCAGCTTCCAGTACCATTTCTTTCTCAATCTTATAGCTCGACCAGATACTGCTTCAGCAACGTCTAGATTTTCACGGTTCCATTAAAAACTCAGTATTCAACAATTTTTCAAAATGGCATTTCCAAGCATCCCTCTTGCCCTGTTCATTTGTTGTTAACACTCCATTGGTTTTGCCGTTGTTAGTGGTGTTGGGGTTGTTGAGAGCGGTGTAAAGGACGTTGGGGTCACTGGGAGCGGTCTAAAGTCATTAGTTTCGCTGTTGTAAGCAGGTACTTGTGGAGGAGGCCACGAAGAGGCTGACTTCATCTAGTCACAAAACGAATCTGGCTCAAACGTCACTGGACAAAGGAATAGCAGATCAATCAAAGCTGCACAGATTCATGGAGGAGCCAGATGAACTACCAGGCTGGCAGTGAACAATGCTCAACCACCTAAGGACTAGTGTCGGCCGATGGGGACTAAAGAACTCGGCTGTCTGCGACTGTGGTTACCCTGAACAGACAGTCGACCACATCATCGAGTCATGTCTAAAACACTGACCACCAAACAGCAAAGCCGGCATAGGTGCGCTAAACGACAACACGTTAGCATGGATTTTCTCAACCGACCTGGTGATCTGACAATGGAATGCTGAAGCAAACGAAAGAAGAAGAACATACCATTGTCATTTCGAATGCACTTCTCTCCAACATTATCCATATTGGTCTTTGCTATCTGTTTAGCCATCCTGAATACTTCATTCTTTTAGTCATCCCTTCATAATATATCTGGAAACCTGGCTTTCTCAGCCTTTTTCTTGACTTTGTATATTGCTCTTCTTGCTTCCCTCTTTGCCTCCAAATACACATCCTTATTCACTAAACCTTTTATCCACTTCTGCTTTTCTTTGATCCACTATCATGTCACCTTATGTCTTGAGGGCCCTTCCGTCTACACACACGTCTGGTCTGTTACCTCCAACAGTGTTTCCTTCAGTGTATTCCACTGTTCTTTCATTCTTGTAATCCTGCAATGAAATTAAAGGAACTTCTATCCAACAACACCACAACGAACACGACAAATCTCAACTCCAATGCTTTTGAAAATTCAACTGTCGCCTTCCATTTTAGTCCTTCCATCTAGCTCAGCTGATCCCCACATATGTTAATTAGTTGCAACTACAAAAGTCTACATTTGCGAAAAAAAAAAACCCTTCCCACTCTGGCGGATGGACAGTCATGGCATGTGAAGCATTGCATTCTCTTCTCAGTCAGTAGGTGTTCCTCTTTATTGTTACACTCTCCCCTGATCGTATGATCACACACGTGACAGTGGGTGGCTGGTCGTTTTACCCTAGTACTCCTCCATAGTGGGACAGTTATTTATTCCTCTTTGACTAAAGCGTCAGAAGTACCAGGATCTGAATTGGTAATGGAATCAGGCAGCTCAACCAAAATAGGTCCGACCTCTCCCTCACTCTCAGACGTGGAACCACTACTACTTGCATCGGAATCGTGTTCTCTCCATTCAGCACTTTCTGATTATGTGTCATCGGTGTTGTCCACTACTGGTGATGAATTGAGATGTTAGCGCACGTCTCCTATAAGCCAACGCGTGCCATTGATGACCATGACTCTGAACTTATCACTCTGGTAATACGACCTGGTCTGAATTTCGACGTTCAACGTCCTTGTAGATTCTTCCCCCAAACTGTGTCCCCCTCTTTATAATGTGTAGAGATGATTTGGTGATCCGGATGGAGCACAACATTGACCCCTTTAACTCTGATCTAGTATGAGTGCAGCAAATTCACGAGTGCTGATGAGGTAGACACATAATCCTTGGGAGTAACGTTGTACCAATACACTGCCTCCATAATAGGACATCTTTTTTGTGCAGTAATCTGCTTTACTGTCCTATGACACCTTTCTATGATACCATTTCCTGATGGCCTGTATGCACAGCATAGTCGGAATTTGACACCCCATTCATTCATGAACTGCTTGAATTGTTAACTTCAGAAGGCAGTGTCATTATCAGTCAAAATTTAGGCTGGGGTGGGGGGGTGGGGTCACATTAAAAAAATACTGATTCTAATTACCGGATCACATGTGCCATGTCTTGCCATTGTAGTGGTCGCCAAATTAATAACTGCATGGGGCCATAATCAATCAATGTCAAAAAATGGCAACCATTGTAATACATTATGTCCATGTTCAGCCGGTTCCATACTTCATTCACACTGAGCCCTCCTTTTTTCCATCGCACTAGGGCCGGGTCTATCGTCTGATATTCCTTACAATTCCGAACAACTGCTCTAATTGCCAGTTTAGACATTAACGGGTCAGTTCTATGCACAAAATATAATGTTCGCCTAACTCCAGGATGCTCACCATGTCGACAAACCTCATTCAGCTGTGCTGGGTTCAGGCTCCCTGTGGCAAGAGCACAGACTGGCTGTGTGGGTTCAATCATTCTCTTCACATAATTGAGACACCGCTGTGGAACTCTTGTCAGTGAGTCTGCTCTGTTCTGGTGACATCTTACTAGGCTTACATCAACCGAAATATTGTACTCTTTCACAAGTGAAATTACGGTGTCTTATGAACATCTTGCTTACGACCTTGGTGGTCAACTAAGCCTTTCCCGTGAGCACGCTGGTCATACAGTGGTACACACACAGAGAGTCCATTTTTATGTGTAACACATTGGCTTTTCATTTAAGCATGAGGTTTAATCCTTTTAAGCGGCATTCAGCTATGCTATGTTTATATGTTGGGTATCCTTTGTTGGTCGCAACCTGCATGCATCCTCAATGATGGCTCCATCGGCATCAAGAGCCACGCCCACAGCGAGCTTTGGTCCACCCACACATCCAGTTCCTTTGTGCCCACGTACCACTTTCCTTGGATCGGATCTGATTACTGTACCCGGGCAAGTGTGTCTGCTATCATACACTTCAGAGGAGCATCGCTAAACTTGTCATCCCAGTCCTTTGTGACAGTTGTAGCACAACGTTTGATAAGGCCTGTCACTGCTCGAAGTCATCCACACACGGGAAAGTGCCCCAGCAGTTTATCACACATGGAGAAGATATATCTTCATGTCATGGTTATAGGACCGTCCACAGTACTGCTTCCTCGCCACCATCGCAGTCGACCATGCTCCTCCTAAACTTAAAAATTCCAGCATTCTGGCACCGTTTTGAAGCTTTTCTGAATCCTGACTCGTGTTAGAATTGGTTGTGTTCCCGACTATAAGCGAGTTCATAAAATCAAGCAATTGTTGCATGCAAAAACAGAGTAATAATTAACAAACAAAAGGAGGTCGTTCAAATAAGGTTTATTGAACGTGTGTGTATGTGGGATGATGACGTGTGTGGTGTATGTATGTGTGTCGATAGAAAACAGTTCTTGAAAAGAGTATGTGAAGAAATGAAAACTGTATACAAAGAAAATGAGTTGAGAACTCTTACCGTTGTTGAACACATGTTGACTGAGCGTTGGTGTCTTAGCGTCGTTCAGCGAGGCCAATTGAATAGAGAAGAGGTCTTTTTCCGGTGTCCCTTGGTTATATATCCCCTAAGGGCAGGTTACTCCTGGTCGCTTTCAGCGCCACCTGACGGTGAACAGCGACACCTACCGGCCAGTTAGTGCAGTTATGTTTTGAAAGGAGGGGATAACTGCTACACTCGTGAGTCCATACAGGTCTAGATGCTCCCTCATAGATTCTGCCGATGCCACGTCCTCATTCATATATATGTCATTGATATACGCCAACGTTTCTCTCCTTAAGTTCTCATTCTGGGCTAACACAGCCTTGAACACATTACCAGAGGTGCCACATTTAAGTCGAACTCTAACCTAGTTAGATAATATCTTTCTCCTTTAAATATCAGTTTAGAGGGATCTTTCAATAAGAATCTGCAGGTATACCTTTCATGAGGTCCAGAACGGACACATTTGTTCCTTGTTTCCATTCTCGCATTTTCTCTGCACAGACATCTGCATCGCCAGTGAATGCATTAACATAGGTGTTTAATTCACAATAGTCCATTACAGGACGCACCTTATTTTTATTGGCCTGCAGTATGGCCACAGTGGTATTAGTCCCTTGGGGGGGGGCCAAACTCCTCCTCATTATATGGCAGCAACTAACCATAGAAATCCAGGTCTGCAACTCGTGTTCATAATCCCTCCTTAATTCATTAGACATTGCATATTTGGATATCCGAGTTTCCAGTTTCTCTGGTGCACGACCCGTTGACCATTTCCATTGCATTTATAACACTTATAATCAAGGTTGCGAAAACTCACTAGAATCCTATCAATATCCTCTGTCATCAAATGTAAAGTCTTAAGATTGTTGGGTCACGTGAAGCGTTCCAGTGTAAGGCTACGCAAAATATGCATTGAAGGCATAATACAAGACAGCCGGTTGAAAGGTAGACGAAAGAAAAGATGGAAAGACAATGTTTGTAATTGGACGAACATGAACATAAACCAAGCGAACACCTTGGCCCAAGATCGTAGGGCTCGGAGGACATTCAACCATGTTAGTGCATATTTGGCAGCTAGCGGAGAAAACGTTTAATGATGAATCTGATCGGCCCATGGTGGTTGAGTGATTCTGGCAGGCTGTGCCACAGCCACAATTGGTTCCCGCACTTCAACATTGTCATTCATCAATGCTCAAGCTCGATTCAACATCCACTCTGACGGAGGATTGCAACAACCTTTTCACAGGATTTGGGTTTGTGTGTCTGTCAGAGATAAATGGGACGTTGCACCCTAAGCTAATGGATTGTGTTCGGTGTGAAAATATGTTTGTCTTGATTTGCAAGCCTGTTGTTGTTCAGTAGAAGAAAACAACAATATGAGTGTAATGTCTCTCAAAATGAAACATTGTTACTCGTTTTAAACTGGAGTTGTAATTTTATTTTGAGGGAGACAACTTCTGTTGCAGCACTGACAGAGACAACATAATTGACACGATGAACAGTGTCGGAATCAAGATGCAACTTCAGACCAGCAAAATGAGTAGATAATAATAACCTACGCAGTGACCGCACAAAGACGTATGTTCACAGCTAGTGGTTTGGGGGCATTACGGGGCATATATAGTCCAAAAATCATTTTTTCTAGATGCATCAAGGGAGATTATCAGTGATGCACAGCCCTCATTGCTGATTTTAGGTACTTTCACATCAGACAGCATCCTCCACCTGAGACTGACAAATTCAGTGCCACTACACATTTTGACCTGGCAATTTTTTTCTAAATGCAAAAAACTCAATTTTTTATATTGACTTGAGCTCTCCAGCCTCAGCCAATCAGAAGACTCTACATATCCCTCCCTTCCTTATATAATGGGATTTCTGATAGTTTAATATTTTTAATTCGAGTAATATTTTATTTCATAGATGCCAACTTGGGAGGAAGTGTCCTTAGAGAATAAGAAAAAGTCATTCAGATATCGAGTTAAAAAAGAAAAAATTAACAATTCAGGCGAGAGACATAATTAAATGCTGAATACTTCCTTCAACATGTCCCACAGTATACAGTTCAGAAGTCCAGGAATGTAGAATCAGTTGTATCAGTATGCCACATTTGTTAATCCAAGCAAAATGGCCGGATCTCAAAGATGTTTACAGAGGAGATAATCACAATAGTTTTAGAAAAGTGGATAAAGGAAGCTAATATATATATATATATATATATATATATATATATATATATATATATATATTAAGCTCTATTTTACCATATGAAATATCGAGCTTCAGATTGTTCTCTATAATAAATACATATTGCTCGTTATTATAGAGTGGAATATTTATGATATATATATATATATATATATATATATATATATATATATAAACAATAACAAATATTTTATATTTGAAGCTCCTCGTTAAAAAGTAGAGCACCGTAAAATGGTAGTAGTAACACAGCGTAGCGTCACTTGCTTTAAATGCATCGTTCCTTCACTTATAGAAGTTTGAATGCCTCTTCGCTTCGCCGCCGTTAACGTGTTAAAATTATCATTGTTTATAAGCTGTTCAGAACTGGCCTAGCGGTTAGCGACGTTGGACGGGAGTTGGAAAATACTTGTTGTCCAGGGTTTCGAATCGTATGACCGGTGATGAATAGTCGTACTTCTATGCTGATGAGTCTTGATTGAAAAAAGACGAAACGTATACGTCCATAGATATAAACAATAACAAATATTTTATATTTGAAGCTCCTCGTTAAAAAGTAGAGCACCGTAAAATGGTAGTAGTAACACAGCGTAGCGTCACTTGCTTTAAATGCATCGTTCCTTCACTTATAGAAGTTTGAATGCCTCTTCGCTTCGCCACCGTTAACGTGTTAAAATTATCATTGTTTATAAGCTGTTCAGAACTGGCCTAGCGGTTAGCGACGTTGGACGGGAGTTGGAAAATACTTGTTGTCCAGGGTTTCGAATCGTATGACCGGTGATGAATAGTCGTACTTCTATGCTGATGAGTCTTGATTGAAAAAAGACGAAACGTATACGTCCATAGATATAAACAATAACAAATATTTTATATATATATATATATATATATAAGCTCTATTCAATGCTAAATATTGAGCTTGTTTTTTGTAATTGAAATTTGATCCCTTCATGAATCATTCCAATCTATATAAATTTAATTTATATTGTCATAATCTCTTTATATATATGATATATTGAACAAGGAGGCACTGATCAGATTTGGTATAAGGCTTATAAGCAAGAAAATTCAGCTTTGGAGGCAGTAAACATTGTTTTAATAATAAAAAAACTATTACAATAGAAAGTATCTTTCCGCAAGATGAATATGACAAAGAACTGATTACAGAACTGAACTTGTGGGAAAAAATATAAATACAATATACATTTTTTTAATTTGACATTTAAAAACAAAAACAAAACGGAACTATCATACAATTCATTTCATTAAAATATTAATATGTTTGTGCATCAAGTACAGATTCAGAATCCCAATATACATATATGCAGTGTACTTGTTATCTATCACCAATTATTTTATTGAATTATGAGGTGATTTCAAATTTTGGCTCTGAAATGCAATCCCAACACCTTTGACGCTTGCCTCCTCCCCCAGACTTAGAATTAGTGTTGGGGTTAATGATGGGCATGTTTTCATCCTCATCAAGTATATTCTAGAGAATCATCAAAAGATAATTAAAAGTACAAGAATATGGATGCTTCTTGGCAATCAGAGTGCCATGAAATCACACCCAAAAATGCCTTAAAAATCTCTTAAAGAATCTTGTGTACTTCTGCTCCAAGCCTTGAACTTATCATTTCTATTCTTTTTTTCAAAATTGACTTCCAAACTAACCTATCTCCAGCCAGGTCTTTATCTATCCTTCTCTCTCAAATCCATACTTCCTTCCATGTTTTCTTTAACTTTCCCCTGCTATCTCAACTATTCTACATCTAATTAACTAAAGCCCTCTCATCCATTTTTTCAATGTGACCAAACCAACGAAGTCTCCTGTTCTGCACACATCCACCTATACTGTCCAGATTTAATCTTCCTGGGGTCATCTGAACTAAGCCTATCTCACATTACACATCTATCGTATCATTCTCATATCATTTCTATTCAGGCAACGTATATCCTCAACCCTCACTGGCGAGGTTTCATCACACTGCATACAGATGCCCGATAGATTCTTCTCTTGGTAAACAGATAGAAATGAATACTATATAGAAACCAATAAGTAGAAATAGTAGATTAAAACTTCAGGAAGAAAATTGCAATATGAGCCATGGTAAAAAATAATAATTCTATCATAATAAGTAGCAGTACTACTACACATCTAGAGAAGATTATTGTTTCGCAATTTTAAGATAAGAATTGATAATTAGGATTATTCAGACTACTTGGATGTTATTCTAACAACGTTTCGGCCAATGTAACCTCCACCTTAATCTTGTCGAACTCTGGAATCTGTACGTAATTTCGAACAGAATTCTTCATTTAATCCATGGGGGGGGGGGGGGATAGATTGTTCAGCCACCAAAAGAATAAAGGAACACCATCTCTACAACTGCTACATCACCATGACGACCATGTTTATTCATCAGGATACCATTCTTGCAGGTTATATTCACGTTCGTACATACATTATCACCTTTCAACCCATTCTTCAAAAATGAGATTGTAGCAGTTACATGATCGAGATCTACTTTCGTTTGTATTTACACGCAATCTCTTGCGTAGTGATTAGTTTGTGGTTCAGTCGGCTAACAGACATGTTAAAACTTGCGTAGAAATACAACGGGCAATTTGAACACTTCTTCGCATCCGTTTCTGCCCAGTATGCAAATTGATCAGTTGTTGTAGAGAAGTCAATGTAGACAGACGTAACATCTCGCTCGCCTCTCGTCATGGTGATGAGAGATGCGAATAAAACAGAGACTAAAAGACCTGGATTGAATTAAATTTCAACTCCAATACATGCCGGCCAAAGCAAATTGCCTTACATTCCTATGTTCCTGTTCTGTATCTATAATACAACTGAGGCTACTAATAAACCGTTCCACATTTTTTTATGACGTCAACAATTTGGATCATTACGGAATATAAATGGCAGGATATAATGTCATGAGAGAAAGTATGTGGCAGAAAAACTGCTTCTAGAAAATTAGGTGTCAAAGTGATCAGACGTGTTTTGGAGTCTTCCACCTTATATTCACATTCGTACATACATTATCACCTTTCACACCCATTTAAGAAAAAATGAGATTGTAGCATTTACATGATTGAGATCTACTTTCTTTTGTATCTCCTGCGGTATTTGTGGTTTGGTTGGCTAAAACAGGCATGTTACAACTCACATAGAAATACATCAGGCAATTCAAACACTTCTGAGTATACTCAGCTTTCAGCCATTTCTGCCCAGACATTTGACGCTAAAATATAATTCAATTCCAGTCGAGATGCCAACGAGAACAGATATGATTCCCCTCGCTCGCCTCTTGCCAGGACTTTAGCGGGAGGTGAGTTAAAAGACCTAGACTCAATTAAATTTCAATTCTAATACATGTCAGCCAAAGCAACTTGACTTACATTCCTATGTTTCTGTTCTGTTTAACGAAACTGTTCAATAAAGTTGACGTCGTTGTAAAGAAGATGTTGGCATTTCTAAATGAACTTCTACATTTTTGGTAACCCTTTTCTTCTTCTTCTCAAGCAAGCCGAATCAAATAGATAAAGACACGGCCGTCTCTACAAAATGGATATCTCCAGTCTCCGGCACCAATTCTCACTCTACAAGATCATCTGATCACCAAATATGAATTGCAATAAAAAATCTAACGAAAAATAAACTGGTCTTGCTAAAGTAGAAAAATATCACTTTACCCATTTTTAAATGAATTGTTCCAAAATCGAATTCTGTCGTCCAGTTTATTTAACCAGTTTTAAAAACCTACTGTTTATATTATTTTTATTGTAATATAATTTTACAACACATATAATTGTTATAATTTTAAATAAATAAATTAAAATGGCATTCATTTATTTGCTTAAAAAATATTCAGCTGACAATGACAATTATTTTTACAGAAGAAGAAAGAGATATTATTTTCTTAATATGGGTGCAACACTTATTTTCCGACAACTGAAGTTCCATCACCTTTTTTTAATCGTGACAAAACTCTGAGAGGGAACTTAATAATCCAACTGCCACTAGACTAGTTTACTGGACGGTCAATAGATACTTTGTATGTAGTGCACCATCAAAATACCGCATTCACTCCACTTAAATTATTTCCAATGGTTTAAGGCTAAGGATTAGTATATTTTCTTCTATTTTGCTTTTAAATTTGGTAAAAGATGTGTTTTTGTGCAAAAAAATGTTTAAAATTACTATCTTGTGTCCCCCCCCCAAAAAAAAAATTGTTTTTTTTTTTAATTAAATATTTTTTATGTTAAAAAATAATGTCTGCCATCAACTAAAAGAATATGAATTAAAGTTAGATTTGCAACATTTTAAAAAGTAAATTGGAATTATAATAATAATAGAGGGAACTTAATAATCCAATTGCCACTAGACTAGTTTACTGGACGGTCAATAGATACTTTGTATGTAGTGCACCATCAATTTGTTTCCACTGCACATGCTGGTGGTAGTCTCCCTTTATTTTGAGATCATATTTTATTTTGATTAACTTTAACCCTAGTTATGGTTCACAGGTAAATTCAAGTGATAGCCGTGGTGTTAAAGAAAAAGGTTGAACTGCTGAAAAAACTTGACATTGGTGTTTCGGTTTAGAGACATAGTAGGTGTTTAATGAGTGAGTTATGGGTGTGTTCGTCTTCTTTGTGTGCCTGTGAAGCATGTGGTCATACAACAGTTTCACACTTCTTTTATGCATTCCTTGGCATTATTGCTGTACTCTGCAAGATCTTTCAAGCTGCACCGGTTGGGCAGTAGAGGTCTACCTTGGTGTAACGGAGGACCGCACCCTCTCGTTCAAGGAACATGTGTAGAAGGGGGTGTTGATGAATTATCATTAATGTGAAATTGGATGGTCTAGCAAAATGGTTAATCCAGTAACTGAAAAATCAGTATTGCACCCATATTATTAAACATGAAAACCGTTACTTTTTTTTAAAAATGGTACTTCTATAGATTAGGACCCAAGCTGAACTCGATTTGGCGTTAGTACTTTTCAGAAACTACTGATGCCAAGTCGAGTTTAGCTTCTTCATCATCTGCATTGTCGTTAACGGCAACAGAAAAACTGCAGAATTTTAACCCTCTTTTTTTTTAATTTAAAAAAAAAAAAAAGAAAAAAAAAGTCTTTATCCAGATTAGGACCCAAGCTTATATCGACTTGCCATTGGTTAGGGTTAGGGTTAGCTTGGGTCCTAATCTGGAGAAATACAAAAAAACTTTTGGATTTTTTAGACGCAGTTAAGTCAACCGACTTTTCATTCAGCATTTTCCATAAACATCCAGAAAGTACCAACGCTAAGTCGATTTTAGCTTGGGTTCTAATCTGAAGAAGTACCAAAAAATATATTATAATTGACAGTAAATTATACAGATAATGGAAGAAGGCATTTCCATGGTGTTCCGCTAGTGAATATATATAGAGATAAAGATTATTAGGGGCTACCAAAATGATGAGTATTGATTTACTCCTCTCCAGGAGTTAGGCACAAGGCCAGTTTTTATCTTACTCCCACAAGTAAGATGTGACCCAAGGTCGGGTCAGGAAAGTGGGGTTTAAAAATTGCCTGGGCAGCCCCGTCGGCATTCCCCGGTAGGGGCGCCTCAGGCAGTAAGCAATAAACTTACTCCTCCCCAAAGAGGGGAGGCAAAGCCTGGGAAGGTGGACCTCCCAGAACTGCAAAAGACAGACCCATTGACTGGCGTAAATCAAGACCCGAAGGCCAAGACAACACCAGTATGGGGTGCAGTATCCATCGGAACAGATACTACACTTTGAAGAAACCAAAATGATGAGTAGCCGATAGTAACATATAAATAACTCTTGTTTTTTTTTGTCCAAATTTTTGGATTAAACGGATTGTTGGCCTTAAACATCTTGCCCTGAAATAAAATTGTATTTTGCTTTTTAACGTCTGTAAGTAATAACTTTCATTCAAAAATTTTATTGATTACGGCCATCTTTTTTTGTTCAGCCATTTTATTAAATTAGTGATTAGTATTCTTATTTTCTTGTCTCCCCAAACACAAGTTTATAAAAGTGAGGAAATCTAGTGCCCCCAAAAAGGGGCCTCTGGATTAGGACAATATAAAAATTACTTCAATCTAGAAGGATTCGCTGACCAAGGACAGAAAAGATGAAGTGCAGTATCAGAACAGATACTGCACTTTGCTCTTAGGCAAAAAGGCTGATTTATTTAGACAAATAAAAATTATAATAAATAATTTTATTTGGCTTAGGCATGACGCCCTATTTATTTAGGGGGAGGGTCGAATGTCATTTTTTGACAGCAAAACCTTTGTCTACTCTAAACTAGACATTATCACCAAAATACCGCATTCACTCCATGGGTTTAATCCTACTTAAATTATTTCCAATGGTTTAAGGCTAAGGATTAGTATATTTTCTTCTATTTAGCTTTTAAATTTGGTAAAAGATGTGTTTTTGTGCAAAAAAACGTTTAAAATTACTATCTTGTGTTTTTTTTAATTAAATATTTTTTATGTTAAAAAATAATGTCTGCCATCAACTAAAAAAATATGAATTAAAGTTAGATTTGCAACATTTTAAAAAGTAAATTGGAATTATAATTCAAGACAAGAAAAACAATTTTATCTCAATGGATAATATTTGGATGCACACCAAGCGAAATTAGGGAGATATTCTAATGGACCTTATAGGAGAATTTAACTGAATTTTCATCATTTGGACTAAATTTCTCATGTTGCATTCACAATGTTTTAGCTGAGGTATCCTTCGATTTTCTTCAGGTGCTTTTTTTTTTTAAACTTGGGAATTTTCTAGTCGAACCTTTATATAAAACTCAATAACCTGTATAAAGCTTTGAACTGAACTCTTTATTTAATCTGGGGGGGGGGGTAGATTATCCTCATTCCATCAACCATGAATGGGTAGAAGTGTTCATTTGTGTTATTCTTTGTTATCATCATTTGTAGGAAAGATTGAAACATCACCATCTATTATCGTTATAGACAGAAAAAAAGTGGAGAGTCAGACATCGCAAAGAAGCAGGGCAACAATGGCCTCCTACGTAAACCTAATATAAAATCCTCCACTATAATAAAGACCATTCACGCAAAAGTTAGTGAGTAAAAAAAACTGCCGGACGAAATCATTTCAAGTGTTTAATAACAAGTCAGACACCCCCCCTCCGAGCCTTCTGAAATGAATTCAGAAACAAATCCTTCATTCTATTTCCATAATGAGATGTTTTCTTTCTTTGTTTTCCTTTCTTATCTCTATACCGATTGATACGTTTTTTCTTTCTCTTTAAAATTCCAGTTTGAGATGTGTTTTATTTTTCTTTCTTTTTGAACTTCATCCATTGAGATGTTATTTTCTATGAACATAAATATTACTGTGAACACTGGTGAAGCATAATTATGTTTCCATCATTTTTTACGTAGGGTGTGCACTCGTTGAATATAATATGGAAACCAATAATTATAAATAGTAGATTAGAACACCAGCGAGAAGATTTCAATATGAGTGATGGTAAAAAAAATGAGATAATAGTAGTTCTATAGTTGTAACGAGATTAGCCCGGGGTTATCGGAAAAAGCAGGATAATGAATAGAAATGATAGATGGTAATGTGGTATAGGTCAGGGGTGTGGGTAGGCGTTGCATTTGGAATGAGACTGCGATTGTTTTGATTATTGCAAGGTTGAGACTAAAATTTCAATTGTAAGCTTTTGTTTTGTTTTCCTTTTGAAGTATGCCGATTGAAGAATGTATAAAAAACAATTGCAGACGTACGATCGACAGATTTGACGAACAAAGCGAGTAGATGTCCCAACTTTTGCTCCCCAGCGAAGGGTTGGGGAGTTGATTGTAAGCATAAGCAAAGTGTGTTAAAAGGAATGTTGACATTCTACATGGAATAAATTGTAAGCTATATAAAAACAACTTGTTTTTGACTTTTTGAGATGAGGATTGATAATTTGTATTATTCGGCCTACTGTTCTCATCTTGAGTGTTATTCTCACAACGTTTCGGCCAATGTACCTTCCAACCTCCTTCTTCAGGTGTATCTTGTCGAACTCAGGAATCTTTCTGCCGAACTCGAGAATCTGCACGGAATTTCGAATGGAACCCTTTATTTAATCTACGGGGGTAGCATGCTCTCGTTCCGTTAGCCATGACCTCGAAGAAGTCTTCAGTAATTCGCAATTCCTAGTATCGTCCGCACTGAGGATTGAACCTTAAGCCTTAAGAAGACTGCACCTAGAACTGAATTTTGCTTGCGAACCCGTAACAGATAAGGTACTAAGTAAAATTCAGTGTTAGGTGCAGTCTTCTGAAGGTTGAAGGTTCAATCCTCAGTGCGGGCAATACTACGAATACAATTGCAAATTACTTAATTCCATGCAGATTCCGGAGTTCGATAAAATACACCTAAAAAAAGTTTGGAGGTTACATCGGCCGAAATGTTGTGAAAATAACACTCAAGATGAGAACAATAGTTTGAATAATCCAAATTATACCAACAACTTTCTTGTTTTTTATTTCTTCATTTCTGCTACAAAACCTTTTGATTGGGAGATCAGCAAAGAAAGGGACTATGTTATATAGTTTAAATAGTAATATAACCCAAGTAGAAAAGATTAGGTTTAAGACTCAAAATCCATACAAGAATTATACACATGGACCCATGGCATAATGGTTAAGAGTGTTGGTCAACAATCAGTTCTAAGTGACAATCTTCCGAAGGTTAAAGGTTCTAATCCTTACTCGAGGCAATAATAACTAAGAATACCAAAAATGATCACGTCTAACCTGTCATGTACTTGTGGCAGCATTTACCCCAGTCGAGTTGAGCCAGTTTACTCCCTGGCTTACATCACATCTTGAACTATAGCAGCCAATATGCAACGGTCTTGAACAAGGTCGCATCCGATAGCTAGCCGCCAATAATTCCACTGCTGAAGACCAATCACTTGTAGGCCAGTGAGTGTTGCATTTGCCATGAAGAAAGTTTCTTTGAGATCCTACCTATGGCTGACAGAATGAGAACAATCTACCCCTTACATAATGAATGGAGAAGTTTGAGTGACACCTTAAGGTCAGAGGTGAACCCAGAAGTCGATGAAATCATGTGACTTCCAGATGTTTCTGTCTCTTAGCTGGTGAGACTTCAGGAAGGAAAAACGTGTCTGGGGTGCCGTCTCTAATGGAGGGTGGGGGCGCACAATGTAACTCGGTGTAGCGGAATGAGCTATTCGTCTATCCATCTGTCTGTATTTCTCTCTCCCAAAAGTAACCCGTCTCTCTGATGTTTTCCATGATTGTTATTCTTTTTGTAATCAACCCGTTTTATAAACATCGGCGTCCGAGTGGGTTCATCAGCAGATGATCCGAAACCTGAGTTCACGACGGTGGAATAATGGTTTATACACGTATCGGGAAGCAGTAAGAAATTAATTCAGCTTGAAATTCTATACAGGTTTCTCGAGTTCGACAAGGATTCTGAAGTTAAACTAGAAGGTTCCCAAGTTCGGAAAGATGCATCTCAAGAAAACTGGAGGTTACAGCAGCTGAAACGTTGTGAATATAAAAACGAAGATATGAATAGATATTCTGAAGAACCGAAATTAATCAAATATTTTATCGGAAAATTTTATGCAAATTTATTTATGGACGAAAAAACAAAACCGAGACATCTTTAAATGATTATTTGTTTGCCAAGAACATTATTTATCAAGTTTCCGGATTCACACCAATTTAAAAAAAAAATACTTTTATCTACGACATAAAATATGGCAAAAACAAAAATACATTCAGCTTGGTGGTAAACACAATGAAAGTTTCATGGAGATTTCAAACGATGCTTTCGGAAGCTCCGGACGGATAAGAAAGTTGGTTATCTGTAAGTTCTTTTAGAGCTTCCCAGGATGATTTCCGCGGATAAAGATTATTGGGAGGGTTAAAAGCTACCGAAGGTGGGTAGCTGATAGTAGCGGGCGTGCCCGATGCATAGGATTCTTTGTCGGAAACCTGTGAACTTATTGAGGGGTGATAAACAGTTGGCAGATTATCAATGCTTGGCCTCGACTGTCCATCGCCGCTATACAAAATGTCAGAATTGTATGGAGGGTTCCCAAATGGCAAAGAATTATCCTGTGCCTTCATTTCTCCATCGGTAAGCTCACAAAGCAATTCCCATGGAGACTTTGTAGGCTCTGCCCCTTCTAGAGCCATAGGGTGGTTATCTCGATATTGATGGCTGATAGGGGAACTACCCATATCACTAGCTTTTGAGATTGGTTGAAATTGGGATTTTGACATTTCGGTGGGTTGCATTACGTTGATGTCATCTTGAACATATGATATCGGTTTAGCCTTAGATAAAGAAGAAGCGCCACTGTTGGCCATAGCTTTTTTCTGAGCCGTATCGGTTTGGGTACCTCTTTGTTCATTAGTTTGTGTAGATGATGAAAATTTCCGTGAAGATGCAGGTTTTTTGTGCGCAAGTTTCTTGGAAGCAGATTTCTTGGTCTGTTCTTGGTCAGAACCGTCTTTCGAATTTTTCGTAATATCTCCGAGGGACTTGAATACGCGTGCATCCCTTCTATCCATCGGATCTTGTTGCACAGATGGTGCATACATATCAAGATCATCATGGGCATATGACGTCACAGAGTCGGAAATGGACGAGCGGCGTTCGCGTTTACCTCGTCTTCCGTACAATGATGACCTCGAAGCAAACAAAGACTGGCGGGATGTTGTACGCTGAAGAGCTGGAAACAAAAAAGACAGACAATTGTTTTAATATGATATAAATTTATTAAATGGGGTTTAAAATGATATGAATTTATTAAATGGGGTTTAAAATGATATAAATTTATAAGAGGGGTTTAAAATGATATAAATTTATAAGAGGGGTTTAAAATGATATAAATTTATTAAATGGGGTTTAAAATGATATAAATTTATAAGAGGGTTTTAAAATGATATAAATTTATTAAATGGGGTGTAAAATGATATAAATTTATTAAATGGGGTTTAAAATGATATAAATTTATAAGAGGGTTTTAAAATGATATAAATTTATTAAATGGGGTGTAAAATGATATAAATTTATTAAATGGGGTTTAAAATGATATAAATTTATTAAATGGGGTTTAAAATGATATAAATTTATTAAATGGGGTTTAAAATGATATAAATTTATTAAATGGGGTTTAAAATGATATAAATTTATTAGAGGGTTTTAAAATGATATAAATTTATTAAATGGGGTTTAAAATGATATAAATTTATTAAATGGGGTTTAAAATGATATAAATTTATTAAATGGGGTTTAAAATGATATAAATTTATTAAATGGGGTTTAAAATGATATAAATTTATTAAATGGGGTTTAAAATCATATAAATTTATTAAATGGGATTTAAAATGATATAAATTTATTAGAGCGGTTTAAAATGATATAAATTTATTAAATGGGGTTTAAAATGATATAAATTTATTAAATTGGGTTTAAAATGATATAAATTTATTAGAGCGGTTTAAAATGATATAAATTTATTAAATGGGGTTTAAAATGATATAAATTTATTAAATGGGGTTTAAAATGATATAAATTTATTAAATGGGGTTTAAAATGATATAAATTTATTAAATGGGGTTTAAAATGATATAAATTTATTAAATGGGGTTTAAAATGATATAAATTTATAAGAGGGTTTTAAAATGATATAAATTTATTAAATGGGGTTTAAAATGATATAAATTTATTAAACAGGATTTAAAATGATATAAATTTTATTTCATGAATAAATCTAAAAAATTGAAACTACTGCATTATTTTTTCCTAGACAGTAACCTTCCAATACCATCCACATTATTATATAAGTTAGGTATGCTTATAAATTTGTATGTACAGGATTCACTCCTAAACTAATTAACCGATCATTATGAATTTTGGAACACAGCTTCTAGGCGTAAGGAGTTGTGATAGGGGCTATATTTAGTTTAATTTAGTGTTATACTAAAGGGAGTAAAAAGGAGGTGGAAGTGCTTTATGAAAATTCAGATACCTTCGATTTTTGTGAAATTTTAACGAGAGATATTAGACCTCAATTAATAAATATTCCCAAATTTCAGTTTCTTTGGAGTATTTCAAAGAGTTTTAGCGAGCATAATATGGGCACAGCCTCCCACGTGAAAATCAAAATATACCAGATTTTATTGAATCATCAATCCACAGTAGGTACATGCCAATGAAGCAAGATTCTCCAAATTTCAAGTAATTTTTAAAACCCCTTCAATTTGAAAGATTTTCTAGAATAAAAATCATATAATGGATTTTGATCAAAATTACAATAAGGATTCTAGACATAAGGTTTAGTATCATTATATCTTGATTTTAATCTTTGTAAGGGAGCATAAAAATGGTGCAAAACTTCTGTTTGAAGAATTAATTTTACCCGTTTTGGGACTTTTTCTATATATGTGAAAAAAGGAAAACTGAAAATTGTTTATATGTACATCAATGTTTTGTCTTTATTATTCAAAAACTTTCTCAAGATGACAAATCAATCATCTTGAGAAAGTCTTTGAATAATAAAGACAAAACATTGATAAACATATAAACAATTTTCGGGTTTCCTTTCATTGGATCATTAATTTCATGACTAATATATATATATATATATATATATATACATAATTTGTCGCTCCTACAAAAAGTAGAGCACTGTAAGTGTAGTATTAACACAGCATGACGTCACTAGCTTTAAATGCATCGTTCCTTTCATTAAAAAAAGTAGAACGCTCTCAGACGTCAAGTCGCCGATAACGTGTTAAAATTATCACAGTTTATTCGCTGTTCAAAATTGGCCGAGTGGTTAAGGTGTCGGATTTAAGTTGCAAAATACTCGTAATCCGGGGTTTCCAATCGCATGACCAGTAGTGAATAGTCATATCTCTATGCTGATGAGTCTCGATTATTAAGAACGAAACGTATACGTACATAGATAATAGACAATAACAAATATTATATATATATAATGTATTTTCATGTCATTGTTTTTTAGTGATTGTAGTGTTCGTTGTTTTTTCTTACTACTACTACTACTACTATTTCGATTGTTTCACTTCCAAGTGAGTAAGATGCATATAATATATATATATATATATATATATATATATATATATATATATATATATATATTTATTACATTATAATTCAGTAGATTATAAAATTTATGATGTAATTAAAATTTTTAATATTATTATCAAGTTCAGAAAATAAAAACTTAATGTTTATCCATATGTACACGCATTTCAGAAAACCATTTATAGTCTATATGCTGATGAAGAAAATCATAAATTTTCAAGCTTTGCTTCGATGTAATAGTGTTAATAAATGGTCTTCTGAAACGCGTGTACATATTAATAAACGTTAAGCATTTATTTTCTGAGCTTGATTATATTTAAAATTTTAATAAATTTTATAATCTGCCAAATTATATGAAAGCTCTGTTTGACATAACCTGTTGATCATTGAGCTGTTTTTATCTGCAATATTTAATATATCCTGGGAGTTTCATGAGATCTAATTTGTTAAAAACTAAATTTTGTATTTACTGTTTGGGTTCTATAACCGTAACAATTCCTTAAATACACACACACAGACACACATACATACTTACGTGGTAAACTCTCATTGTCATCGGTTCTTGGCATTCTAGAGCTGACCTCACTCATAGGCGTATCAGAACGATGACTTGGATCATCTCCATATATGACATTGCTATCTGTGTCGGACTGATATGGTTTTCCTTTTATAGATTTTGGAACCTTATGACCACGTTTGCGGAGGCTATTTGTACCATCCTTTTCCTTGTATGTCCTTTGCGGTCTTGGAGGCACGGGTTGACCATCGGTTATGTCTCCGTGCTTCTTCTTGTCTTGAGCCCTAGCAGGACGCAGTGTATGTTGATTATTGCCGCTATCTTTCGACGAAGGTGTTTCACTTGGTGCTGTTTCTGCTGCTGACTGTGGCGGCAAATTTGTTGAGACTGCGACGTTCTTTGTCGTGGAAAGGGTTGGATTAGGGTTGCTTTGAAATTTAGAGGTTTCTTGTTTCTCCGTGTCTGTAAGTTCTCTTTCCAAATGCTCCATGTCTTCGGTTGAAGCTGAAATCTTAGGGACTCGCCTAATCCCAGCATGAGTGGTATTTATTTGAGAACTCTGCAGATGAGGACTGGTCGGAACTGTGGGTAAGGGTGGTGGTGTTGGGGGTAAAGTGCTGCCTTGGGAGAACCGTTTTTCTCTTTCTTCAGCTTCAGCGTCATTAAATTTAAAAGAAGCTTGGAATTTCGGACTGCTATGAAGTGCACTTAGTACTGGCGATTTGGGCGTCATATTTGAATTCGTCTGATTCATTTTGCCGAAATCGTTATCAAATTCTAATTTTTTCGGACTGTCAGGCAAAATATTAATATTAAGATCGCCTTGTTTCTTATTTTCCTCAAGATAATCATAGAATTGGTTCACTTCCTCGTGATGCGACAGCAAAGATCTATCGTTATTTTTTGGAGAGTTGCTTTTTTTTATAATTCCGCCATTCTTCACTCCTTCGTTGATGTAACCAATGCCGATGTTCGATTGTTCGCAATCTGCGAGGGATCCATTTCCGTCAAAGTTTTCCGGGTGTTTTTTCCTCATCGATTTGTAATAACAATGACCAGCAATTGCAATAATAAGTATGATGACGATAATACCGCAGACGACACCCACAATAATACCGATGAGAGTCGGGTTAGAGACTTCATCCGGAGCAACATCACTGAAATCTAAAATATAAAAAGAAAAAAAAAATTGTATTCATTTTTTTTTTTTTAATTTGTTTCATCTCTTAGGCATCTCCACCTTTTATATATCTCTATCTTTATGAAGTTAGGTAAGTGTATATGCGTATATATTTTTATATACAGGATTCACTCCTAAACTAATCATTATGAATTTTGAAACACAGCTAGTAGGTGTAAATGTGGGCTATATTTAGTTTTATTAATTTTTATGCAAAAGGAGTAAATCCCTTTTTGAAAATTCAGAAACCTCAGATTTTTGTGAAATTTTAACAATAGGCATCAATTAATAAATATTAACCAAATTTCAGTTTATTTGGGGTATTTTAAAAGGTTTCTAGAGGGTATAATATGGGCACAACCTCCCATGTGAAAATTAAAATATTTCAGATTTACATCATATTCATTAGACACCAATTAAGCAAGATTCCCTGAATTTCTATTTCTTCTTAATACCTTAAATTTTAAACATTTTCTAGAATCAAAATCAGGTCATGAATTTTGATTAAAAAATTGGAATAAGGATTCTAGACATAAGATTTAGTATCATTATATCTTGATTTTAATCTTTGTAAGGGGACATAAAAGTGGTGCAAAATGTTCTGTTCAGGGAATTTATTTGACCTGTCCTGGGACGGGTATTTGCCTATCGTCTAGTATGTATATATATATATATATATATATTTAAAAATACCTTTTAGTTGACTGAACAACATTCTTATGATAATCGTTTCACGTCAAATAATTGTACGTATTTGATGCATCGTTTACTTTGAAAACATGTCCTTTTTTTAATTAAAAATGGATAAAAAATATTTGATGCATTGTTTACTTTGAAAACATGTCCTTTTTTTAAATTAAAAATAGATAAAAATATTTGATGCATTGTTTACTTTGAAGAGAAAACATGTCCTTTTTTTAATTAAAAATGGATAAAAAATATTTGATGCATTGTTTACTTTGAAAACGTCCTTTTTTTTAATTAAAAATGGATAAAAAAATATTTGATGCATTGTTTACTTTGAAAACATGTCCTTTTTTTAAAATTAAAAATGGATAAAAAATATTTGATCAATATTCACTAACATATTTTTACTTTAATAAGAATTTTTTATTTTATATTTCTGTTTATCTAAAATAGATAAGCAGAAATATAAAATAAAAAATTCTTATTAAAGTAAATCAAACTATTTTAGGTAATCAAACTATTTTAGGTAATCAAACTATTTTAGGTAATCAAACTATTTTAAACAATCAAACTATTTTAAACAATCAAACTATTTTAGGTAATCAAACTATTTTAAACAATCAAACTATTTTAAACAATCAAACTATTTTAGATCAATGTGAAGGTAAAAAAAATCCCTATCCTATACCAAACTCATTTAAGTAAGTTAAAAAGACAAAATGTATTTGTTCGATCGGTGGCCGTATGGATAAAGCGTTCGCCTTCATTTCCAATATTTTATGCCATCATAGGTTCGAATCTCGCAGTAGACAATTGTTTTTTTATAGTTTTTCGCTATCGCATTCAGTTATTTTCTCGCCGATACCGATCATCATCATACCTGAATAAATTTTGAAATAAAAAATGCATGAAAAATATTCAATAGATGTTCTTACTTTTAATCGTGGCTACAAAATTTAAAAAAAGTTAAGACGGGTACTTCAGCTATACTGTCCAGATTTAATCTTTCTCTATAGCATGTTCAAGACAAATTTGACACTTTATAGAAAGGAAAGAAAAAGTGTCATATCTTGGCCAATAATTGATGTATTTTAAAAATTAAAAGTGTATTTCTTAGAGGATCTGAATACAGCTCATATGAAGAAGCTATTCTGGAGCACGTGGCTTTCATGGTCTCCTTCAAGAGAGACCCGAATATCAGTTTGAACCTGACAATCAGTTCATCATTCGTGTTGCAGGCAGTACAGTTGGTGTCTTTCTCAATTGCACCCCACACAAAATAGTCTATGCAGTTGCAATCAGGCACTTTGTGGGCCCAGAGGTTGAGTCTAGTGAAGTCGTGTGTTAGATGAAAAGGATTTTCATCTACAAAACATATTAAACATCTTGCCTCAAAGAGGGTAGAGTTATGCCCCTTCGCATTCCAGATAGAGACAATCTTGGATTAACACGTGTTAGAGACCTCTCTCCAAGTAAGACGTTTTGGACTAAGATATAATTCTTTTCTTCACTTGTAAATGGAGAATAAATGTTAATTGTTCATTTATACAAGAGTTTTATTCAATTCTTTTTTATATTCGTCCTATATGTCACAGATACCACCACTGCACAGCCACTTTTGGCTCTTCCGCCCCGGAGGTGTGACATGGAGCCGAGTCCTGCTGCCACATGTATGGCCTCTCTACCCAGCGCTTGACAACAGTGGACAGCAACTTAATATAAACATCTGAATTCAGCATAGATGTTAATTTTCTGAACAATATTCTCTGGAAGATCATTTATATAGAGAAGAAACAGTGTTAGGCCTAGAATAGAGCGCTGAGGAACGCCAACATTGATAGGAAAAGAGAATGAAAAGATGTTGGATGGCATGACGTGTGCTTCGCTAGAAACACACCGAAAAACCATTACAGTTTCAGGGAACTTAGTTTTCATGATACACAGAACTTCATATGGACTAGCTACCTGTTGTGTGCAAGTTGTCTTGAGAAAAACCATCTTACCAACCTAATAACGAATGACATTATTTTTTTACTGACCTAATAAAAACTGACAG
Organism: Sepiola atlantica; assembly: GCA_963556195.1. Classification (NCBI taxonomy): domain Eukaryota; kingdom Metazoa; phylum Mollusca; class Cephalopoda; order Sepiida; family Sepiolidae; genus Sepiola; species Sepiola atlantica. The sequence continues at coordinate 17,226,301 of OY744551.1, read as the reverse complement.
TACTTTTATATTTTAATTTTAAGTATTTCCCTACAAACTTAATAAAAACAAACATTTTTTTTTACTAACCTAATAAAAATGGACATTATTTTTTTGATATATGGAAGTGAAACCTAGCCAGTGAAGGTTGAAGATATATGTTGCATGGAGAAAAATATCTGAATGGTATGATGGATGTGTAATGGGAGTCTTAAAGATAGGCTTAGATCTGATGAGTTTAGAGGAAAATGAAATCTGGACACTATAGGGAAATGTGTGCAGAACAGGAGACTTTGTCAGAAAGGAAAGATTCATTGTAAAATATGTATTTATTTTTACGAAGACGCTATCAAACTGGAAAAATTAAAGAAAACAACATTTAAATCAAGAAAAAAAAGTCATCGTATGGTAATTTTGATGTAAAAATATTTTTTTTTTTGCTGGTACAGCTTTTTAATCTGACCAACTAGGTTACGGTTAGGTTAAGGTTTTTTGTAGGGTTAGGGTTAAGGTGAAGGAAAAAGATCATGTTCTGCAACTTATTTTTTGGCCGATAAGTTTTCTTTTCTGACAAAAGTCAATAATTCCTTCCAGAGATTGAAGCGTCTGTCCTTACTCTATGAAATTCATGATCGCTTAAATCAATTTTCTTAACTTATTGAATTTTACGTTATATTTAATTTGCTATTGACAATTGTCGTCTGCTGCAATCTGATTGGCATTTCAGAATCTTCCGCTAGTTTACATACACTGCTGGAAGATGCAGACGAAACGTCAGTTTCAGCACGGGTCGTAAACTACACCAGTACCCAAATGACTTTAAGGAAAATATAAGTTTCGAATTTCTATTGTAATAAAAAAAATATAGCTTACCTTTAGAGTATGTCGATACAATAACGTTGCCACCATACTGATTGTCACTCAAATCTCTTGCAAGGACGACGTAAACTTGGCGACTATCAAGTAATCTGGAGGCTGTTTTAGACTGACACGTATAAGTATCCTAAAAGAAAAATGATAAAATTCAAGCTATTCATGAAACAGGAATAAGAGAGAAAACAAAACAAGAGAAAAACATCAATAAAAAATATCTATCATTATACTAAATGCGAGTCAATCAACGTCTGTTACCTAAGGCTTTTTACCTAAAATATTATTTAGTTCTGGGATTCAGTCATGTTTTAAAAAAAAGTTTCGGTTTTAATAGTTCTAATTAACAGTAACTTATAAATAACTTAACAAGTCACCATCTCTCTTTTAGCTATCTATTTATGTCTCTCGCCCTCTCATTCTATGTTGATCCAACCACTCTCCAATACTTCTCCATGTCTCTATGAGCATTTTAAAAAAGAGTGACTTTCTAGCACATTTATATAAATTGCACGTGTTTCTGTACACACCACAAACAAGTAAGTAAATTAGATGGCAAAATAATGTCTCTTTAGTTCTATATAACAATACTTTTATTATTAATAAGGATAATATAGAAGTAAACAGACTTATTATTTTAAATTATGCAAAAAAATGTCTTCTAAATGAATAAATGCAAAAGTTGTTTTCATTTATAACACCATTATTATCAAAACGGTTCACTGCTATTTAAATCAATAATACAACAGTCTTTTGAAATACTGTACATATAGTAAAAAGCAAATAGCCAAACAAAACTATTTGAATGCCTAATTTGCATAACTATTTTTTTAAACTGTTCATAATAAATTAATGTTTGATGTCATTCATTTGTAATTTTATTGTTCTATTCTCCTATATATATGCAATATTAAGAGTAATTAATTAAAGTGATTTAATATAAAAAGAATAAATTACGAAAACCTTTCTTAAAATATTATGACCAGGTAATTTAAATAAATCTATTAGGTTTTTAAATTACAATAGATTTACATTAACTCTTAAATGCTTTTTGTTTCAAATGACACATTCCAACAAAATGCCTATTCAACGAAAATGTGTCAAACTGCAACTTGTTTCACATCTTGACAAGCGTGAGTAGGTATTAGTATGATGTTGTATCAGCACACCCGCTAAATAGGTAATCAGTATCTTTGATGATGAATTTTTTTTTCAAACCAATATAAAAAATATAGCATTTAAGGGTTAAAGATATGTAATGTATTTTTTTTTTTGGTTTATTTTACAGCATATCAACCATCTTTGGGTCATTTAATGCCGAATCAAGTTGTTGAATGGTATTTTATGGGTAGGACGGTTTCATTTTTTAATTGGTAATATGCCCTAAAAAGCTTTGTTTACTTTAAATCATTTATATTTTATAGTTTTAACAGCATGTCAAAACTTAGGGTTATTTTATGCCGAATATTTATGAAAATTGGGGGGTTTCCCCTTTTTATTTTAATTTATATATATGTAATGTTTTTGTTTTTTTAATTCTTTGGTAGAGTCCGATTTTTTTTTAAGTAAGATGTGGGGATTGTTTTTTTCAAAAAGATCTTTTTTCTTTATAGTAGTTATTTCTTATTGTTGTAAAATCGATGCAGTCGATTAAAATATGTTTGATTGTGAGTGAGGTTTGGCATGGTATGCAGATGGGTTGGTTTTCCTTCCTCAAGAGATATGATTGGGTTAAAAGTGTATGCCCCATTTTTATTCTTGTTAAAGTGACCTCTTCTTTTCTGTTAAGTTTGGTGTTTTGTTTCTGCCTCTTTAGATTTGGCATTATTGCGTGTAATTTGTTGCGTGGAAAATTATTCCAGTAGGTTTGCCATTTTTCCATTGTGACAGATCAGTCTATAAAGGTCTGAGTAGGGGATCATAAAGTTTAGATCAGTTGGGAGGTTTAGTGCCGCTTTTGCTGCCAAATCCGCTAATTCGTTTGCTCTGATACCTGTGTAGCTTGGTATCCAGCAGAAAATAATTTATGTAATGTAAGTTGTACATTTAAAAATAATTTATGTAATGTAAGTTGTACATTTAAAAATAATTTATGTAATGTAAGTTGTACATTTAAAAATAATTTATGTAATGTAAGTTGTACATTTAAAAATAATTTATGTAATGTAAGTTGTACATTTAAAAATAATTTATGTAATGTAAGTTGTACATTTAAAAAGAATACTCAGAGCTAGATTAATGGCTGCCGGATGACGAGGCGGTTTTGCTTGTAAAGGATATGACAGTTTATAAATTTTCAAATGAAATCATAGTAGAATAGTGGTAGTAGTTGCAACCCAATGTGTCACAGATACGTCTAGTATGTACTATAAACCAAGATTACAATTCAAATCCCCACCCGCCTCCAAAAAAACAATGCTCATATAATTCTTGACATTTCTTGAGACGGATAGTGTGAATAGAGAGTTGCGATACGAACGAATGTACAATGTTACTAGCTTGTATAAGCTACTTTCTTTCTCCATTCCTTCATCTTACTCTTTTCTCTTCCTCTGACTGTATTCAGTGGAAAAAGGATTTACTCAAATCAATGGCTTACTTTAAGGCAGGCGGTCACAAAATAAAAAAAACAACATTTTCCTATAAAGATGTAACTCCACAATTTTCAACCAATGAGAATGATTCACATTCATTTGAAACAGATTATCTTCATGAGCCTATGTAAACTAAATGATTTTAACATAAGCAGTTATTAACAAAAAAGTTTTTTCTGGCTGACACATACACACGTCTTTGATATCCTTCATCGAGAAACACACATAAATACTATATTGCATGCAATGAGTGTACTTTATTGATTAAAAACTAGCAGGGCCTGTGTCCCAGTGTTGCCCGGGAAAATTGAGGAAGGCAAGAAACTCTTGCTCTTATCTCTGAAACCCAAGTAATTTTAGTCAATGGACTTTCATTTATTAAAAGTTCATTGCCTTGAATAGTTAATGTAATTATTTTATATCTTATCTCTTACAGTTTTAGTGGCCACATGTTCGGGGATATGTTTCCCGTACATAAGGTCGCCATTTATGTTGCGTTATCATCATGGATAACATACACGTGTGTCAGAAGAACAAAAAGGTCAATATTGAAGAAACAGTTGGATTTAAATACACATGCATTTATTCACAGATAAACAGGGTTACAAACAAACGTTACAGGGATTACGGAAAGTGTAAGGTGGTACACGATATAAAATACAAGGAAAGAACAACAGACATAAGTAGTCAAGAAGGAATAGATTACGATCCCAATTACAATGAATAAGAACACATGTTACCAGGGTTGGAGATAGAGAACTATGAGTTAGCAATGAATAAGTAAATGTTACTTATTTTCTGCGGTGTCTTTCTGCAAGTCTCTGTGAGGTAAGCGTTAAGACTGACAGACTAAACAGTTTATTCAAAAAGTTGAATAAATTAGTGTATAGGCAATAATTATATATATATATATATATATATATATATATATATATATAGAGAGAGAGAGAGAGAGAGAGAGAGAGAGAGAGAGAGAGAGAGAAAGAGAAAGAGAGAGAGAGAAAGAGAGAGAGAGAAAGAGAGAGAGAGAGAGAAAGAGAGAGAGAGAAAGAGAGAGATTTAGATTTTTCACTTATAAAATAGATCATTCAGTGAAGACCGGGGTTGTTCCAATAAAAACAAGCTCGATGATACTCGATTACAGAGTACAGAGCATTTATATGCTATTTTATGAAGGCTTACCAAAGCATTCCTTTCAGGACACCAATGATCACCATTAAAGATTTTTTCTCACAAATATTATTTATTCAAATTAAATGTTTTTTCCTACACGTGTTTCACTACCAAGCAGGTACTTGCTTGGCAGATCATCAGGGAAAGATTTTTTATAGCATAGTGGAAAAAAACTTTCCAAGGGATAGCAGATTGGGGGGAATCATTAACATAAATACTGTAAAACTGTCTTATTCAACTTGTAGGAATATAGCCGCATCCATTATAGGATATAATAATTCTAAGATAACTAAAACAAGGGATGCCATGTTCTCTTCTGGTGTTGATCCCAGTAACACCAGTTCAGTGAGAACCACCGTTGTAAATATGCGTAGTAGTAGAACATCCAACAACGGCTCAGCACACAACTGTAACTGCAGAGCTTCTAACATCTGTCCACTGGGGGGAACTGTAGAGTTTCAAGCATTGTCTACAAATGCAATGTGATAACAGAAAGTAGTAGGAGATCATATATCGGATCCACCGGGGGTGAGTTCAAAGATAGATTCAGAAATCACATGAGTTCATTCAGGGGAGGCCAAAGGGAAGACATAGATAGGTCTAACACTTCTGTTGACCGTTTTGTGAGAAACCTCATTGCTAGGCAAGACCCTTTCGAACTGAAATGGTCCATTTTGGGGAGAGCTAGCAAATATAAACCGAACAAAAGGAAGAGATGCAACCTATGTGCATTAGAGTCGTACCACATCATGACATCTAGAGATAATTTACTGAATGCTAGGCAGGAAATACTACAATGCTGTCTGCATAGAAACCGTTACCTGTTATCAAGCCTAAAACCTGGATAGAAGGGAAATTAGGGGAAGTATAAACTTACAGCAGAGATAGGCAGGATGGGCCCTTCCTGAGGCAATCTGGGGCAATAATTAATGTATAATATAGAGGCTAAGAGTTAGTAACACGTACTTATGCTAAGATATGACTTGATTCGATTATTAGCGGAGGCTCGGGACTTAGGTTGGGGGTGATAAGGTATGAATATTCTATTGGAATAAGGCCCATTGATAGTCAACTATAGTAAATACTTCTTCAGCAGAATAGAGGGAGGGGGAATTTTGTAACATATAAAAAGATAATGGAATAATAAATAATAAATCACAATTTTTCTCAGAAATAGATATATTATACGAAATGCATTGGGAATTTCAAGTAATTTTAAGTGAAAAATAAGAACTAACAACGTGGATGCTATCACTATTTAATTAAATTAGGTTAAATTAAATTAGTTTTTTATTAGGTTAAATTTAATAAAACAATGGGTGGCAGGAATGGAGAAAAAAAAATAAAGAAAAAAATTTAAAAAAATAAAAATAATTAAGGAAAAAATAATTTAAAAAACATGCATGCCGACACGGGCTTAATTTCTAAAAATAGAAACAATTGGATTTTTATAAAAAGTATTTTGTACAGGGTTTTTATATTAGTAATAACAAAGTCTCCCGTCATTTAACGAGTGATATTTTCCCGTAAAGTGGCAAAAAATAACCCGGTCCATTAAAAAATGTTTTTTTAAAATAGAAAATAGATTTCTGATAACAATATTCCGTAGTAATATTTATTTATGGAATATAGAATAATATTCTCCCCAGAGAGTTGCAAACAGACACAGCCATTAAGGAAATATTTTAAATTATTTAAAAAAATAACTGGATTTTTGTAGAAAACTTTTTATAATAACATTTTATTTTTGATATATGAATAATTTTTTTTAAATAATTTCTGCGGGATAGGGTTTTTTTTTGCTTCGTTAAACAACAACACGATAATAATCGGCAGTTAATTAAATGAAGTATATGTTCCCAAAATGTAAAATGACGTCCCAGACACTAGATAATTAATTTCTATAAAGAATAATTTTAATAATAGATTTTTTTAGAAACAGTATTTTGAATAAATAGTTTCTATTTACTAATTAAGATTTTTTCTTAAAATAAAGGAGAGTTTCTGAGAGATTAACGTTCAACTCGTCGTGTGTTTATTTCGAAAGGGAACAAGTCAGCCCTTGAAATAAGGCTCGTCTGACCACTGGCATTCCGGACGAACATTTATGTTGCTTTTCCTTGTGATGAATTAGATTTAGAATTCCCATACTATCATTGGATTGGAATGGTAACTTGTGAGCGGTATCTTGAATGGTTTAGTTTTTTGTTTGGGGGGGGGGGGGGATTTTTTCATCATTGTGCCGCCCGACGTGAAAGGGTATTATCGCACATTGTTCTGTTTTTTTTTGTTTTTTTTAAATGCATTTGGGACCGATTATTTGCTTGTTGGCAGAAATAATGCACAAACTACTTTTCTAAGACATTTTCTAGGACTTTCTTTTTTTTTATCGTTGTTCTTTCTTGTGTTTTAATTTTAACTTTTATTTTTATTTGTTTCCTCTTCTCTTCTTAAGTGACCTCAACTATTGCAACACCACATTGTGTATTGTCGCCAGTTGAAACCCTTATTCCAGACATTTAATTTCCCTGATGATCTGCCAAGCAAGTACCTGCTTGGTAGTGAAACACGTGTAGGAAAAAACATTTAATTTGAATAAATAATATTTGTAAGAAAAAATCTTTAATGGTGATCATTGGTGTCCTGAAAGGCATGCTTTGGTAAGCCTTCATAAAATAGCATATATATATATATATATATATATATATATATATATATATATTAAATTATGACATTAAGAACGTTTTGGAGTTAAAAATCAATTTAGTATTACGTAGTAATAGTGAAAAAAAAAGACATTTTATTACTTTTTTCGTCTTCAGCGATACAAAAAATAACATGGTGCCATGAGGTAAACGCACTACTTCCGGTTCCTTTTTGTTAAAATCTTGATTATTCAAGCATATTTACACATTTCAAACATGTTTTTCTTCAGATTACATGCATAATACTAAATAGATTTTAATTCGAAGTGGTTCCTCATTTAATAATATTAAAAAAAAAAAAACATAAAACCATTTTTATCGCCTATACACAATTTTTTATTGAATTCTGTTGAGGCCGTCGATTTTAATGTTTCCTCTCTGTGACTACTATCAGAAGACATATTCTAGAGGCAAAGTATGCAAGGATTTGGGAAATAATGCTCCTAGAAGGAGCTGAATGAAAACGTCCGTCCACTTTGAAAGACAAGCCAGAAAGAAATTAAGATCTCATTCTAAGTTCTGAATGTGGATAGAACGATATTAAAGATACGCGTGTAGTTGAGTGCATTCTCTAACATTGGTCGTAATAAATCCAAAGGCGATAACTGCTAATTCTAGGTTAACAGCCTCATATTGTGTGTATGACATACACAAAATATGAATTAAGGAATTCTCACTGTTTTTATGCAAAAATTGATAGACATGCAAAACTAGAAATATGAATCATGGGTCGTTTAATCGTCTTCAAAAAGAGAGATTAATAAAGTACATCTTTAATAAATCACAAACAACAAATAAACAATTACAAAATAAATTTCAAATACATATATAAACAACAAAGTTAATTAACACAATTTTGTGTTGTATGGAGAAAAATGATATGAGAATGATATGATGGATGTGTCATGCGAGTCTTAAAGACAGGCTTAGATGTGGTGAGCTCAGAAGAAGATTAAATCTGGGCAGTATAGGGTGAAGTGTGCAGAACAGGAGACTTTGTTGGTTTGGTCATGTAGAAAAATGGGAAGTTCTTAGATTAGTAGATGTAGAACAGTTGAGATAGCAAGATTAGTTGACAGGGAAAGGCCAAGGAAAATATGGGAGGAAAGTGTAAAGATGGATTTAAGAGGACTAAATATAAGCCTGGCCAGAAATAGGTTTGTTTGGAAGTCAATTTCTAAAAGTCATCCAACACATGTTAGAATGTGAAATGAACTTCAAATCGAATATGATGACAGATACTGTAACACATAGTGTCTTGTGAAACAGGATTTCAGCAATAATATGGAGTGGTAGTCTCAGTGACCCACAGTAGAAGACGTAAAGGGCACATAACTCAGCAAGAAGACGTAAAGGGCACATAACTCAGCAAGAAGACATAAAGGGCACATAACTCAGCAAGAAGATATAAAGGGCACATAATTCAGCAAGAAGATATAAAGGGCACATAACTCAGCAAGAAGATATAAAGGGCACATAACTCAGCAAGAAGACATAAAGGGCACATAACTCAGCAAGAAGATATAAAGGGCACATAAATCAGCAAGAAGACATAAAGGGCACATAACTCAGCAAGAAGACATAAAGGGCACATAATTCAGCAAGAAGATATAAAGGGCACATAAATCAGCAAGAAGACATAATGGGCACATAACTCAGCAAGAAGATATAAAGGGCACATAATTCAGCAAGAAGATATAAAGGGCACATAACTCAGCAAGAAGACATAAAGGGCACATAACTCAGCAAGAAGACATAAAGGGCACATAACTCAGCAAGAAGATATAAAGGGCACATAAATCAGCAAGAAGACATAAAGGGCACATAACTCAGCAAGAAGACATAAAGGGCACATAATTCAGCAAGAAGATATAAAGGGCACATAACTCAGCAAGAAGACATAAAGGGCACATAACTCAACAAAAATTCAGGGCACATTTGAATTATTCTGATTATTCAGGTGCATTGAACATGGGAAGCTTCATCTCGAATTCGATAACCTATACGGAATTTCGAATCAGGGTTTCAGAGTCGGAATATTATAAGTCTGACTTCGACTCCTAGAATTCCCAAAATTCTAACTCCTATAATTCCAAAATATCCCACCCCGATTCCTTATTTAAAGTCTTCCAATATTCAGACTTTAATTCCTTGTGTTATTTTATGTTATACTTATTTATTATCAGCTGTAATAAGGATTGAATCTTTTAACCTTTTTGAGACAAATTTTAGCCTAATTTCTGATTCTGTAAACGATTCTTTTTTTTCTTGTTTAAAACTTAATTTACCATTGCTGGTATTAGTACCAGCAATGAATAAAATATATGATAAAATAATGAATACAGGGTGTCCATAAAGTCTGTGTGCACTTGAAAAAAATTATAACTTCATTTTTATTTGCGATAGAAATAATCTGTAAAAAGGATTAGAAAGAAAGAAATCTATATATTTTAAGATTTTATTAAAATTTCATTTGCAATGCAAAAGGGTAATACGATTTTGCAATTTATGGAAAACATTTGCCAATTGATTTACAGTAATGCCTGAAATCATATCAGTTATTTTAGCTCTCAAATCTTTTAATGAACTAGCTTTGGTTGTATACACAATTGTTTCCCCATAAAAAATCTAATGGAGTCAAATCTGGCGAATGCGGCGGCCAATAAAATAGTCCACCCTTTCCGATCTATCTGTTAGGATATGGAACATATTTTATTTATCTAAAAATTGTTGCAAATTTTGTAGTGAAGAATTATTAAATAACTATACTTAAAACTAGGTACATGAAACTTTATAACATTTTTACCAGATTATTTCTATCGCAAATACAAATAAAGTCATAATTTTTCTTAAGTGCACACGGACTTTATGAATACCCTGTAATACTGTTTTTAAACTATCAGTAAAAATAAAATCTACAAATCATAAGATCAAAATATGACGTAAATTTATTTTACTTACATAAAAAAATATAACTTTGCATAAATTCGCTAGGTAACCTTTAAAAGAATGCAGTTGCATTCACACTGTTCAAAAAACGTTTAAAAATTAAATGAAAAATTTTTGTCAAGAAAAAATACTAACAAACATCATTGATAATTAAATCATGAAAAATTAAATATAAAAATGAGAACAATTTACCCCCGTGGATTTGATAAAGGGTTCAGTTCGAAATTCTGTATAGGTTCTTGAGTTCGACATCAAGATTCACAAGTTCAAAAAGATCCACCTGAAGAAGTACAGAGGTTACACCGGCCAAAATATTGTGAATATAACAACAATAATAATAATAATAATAATAATAATAATAATAATAATAACAACACAAATTATCAATCCTCAAATATTCTGAAACATTAAGGGAGGAGTTATCAATTGACATCGGAATAAAGAGTGACTCTTTGATAAAATAAGTCGATGGTTTTAGAGTCTCATAATTCTTTTTGTCGCAAATACCCCAGTGACAGTTATACCTACTCCCAGTCTAAAACACTAATTTCAACCTTAATCAAACATAACATTACCCCGTAACCATCTGTATTACAATTTTCAATGTGTATTAACATCGGGGGAATGCATGATGGGTGTGGTCGCCAAAATTACATCATTAGTAAGGTATAAAATATTATATCATTATATCATTATTATTATATATCATTATTATTATATCATTATAATTATATCATTAGTAAGGTATAAAATATTATATCATTATATATCATTATTATTATATCATTATATTATATCATTATCAGTATATCATTATCAGTATATCATTAGTAAGGTATAAAATATTATATCATTATATATCATTATTATTATATCATTATATTATATCATTATCAGTATATCATTAGTAAGGTATAAAATATTATATCATTATTATTATATCATTATTATTATATATCATTATTATTATCTCATTATCATTATATCATAAGTAAGGTATAAAATATTTACGCCATTGAGAGCAAGTGTGACTGTACAGCTGCCAATGAAAAAATGTTCAAATTCAATTTTGATGTGTTGTCTTTGGTTTTCAGCTTGGAAACGCATTTCGCAACGCTGGGCATCATATTCCTTTTGTCCATTCGTCCTCAAAGTGATAACTGCTCGCTGATTGGCCGGAATGTCAATGAAGCCTTGCATGCTGCAGTCAAACCTACTATCCATGAAGTCTGAAATAAACACAAAACAAAAAAATTGAGAAAAAATACATTGAACTGTTATTTACAACCAGCAGGGCTAACCAGCGTCGCCTGGCATCCTAATTTCGATAAATTACAGAAAAAATAAAAGTAAAACTTAACAATCTGTTTAATATTGTAATTTGAAATGTTTAATTTCATTTTGGGGCAAAATCAGACTAAAATTAATTATGCCCCGTTTGAACTCACCATCTCTTTCTCTAAGTACAGCACACTAACCGATTCACCCACGGGGCAAGTACTACATAAACCAGACTATGTTTTCTCTTTTCCGTCCTACCTCTTTCTGTTTAGTCCATTAGCCGATTAACCCACGGGGCAAGTACTACATAAACCAGACTATGTTTTCTCTTTTCCGTCCTACCTCTTTCTGTTTAGTCCATTAGCCGATTAACCCACGGGGCAAGTACTACATAAACCAGACTATGTTTTCTCTTTTCCGTCCTACCTCTTTCTGTTTAGTCCATTAGCCGATTAACCCACGGGGCAAGTACTACATAAACCAGACTATGTTTTCTCTTTTCCGTCCTACCTCTTTCTGTTTAGTCCATTAGCCGATTAACCCACGGGGCAAGTACTACATAAACCAGACTATGTTTTCTCTTTTCTGTCCTACCTCTTTCTGTTTAGTCCATTAGCCGATTAACCCACGGGGCAAGTACTACATAAACCAGACTATGTTTTCTCTTTTCCGTCCTACCTCTTTCTGTTTAGTCCATTAGCCGATTAACCCACGGGGCAAGTACTACATAAACCAGACTATGTTTTCTCTTTTCCGTCCTACCTCTTTCTGTTTAGTCCATTAGCCGATTAACCCACGGGGCAAGTACTACATAAACCAGACTATGTTTTCTCTTTTCCGTCCTACCTCTTTCTGTTTAGTCCATTAGCCGATTAACCCACGGGGCAAGTACTACATAAACCAGACTATGTTTTCTCTTTTCCGTCCTACCTCTTTCTGTTTAGTCCATTAGCCGATTAACCCACGGGGCAAGTACTACATAAACCAGACTATCTTTTCTCTTTTCCGTCCTACCTCTTTCTGTTTAGTCCATTAGCCGATTAACCCACGGGGCAAGTACTACATAAACCAGACTATGTTTTCTCTTTTCCGTCCTACCTTTTTCTGTTTAGTCCATTAGCCGATTAACCCACGGGGCAAGTACTACATAAACCAGACTATGTTTTCTCTTTTCCGTCCTACCTCTTTCTGTTTAGTCCATTAGCCGATTAACCCACGGGGCAAGTACTACATAAACCAGACTATGTTTTCTCTTTTCCGTCCTACCTCTTTCTGTTTAGTCCATTAGCCGATTAACCCACGGGGCAAGTACTACATAAACCAGACTATGTTTTCTCTTTTCCGTCCTACCTCTTTCTGTTTAGTCCATTAGCCGATTAACACACGGGGCAAGTACTACATAAACCAGACTATGTTTTCTCTTTTCCGTCCTACCTCTTTCTGTTTAGTCCATTAGCCGATTAACCCACGGGGCAAGTACTACATAAACCAGACTATGTTTTCTCTTTTCCGTCCTACCTCTTTCTGTTTAGTCCATTAGCCGATTAACCCACGGGGCAAGTACTACATAAACCAGACTATGTTTTCTCTTTTCCGTCCTACCTCTTTCTGTTTAGTCCATTAGCCGATTAACCCACGGGGCAAGTACTACATAAACCAGACTATGTTTTCTCTTTTCCGTCCTACCTCTTTCTGTTTAGTCCATTAGCCGATTAACCCACGGGGCAAGTACTACATAAACCAGACTATGTTTTCTCTTTTCCGTCCTACCTCTTTCTGTTTAGTCCATTAGCCGATTAACCCACGGGGCAAGTACTACATAAACCAGACTATGTTTTCTCTTTTCCGTCCTACCTCTTTCTGTTTAGTCCATTAGCCGATTAACCCACGGGGCAAGTACTACATAAACCAGACTATGTTTTCTCTTTTCCGTCCTACCTCTTTCTGTTTAGTCCATTAGCCGATTAACCCACGGGGCAAGTACTACATAAACCAGACTATGTTTTCTCTTTTCCGTCCTACCTCTTTCTGTTTAGTCCATTAGCCGATTAACCCACGGGGCAAGTACTACATAAACCAGACTATGTTTTCTCTTTTCCGTCCTACCTCTTTCTGTTTAGTCCATTAGCCGATTAACCCACGGGGCAAGTACTACATAAACCAGACTATGTTTTCTCTTTTCCGTCCTACCTCTTTCTGTTTAGTCCATTAGCCGATTAACCCACGGGGCAAGTACTACATAAACCAGACTATGTTTTCTCTTTTCCGTCCTACCTCTTTCTGTTTAGTCCATTAGCCGATTAACCCACGGGGCAAGTACTACATAAACCAGACTATGTTTTCTCTTTTCCGTCCTACCTCTTTCTGTTTAGTCCATTAGCCGATTAACCCACGGGGCAAGTACTACATAAACCAGACTATGTTTTCTCTTTTCCGTCCTACCTCTTTCTGTTTAGTCCATTAGCCGATTAACCCACGGGGCAAGTACTACATAAACCAGACTATGTTTTCTCTTTTCCGTCCTACCTCTTTCTGTTTAGTCCATTAGCCGATTAACCCACGGGGCAAGTACTACATAAACCAGACTATGTTTTCTCTTTTCCGTCCTACCTCTTTCTGTTTAGTCCATTAGCCGATTAACCCACGGGGCAAGTACTACATAAACCAGACTATGTTTTCTCTTTTCCGTCCTACCTCTTTCTGTTTAGTCCATTAGCCGATTAACCCACGGGGCAAGTACTACATAAACCAGACTATGTTTTCTCTTTTCCGTCCTACCTCTTTCTGTTTAGTCCATTAGCCGATTAACCCACGGGGCAAGTACTACATAAACCAGACTATGTTTTCTCTTTTCCGTCCTACCTCTTTCTGTTTAGTCCATTAGCCGATTAACCCACGGGGCAAGTACTACATAAACCAGACTATGTTTTCTCTTTTCCGTCCTACCTCTTTCTGTTTAGTCCATTAGCCGATTAACCCACGGGGCAAGTACTACATAAACCAGACTATGTTTTCTCTTTTCCGTCCTACCTCTTTCTGTTTAGTCCATTAGCCGATTAACCCACGGGACAAGTACTACATAAACCAGACTATGTTTTCTCTTTTCCGTCCTACCTCTTTCTGTTTAGTCCATTAGCCGATTAACCCACGGGGCAAGTACTACATAAACCAGACTATGTTTTCTCTTTTCCGTCCTACCTCTTTCTGTTTAGTCCATTAGCCGATTAACCCACGGGGCAAGTACTACATAAACCAGACTATGTTTTCTCTTTTCCGTCCTACCTCTTTCTGTTTAGTCCATTAGCCGATTAACCCACGGGGCAAGTACTACATAAACCAGACTATGTTTTCTCTTTTCCGTCCTACCTCTTTCTGTTTAGTCCATTAGCCGATTAACCCACGGGGCAAGTACTACATAAACCAGACTATGTTTTCTCTTTTCCGTCCTACCTCTTTCTGTTTAGTCCATTAGCCGATTAACCCACGGGGCAAGTACTACATAAACCAGACTATGTTTTCTCTTTTCCGTCCTACCTCTTTCTGTTTAGTCCATTAGCCGATTAACCCACGGGGCAAGTACTACATAAACCAGACTATGTTTTCTCTTTTCCGTCCTACCTCTTTCTGTTTAGTCCATTAGCCGATTAACCCACGGGGCAAGTACTACATGAACCAGACTATGTTTTCTCTTTTCCGTCCTACCTCTTTCTGTTTAGTCCATTAGCCGATTAACCCACGGGGCAAGTACTACATAAACCAGACTATGTTTTCTCTTTTCCGTCCTACCTCTTTCTGTTTAGTCCATTAGCCGATTAACCCACGGGGCAAGTACTACATAAACCAGACTATGTTTTCTCTTTTCCGTCCTACCTCTTTCTGTTTAGTCCATTAGCCGATTAACCCACGGGGCAAGTACTACATAAACCAGACTATGTTTTCTCTTTTCCGTCCTACCTCTTTCTGTTTAGTCCATTAGCCGATTAACCCACGGGGCAAGTACTACATAAACCAGACTATGTTTTCTCTTTTCCGTCCTACCTCTTTCTGTTTAGTCCATTAGCCGATTAACCCACGGGGCAAGTACTACATAAACCAGACTATGTTTTCTCTTTTCCGTCCTACCTCTTTCTGTTTAGTCCATTAGCCGATTAACCCACGGGGCAAGTACTACATAAACCAGACTATGTTTTCTCTTTTCCGTCCTACCTCTTTCTGTTTAGTCCATTAGCCGATTAACCCACGGGGCAAGTACTACATGAACCAGACTATGTTTTCTCTTTTCCGTCCTACCTCTTTCTGTTTAGTCCATTAGCCGATTAACCCACGGGGCAAGTACTACATAAACCAGACTATGTTTTCTCTTTTCCGTCCTACCTCTTTCTGTTTAGTCCATTAGCCGATTAACCCACGGGGCAAGTACTACATGAACCAGACTATGTTTTCTCTTTTCCGTCCTACCTCTTTCTGTTTAGTCCATTAGCCGATTAACCCACGGGGCAAGTACTACATAAACCAGACTATGTTTTCTCTTTTCCGTCCTACCTCTTTCTGTTTAGTCCATTAGCCGATTAACCCACGGGGCAAGTACTACATAAACCAGACTATGTTTTCTCTTTTCCGTCCTACCTCTTTCTGTTTAGTCCATTAGCCGATTAACCCACGGGGCAAGTACTACATAAACCAGACTATGTTTTCTCTTTTCCGTCCTACCTCTTTCTGTTTAGTCCATTAGCCGATTAACCCACGGGGCAAGTACTACATGAACCAGGCTATGTTTTCTCTTTTCCGTCCTACCTCTTTCTGTTTAGTCCATTAGCCGATTAACCCACGGGGCAAGTACTACATAAACCAGACTATGTTTTCTCTTTTCCGTCCTACCTCTTTCTGTTTAGTCCATTAGCCGATTAACCCACGGGGCAAGTACTACATGAACCAGACTATGTTTTCTCTTTTCCGTCCTACCTCTTTCTGTTTAGTCCATTAGCCAATTAACCCACGGGGCAAGTACTACATGAACCAGACTATGTTTTCTCTTTTCCGTCCTACCTCTTTCTGTTTAGTCCATTAGCCGATTAACCCACGGGGCAAGTACTACATAAACCAGACTATGTTTTCTCTTTTCCGTCCTACCTCTTTCTGTTTAGTCCATTAGCCGATTAACCCACGGGGCAAGTACTACATGAACCAGACTATGTTTTCTCTTTTCCGTCCTACCTCTTTCTGTTTAGTCCATTAGCCGATTAACCCACGGGGCAAGTACTACATGAACCAGACTATGTTTTCTCTTTTCCGTCCTACCTCTTTCTGTTTAGTCCATTAGCCGATTAACCCACGGGGCAAGTACTACATAAACCAGACTATGTTTTCTCTTTTCCGTCCTACCTCTTTCTGTTTAGTCCATTAGCCGATTAACCCACGGGGCAAGTACTACATAAACCAGACTATGTTTTCTCTTTTCCGTCCTACCTCTTTCTGTTTAGTCCATTAGCCGATTAACCCACGGGGCAAGTACTACATAAACCAGACTATGTTTTCTCTTTTCCGTCCTACCTCTTTCTGTTTAGTCCATTAGCCGATTAACCCACGGGGCAAGTACTACATAAACCAGACTATGTTTTCTCTTTTCCGTCCTACCTCTTTCTGTTTAGTCAATTAGCCGATTAACCCACGGGGCAAGTACTACATAAACCAGACTATGTTTTCTCTTTTCCGTCCTACCTCTTTCTGTTTAGTCCATTAGCCGATTAACCCACGGGGCAAGTACTACATAAACCAGACTATGTTTTCTCTTTTCCGTCCTACCTCTTTCTGTTTAGTCCATTAGCCGATTAACCCACGGGGCAAGTACTACATAAACCAGACTATGTTTTCTCTTTTCCGTCCTACCTCTTTCTGTTTAGTCCATTAGCCGATTAACCCACGGGGCAAGTACTACATAAACCAGACTATGTTTTCTCTTTTCCGTCCTACCTCTTTCTGTTTAGTCCATTAGCCGATTAACCCACGGGGCAAGTACTACATAAACCAGACTATGTTTTCTCTTTTCCGTCCTACCTCTTTCTGTTTAGTCCATTAGCCGATTAACCCACGGGGCAAGTACTACATAAACCAGACTATGTTTTCTCTTTTCCGTCCTACCTCTTTCTGTTTAGTCCATTAGCCGATTAACCCACGGGGCAAGTACTACATAAACCAGACTATGTTTTCTCTTTTCCGTCCTACCTCTTTCTGTTTAGTCCATTAGCCGATTAACCCACGGGGCAAGTACTACATAAACCAGACTATGTTTTCTCTTTTCCGTCCTACCTCTTTCTGTTTAGTCCATTAGCCGATTAACCCACGGGGCAAGTACTACATAAACCAGACTATGTTTTCTCTTTTCCGTCCTACCTCTTTCTGTTTAGTCCATTAGCCGATTAACCCACGGGGCAAGTACTACATAAACCAGACTATGTTTTCTCTTTTCCGTCCTACCTCTTTCTGTTTAGTCCATTAGCCGATTAACCCACGGGGCAAGTACTACATAAACCAGACTATGTTTTCTCTTTTCCGTCCTACCTCTTTCTGTTTAGTCCATTAGCCGATTAACCCACGGGGCAAGTACTACATAAACCAGACTATGTTTTCTCTTTTCCGTCCTACCTCTTTCTGTTTAGTCCATTAGCCGATTAACCCACGGGGCAAGTACTACATAAACCAGACTATGTTTTCTCTTTTCCGTCCTACCTCTTTCTGTTTAGTCCATTAGCCGATTAACCCACGGGGCAAGTACTACATAAACCAGACTATGTTTTCTCTTTTCCGTCCTACCTCTTTCTGTTTAGTCCATTAGCCGATTAACCCACGGGGCAAGTACTACATAAACCAGACTATGTTTTCTCTTTTCCGTCCTACCTCTTTCTGTTTAGTCCATTAGCCGATTAACCCACGGGGCAAGTACTACATAAACCAGACTATGTTTTCTCTTTTCCGTCCTACCTCTTTCTGTTTAGTCCATTAGCCGATTAACCCACGGGGCAAGTACTACATAAACCAGACTATGTTTTCTCTTTTCCGTCCTACCTCTTTCTGTTTAGTCCATTAGCCGATTAACCCACGGGGCAAGTACTACATAAACCAGACTATGTTTTCTCTTTTCCGTCCTACCTCTTTCTGTTTAGTCCATTAGCCGATTAACCCACGGGGCAAGTACTACATAAACCAGACTATGTTTTCTCTTTTCCGTCCTACCTCTTTCTGTTTAGTCCATTAGCCGATTAACCCACGGGGCAAGTACTACATAAACCAGACTATGTTTTCTCTTTTCCGTCCTACCTCTTTCTGTTTAGTCCATTAGCCGATTAACCCACGGGGCAAGTACTACATAAACCAGACTATGTTTTCTCTTTTCCGTCCTACCTCTTTCTGTTTAGTCCATTAGCCGATTAACCCACGGGGCAAGTACTACATAAACCAGACTATGTTTTCTCTTTTCCGTCCTACCTCTTTCTGTTTAGTCCATTAGCCGATTAACCCACGGGGCAAGTACTACATAAACCAGACTATGTTTTCTCTTTTCCGTCCTACCTCTTTCTGTTTAGTCCATTAGCCGATTAACCCACGGGGCAAGTACTACATAAACCAGACTATGTTTTCTCTTTTCCGTCCTACCTCTTTCTGTTTAGTCCATTAGCCGATTAACCCACGGGGCAAGTACTACATAAACCAGACTATGTTTTCTCTTTTCCGTCCTACCTCTTTCTGTTTAGTCCATTAGCCGATTAACCCACGGGGCAAGTACTACATAAACCAGACTATGTTTTCTCTTTTCCGTCCTACCTCTTTCTGTTTAGTCCATTAGCCGATTAACCCACGGGGCAAGTACTACATAAACCAGACTATGTTTTCTCTTTTCCGTCCTACCTCTTTCTGTTTAGTCCATTAGCCGATTAACCCACGGGGCAAGTACTACATAAACCAGACTATGTTTTCTCTTTTCCGTCCTACCTCTTTCTGTTTAGTCCATTAGCCGATTAACCCACGGGGCAAGTACTACATAAACCAGACTATGTTTTCTCTTTTCCGTCCTACCTCTTTCTGTTTAGTCCATTAGCCGATTAACCCACGGGGCAAGTACTACATAAACCAGACTATGTTTTCTCTTTTCCGTCCTACCTCTTTCTGTTTAGTCCATTAGCCGATTAACCCACGGGGCAAGTACTACATAAACCAGACTATGTTTTCTCTTTTCCGTCCTACCTCTTTCTGTTTAGTCCATTAGCCGATTAACCCACGGGGCAAGTACTACATAAACCAGACTATGTTTTCTCTTTTCCGTCCTACCTCTTTCTGTTTAGTCCATTAGCCGATTAACCCACGGGGCAAGTACTACATAAACCAGACTATGTTTTCTCTTTTCCGTTCTACCTCTTTCTGTTTAGTCCATTAGCCAAGGGCAATAAAAGAAAAGAAAGAAAGAAAGCAAAAAGAACAAATCAGGATTTCCTTTCCCTCTTTTTCATAGGTAAATATAAAAAAAATTGGCTTTTATTAAATTAGTACCCAGTGAATTGGGTGGCAGTATTAGGACTTGTGAGTGTGGGGATAGAAACTCCTCTGCTTTCCTTTATTTATGACTAATCAAAAATTCCTATTTCTGGAGTGACGTATAAAACATTTTGAAAAAAAAAGTGAGATAGGCAGAGATATTCTAACAGTCTTTATAGTACAATTGAGCCAAATTACATTTCGTATGTAACAACTGAATATATTTCAAATTATTTCAATTTTAATCTTATTTTACATTAAACAAATAAATATAGCGATTTGGATTAAATAACTTTATGGAAATCTATAAACTTTTTCTGCTGTTTTTATTTTAATTTTATTGATCAACTCTGAACGAATTTTCTTTAATTTTTGGTGTAGATATCTACTTTTGCCTGATACGTACATATATCAAAGAATTTTCCTGTGAATTTCTTTTGAACTGCCATATTTACCCTATGTATATCTACCTACAAGCACAGAAATTTCCTTTTTGAAAATCCAACTTTTTATTTACCCGGAAACAAAGCGAGAGAATAATCAACTGGTTGCATATCTCTCTTTATAAAGTTAGACATGTTTCTGTGTTTATATATTTGTATATATAGGATTCACTCCTAAACTAATTAACCGATCATTATGAATTTGAGAACACAGCTGCTAGGTGTAAGGGATCGTAATGTGGGCTATATTTAATTTTATGCAAAGGGGAATACAAATTGTGTGGAAGCACTTCGTGAAAAGTCATTAGGCACCGATTAAGCAAGATTCCCTGAATTTCAATTTCTTCTGCTCCCTTAAGCTTAAGCTTAAAATTTTAGACATTTTCTAGGATCAAAATCATGTCATGGATTTTGATAAAAATTGCAATAAGGGTTCTACACTTAAGGTTTAGTATCTTGATTTCGTAAGGGGATATAAAAGTGGTGCAAAACTGTTCTGTTCGGGAAGTTAATTTTACTCATCCTGGGACGGGTTTTCTTCTCGTTAATTCTAAATAATGGTTATGAAAGAAATTAAGGTTCTAAAAATAAAATACCATAAAACTGCAGAATCAAAGTGTATGTCTACCTACAAGTACCGATTTAGTACGATTTCATTTTTTGTAACTAGATTAAGAGTAATTTTCTAGTTAAACGTTAGGTAATTAAGTCGACGTGTTCAGGAAGTGACGTTGTGAGAGGAAGTCAACGTAGCAAAGAGGCCAGTAAAATCTTTCACTTGGGTATTAAACGTCAAATTGCATGGACGTCTTTTTCCACTCACTCCTATGGAGAATGGCCGGGATGAGATTAATACTCTGCAATCATAAAATAATTTAATAAAAGAATATGAAAAGCAAAAATAATGGTGTTCTTTATTTGATTACTATGACTATGGTTGTTAACAACAATGAAAATGAAGAGAAAGAAAGAGACAAATAAACTCCACACACTACCAATTGTCATCCCTGCCACGACTACAGAGATACATCACAACTGATTGAGCTTACTACTACTGCATGTCAACAAAACACAGCTGCTAATTAGTCATGCATGTAAAGATATGTTGCAAGAGGAAGAATCACCCTTAACGCTTCAACAAATCTGTTCAATATTATACGCAGCTTTTAAAACAAAAACAAAAATTTATTTACTTACAATTTCTCATATTTGCAAAAGTTGGGGCAAAAACTAGTAAAAGAGTTCCGATGATGACAAGTGATTGGTGAGGTATTAATGCCGACCCCAGCAAACAAAAGCAGCGTCTTTTCCTCCTCTCTTCAAGCATCTTTGCTAAGTTGATCGTCGTCGTTTAATTCCAATCCATGATTGGTTTCGGTTTTCTGGATTCTTGAAGTAAAATAACTTCAAACTCTGTAAACAAAAAAAAAAAAAATTAATCAAGAAATCTCTATATATAAAACTCAATGTCTGTATCTGTGTGTGCTATCTTTGTGTGTTCCTTATAGAAAGAAAGGTTAGAGAATGTACATAAAATATAAAAGTGTATTCTTATGTAAAATTTACCGGGAAAGACAATAGAAGAGTTCCGAAATCTCTAAAAGGCATAACCACCTTAAAATTTCAAATATGTCCTATTTTTATCAAATTTAAATTATATGTATAAAAGTGGTCCCGAATCTCGAAGTGTCCTTCTAACCTAATGGAGCTATAGGGGCTGAACCTCCTTTAAAATACAAATATATCCTATTTTGATGAAATTTATACATCTGTAAAATTCTCTACGTGCCCAACTTCTAAATCACTTTCAAAAGTTAAATTTAATTATTACCAAATATTTTGCCATTAAGTCGTTAATTGAACCAAATTTGTAGCAATATCGGATGTGGGTGTTTGAAAATAATGTTCAAAACGGAATTTTCCACATAAGGTTAGATAAAGTAGAAAAGTGGAAAATTCCATTAGAAATTAAAGATTAGAATTGGAGCTAACGTGTTCAGGATGTTTTGTCACAGACAGGAAGTTTCTAGTGACACGTAGCGGATAAGCTGATAAAATCTTTCTCTTGTTTCTGAACGGCGAAGGAGAATGGTCATGTTTGGGGCATCTGTTCCCACCCCTATAGAAGATGGGTTGAGGGAAGATCCACGGGTATTATGTATGTATACTGTAAAAAAATAAAATAAAAACCCTAAAAGAATTGTTAAACTGCAACTGATTGTGTGCTGTTATTATTAATAACTTTTACAATGACTGTTATTAAGAAGAAGACAACTGCAACAAAACAAAAGAGAGCAACATCACTACGACGCCACATACTACTATGTGTCATCTACGCAACATAACTCCAGCTGTATACATGATGAGTCACTGGGCGTATAATTTGATGAAGTCAAAGACTTCATTTCCCGCAGTGCGATAGTGCTTGCCATCTTTACTGTTAATGCGAGAAACGGGTCCAACTTTTGCATTTATTAATTTAGATATAATTATATATTATCTCTATCCTGGAACGTTCCAGTGTAGTAGGGCTATGCAAAATATGCATTGAAGGCATAATACAATGAAACCGGTCGAAAGGTAGACAAAAGAAAAGATGGATAGACGTTTGTGAATGAAAGAACATTAACATAAACTAAGCGACGGACACCTTGGCCAAAGATCGTAGAGCTTGGAGGATACTCAGCCATGTTAGTGCGTATTCTGCAGTGAACGGAGAAAACGTTTAATTATGAAATATCTCTACACATGTGAAACACCAATTTCTCTGGCATCTTTAGTTCCAGAACCTTCCCGAATTAGCCATTCCGATTTCACTGTAATGAATTAACACTTCCTTCAGACACTCATTAGAAAACTAATATGTCTCTAAACCAGAAGGAAGTGCTAGAAACTTCAGCAGCGACAATTTTTTTTCTTTCATGAAAATAGACCAGTGTTTACCACGACTGCCAGTGGAATTTACCTGTGAAGCCATAACTAGGATTAAATTTAAGTAAAATATGATATCAAAAAAAAAAAGGGAGACTACCACCTGCAGGTGCAGTATATAAAAAAATGATGGTAGGCTATACACAAAGTCATCTGTTAGCCACCGATTAAACTAGTCTGGCGGCAGTGGATTATCAAGTTTGCTCTCATGATTTTGTCTGGATTATCAGTTACCAGAAAAATGGCGTTACACTTGGATTACTAAAATTGTGTGACCACTTCTCACGTTTCTGTATGTGTGTTTCTCGTCTCTATGTGACTTACATTTTTTTTTACCATAGTATTAATCGAATATTTTTTTTTACCATAGTATTAATCGAATATTTTTTTTTACCATAGGATTAATCGAATTTTTTTTTTTACCATAGGATTAATCGAATATTTTTTTTTACCATAGTATTAATCGAATATTTTTTTTACCATAGTATTAATCGAATATTTACTGAAATAAAAATGCAATAATGTCAAATAAGAAAACATTTTAAATCCTATTTAAAAAATGATTTATTTATGAAATTAAATCCAACAAAATGCATTTTGATTTCTTCATAAACAAGTCAACCATTTTAATCTATTTTGATAGTTTGAAAAAAAAAAAATTTTCTAAGGAATTTTAAAATTCCTTGGAAAAATTTTTTTTTTTAAAATAGGATTTAAAATCTTTTCTTATTTGACGTTTATTTCAGTAAATATTCGATTAATACTATGCTTTAAAGCATTTAAACTGTCGAATATAATAAAACTGGCTTTAATATTCTACTGGATTCAGTTTCATGTCTGATTCTATTTCTATGAACAAGTACTACCCCTCCTCCAGATCAAAGTGAACTTGGGAGTTTTGGCAACTGAGGAGTGACTTCACACTCCCCAAATTGAGGTCTCCTCACTGTATTCTATGATGTCGTTATGTGGATAGAGTATAAACTGAAGATCTCCGTCAACAACTAAATCTCCAACCCTTGCCGTCCATCCTTCTCAAACACCGTCTAAGATGGTTCGAGTATACAGCTAGGCGCCCAGAGGGAGACCTCATCCATGAGGTCTTTCTCCTCTCTTCTCTACCTGGTTGGTGCAAACGTGCTAGTGGGAAGCTGAAGACCTGGACGACGAGTCAGAGGTGACCTAGCAGCATTGTCAGGAAAAAAAACAAAAAAACTCTTGCCCTTTTTCTCAGTAGCTCCTTTTGTCTACAGTGGCGGCCTGCCTTGTTTGGGGGGAACTATGTTAAAAAAAAAAAAATTTTTAAACTCTTGCCCTTTTTCTCTGTAGCCCCTTTTGTTTACAGTGGCGGCCTGCCTTGTTTGGGGTGAACTATGTTAAAAAAAAAAATTTTTTTAACTCTTGCCCTTTTTCTCTGTAGCCCCTTTTGCCTACAGTGGCGGCCTGCCTTGTTTGAGGTGAACTATGTTAACAAAATTTTTTTTAAACTCTTGCTCTTTTTCTCTGTAGCCTCTTTTGTTTACAGTGGCGGCCTGCCTTGTTTGGGGTGAACTATGTTGAAAAAAACTAGTTGATCTTCAACTATGGAATCGGGATTGGCTAGCCATATTGTGTGACCTAGCTCAGGATTGACAAAAGTCGGCTGCAATAGTTAGATACGCTATACTTGCTTGAGAGAAAGCCGACTCAACCCGACCAGAGTGATAGCTGTATGTTGGGTCACACCCAGGACCTATGGTCACGCGTAATTATCTGTCACCACATTCCATGAAACCCATAACAACAGTTGCTAGCAAACCTCGCACACCTCACAGTATCCTATATCTTTATAAAGCCACCAGTCACCCATGTATCAGGGATGTAACTGACCAATGGCACAAAAAAGTTGAAATCGAGATAGATTTCACAACCTGGGGGCCACGACCCCCCACCAATTGCTTTTCTTTGCTTAAAAAAGTTAAAAAAGTAGAAGGAAAAAAAATCACCTTTTCTGAATTCAAAGAAAAAGCGGAATTCAGCTAAAAGTCTTACTTACTGCACTTGTACCCCCACCCCCCTCAACGTAAATACCTTCGATCAACCCGACTAGCAGCAAAATCCCACCACTTCACTGTAGAGGTCTCCAGATGCCGGAAAACTTTTTACTCTAATAGCTTCTTTTCTCGAACCGTTTCCCTTTGGAATTCCTTCCCTGCTCCCTGTTTCCCCGACTGTACCAACATGCAGAAATTTAAATGTAATGTGAACAAATATCTTGCTGCACAACTCCCCACTTAGGATGGCTCCTATAAATCTATTCCCTTGTCACAGTATTCCCTTACGTCTAAATAGCAATATGCCTGGTGTTGGGTGAATGAAAGGTTAAAAACAAATCATTTAATTTCTCCTTCAATTTCACCATCGATCCTTCGTCAAAATAAGAAAATCGTTCAAATAATATTCCAAATTCCTCAAACAAAATTTCTGCACAAATGTTAACGGTCTTCTAACTGGAGGGTAATATAAGTGAGTTAGGGTAATATAAGTGGGTTGGGGTAATATAAGTGGGTTGGGGTAATATAAGTAGTGTACATTTCTACCTTGTAAAATTCACACTTGTAAGGGTGTCATGGCTGATATCAGTTTTCATGTTTTACTTTGAAACATTTGATAAAATGATATTTTCTTTGCAGGCAGATCCTTGTTATCTCATGCAACAAATACGTCCGCAATGTTAAGTCCATTAGCAACTATTGTCTTCGCTTACTTTCTTATGTTATAAAGGAGAAAAATCGGGTAGGGGTGGATGGTGTGTATATATATATATATATATATATATATATATATATATATATGTGAGAGAAAGAGAGAATTTGAGTAAATTACGTGTTTTTTCATAGGTCATTACCAATGGTTTCATAATCATAGCGACTGTTAAGATCATGAAACGAAGAAGCGTGAATTTCAACATCCGATCTGCCTTATAGTTGAAGAGAAAAAGAGACAGATTCTTATTCTGCCCTCTTTTTTGCTTGACATGTGCGTCAACCGTGTCAGTTGACATTTAAATACGTTTGTGAAAAAAGGTTCGAAACTCAATCAGTTGAACCGTTTACACTCTGACTTCAACGGGGTCGTTAAAGCTCAATTTCACTGGATTAATCTGAAAATAAGAATCAACTTGTTGACTCAGTCAAAAAGTGATGCAGCTCACAAATCTCCTTCTTTCTTTGACTCCGATAAGTCAGCAGATTTCAGACATTAAATAATCCCTGTTAATACTTTTTAACCAATGGGAATACAGATAATTCGTTGGCTCACCTTTTTCTTACTAAGGTGAATTTGCTGAAGTGCAATAATCAGTCGTTATGTTACTCAGAGGTCGTGAGTTCAATCCTTACTAGTAATCTATAATTTTGACATTTCTTTAATTTTCAAACTACACGCCAGGCAAAGACGGACCATTTTATGGTGCGGATGAGGTAAATCGAGGCCACTTCCACTGCTCAATCCGGGTTCATTATCATCACGTCCACCACAGTTTGTTATTTTGTTTGTATACTCTGTGACTCCATGTTTGTATCCCGTTTAAAAAGGTCAATTCCATTTTGTTTTCTTTTTCATTTCCACCTGTGCTAGTCAGACACAAGGCTGCCAGCTCTGAGCACTCTCCTTGGTGCATGTATTAAATAACAAAGATTTTGTATATGTTATTATACGAAGAACAATAGTCACTGTATGAAATAAGACTAAGAGCATATGAGGTTCAAACAACCCGAGGGTTAGGGTTAGGGTGTTACAGAGATAGACAGAAATGTAGTTAGAGTTGGATCACTCGCAAATTATGGCTCATTAGAACAATTAAAATGGAATTTTTCCAAACATAACTCAATCCCAGAACTAAGCTATATATTTTAATTTGGATTTTGCATGATTGAAATATATAAGAAAAAGCCTTAGGAAACAAGCGTTGATTAATTCAGCTTCAGTATAATACATAGTATGACCATAACATCTCAGCAGCTTGAAGAATCACTTGATGGAACATACACAAGGATGTTCCGAGTTGCATTGGGAATCAGCTGGAGGAAACACCCAACCAAGAAACATGGACACCCGGCTTGCTGATCACTCCTGGAAAAATGAGTCAAAACTTCTGAGTGGCACTCTCCTTTACATTGCAAAAGACTGGTTGGTAGACTTCATCACACCTACGTTGACCAACTTTTAGACAACTCTGGATGCCATCTGAAGGACTTGCCGACAGCGATGTCTGGCAGAGATGGTTCATGGGAACGAATTAGGAGAACCCTAGACCTGATCGATTTATGATTGATATAGACCATTATCAAATCTTCTGACCTAATGTGTTGAGTGTTAGGGTTAGATTTCACATTGCAGATCTATCTAATCACGGATCTGTCATTGCGCTTGTCTGACTACAGCACAATGACAGATCCATGCAATGTGAAATCTGACCAAACCCAACACATTAGGTAAGAGGGTTTGCTAAAAGCACTACATTTACCAAGCATAGAGGTTATCCTTGGGACGAATCAGTTATGCTGGTTTGGTCATGTGGAGCGTTCATTCTCCTAGATATGTAGTGGCGGTACTACAGACAACAGATATGTAGTGGCGGTACTACAGACAACAGATATGTAGTGGCGGTACTACAGACAACAGATATGTAGTGGCGGTACTACAGACAACAGATATGTAGTGGCGGTACTACAGACAACAGATATGTAGTGGCGGTACTACAGACAACAGATATGTAGTGGCGGTACTACAGACAACAGATATGTAGTGGCGGTACTACAGACAACAGATATGTAGTGGCGGTACTACAGACAACAGATATGTAGTGGCGGTACTACAGACAACAGATATGTAGTGGCGGTACTACAGACAACAGATATGTAGTGGCGGTACTACAGACAACAGATATGTAGTGGCGGTACTACAGACAACAGATATGTAGTGGCGGTACTACAGACAACAGATATGTAGTGGCGGTACTACAGTCAACAGATATGTAGTGGCGGTACTACAGACAACAGATATGTAGTGGCGGTACTACAGACAACAGATATGTAGTGGCGGTACTACAGACAACAGATATGTAGTGGCGGTACTACAGACAACAGATATGTAGTGGCGGTACTACAGACAACAGATATGTAGTGGCGGTACTACAGACAACAGATATGTAGTGGCGGTACTACAGACAACAGATATGTAGTGGCGGTACTACAGACAACAGATATGTAGTGGCGGTACTACAGACAACAGATATGTAGTGGCGGTACTACAGACAACAGATATGTAGTGGCAGTACTACAGTCAACAGATATGTAGTGGCGGTACTACAGACAACAGATATGTAGTGGCGGTACTACAGTCAACAGATATGTAGTGGCGGTACTACAGACAACAGATATGTAGTGGCGGTACTACAGACAACAGATATGTAGTGGCGGTACTACAGACAACAGATATGTAGTGGCAGTACTACAGACAAGTAGTGGCGGTACTACAAACAACAGATATGTAGTGGCGGTACTACAGACAACAGATATGTAGTGGCGGTACTACAAACAACAATAGCAGCAGCAACAGCTCGTGGTTAACGATTTTGAATCTGTTTAATTTCTAAGCTCGGTGCTGATTGATGCAAGCATTTAACTTCCTTTCTGGCTTGCCAGGACCATATCTCACCATGACAGAAGAAGGCCTGGAGCTGCCATGGCAATCCCTGGTTTGTCGGATTGAGTGCCTTGGCGAACCTCAGGGGAGCTGAGCTAATTGCAAAGATTAATGTTAAAATTACACAAAAGCCAAATGTTTACATTGAGTAGGACAGCTCATTTCATGAAACCAATTATATGACTCTCCGTAGACATGTGCCAATTACCAGATGGTAATTTCGCTTCTATTCGAAACCTTAATAAACATCATTAACGACTATTGCTATTTTATTATTATCATCATCTCTAGTATACCTATGCTGTCAGTAATGACACTAGTTTCTTTAGTAGAAACTAAAAAAGCACTTTGAAAATTACATGTTTTCGTCGTCAAACATTTGGATTTTATTTGCATGAAACTGAGGTATTTGAATTTTCATAAAGGGCTTCCACCCCCTTTTTACCTCTTTGCATAAAACTAAATTAAACTAAATATAACCCAAATTTGGACCCCTTATGCCTAGCAGCTGTGTTGCAAAATTTGTAATGATTGGTTAATTAGTTTAAGTGTGACCATATAAACATACCTGACTTTATTTTCTTTTAATAATTATAGCCTCTAAACACATTTAAGCAACACTAAGCTGACTTTTAAATACATTAATTAAAATACAGAATTGCTCTAATTTAAAAGAACACAAGATCTCAAATACAAAATCACATCATTGCTTTTATTCGCAAAACAAAGGTAAACACGAGAGGACACATAACCACAGCGGAAGCGGTTGCTATAGTCCCGCAGATAACTCATACGCGACTATTATACGTGAATAATTAAATAACCAAACTTTTTTATAAAAAATAACAGCCTCTAAACATTAAAACAACACTTAGCCAACATACGCCCCCCCCCCTAAACATGATTGTCTAATTTCTGGCACATTAATACCCCGCACATGGGCGATCTCATTTCCAGTCCTTTTCCTGTTCTCTAATCATTGCTGACGTCATTGCAGAGCGTTTGAAATATTGAAATAAAATTATAATTAAAAAAATTATTAAAAAAACCAACAACATTGTTTTATGCTTCAACCACCACCTACTCATCATTATCAAAATATAACTTTATAAAAATGGAGATAAAAACATTTTTTTAGTAATATCAGTAAGGGATGGTGAATAAACACTTTAAACAGGCATATCGTTTGTGTGATATATGTCATATGTTTGATTAGTGCATGTCATATGTTTGATTTGTGCGTGCCGTTCGTTCGATTAGTGCGTGCCGTTCGTTCGATTAATGTGTCTCGTTTGTTCGATTAGTGCGTCTCGTTTGTTCGATTAGTGCGTCTCGTTTGTTCGATTAGTGCGTCTCGTTTGTTCGATTAGTGCGTCTCGTTTGTTCGATTAGTGCATGTTGAAAGAAAAATGTATGTTGCTGTTATCGCAAGACCAGACTTGGTGGGCAATCACGTAGAGATGGTGTCTTGATAAGGGCACTGGTTTCCATCACCTCAATGGGGTGGCGTCAGGAAGAGCATCTGGCTTATAAAAATTTGTTGCCTCAAATAAGGAAATGACTTCCAAAGAAAATCATAGAGGTTAGCTTGGAAGTAAATTTCTAAAAGCCGACCAACACCTGTCAGTATGAAATATGGAGTTAAACTGAATATGATGATGATGATGCTTTTGTTTGGTTTGGTGTATGGCATATCAACCACAATGGGTTATTTAATGCTAACACAAGTTGTAGGATTCGTATAGGTAGGATACTCATTTTTTGTTTCGTTGATATATTTTTTGTAGAGAAATTTAAGATACATGTGTAAAGTAAGGTAACATATTACTTAATGGCACATCAACCCTTTTCGGGTCATTTCATGCCATGAATGTAGAAAGAAATATCCTTCATTTGAGTCTTAAGTCTATAGTCATTAGTTAAGAGCTTTGGTATTTTGAATTGTTGTCATTTTGGTGAAGGTTTTTATGCTTCAAGTTCTTTATATCTTCAAATTTTTAATCATGGTTTTGGTTTGGGTGTTTTTGTTTCATGGCATATCAACCCTTTTCAGATTATTTAATGCCGAATCCGGTCATTTTGGTGAAGGTTTTTATGCTTCAAGTTCTTTATATCTTCAAATGTTTATTCATGGTGTTTGGTTGAGTGAAAGGGGGGGGGAGGGAAGAAGAGGGGAGGGAGGGAGATTGTTGTTTTTTTTTTATTTTGCAGAACATGATTGAGTTTTGTAAAGGAAAAAAAAACAATAAAACATCAATGTTTGGTGCATTTTGAGTCAGGAAGTCAATAACTTCAGACAGCCTGATCTGGTAGCACCAGTAGGTTCTATTTGACCCATAGATGGGGCCCTTACAGGTACTACCACTCCGGGCCAGAGTGGACCTGTGAGCAATGGCAACTAAGGGGCAACTCCACATTTCCCACAGCTCCCAAATAGAGGCCTCACCACTGGATGGCTTTTAGAAATCATTCAATGAGTCTATTCTCATTTTACAACTGACCGATATATGTGTAGGCGGAATGATTTGTTCAATCTAACACTGTTAGAGTATGATGTCCAGGCCTCTGCTCCATATCTCATATGTGATATCCAGCATCTTGTGAAAGTTCAGCGACTGGCTACTCGAATCGTGCAGAGACTATCGGATCTGCTCTACGAAACCAGACTCAAGAAGCTTAACCTTTTCTCCCTTGAGCGCCGATGATGATTATGTAATTTTGATCTCATTTTGATCTACACTCTCCCTCAGTACCTGCACCAGAAAAAGGTCTACACAAGCTTCACCAGAAATTGTTTAACTGTCGCTGATTTCAATTAAACCAGAGGAGATTCGCTTTCTCAATCAGGATTCCTGGATCTTGAAATGGACTTCCAGGAGATGTAGTAAATGCGCCAATGACACAGCAATTTAAAGCAAAATTGGAAAGGTGCTGGGCTACTGTATCCTCTTCTGCATAAATTTCTACCACCCTTTCCCTACATGGCAACTAAAGCATGCTTGTTTTAATTTTTTGTCAAATTTATTGAATTGAAAAAAAATTGAATTGAATAGATATCCATCCTGCAGGGCTTGTTTTGTAGGAAGAACAATGGATTACTATTTTTGGCGATAAGGACAAACTCCTCCATTACAAATTAAATCAATTTTATTCATACAGTTTCATCAACAAGCAGGCAACGGCTTGAAAGAGTTACGTAGACAAAAAAGACATAAAATACGAAAACATGTTGAATCGGTGGATGCACGTATACTTGAGACATGGGATTAGTCTGGGTCACTAATCTTACACCAACCCAGTTTTGGTTTGGTTTTGAGGCGAGATAGGAACATGGTCGCCTTGTCACCGCAACATTTTATCACCAACTGTCAAAAGTGTGGGAACAATGGAATGAAAAACACTCAGCGGAAGTGCATCTCACGCAAAATGTGTTCTGATTGGATGATGTATTCATCACTCCGTGAGCGAGGTTAAACTCACGCAAACCAAAATAGGCCGTAATCACATATGTTTAACTGTTAATCGTTTTTAGCATGGGATACGCTTGGAAATTTCTCATTTTTTAATAAATGTTTGTGATTAATATGTGTATATCCTATGCGGAGATTGGTTAGTGTCACCTCTTTCCTTGCCTTTCTGTAGCCTGAGTGCCGTTCGCCAATAGTTTGTCAAATCTTATGCAATTTGTTACTTTGGCATTCATTCCAAGATGGTCGCCATTTTTATTTGATGGTCATGTTTATAGTAGATCGGAGATTAGTGTATGGCATCTTTGTTTTAGAAGGTATAATCCTCACTGATTTTTTTGCCACTTTATTATAAACTAGCAGGGCTACCAGGCGTTGCTCGGGGCAAAAGTGTAACATTTCTATTAAAACTTCTATCTCTTTACCTCTCTCTATTTGTCTATTTTTATCTCCCCCCTCCCTTTTCTCCGCCCAGCCTATTCCTCTCTCTGGACACACACACAGACAACTCTCCCTTATATAGAGTCCTCGAGGAATGAGTCGGCATAAGGGAAATAACTCATTGATAATTTTTGGGTCAACGAAAAGACTCCTGGGCAACGTCAGGTAGGGACAGTAAGTAAATAAAAACGTGTCTGGTCAGCCAAGTCCATAGCTTAATATAAGTATGGACTGAACTGGGCAGAATTTCTATATCTCCCGCCCATAACAATGAATCATGATTGGTTGTTTTGGTGTCTGTCATTAATAGCATTTGTCTGAATTACTTAACAAGCGGCTCCTTTTTGTTGCGGGGTTTCCATTTCTTTCTTCTGCCCAGTTGAGGACAGTCGACAATGGCTTGGCAGACAACCATTTATCGCAATGAATAATAGACATATGTAATTTAGCCAAAAATAAATAAACAGGCTTCCAATGTAAACGCATTTATAATTTTGAAAATACCTTTTTATTATCCTAACATATCCTCCTGATTAAAAAATGTTTAAACATTTAAAATAAAAATAAAAAATGACCGCTGAAAGACCATATAAACTTTTCTAGTGACACCATGCCACGAGGAAGGAAAAAGAAAAAAAAAAGAAAAATTTTACTATTCCTGAAGAAGACGTTATATCGTCAAAACTAAGTTGATTTTAAATAAATATTTTTTTTTTTAATTTATATATCTGTGTTGTTTTGGCTTCATAAACTTACAAATTCATATAAAATTATCTTTTAAAAGTTGGACCTAAATAAAATTTAAGCTGATATATCAATTTGATTCTGACTATCTAATTTTACTTTTTTATTGTTGCACCATGTTATTTGCAATACTTAGCCACAATTTATAAAGAAACACATAATCTAACATATAAAGTTATCTTGTGAGATTTTAAAAATTGGACCCCATCATCATCATATTCAGTTTAATGCCCATTTTACATGCTAGCTGCGTTGGACAGCTTTTAGAAATGTACTTCCAAACTAACCTACCTCTGGCCAGGTCTTTATTTATCACACTTTCTCCCAAGTCTTAGCACTTCTTCCCATGGTTTCCCTGGCCTTCCCATGTGAACTGAACTTGCTACCTCTATAAACATGTGCAATGCTGCATGTTTATGTAAACATGTGCAATGCTGCATGTTTAGTGGGTTGCACAATTGTAATGCACGTGGACAACAAGCTTAGCTAAGAAACGAAAGACCACCCAAGAAAGGGGCTGACCTTTCAAGTAGTAATGCCTTCTTAGATACAAGGTTCCATGCTGTGTGTGTGAGCCACTTGAGTCTTGGAAAAATTAATGCCTGCTCAGATACAAGACCCTCTTGGCAACAAGTTTTTTTTATGTCCATAGATAAACTGGCCCACGCTTTTCAAGTAAGTGGCTGGGCGGTTTACCACAAATGACACCAATATCTATATATATATATAGGGTGGGCCAAAATAAGGGTCCTATCTTTGAATTTGAATAACTTCCACAAAATAAAAGTTAAACTCACCAAACTTTATGTGTGTGTAGACTGACCCTTCCGAGATTTTTTGAAATAAACAAAACAAATTTTAGCCGAAAAACACTTCTTAAAACTTACAAAAACTAAAGTATTGTTTTTTACACTGTTTTGAGTTTTTTAAGCAAAAATAATGTTTTCTAAATGAGGGTACGTTCCTTAGGGCTAATACGGCTCATGCTTGCTTCGGAAGGGGTCCTTTACTTATTCTAAAAAAAAAAATTAAAAAAATAAAAAATAAAATAAAAAATCAATAAATAAAAAAGTTATGAATTTTTAAAAATAGGACCCTTATTTTTGCCCACCCTGTATATATATATATATATATTCTAGCAAGGGGTCAGTTGGGTTGATGTGGTTCTTAGGGACAAATGGTCTGTTTATGCTCGGTTGGACTTGTGTTTTAATTTTGTCAGGCTAAGAATTCTGATAGCAAGTTTGTCGTTCAGTGGAGAAGTATCATTGTAACCTGAAAAAATAAAACTTTGTTACTTATTTTAAACTGGAGTTTGGAAGGAGAATCACACAGACGCACATTCACATTTCAGAAGTAAATAAATATTTTTTTTACTTTTGACAAGGGTGTATATCACCGAAAGTACTCGAGTTTTTAAAGTAAATAAATAATTTATTTTAAAAAACATAAATAAATTGTGTTGTCCAGGTTTTCAAAATATTTTTTTTAAATATTCTCCTTATTATTGCCATTTCAGCAACGCTTCAATGTGTGACTTTTCAAACTACCTTATTCACGTAACCGCGTGCTACACACAGCGGCATATCAACATTAATCGTCAATAACATCAAGACGAATTTCAACTTGACTGCAATAAATATGTCTCAATCAAGGAGGATTAAACAAAAAAAGAAGAGAAAAAATATTTTTTTTACTTTTGACAAGGGTGTATATCACCGAAAGTACTCAAGTTTTTAAAGTAAATAAATAATTTATTTTAAAAAACATAAATTGCGCTGTCCAGGTTTTCAAATTATTTTATTTAAATATTCTCCTCAACGCTTCAATGTGTGACTTTTCAAACTATAATTTTGATAATTACACATCGAAGCGTTCATTATTATTTATAAAATGAAATTATTTATTATTTATCAAATGAAATTAACTAATAATAGTTATTAATAATTAAAAAAAGATTCATCAGATAAAATGTTTTTAAATAGCATTTAAGCTGAAAAATCAAACTTTTTTTTATTAAAATCACTCATTGAAATATGCATTTGCCTTGGTTAATTCAAAGTTACCTGTCTCTTCATTGAAATTTGAACACCAGCTGACTTGATCCAGTCAAAACAACATGATAGTGTTGGTTTCAAGTCAGTGAATGTTCAACAGTGGAAACAGGATTTCTCAACTATGGCTGATGATAGTTGGTGAAATTTGAACACCAGCTGACTTGATCCAGTCAAAACAACATGATAGTGTTGGTTTCAAGTCAGCGAATGTTCAACAGTGGAAACAGGATTTCTCAACTATGGCTGATGATAGTTGGTGAAATTTGAACACCAGCTGACTTGATCCAGTCAAAACAACATGATAGTGTTGGTTTCAAGTCAGCGAATGTTCAACAGTGGAAACAGGATTTCTCAACTATGGCTGATGATAGTCGGTGAAATTTGAACACCAGCTGACTTGATCCAGTCAAAACAACATGATAGTGTTGGTTTCAAGTCAGCGAATGTTCAACAGTGGAAACAGGATTTCTCAACTATGGCTGATGATAGTTGGTGAAATTTGAACACCAGCTGACTTGATCCAGTCAAAACAACATGATAGTGTTGGTTTCAAGTCAGTGAATGTTCAACAGTGGAAACAGGATTTCTCAACTATGGCTGATGATAGTTGGTGAAATTTGAACACCAGCTGACTTGATCCAGTCAAAACAACATGATAGTGTTGGTTTCAAGTCAGCGAATGTTCAACAGTGGAAACAGGATTTCTCAACTATGGCTGATGATAGTTGGTGAAATTTGAACACCAGCTGACTTGATCCAGTCAAAACAACATGATAGTGTTGGTTTCAAGTCAGCGAATGTTCAACAGTGGAAACAGGATTTCTCAACTATGGCTGATGATAGTCGGTGAAATTTGAACACCAGCTGACTTGATCCAGTCAAAACAACATGATAGTGTTGGTTTCAAGTCAGCGAATGTTCAACAGTGGAAACAGGATTTCTCAACTATGGCTGATGATAGTTGGTGAAATTTGAACACCAGCTGACTTGATCCAGTCAAAACAACATGATAGTGTTGGTTTCAAGTCAGTGAATGTTCAACAGTGGAAACAGGATTTCTCAACTATGGCTGATGATAGTTGGTGAAATTTGAACACCAGCTGACTTGATCCAGTCAAAACAACATGATAGTGTTGGTTTCAAGTCAGCGAATGTTCAACAGTGGAAACAGGATTTCTCAACTATGGCTGATGATAGTCGGTGAAATTTGAACACCAGCTGACTTGATCCAGTCAAAACAACATGATAGTGTTGGTTTCAAGTCAGCGAATGTTCAACAGTGGAAACAGGATTTCTCAACTATGGCTGATGATAGTTGGTGAAATTTGAACACCAGCTGACTTGATCAAGTCAAAACAACATGATAGTGTTGGTTTCAAGTCAGCGAATGTTCAACAGTGGAAACAGGATTTCTCAACTATGGCTGATGATAGTCGGTGAAATTTGAACACCAGCTGACTTGATCAAGTCAAAACAACATGATAGTGTTGGTTTCAAGTCAGCGAATGTTCAACAGTGGAAACAGGATTTCTCAACTATGGCTGATGATAGTCGGTGAAATTTGAACACCAGCTGACTTGATCAAGTCAAAACAACATGATAGTGTTGGTTTCAAGTCAGCGAATGTTCAACAGTGGAAACAGGATTTCTCAACTATGGCTGATGATAGTCGGTGAAATTTGAACACCAGCTGACTTGATCAAGTCAAAACAACATGATAGTGTTGGTTTCAAGTCAGCGAATGTTCAACAGTGGAAACAGGATTTCTCAACTATGGCTGATGATAGTCGGTGAAATTTGAACACCAGCTGACTTGATCAAGTCAAAACAACATGATAGTGTTGGTTTCAAGTCAGCGAATGTTCAACAGTGGAAACAGGATTTCTCAACTATGGCTGATGATAGTTGGTGAAATTTGAACACCAGCTGACTTGATCAAGTCAAAACAACATGATAGTGTTGGTTTCAAGTCAGCGAATGTTCAACAGTGGAAACAGGATTTCTCAACTATGGCTGATGATAGTCGGTGAAATTTGAACACCAGCTGACTTGATCAAGTCAAAACAACATGATAGTGTTGGTTTCAAGTCAGCGAATGTTCAACAGTGGAAACAGGATTTCTCAACTATGGCTGATGATAGTCGGTGAAATTTGAACACCAGCTGACTTGATCAAGTCAAAACAACATGATAGTGTTGGTTTCAAGTCAGTGAATGTTCAACAGTGGAAACAGGATTTCTCAACTATGGCTGATGATAGTTGGTGAAATTTGAACACCAGCTGACTTGATCAAGTCAAAACAACATGATAGTGTTGGTTTCAAGTCAGCGAATGTTCAACAGTGGAAACAGGATTTCTCAACTATGGCTGATGATAGTTGGTGAAATTTGAACACCAGCTGACTTGATCAAGTCAAAACAAC
This sequence comes from Sepiola atlantica, assembly GCA_963556195.1. Lineage (NCBI taxonomy): Eukaryota > Metazoa > Mollusca > Cephalopoda > Sepiida > Sepiolidae > Sepiola > Sepiola atlantica. Next base: position 17,188,031 of record OY744551.1, on the reverse strand, counting down.
ATGATAGTGTTGGTTTCAAGTCAGTGAATGTTCAACAGTGGAAACAGGATTTCTCAACTATGGCTGATGATAGTTGGTGAAATTTGAACACCAGCTGACTTGATCAAGTCAAAACAACATGATAGTGTTGGTTTCAAGTCAGTGAATGTTCAACAGTGGAAACAGGATTTCTCAACTATGGCTGATGATAGTCGGTGAAATTTGAACACCAGCTGACTTGATCAAGTCAAAACAACATGATAGTGTTGGTTTCAAGTCAGTGAATGTTCAACAGTGGAAACAGGATTTCTCAACTATGGCTGATGATAGTCGGTGAAATTTGAACACCAGCTGACTTGATCAAGTCAAAACAACATGATAGTGTTGGTTTCAAGTCAGTGAATGTTCAACAGTGGAAACAGGATTTCTCAACTATGGCTGATGATAGTCGGTGAAATTTGAACACCAGCTGACTTGATCAAGTCAAAACAACATGATAGTGTTGGTTTCAAGTCAGTGAATGTTCAACAGTGGAAACAGGATTTCTCAACTATGGCTGATGATAGTCGGTGAAATTTGAACACCAGCTGACTTGATCAAGTCAAAACAACATGATAGTGTTGGTTTCAAGTCAGTGAATGTTCAACAGTGGAAACAGGATTTCTCAACTATGGCTGATGATAGTTGGTGAAATTTGAACACCAGCTGACTTGATCAAGTCAAAACAACATGATAGTGTTGGTTTCAAGTCAGTGAATGTTCAACAGTGGAAACAGGATTTCTCAACTATGGCTGATGATAGTCGGTGAAATTTGAACACCAGCTGACTTGATCAAGTCAAAACAACATGATAGTGTTGGTTTCAAGTCAGTGAATGTTCAACAGTGGAAACAGGATTTCTCAACTATGGCTGATGATAGTCGGTGAAATTTGAACACCAGCTGACTTGATCAAGTCAAAACAACATGATAGTGTTGGTTTCAAGTCAGTGAATGTTCAACAGTGGAAACAGGATTTCTCAACTATGGCTGATGATAGTCGGTGAAATTTGAACACCAGCTGACTTGATCAAGTCAAAACAACATGATAGTGTTGGTTTCAAGTCAGTGAATGTTCAACAGTGGAAACAGGATTTCTCAACTATGGCTGATGATAGTTGGTGAAATTTGAACACCAGCTGACTTGATCAAGTCAAAACAACATGATAGTGTTGGTTTCAAGTCAGCGAATGTTCAACAGTGGAAACAGGATTTCTCAACTATGGCTGATGATAGTTGGTGAAATTTGAACACCAGCTGACTTGATCAAGTCAAAACAACATGATAGTGTTGGTTTCAAGTCAGCGAATGTTCAACAGTGGAAACAGGATTTCTCAACTATGGCTGATGATAGTCGGTGAAATTTGAACACAACAGCTGCCTTGAAACTGACAGTATCATGTTGTTTTGACTTGATCGTCTGTAACACCATATATAAATAAATATTACGCTCTTAATTTAAAATTTAAATTTTTTGAAAAATTGTATTTTAATAATTGAATACTCTGTTCGATTTCTTTCTACCAATCTTACCAATATATATATATATATATATAAATTGGAAGAGGAGATGAATTAGATGCACATTTCAGTTGTGTACATAATAGTCTATTTCGACCTTATTTTGGTCTCCTCAGATGTACCTTCAACCATGATTCAGACATGAATGACGAGAAAAATAACACTGTTTTATATTAAACCGAATAAAAAATAAAAAGTAAAAAAATTAAAAAGATCTTTTCTGATTGGTCGTTATAATGAAGGGGAGGATTTTTATTATGTACACAACCGAAATGTGCATCTAATTCATCTCATCTTCAAATTTATACTTGCTCTGTTCAATTGGACATCGAACTCTCTTATTCGGATTCCTACCAAAACCATTCGAACCAGTATACTATATATGTACATATTATATAGTAGTAATAAGTAGTATAACTACACATTTAAAACAAGAATAGGTTTAAGGCTCCTAAAGTTAATACTAAAATTGTCTGCAAGAACCTGTGGCACCACCGTCCTAAGTTCTAAGTAATAATCAGTTCTAAGTGATAGTCTTCTGGAGGTTGAAGGTTCAATCCTCGGTATGGGCAATATAAGGAATGCAATTACGAATTACTAGAGACTTATACGTGGTCATTGCTGACGGAACAAGAGCAAGCTACCCCTGTGAATTAAATAAAGGGTTCTGTTTGAAATTATGTACACATTCCAGAGTCTGACATACAGATTCCCGAGTTTGACGCAACACACCTGAAAAAGGCTGGAGGTTACATCAGCCGAAATGTAAGAATAACATCCAAGATGAGAACAGTAGTCCGAATAATAGAAAGAACACAAAAAGAAAACTCCATCAAATTATTTTGATGATCTCTGTATTATTATTAACCCATCCTGGGGCGGTTATTTCATCTTCTATTATGTGAAGGAAAGTTGTCTGTGTCTTTAGTTAAAAGTTAGAAACTACACAAAACACACCCATAAAGCTAATATATTATTTTTCACGATTGCCTCAAACAGAATATAGCACTTTTAAAAAAAATATTAATTCTTTTGAGTGCCAGCAGGAACAGAATTAGTCAGGGGGGATCGATATTTAGAGTGATTTTTAATGTTATTATGTAGTAATTCGTTAACGACTTTTTCCCAGTTACTAGAGAAAGCAAGAGAAGGGGTTATACAAAGGAAGAAAGGAAGTGATAAAGAGAGCTAAAGAGACGAAAGTTTTAAAAGAAAAATGTTACACACACTTTAACTTCTATTTTGTTGTCCAGGCAATGCCGATAATCATACCAGTCTTATATATAAAATAAAACCAATTTTTCATCCATATCTTTATGATTAATTGGTACATAAATCTTTTTCATCAGTCATATAAGACACATATCGGTCCATGTTATAAAAATTGTATTTTCAATTGATTAAATATTTAATCCTGATCGATATTTTATTTTTGATTATTATTAAATAAAGGAAGGTGATGGAGCTTATATCCTCACACTCAGAAGTCCTACCAATACCACTCATAACACCATGAACAAGTTTAATAACAGATACTTTTTTTCAATATTTACTGGCTAATCCAAGAGAGAGAGAGAGCTGAGAAAGAGAGAGAGAGAAAAAGAGAGAAGGAAGAAAGAAAGCTGCATATTCTGGTTTATGTACTTATAGTGCTATCATTTCCTAATTACCATTGTGGTTCATCAGTTAGTATGTCATAGAGAGAGATTTTGAGTTCGAATCTCATCCAGGGCAGAAGTATTTTAACTCTGTTTTTGTCCCCAAATGAACTTAAACATTCATAACACTCAAGAGATTGTTTAGTTTTAGTTTTTATGCCATATACGTAATTTACGGGAATTAGGACTCCAGGTGACGCCGGGTAGCCCTGCTAGTATAATATATTGGATCAAGAGAACAATAGGGACCCCAGATCATTAACACAAGACGCGGGACATATTTTGGAAGTCACCGGTTGACCTCGCAATACACGTGGTCTCTATTTACAAAACACTTGTAAATAGATCTTTTATTTATGTTATATATTTATGCAGTATATTTCGGAATTTTTTTTTATTTACTAAATAAAAAACAAATTTTAAACGCAATTCTATATTTCGTGTTGTGTATTTTAAGAAAAAGTGGATACTTTTTTTTCTTTTCGTAGGGAGGCGAGTAACTAGCGAAGTTTTATTTATTTGTTTATAATTGTTGCTTACAGAAAAAAAAAGAAAAAACATCATAAATTTTAAATTGCTTCCGTTTAGAAACTGATTTTTGAAGTCTAACTCCGCCCTCGTGGGGAGGCAAAACGAAAGATTACAAGTCAGCCGATTTTTTAAAAAGCGTATATATTTCGTTTATTTATTAAAATAACTTGCGTAATCATCCGTTTTGCCTCCTCAGGCTAGGAGCAATGTGTAGTATGGAAAAATCCTTCTAAACTGAGGTAAGATCCAGAGTGCCCCTTTTTGGGAAGCTTGATTTTTCCCTACAAAACGAAAGATTACTTAAGTACGGTGATAAATATTTCATACCCCCCCCCCCCATTTCTGCCCTCGTGAAGTTTTTTCCTTTTTTTCTTTAAGCAACAATTATAAACAAATAAATAAAACTTCGCTAGTTACTCGCCTCCCTACGAAAAGAAAAAAAAGTATCCACTTTTTCTTAAAATACACAACACGAAATATAGAATTGCGTTTAAAATTTGTTTTTTATTTAGTAAATAAAAAAAAATTCCGAAATATACTGCATAAATATATAACATAAATAAAAGATCTATTTACAAGTGTTTTGTAAATAGAGACCACGTGTATTGCGAGGTCAACCGGTGACTTCCAAAATATGTCCCGCGTCTTGTGTTAATGATCTGGGGTCCCTATTCTTCTCTTGATCCAATATATTTAAATGTCTAATTTTTATTAGACATTTTTAAAGATAATACATTTTTTAGAATCCTAGAAAAGTGACAATAATTAAATATTTTTATGGGTTTCAAAATCGTAGAAGATTTTAAGGAATTTAATTCATTGCATAATTGCTGTAGTCGAATAAAGAAATCATAAATTAAATTTAAATATTTCAGTGCATTTTACACCATGGCAACGTAGAGTCCATATTTTTATGGGGAAGAAAGGTAATGTGGAAAAAAAGAAACAAAAAGATACAAAAAAATACCACTTAAACCTAAACGAGTATATACATGTCTCATATGCAAATATTCTGGGAAAAAAGACATGGCTGCTTTCGAAGTAATAATTTATAAAATATAACACGATCTCAGGTTCAATGTAATTTTCAAGAGACCATGTCCCACGTATGAAAATTTTGGTTCTTTCTGAGAGTGCATAAAAAGCTTTTCTTTTCTTGTTTTAGAAAGCATCAATTGAAAATACGAAAAATGGTGGAGTATTGAGACTGAGGAGTTCGAGTGATAGCCGAAAGAGGTGAAAAGACTGCAGCAGGAGGTGTCAATTGTAACAGATTCAACGAGAAGACAAAAGGAGACAGGAAAGACATCAGAGAATGAGCTTCTAAAAAAACCTCAAAATTTCAACAAAAACTGTAAAAACTATGTTATAGTATTAGGTGCCCTATTCACATAAAATAAATAAATTTGTTAAATGAAAAAAAACAAAAAAAACAAAACCAGTTGCGTCTTTAATTTCTGTGTGCGGAAATAGATAGATGACTAGTGAATCTATTTGTCTATAGAATGCAGACTGGATTATTTCTTTTACTTGAATGGGTAAACTGCCTAGCCTTCACTTTACTACATCACTATACAAGAATATCTCCTATATCTCTGACTACAAGATGTTCAACATATACACAAAAATTGTGCCCTTTTTTTGCAATAACAGTGAGATGAAAACGTTCTTTTTAAATTCAACGCAACAGAAGCAACCTATCTTTGTTATAGTAGTTAGGCTATCTAAGTCTGAATTCATTTAGTTGTTTTGTTTTACGGCATATCAACCCTTTTCGCGTTATTTAATGCCGAATCCAGTCATTTTGGTAAAAGTTTTTATACTTCAAGTTTTTTATATCTTCAAATATTTATTATTGTGTTTGGCTTTGTTGTTTTGTTTTACGGCATATCAACCCTCTTGGAGTTATTTAATTGTGAATCCGGTCATCTTCGTAAAAGTTTTTATACTTCAAATTCTTTATATCTTCAAAAATTTATTCATGGTGTTTTGTTTATTTGTTTTGTAGAGGAAAATGTTCATTTTGTTTTTAGCTTTGCAGAACATGATCGAGTTTTGCAAAGGAAAAAAAAACAATAACATCAATGTTTGGTGCATTTCAAGTCAGAAAGCCAGTATCTTCAGACAGATACTGGTGCTACCAGATCAGGCCTAAGGTTAACTAATTTGCATATCATTTGCAAAAGGACATGTCATTAATTAACTATTCTTTTTTATGCTATTTAATTCATTGACTGTCGTGATTTCATTATAACACATACTACTGTTTAGGAATACGGTTTTATTTCGTGGAGAATGCTTAGAATTTGTGGTAAAAATTTCTTTCCACCTCATTGCTTTCGGGGAATAGGGTTTATTTTCAACAAGTTGTGACCGACTTCTAAATTATAAACAAAGCCCCACCACCACCACCACACACAATATCGCACAGACATACAAGTCAGACATTTAAATCTTTTGTTGATTGAAAAAAAAAAATTAATTACTCTGACTATTTTTTAACATAGATCACCCCAAACAAGGCAGGCCACCACTCTAGACGTAAGGGGCTACTGAGAAAAAGGGTGACGGTTGGAGGTGTGTGTGTGGGGGGGGGGGTCAACCTAAATTGGGAGCTGTCTGTTTACATTAGTTTTAAATTTCTGCATGTCAGTACCGTAAGGAAAACAGGGAGCAGGGAGGGAGTTCCAGAGTCCAGCAGCTCGAGGAAAGAAGCTTTTTAAGTAGAAAGCTCTTCGGCATCTGGGGACCTCAACAGTGAATGGATGGGATTTGGACGATTGTTGGGTTGGTCTGGTGAATTTGCATCGTGGGGGTACCAGAGCAGCAAGCTCATCAGAGCACAATCCATTGAAGTACTTGTAAAACAGGCACAAGGAAGCAACATTGCAGCGATGGGACAAGGACTGGAGTTAGGTGGATAGTGAAGGACCTATCAAGTTGGTGACTCTTTTTTGGAACTTGTCTAAGAGGGAGAGACTAGTGGATGATGCCCCAGCCCAGATGTGGCAACAATACTCCATGCATGGGCGGATGGTGGCTTTGTAGAGATATAGGATAATGTCAGGTGTTAGAAGTTTACTGGCATGGTAGAGGGAGCCCACCTTCTTTGCAGTAGCCCTGGCAATGTTTTCAATGTATTTATTCCAATTCATGTTATCTGTGAAAGTTAGGCCGAGGAGTTTGAATGATGAACTCTCAGGTAGGGTGTTATTTGCCATGACAATCGGTGGTTGAAGAGGTTTTTTGTAGTTATTGAAGGAAAGTAGCTTTGTCTTTGCGGCATTAAAAGTTACCATCCATTTTTGATCCCATTCCACTACAGACTGGAGGTCATTTTCTAAGGATTCAGCCATTGCCTCAGATATGTGCGCGTCGGTTTTGCCCACATGATGAGAGTAGAGCGTGGTGTCATCAGCAAATATTCCTATCTCAGTCTCAATGACATCAGGGAGGTCATTTATGAAAATTAGGAACAGTAGAGGTCCAAGGATGGATCCTTGGGGTACACCAACATTTATGTTATGTTGCTTAGAAGAACGGCCATCGAGGACAACCTGGATCTTTCTTTTTGTTAGGAAGGATTTAATTATATTAAATATTTGTCCAGTAATACCATATGAAAGTTTTGAAAATATTGAAAGTTTTGGAAGCTTCTGATCTCTCTTCCCCCACCCAACCTTGAGTCTCTCTCCCCACAAATAACTTTTTTAAAATATCTTATTTAGAAATTAATTTAATTACGAAATTAAATCCACTATAGGGGAGATACACTTGAACATTTTTGGGGTCAACCAAATGATTCCCGGGCAACACTAGGTAGGGATAGCTAGTAAAACATATATAAAACATACACACATTAAGAATCAGAAAATATGGGGAAAACACGGCTTTGAATCCGACAAAAACAAATGGGTTAAAGAGAAAAATTGACGAGCAGTGTTTATCAAAAAACAGTCCCTCATAACTTAGATTTTGGCAGAATTTTTCATTTCACTAGTTTCTAAACATTTTGTTAAGACAGTTAACCAAATTTCTTTTACCACTAACCCTAAGTCCGAGTGAAAAGCTAGTAAAACCACATGTAATCGCCTAAAAAAGCAGAACCCCCAACAAAAAGTTTGATTTTATTATTTGTAATAAAAAAATTATAAATTTCCAATTATAAAAACCAGTTTGATTTTCGTGTTAATTAAAAACAATGGTGAAAACAAATGACTAATTGCCCCCAAAAAACAAAAACATCCGACCTAAAATTTAATGGGTAACTGTTTTTTGATAAACACTGCTTGTCAATTTCCGATTTCAAAACGAGAAGCCGTCACCAAGTAGACATTTTCTTTAACAAACAAATGGAGTGAGTTATTGAGTTTTTGACCGTTTTATCCAAAAAAACAATAAGTGAGTTCATTACACACTTTTCTGACCTTACATCCTCTGGATTGACCTGAGATGACATTATAATGGTGGAAAGGTCGTTAAACACCAATAAATACATCCTCTGGCTATGTAGTTGGATCAAACTCAAGGCCACACAATAGACAACACAGGCTTTATCTGAAAGGATATTGAGCCTTTTGTTTATGCAAAGTCCGCTGGCTTGATCCCATTTTTTGAGGACTTTTGTTGTTTTACTGAGGAGTCACCATTTATCAAGGCCAAAAAAAAAAACACTCAAGGATAAGAGTTAATGAGATCGATAGATTGACGGTTAAATGGTGATGAATACTATGAGAGGATTGAAATTTTTTAAAAGCCACTCTAGGATATGGATTAATGAGATAGATAGTTGAATGATAATGAATATTGAACATTACGAGAGGATTGAAAATTAAAAAAATGTTATGACTTATAAGAACGGTTCATGAGGAGTGCTTATTGATGGTAGATTTGAAGAGGACCATTTTGTAACTCTCAGGGAAGCAATCTTATGGCAAGATGTTTAACAGATGGGAAATTCTTGATAAAAAACTGTTCATGAAAGAAAGGAAATTTCTTTGCAATGGTGGTAATAAGACGAGTTCTTGCTGTGAAAGATTTACAAGGAAGAACCAAAGATTAAAGCTCAGTCGAGCACTTTCCATAGAAATGTCGATAGAGTAGAGAAAGACTAGCACCGTCTCTTTTGCAAGAAAGAGGCTGCATAGAACAAAAGTGATCACTTCCCCCCAACACTAGATTGTGAAGTCGGTTTTGAACTCTGTCATGTCACCTCCGTAGATGTGGCAAATGTGCTTAAATCAGATCTTTGGTTCAGGCTACACAATAATATCATCCAAAACGTCTCTGTGTAGAGGATCCATGGATTATCTAATGCCGAATAAAGTTGTCAAATACAATTCTATAAGATAATTATTATTTATATTCCCAGAATACATTACTTTTAGAATACATTGCATTATTCTTAGAAGGGAAATTTTACTGAGAGAGAGAAAGAGAGAAAGAAAACACCACTCCAAGAAAAACATTTCTCCCAGAAAAACATTAATCTTTGGCAGTGGTAATCTTTTTTGTTTTAAACATGATTTGGGGAGAAAATAAAAAGGAGAAATAAGGTTTTAATTTTTTGAAGAATCAGATTGAATAATACGGTTGGGGATGAACTTATAGATACTAGGGCATGACGTGACCAGCCGATTGATCAGATCGGGGCTCTATGACCTCCCGTCTAGCCAATGTACGAGTTGAAATGGAAGAATGGCTCAGCCACCAGGATCCCGTCCTAAGGCATTATGGGTCGCCACCTACAGCTTACAGGTAGTCCTGTTTTCGGAGGGGGGGGGGGTACCCCTCTGCATGGGGTTGCAGTAAGCAAATTTGTGGTCTCGCCAATAGGGCGAGGGGATCCATGCATCTCTTGTGGCCATTAAGTAAATAGTTAGAGATAATAGATTAAAGAATCGATTACAGTCGTTTGGCCACCACTTTTTTTTTTACTGATGAGTAAGTCGGACGGCACTGTAACAAACAACAGAGCTCACAGACACAAAGTACTGTCTGAGACGACACTGTAAAGCTAGAAGCAATTTGAGTGCTCAATTTCTGACTTTTTACTCAGCTTGTCCTTCATAAATCGCAACGCACTCTGCAATAAAAATAGAAAAATCACAAAAAAGAAAAATGAAACTCGAACAGAAGTATGACAAGGGGTTAGGTAGAGACTGGGAAAACAAAATATATTTGGGAGACCAGAGAACGATCACAGCAAGCGACAGAATCGTGACAGAGTTCGAAGAATGATTACGGCAAGGGACGGAGAACGATGACTGGGAGATTTACCTCAGATGTAGAGACACTAGTGACAAGACCCTAACGACACACACCCATGTTCAGCAAGTCACTTGTATACAATGTCTGTATCTGTGTGTTGTGTTTATGTATGTAAACTGTGGACTATGGCTAGAAATCTAGACATGTCCCATAAGATGAAGATGAAGAACCACAGCACGTTTAGGGTAAGGCGACGTTTGGAGTAAGGCGTAATCAGTTAGGGGTGCAGCATAGTTGCACATTCTCATCTTGGTTGTTATTTTCACAATGTTTCAACTAATGTAATCTCAGACATTCTTCAGATGCATATTGTTCAGCAGAATTTCAAACTGAGCCCTTTATTTAATCCACGAAGGTAGATTGTTCTCATTCCTTCAGCCAATACTTCTACCCAGTCATGGCTGAAGGAATAAGTTATTTTAATTTTAGTCAATAAAAACTCTCTGAACGTATCAAGAAAGAGTAGCTTATTTGAGGGCCTCCCATTACCACCAAGTCTTCGAGTTAGTGGTAAAGTTAAAGCAGGGTTGTTTTTAAATTGCTGAAAAACATTAATCATGAATTTGGGATATTTGCAAAATGAAAATTTAAAAAAAAAAGAATGTTTCAGAATAAAAAAATAAAAAATAAATCCATAAAAATAATAAAACAAATTAAAATGTCTTCTTGAACACTCAAGAAACCAGAAAATGGGCGCCTACCGCTGAAGAAATTGTCTTTTATATGACAGACTTTTGCATGGTAGACTAATTTGACTTCTCACTGCAACGAAACACAGACAAAACTAATCCTTAAAAAAAAGTAGCCTCTTTTGAAGCTAAATAAGACGTTTGAAAAAGTCTGCCGATGTGTTAGGTTGTCCCAACATTATCAAATGAATTAACGTTGAAAAACGTTGATTAGAAAAATATAACACTAAAGGATTAATTGAGATGGTTTGATTTTAAATGCACCGTTAAATAAGAACGTCGTTTATGTCATGCTTCAGGTTAATTACTTATGTCTTTTTATGCATGAGTGATCATGAATTTAAAAGTACATCAGGTCAACAGATTTAAGAATGTGAGAAACATCGACATACACAAATAATCAACAAAAAAAATCAAATTGACATACGTTAAAAACGTGTGTGATATTTGCGAGTGGTAACGCATGAATACAAAGACTGAATTGGATGAAAACGCTTCTGTATAGATCAACAGATATAATTATTTATCATATATTTACAACTTAAGAAGAATTACTTTATGATGAGGAGGTAATTATTTGTATTCACTGTGCGACACGTCCATGAATATTTGTCCCAAAATGTTGGCTGGTTTGAATGCAAGGAACATAAGTAGATTACAAAATACAGTTTATCTCAAGGGAGATAACAAAAGGCAAAGAGTTACTTCATTTTTAATATAAATTTGTTTCTCCCCCAAAAAGTTTTTTTTAATTAATATAATCCAATGGGTTAAATTTCTGACTCAGCAAAAAAAAAAAAGGAAAGAGTGAGAGGTCCACCCATAAACGGTTGTCAGTCTGATTAGTTGCCATAGCAACAAGTGTTTTTATTAGATGACATAAATACACTTTTATTCAGCAGAAGCAGCCCCTTAAAGTTCAACCCTTCCTCACTGCGGTAGAGGTGGTGGCAATGCTGTAGTGTCAGAACTACCCTGACTCTGGTGAAAAGCCAGGAGTTGACATCAAGATCTGCCATCTCTGCCTCTGCATGTGGCAAGCAAAGATGTGCCAGGTGCCGAGCCGCAAAATTAATGGAGTAGAAATAGCAATGTTTCTTCTGTGTCATTCTTTTGTGTTTTGATCCAAACCTTCCCTGGCTTCGCAGTCAACCACAGAGCCTTGCTGTTTTCAGTGTCAGGGTTCAAAATCTGCAATCTTGCAGCTTAATGAGGACTTCATGCAGACCATACAATCTTTGCGAAGTTTATGCAGAAGTCCAACTTGCTTAAAAATAACAACAATCAGCAGCATCATTTAAAACAGTAAAAGTATTTATTTTTGTTGCAACTGACATCTTTAGGGCTTATTTGTGAAATCTAGCTAATTTATGTTCAATTGAAAGACAGTTTCTCTAATTCTCTGGATGTACTTTTGAAATATCTTTAAGGGGATACACGAAATGGCTTCTTTCATTTAATCTAGTTAAGACTCATGGGTGGCTCTGCTCTTGAGGAGAAATCTATTCTCAAACTTCTTGGTCTTTCTTTTTCATCAAATCTTTCTTTGAGTTCATGCATTAGATCCATTGCTCTTTCTGCTTCTCGTAAAGTCCGTTCTCTCTATCACTCCAAACACTATCTCACGCCTGAGGCTATTCTCTATCTCTACAAATCTACAATCAGACGATGTATGGAGTACTGATGTCATGTTTTGATTGGTGAATCTCTGTCCCATTTGAGGGTTCTTGATAAAGTGCAGAAACGTATCTGTAATTTGATTGGCCCCACCCTTTCTTTTTCTCTGCACCCTCTCTCTCACAGACGTGATGTTGCTAGTCTCAGTCTTTTCTATAAATAATATTATTATGGCATGTGTTTTTCAGAATTGTCTGATCCATTTCCAGCTTCCTTTGTTCCAGCTCGTTTGAACTATTGATCTAATGGTCTCCATCAATTCCCTGTTTTGATACCTCATTGTAATATGGTTTCCTATTCCAGTAGCTTATTTCCAAGAACTGCAGGCTTGTGGAACTCTCTTCTTGCTGACTGTTTTCCTCCTACCTATAGTTTTTGTCTTTTCAAGACTAAGGCCAATAGACATCTCTGATCTCTGTGATAATCATCTTTCGTTCTTATTAGCTCCTTACATCAAGTGGCTTCATGCCTTGTCTGGAGTGATTTGCATAAAAAATTTTTACAAATGCATACACTAATGTAGCGCTAAGTTGATCAAACGTGTTTTCTAGTAGATGAGGAAACTGAGAATTGTATCAGAGAAAAGCGGAAACGATGGCGTGAGTGGAGAAAAGCTTTGGTGAATAAGGATATGTATCTAGTGGCAAAGAGGACAGCAAGAAGATTGATATACAAAGTCAAGATGGAGGCTGAGCAAGATATACTACAAAGGAATGACCAGAAAAATGAAGTATTCAAGATAGCTAAACAGATGGTAAAAATAAAAATGGATATTGTTGGAGAGAAGTGCATTCGACATGACAATGGGGTGCTAGCAACAGGACAAAGGGAATATTACGAGAAATTGTTGAATACCTAGTTTTATTGGGACTGAGAAAATCTCGAAGTGGCTAAAGCAGTATCTGGACCAGCCATGAGAATTGGGAAAGAAATGGTACGATGACGAAGAGTAAGACTGCAGGGCCCTCAGGGAAGTCTGTGGGTGAAACAGGCATTGAGATGGTCACAGACTTGACAAATAAAATCATAAAAGAATGGGTCATTCCAAAAGACTGGGATGTTCATACAATTGTGAACTGTTACAACGGTAAAGGTAATTACAGAGGAGCCTTGAATAATGTAAAAATTGTGGATTTGGAGAAAACTTTTGACAAAGTGCGAAGAAATGTTGTCTGGCAGACTTTGCGTAAATCAGGGGCAAACAAGTGTTGGTGAAGAAATGTATAGAAATTCTCAAAGTCGTGTTAGAATTAACAGCACATTTAGTGACGGCTTTAATGTTAAAGTAAGAATACGTCAGAGTTCTGTATTGAGTCTGTTGCTTTTCATTTGTGTCTTAAAAGTGTTATCAGTGAATTCGTATGTTTTGTGTGGAAGAAATACTTTATGCTGATTATTTAGAGCTTGCCTGTGAAACAATGGAACGTCTACTTGTTAATTTGAAGACTTGGAGAAATGCTATGAAAAGTCTTAGAGTGAATGTTACCAAGACCGAAGTGATGATCAGTAGTTGTAGTGTTAGAAATATCCCTCCCTATCAAAAAGAGGAAGGCTCCCTTGCTCAGTTTGTGGAAAAGGAGTTGGGAAAAACTCATTTTTTTGTAGTATTTGTAAGCATTGAGTACTGTAATGTGAGTCTTAAAAACAGACTTAGATCTGATGACCTCAGAGGGAGATTAAATCTGGAGAATATAGAGAGATGTGTGCAGAACAGGAAACTTTGTTGGTTTGGTCACATTGAAAGAATGGATGAGTGCACTTGGGTTGGTAGAAGAGTTGAGGTAGCAGGGTCATCAGTTGGCAGGGGAAATCAAAAGAAAACATGGGAGGAAGCAATAAGGATGGATTTGATAGAAAGAGGGATAAAAACCTGGCCGGAGATTGGTAAGTTTATTAGTCAATTTGTAAAAGTCTTCCAACACATGCTGGCATGTAAAACAGATGTTAAACCGAATATGATGATGAAATAATGGATAAGAGTGGTTGAGTTATGTAGAACAGTTGAGGTAGCAGGGTCAGTTGACAAGGGAAGGTCAAGGAAAACATAGGAAGTGATAAGGATGGATTTTAGTGAGAAAGAGGAATAAATAAAAACCTAGCCACGGATAGTTATGATGATTATCGGTGCTCAGATTTACGATTTGTCTTCATGAGACGCGTTTGGGCCGCAGTTGGGAGAGCATTTTGGTAGTTTTGTTCCAGTGTTTTTGGAACAAGAGTTCCTCTCTGATTTTAAACCATTGTTGACATATTACTGTGACAAATACACGTCTGCTTGTTACAGTTACCCATCTAAGTACTTCCCAGGATCAACATTGCTTAACTTCAATGATCTGACAGAAACCAATGTTGCCCATTATTTAATCGTAAACATTTTACCTGGAAAAAAATACAATTGTATCAGTGCGTAAATAAACTAACGAATTCCATAGTCTGCGATGTTATCCATTAGACCAACCCTGCCCTTCCCTCTTGCTGTTAAATATTGAGTGGGTAGATCATCTAGTATATAATTTAGTTACTTTAAAATAACAGGAAATGGGACAGCTGAGGGTCAGTTAGCAGAGGTCAACTTGATGTTACAGAGTTAAAAATTGCTTAGGCTGTGAGAATGTACTAAAAACGGATATGATGTCACATGGCTCGAAAGTGAGAGGGTGATAGAAAAGAGTCCATTTGGAAGCATGTGAGGCATTGAGACATGTAAGGACATGGGCCGATAAGATATAACTAATTAGTGATTTCCATCTCTTCTCTCTGGTCAGTGATATGGAACAAAGATCTTGTTGAATAAATGTCTCGCTGTCTTCTATCAGTTTTGTCTTGAGTTAGTCTTTTTGAAGATATGAATAAGAAGCTTTTAATTACAAGATGACATTCTCTCCTGGGAGGATCACGCCGGAGGTGTGGACATGAAGAACGGCCGTCAACCAGGGTAGGAATAACAAGTTGTGATCATTAATGTTTCTTATGGCAACTTGGTTGTTGCATATATGATACAAGGTTGAGAACGCAAGAAAAAGCATAAAACAAACGTATCGCATAATTATTAAAGAGGCGGCCTAAAATTAATCATGAAATTACATCAGTAATTAAATTTTTCATATATAAATTATTATAATTTCTGGTGAACTAAAAAAAATAAAAGCACCCACCATTGACTTTTTGTTATAGAGTGCAGATGTTAGGGTTAGGGTTAGAATTAGTCTGAGATTAGAGTTTCCTGACTTCCTATTTGCTTTCTCACTTTCCTTCACCAATTGAAATGGTTTCGTCCGGGAACTAGAAAAAGGCAAGTGTTTTACTTGCTAATCTTTGCATAACAGGACAAAAGTACACATATTCATTATATATATATATATATATATACACACACACACACACACATTGCTCTTTATTACAAAGTGAAAGATTCTAGCTTCAACACTTTTAGTAACTGTGTGTTTGGGCATATCTTTTTTTTGTATAAAAAGTTCGCCATTTTGTGTGTGTTTGTTTATCGTTTCTTTGTCATCAATAGCTTTCTTCCTACAAAATCAATATTTGATTCTGGTCCGCCAGTCTTTCTTGTGTATCGTTCCAGCATGTTATTAAGAATGAAATGAAAATACTTTGTTCTGGTTGGAATTATTTTAAAATAGTCACCATCTTAAAAAAAAGGAGCATAACTCTATATCAGTCCATACTTCTGTTTAATTGGAACAAAAATAATATTTTGGAAGAAACCTGGCATAGTTTAAAAAAAAAAGAAAAGCAAAAAAAATTGCAGATAAATACATACCCAGACAACGCCGGCTAGGTACAGTTAGTAATAATTAAGGACATCTGTTTCCGAAGTCTGATAGAGAAAGATTGTGACCAGAAGGGAGAGTTTAAGATGATTACTACCAATTTTTTAAAGCTGTAACAAGATGGTAGCCGGTCGGACCACGTTCGGTTACTTTGAATGTTAAGCTTAAAAAAGAGAGAGAACCTTGTTAAAAATTCTCCATGTGGTGGGAATTAGATATTTGACTTTCAAGAAAAGAAAGTGCATTCTCTCAATAGCAAGTATAATCAAAGAGATAACTTAAATATAATCCAAGGGAGATCACTGATATTTCTGAAGCAAGCATCACCTTTATTACATCAGATGGAGTTGTGATGCGAGTAACCAATGGCAAAAAGCTGAAATCGAGATAAATTTCCCAACCGGGGGAGGGGGGGGCATATTAGCTAAGAAATAACTGGCACGGAAGTAGATGGTAATATGGAAGCGATAGTGATGCCATGAACAATTAGTTGGGGGAAGGATTGGTATAGAGAATTCGGAAGGAAGTATTTATTTTCGGTTAAAGTAAGCTAAGAGTAACTGATAGAACTGAATGTATCTGTTTTCCGATAGAAAGTAGATGAACTTGGGGGACACCGACTATTGTGTGCAGACGGGTTCAAGATCGACAGGCAGGTCGATGGTGAATGGTCTCGACAGGAGAAGAGTCCAAGTGGACAACAACAAATGATCACAACGGGCAGATCGACAAGAGGCCTCAGTTAAGTCTTAGCTGATCTCCTGAACTTGAAAGATAAGAATACAGCTCAAAAATAGTGATATGAACGACGGGGCCCCAACGACACACGTGTTCAACAAGACGAGTTTACACAATATATTTATCTGTGTCTGTGTTGTTACTTTGAATGCAAATCAGCAATGCTAGAATAATGTAGATAAAATAAAGAAATAGTATCGGAACAGTTAAACAGAGGTGTCGCCAAGATCAAGTCCAAATGAAAGTCAATATCTCTCTCCAGTGTTAAAAAAAAAAAGTTATTAGATCTTTAAAAACACACATTTTTGTTCTAATTTTTATTTTCATTTTATTTTTATAATTTTTATAAGGTTTATATTTTATTATTAGTATTATTATTATCAGTTTATCTTTATATTTCTATTTTATATTTGTAACTTATTCCTATTTCTAATATTTGTCCTCATGTCCCTTCCCGTCAATAGACGTTCCTCTATGACGAACTTGTTATTTTTTCCTTGAATTTCTGTAAGATGTGGTGCTAAAGGCGCTGATAAAGAGACGTTTTGGAGTGGCTTTGTAAAAAAAATTTTAAGAAAATTAAAAAATATAAAAATAAAGTATTTCCAGAATGTTTTGGAAACGACCGTACACCATACTAGACTTGTTGTTCCAATTCTTTGAACAATTGGAATGCTTTAATTCATTAAATCTTCTTATAGAATTTAAAAAAAAAAACTTTAAAAAAAACTAGTATCATAATTTCCGTAAAACATTTCGACATAAAATGGTGCTTTTGCAGTTTCACAATGACATGACCTCTCTTTAAAAAAAAGTAGCTAAAGAAATGTATAAACTTTATGTACTTATGTGGTAGCTGAAACGAAGACTATACACCAAAAGTTACACAAAGTCATCCAGTATTAAATAAAAAATAAAAAACGATTTCATCTATATGTCGCCATTTGAGTTTTTTCGAAAGTTATCTCCCTTGCCTACTTAGTAAACTGAAATGTCTACCGATATAGAAGATCGTTTGTGTAATTTGCTTTTGTACAATCTTATTTTTAGCAAACAAAGTTTATATATTTCTTTAAATATTTTAATGTCATTGCGAAAGTGCAGAAGCGGCAAACTAATTTCCTTAAAAAATTTGTTTTAAATAAAAAAAATTCAAGCTTTTGTCGCGGGCTCACTCAGTCCAAACACATTAAAATAATATCCGGTTTTCTTAGTTTATTTTTAGAAATACCTACTTATATAATATTACATTGTTAACTTAATTTTCGACTTAAAGTAGGTTAAATTGAGGGAGTGAACAGAATAAAAACACTGATTTTAGTAAAATCATTTTTTTTTTGTTATGAAAAACGTAGTTACACAGGTGAAAATCGCAGTTCCAAATAAATTAACCGTCATACTTACGTATCAGACAAAAATAGGTATATACACAAAAAATTAGAAAAAATTATCAAGTAGAATTTTAATTTAAAATAAAAATCAGTCTTATCATATTGTCAGGGTCCGCCATTGATTCGAGCGAAAAACGCATACATCAGGGAGACATAACCACGGTCACACAACTCAGTGGCATATTAACAAGTAATAAATCAGTGGCAATTGGCAAAATACGATAAAAGTGATTTTTATTTTTTTATTTAAATTCTACTCGATAATTTTCCCTAATTTTTAGTGAAGATACTTATTTTTGCCTGATAAGGAAATGCATTTTTCATATGTTCCCTCATCCAAATTTTATTATTTGTGTATAGTTTGGTGATTAAACTTTTAATTGAATAATGGTGCCCGGAAAATTCGCCAAAGGTAAATTCGGCAACGGAAAATTCGGCAATTTTGGCAAAGTAGGAAAATTCGGAAATTATGGAATAAATATCGATTGAAAATAGATTTTATAACCGTTCTTGGGGGGGGGGGGGATACACACAAATCAATAACACTTCTTGTATTATCTGTTTGGTACTTGTGCAGCTTAAGGACCGGGCTTCTTTTTTTTTAGATAAGATTTTCAAGTTAAATTCAATTTTTACAATATAGGTGTAAATAAGAGCTAACTCCCCCAATAATATAAAAATATATATTTTAGAATATTTACTGTTGTTTTAAAGCAAATAAAATCGATTTTTCTAAGTGTTCGTTCTAAGACGATTCTTGTATTATCTTTTCCATTATATTAATAAAAAAAATTGTAAATTAAAATTCTATTACGATATTAAATCCATCAAAATGCATTTCGGTTTCTTGGTAAACAAGTCAGCCATTTTAATATTTTGTTAATAGTTGGAAAAAATATTAATTACTTTGTGACTGTTCGAAATTTGAAAGGAATTTGGACATATTTTAACTATTGAATAGAACTGGCTTTAAAATTCTTAGCAAATCCTCATATATTTAAAAAAGCAAAATTGTTTTTCTTGTCATGAAATAAATTCAGTGTTTTAATCTCTGGTGGCCATGTTGCCTAAAAATAGTTTTAACAAAAAACTTTATTTACTACATTTTTCCCCCTTTTACTTCTTTCAAAAAAAATCGTTTAAGATTAATGAGTTTGTCAATTGGAAGGTGAGACAACACTGATGATTGGTAACGATGCTTGAAACTGGCAAGAATTTGATTACTTGACGGCTCAACAAGAATTTGTTTACATAGGACTTGAAAACGAGTATGTTGTAGTTAGCTGGGAAGCAGCCCACGGTATTGTGTTCAACAAACAGGTAGTTCTAGGAAAGAAACTTTGCTGATGGGAGCTCAGTCTAGTTTTAGGTACACAGAGGGAGAAAAGAAAATTATTTACAGTGGTTGTAGCTAGACGAGTTTTTGTTGTGAATGTTTTAAAGGAGTGAACGATAGATTGGAGCTCAATCGAGCACCTACCATGAAAATAATGTTAGAGCAGAGAATGACTATCAACATCCTTTCTGTGAGAAAATTGCTGTAGGGAAGAGAAAAGAACATCTCCCACTAGATTTCGAAGTCGGTTTTGTATTCTGTCAAGGCAGGAGAGGTGGCTTTGCGTAGTACCTCCTTAGATGTGGTGATAGTACTGCATATTAAGACGTATTTGACTCTAAAACAGATAGAGGATTGTGTCAGGCATAAGATACTTTCTGGAGAAATAGAATGATCCAACCATTTTTCCAGCGACATTAGCAACGGATTTGCTGGAAGTCTTCCATTTCAAGTCTGAAATAAAGATCAGTTCTAGAAGCTTATCAAAGCAAGGGGCTTTCTCAAGGAGAGAACAATTTATTTCAATTAGGACAAAGTGAGGATCCGAGCATTGGTGGTCAAAGAAGAGAAGCTTGGTCTTAAACGTAACCAGACACCTTTTTCCCTGTTGCACCATGTGCTCCAGGTCAGAAGAGAGAGAATCAGAAAGATCTTGATCATTAATGCTCTTTAAAGTGTTGCCATAGATGGTTGTTTCATCTGCATAAATGCCGACGAATAATATTAGAATGTGATTAGAGAGATGATCGATGGAGATCAGGTTAGGCCCAGAATGGATCCTTGAGGCACGCCGGCATTGATACTATGTGCTTCAAACTTTTACCCATCAACGACGCTTCTTTTATAAACCTATCTGAGAGATTTGAAGGTTGAGAGGACTTCGCCAGATATTCATAGCTAACAAACTTGTGAAGTAGACCTTTATGCCAAACCCTATCAAAGGTCTTTCATATATCAAGAGCTATTGCTTTAAAAGCAAAGCCCTTGTCTATAGATTCACTGATTCTGTGTGATATTACAGTCAGCACATCAGCTGTTGATTTTGGACGAAATCCATATCACTTGTCACCGAGTAAGCCGTTTCTGCTAGGATAATTGACAACTTACTGGGCAGACTGGCAAAGTTTTCCTTTAAGCAACGATTGAACAGCTTTGTGAGAATAGGAGCTAGTTTCGTTTTTTTAAATACTATTATTGGAATATTGTCAGAACCAGTTGCTTTGCTGGCATCAAGGTTCTTGATAAGTTTAGCAACCTTCCGAATATGGATGTTGGTCAGAGTGTTTTTCAGTCATAGGGGGAAATTCAGGTGGTAGGTGGCCCTGATCGCAAAGAGTAGAATTTGATGCAAAGTTCTTTGCAAAAAGTATGGCTTCATTGGATACTGAGGAAATCACCTCTGGTCCATTGATGATGGTTGGAATAGAGGTTACGTATCTATTCAAGACTTTGTTATTCACCAAACTCGTGGGAACCAAGCCTCTGTTCAGCCACTCTCGATTTAATGGATTGGCATAGGATTCTCTCGCTTTTACTAGAACCCTTTTGCAATGGTTGCAGGAAATCCTATAGGCAGCTTTGTTTTCAGAACATCTATTTCGTTGAAAGCAATTGAAGTAGTGGTTTCTGTGAGAAATGGTGGTGGCACATTTTGGGGTGTATCAGTTTGGATTTTGTTGGAATTTCTTTGAGGGTATGAAGTTCTCTATACCAGCGGTTAACCAATCAGTTAAATCGGATGAGATACATGACACATTCGTTTCAAACATGGAATGCAGAGGAATTTCTGATATGAAAGATCTGAGGCTGTCTCAGTCAGCCCTCGAGTATCGATACACGTAATGATGGAGAGAGACTTCAAGAGGTCTTGTTGCACTTTGTTTTGATCTTAATTGAGACAACTGAGTGATCGGAAGATCCCAGGGAAACAGAACAGTGGATGAGCACAAGTTGTCAAGATCTAGAAGACTTGCAAAATCATCGTCAGCATCTGGTGCATGAGTAGGTTTGTCAACAATCTATGTTGGATCATAAGCAAGGGAAAAATTGTGACAAAACCTTCATCATCAGTTTTGTTAGAGTGAGCTAGCCATTCAACAGTGAACATTAAAGACATGAATGCTAGCAAAAGTGTGAGCAGACAAGATCTTTGTGTTTATTGGAACAAATTTTGATACTTGTAAGGAATGGATATCCAAAGGATTTCAGTACTTACGGAGTCAGTCCCAAGTATTGGAGAATCCCGAGCTAGTCCGGAAAATGGCCGAAGCAGTTTATTATTTGAAAGCCACTTTTTAAAATTTTATTTTTAAGAAGTTTTATTTTTTCAACTTTATTTTTGAGTGGCTAAATCTTTTTTTAATCCCAACACTCTGCATGCTTAGTGTCATCTGCCTTTTTAAATTTTTGTCACGGCTTTGAAATCGTAAATTGCTTTGGGATTTTCCGTCAATACTCGAAACTTGACTACATAAGAACAAAAATCCTGAGTGTCCATTCCGTAAGATTTTTTTTCAGACTTACGTGAGGAGATTTGTTTGCCATATACTGTAAAACTGAACCCTGAACTGTGTTTATTGGAACAACTTTTGAGCAGTGAATTACCCCAACATCCCCTTAAACTGATACATTTGTAGATTAAAATCCTCAGCTACCCCCCACACACACACACACACAAAAAAAAAATTAGATTCTACTTATTTTTTTAAAAATTATTACGTGTGAGCACACTAAAAACTTGGCGAAAGAAGGTGGAAATTTTTTTAAAAACAAACAATTATTTTAGGATTTCGTATATAAATTTAACGTAGAGTGATCCCCGAGCCATGTTAACTTTTTAGGACAGTAAACTATATTTTTTACCATTAACACTAAGTCTGAATATCAAGGTCATAAAACTACACGTAATCACTTAAAACTAAAAAGATACCCCCTCCACTGCCCTAAAACGCCCGAATAATCTGGAAACAGAGGGGGGGGGGGCATTTTACGTTAAATTTATATGCGAAACTGATATCCCCACTCTAAATCCTAAAATAATGTTTTTTATATTATGTGGAATTCACTACTTTACGGAAATTGTTGAGCCAAAACCAAAAACTTATTATATCACTTGCACGCTGCTTTGCACAAGTCTTGGAATTGTAGACATAAATAAAAAATTTAAAATTAAAAAAAAACGGAATTCTCCAGTGACATAAAAATTGATCAAATTGGCAATGATCATAAAGTGGGTGATCAGTTTACGTTAAATTTATATGGGAAACTGATCCTCCATCTAAATTGTAGGTAAAAAATTGGGAACTTGTGCATTTGAACATCCCCATCAAATTTAGAAAGCTATTCCTAACATGCGGTGAGGGGAAGCTTTCTTAACTCTCTCCTTGCTACGGACGGAACTCTAAAATAAAAACAATTTGCCAGGAATGTTAAATTCCATAAGTGCCAAAAATTGTGTACAGGCGATTAAAACGGTTTTATGTTCGTTTGTTTTTAAATTTAAAAAAAACAAAAAACATAAAACCATAAAATGTTTATTATTACACGAGGAACCATTTTGAGTAAAAATATGTAATCCGACGAAAACTATTCAACTCAACGTGCCGCTATTCCGAATTCAAAACATCAAGCCGCAATCAATAAACTGTCTCTTTGGTCATAATTTTTTAAGTCAAAATCTTTTTCATGTAAAACTTTATAATTAAAACTTGCTGGTAAATATTTTTTAAATAAAAATGTCCGTCGCTTGTACTGACTATAGTTCTTTAAAGTGTCTTTTCTTAATTTTCTAAAGTAGTTTTCGTTTAACTTTTGATCATGTTTGAAAGATGAAAGCAGTAAGTTAATATCTAAAAGGAAACAAATGTATATTTACGCGTGAAAAAAAATTAGAATGAAAAATGTTATCAAAACGGCTAAAAAAAAAAAATCAGTTAAAACTACAGATTCAATAAAACGTGTTTAAAATTCGCTGGAAAGGTAATTATCAGTTTTCTGGAACTGTTTCAAAAATAATTATTAAATTAAAGTCTTAAAAGAGTGAATTACAAAAGAATCTACCTTTTTTTTTTTTTTTACACTAAATATTGCCTAATTATCCACAAAAAAAAAAGTGAAAGTTAGGTTCCGGACATCTTTTCGCTGTGTTGTAATTGTAAACAGAAAATATGGCTACAAAATCTCAAAGTATGGAAGACTCAAATTGCAGTAATAGTTTTTTAAATTTTATTTTTACGTTACAAACTGCGTCAATTTTATTAATTATTTTTACATGATGATTGATTAAAATCTTGAACAATTACATTACTCGATTTATTATTTCAGAATTAATGTAATTTTAAATTACATTAATTCTTAAAGAATAAATTACTAATTTATTGTTACGACACATGTAAGAATTTCTTACACGTGTCGTAATGATAAATTACATTAATTCTTTTAAAATAAGGCTAAAAGAGTTTTTTTTTTATTTTAAGTGTGAAAAAGTAAATTAAAATCAATTACTACACTGACAATACTCATTGAAAAAAAAGTTAAAACATTAAAAATTATTTATTAATAAATAAATAGAATTCAATTTTGAAAGAAAATTTCATATTTGAATTCTATTTATTTATTTATTAATAAATAATTGTTTTAAACTTTTTAAATAATATTCATTAATGAAAAAAATGACAAAACAAATACCAGCTTACGTTTTATCTTTCCAAATAACTGACGATGAATTATGAAATTAACGAAATTGTTGAATCTCTGAAAATAAAATTTTGAGGACGGTGTAAGTAGTGGTTGGTGAGCTCATCCCGCCTGTTTATTACAGAACAGGGCTACCATACCTCTCCAAGTCAATCGTTAGTAGAAATTATCCAATTTGTTTAATTCTTTTTTTCGTTATGATCCTGATTCTCAAATTTTTCAATTTTTTGTTTATAAAAAAAAAAATTCTTACGCTGATGATGACACGTTCATGTGCGAAAGGGAAATATAATTACATCGCATTTTATATTTTCCCAGAAACTCTTATTAAAATCACATGAAATATTTTTTGCAATTATATTATTTTTTGGTGAAAATATTGATTAAACAATGCTTAATTCAATGATAACATCGCCAATTCAAGAAATTAATTTTTCTTCGAGTTTTAGTGATTTTATTAACACGGAATTTAGGGTCCTTTTTCGTAATATATACGAAATAATTTTTAACAAAAAAATTAATTTTAAACATCTACAGTGCTTTATTTTCATTAAAAAAATTGTTAAATTCATGCATTTTTTATTAATACATAAAAATATAACTTTAGTAAAGGTGATTTTGTTTTAAAAAAATACATTTTCGCTAAGAATTTTTTAAAAATCGTGATCGTTGATTAATAAATACTGAAAATTTCATTAAAATTGGTTGATTTCCTGAATTTTGGTGAATTTTTAAGTGAAGGGAGGGTCAAAATGTTTTTACATTTTGGTGATCGGCCATTGATTTTGCACGTACCGATTTTTTTTTTAATATATACGAACCGACAGCATAATGATTGGTAGAAAAATTCATATTTTAATGTTTCGAAAAAGAAAAAAAAGGACACCTATTTGATTACTTCTTTTCTTTTTTTTAATAAATTATTTAAAATAAAAATACAAACTTTTCCTTTCATCAAGTTTTAATGATAAAGTTTTAACATAAAAAAAGATTTTGACTTTTAAAAAATTATGACCGGAGAGACACTATTGATTCCGGCTTGTTGTGAATTCGGAATAGCGGCACGCTGACTCAGAGTTGAATTGTTTTCTGGAATGCCAAAATGTGTAAATATGCTAGAATACTCGAGATTTTTGACAAAATGGCGGGCAGTTCTTTAGTTTAGCTGTGAATCAGAAATCAATTTTGAAGAGTTACATTAACTCCTAATCCAATCAACCAGAAGTAATTCAGACTTCAGATTATTTTTAAATAACTTTTCGTTTTATAAATTATACAAAAAAATTAATGTTGACTGTTTGTTTGATAAAAAAATCAGACAAAAATCTTCGTTTTTATAAAGTTTTAAATTATACAAAAAAAAAAAAAATCACTTGACTATTTGTTTTATAAAATTTTACATTATTAAAAAAAAAAAAAAACACTGTTCGTTGTTATTATTGTTGTTCCCTTTATTGATTAAATTAAATTCTATATTACTTCTGGTTAATTATCCGCCCATGTTTTCAAAATTAAAAACAAATAAATTCTGATTCACAGCTAAACTAAAGAAGTGTCAAATGGCGTCTTACCAAGCAGGTAAATGTCGATTTTTACAAAATGGCGTCTATATTTACACATTTCAAACGTGTTTTTCTTCAAATTACATGCGTAATACTAAATAGATTTTAACTCAAAATGGTTCCTCATTTAATAAAAAAAGAAGTTTGCTGTGTATTTGTTTTTTTCCATCACTTTTCTTCTTAACTATACTGCACCCCCCACCCACCCCAAAAATCTTAAATATGATTTTCATCATCTTGTAGTTTACAGCTTTAAGTTATCAAAAGAATTTGTTGGTAAAATATTATTCTTAGCTTCCCCCCCCCCCCCAGGCTTTCAACCAAGAAATAAAAATAAAATTCTATTTTTTCGTGTGATTAAACGTCAACACCCTGAAAATACCTGGAATTTTTTTTTTAATAAATAGGGGGAGAGTCACTTTACTATGTAAATATAACGTGAAATGGTCAACCACTTCCTGACTAGAACGAGTTATTGACCATCCAGTTATTGACTATAGCCAGACCACAGAATAGGACAGCACGAGTAACCATTTCGGGTTATTTCAAAAATGGCGACCATATTTAAATACAAAAAAAATGGTTATTCGTTCTGTTCTACACTATGTGGTAAAGAAAAGGGGGTGATCAAAGTGAATTTGACTAAATTAAATAAATATTTACTTTTATTTATTTTTTCCCAGGGTGTTGACGTGAAATCGCACGAAAACATATCTCATTTTGATTTTTACAGCGTGGGCAAAGGGTAAATATTTACCTGATTTTTTTATAAAATCTTTATAAAAATCAACATTTTAGAGTGGATGCTTCGATATACCTTAGACATTATTATTATTATTTGTAGCTATATATATATGTGTGTGTGTGTGTGTGTGTGTGTGTGTGTAAAACACACACCTGTCTGCAAAGATGGGTCAGAGTCGTGATTTATAATAGATTTTAAATACTAATAAACTTGTTATGGATTAAAAATTGTCAAACGCAGAAAAACAGCCGAAAATTTGAAATAAAAATACATTTAATTTCCCCTCAATCACAAAAAAAAAGGAAAAAAATATCCAAGATAGTTTTATATCCTACCTCAAGTCGCCTCAGGTTGACCCAATAAATATTATTATTTTTTTTAGGTTCTACCTTGTCGTTAGAAGTAAATATATATACAAAGTTTTTAAACCTGAACAAAATGCTACAAAAAATGAACCTGTTTTAATTTTTTTAAACATTAAACAAAAACTTGACTTATCTTTCTTTTTTTAGACATATAACTTTGTTTCTTACCTGGAGTTATAGGTAATAACATTCTTTGTTCGCCATGTTGAAGTGTTAAGTTAGCGCACCTGGCTGTGCAAGTCAGACACAACTGGTCGAGAATCGTGACAATTTCCGACGACAGGTAAGGTGCGCGCGGGGGTGGGGCTCAAATAAGAAGAAAAGGTACAACAATAATATACACTATGACTAGTATAGTACTTACTTATATATATATATATATATATATATATATATATATATATAATCAGTCATTCAGTGTGAAAAAGAGTCTAAGTTTTTATAATATACATTTGTGTTGACGGACTACAGGTAATTATTAGATTAGGTTGGAAACGGAAATGAATTCCTACTGAGAAGGATCGTGACTTTAATTTTCCCCCCAGACCCAGGTAAATGACTAAAGAGAAAGTTGGTACTTCTACAGAAATTGAACCGAAAATTAACTTTAAACATAAACTTACTGTTTTCTATGTACTTCATCGTAAACAACATGAAACGCCGAAATGACAACTCGACCGGAAAAAGATAGTCGCCATCTTTATAAACAAGTCCAAGAACGATAACTCAAGTTCATAATGTTCTAGTTTAAGGGCAGGGGACTATTTTTTTATTGGAAACCTTTAAACCCCAAAATTGATTAAATAATGTTTTCTTTACTTTTGTATTTGCCCCCCCCATTTAAGAAATGGTTCCCTGTCTTTAGTTTAAGCTAGAAAAGTATGAACTTGAGTTATTACTTTTGAACTTGTTTATAAAGATGGCGACTATTCTTTTTTTGATCGAGTTTTCATTTCGGCGTTTCACGTGTGCGATGAAACTTGCCATAATTTATTATTTTTAATGTTATGTTTTTCTTGTTCGTTTACTTTATTTAAAGAATATTTAGCTGACAATGACAATTATTTTTACGGAAGAAGAAAGGGGCACTTTTTTCTTAATATTATTAAACCTTAAATACATTTATCATTGCAATAGAGAAATATTATTAGTAATAGTAAATTTTACAGATAGATGCAGAAAACACCCATGGAATTTCCACAGGGTCCTTCTAGTAATTGTAATCGTCATCTATTTATTATTGTTATACTAAAGCTGGCTTAATCGACGGTTGTTTCCTTAAAGCTTTTTTCTTATATATTTTAAGAACACAAACTAAATGGTAAAATATTGCTTGGTTTGGTGATTGAGTTATGTTTTAAACAAAAATCCGTTTGAATTGTTCTAATTTGCCGTAGTTTGCAATTTACTCATCAAGTCATCCATATCTTACTAAAGTTCTGTCTATTACTCTCCCCCTCTCTCGCTGTATGTTGCTTGACCCTGCTCAGCTTTTATTTTATACAGGGTCTCTCTCTCTCTCTCTCTCTCTTAACAGTCAAAGGTCATAGAACTAACTCTAAAACAGAAGATTAGAATAGTCCATTATAAACAAAAAGGGGTGTTCCTCCAATATGGGATCTACCGAGTTGTTAGGGTTAATGGGTAGATTGTAGCAGTCTAAAATAGGACCTATTTCTTATGCGTCCACTGTGGGCAAGTTGGTCTTAAACTAACCAATCGGCTCACAGGGCGTATTGATTTCAGCTAGTCCCTTGTGGAACTATTTGCACCCCTGTTAAACGGTGGAATGGATCGTCAGAGAGACCCTGGCCGTCAACCTAGAAGGAACTCTTCTTCACCTCTCTCCTGCCCCCTCATCCACTGGATTTCCGAGCACCGCTCCCCAGGCAGTAAAAGAAGTTCGTTTCCTTCCACCGGACACCAGTCCTACCTTTTTCTAAGCTATACCCCAACGGTATAGGATACCCAATAAAGATTTGTTTAATGTTAAAAGAAGCGTTGAGTTTTCCTCGTATGACTACCGTCTACCATGCTTATACTTATAGTGAGGCTACGACTACTAGCCTTAGCTATTATAAGATCACATATTGAATTAGAAATGATTTGTTAGATCACATATTGGAAGAGCGCCTAAAAAGGAATATCATCACAAGTATTAATACTATTTAACCCATAACTGGAGAGATAAAGAGAGAGAGGGAGATATAGTGAACATTTTGTTTTTTTATTATTTTTCAATATTTAACTGGCTTTGCAAACTCACTTTTTTTCCAATTCAAACAAGCTAACCTGAGCTGAATGGATGATTCAATTGGTCACATGTTTTTCTAGTAATATTTCAAAACTTCACTAATATTTTGGTTTAAATTAATCAGGATATTTATTTATTCAGGGATTGCTGTTATTCTAAGCGTGTTTTAAAAATAGATTTAACATAGTGTTTTCTTTTAATTTCAAATTACACAAAAAAAATATAAGTATAGGATTTAAAATATAAAAGAATACCTATTTCATCATCATCATCATCATCATCATCATCATCATCATCATCATCATCATCATCATCGTCGTCATTGATTTAACGTCCGTTTTATATGCTGGCATGTATTGGACAGTTTTTACAAATTTATTTCCAAACTAACCTATCTCTGGCCAGGTCTTTATTTATCCATCTTTCTCTCATTCTTATCATTTCTTCTTATGTTTTCTTTGGCCTTCTCCTGTGAACTGACCCTTCTACCTCAACTGTTCTACATCTATAAACCCAAGAACTTTCATCCATTCTTCCAACATGGCCATACCATCAAAGTCTCCTGTTCTACATACATCTCCCTCTACTGTCCAGATTTAATCTTGTCCTCCGGGATCATCGAATCTAAGCCTGTCTTAAGACTCGCATTACGCATCCATCGTATCATTTTCACATTTCTCTTCATGCAACGCATATCCTCAATCCTCACC
Organism: Sepiola atlantica; assembly: GCA_963556195.1. Taxonomy (NCBI): domain Eukaryota; kingdom Metazoa; phylum Mollusca; class Cephalopoda; order Sepiida; family Sepiolidae; genus Sepiola; species Sepiola atlantica. The sequence continues at coordinate 17,158,081 of OY744551.1, read as the reverse complement.
GGCCAGGTTTCACTTCCATACATCAGCACACATGCCTAATAATAGATTCTAAATGTGCTCCCAAACGAACAAGGTGAGTTTTTCTGACACAATTTAACCCTTATCCTCGAGTGGCCATTGGGCCTTGATTAGAAATGACTTGTTAGTTAAACTAAAAAATCGCTAAAATGTGATGAAAAGGCTTATTTCAATATTTCTGTTACTTATTTTTAAAATTCACTTGAGAAATGTGTATTTAATGACTCTCCACAAGGGCAGAGTTAGACACAAGGTCGGTTTTTAAGGTGGGGAATATCAAGCTCCCCAAAAATAAAAATTGCTTCAGTCTATAAGTCTTTCTCCTTCACTGACCGAGGACAGAACAGATGAAGTGAAGTGTCAGAACAGATACTACACTTTGAATTATTTATTTGCAGAAAATATAAAAAAATTACATTTAAAACAAATTAGGCACAAGGCCATCAAAAGTGTGGGTAAAATGGGTGTCATTGGTCACTCTTGGTCGTAAGTGATAAAAATGTCTGTCCTACTCTTAATTAGAATCATTCCAGGCACCACAATACCACATTTACACTGGGGGGCTAACCCAAAATTTGTTGGACACACGTTGATCTCAGCCAAAAGTTTGATACATCGTTTTTTGTCTTTTTACGGCATATATACTCTTCTCTTTTTTTTTCAATATGAGATTAACCTTGAAATATGATATGAACATAAAGTCACAAAGTGTACAAGCAAAAAAAACAACATATTTAAAGTTCAAGTGATGGAGTCAGGGAGCAGCAAGAAAAAAGAAGAGGAAAAATTAGAAGGCTCTTTTGTAGAAAAGCCTTGCCACTAGTTCTGAGCAGTGTGCGTACACGCCCATGACCTACTTTTGTGAGTCCTGTTTAGGCATGTGTCAGATTAGGGTTAGGCTGTACAAAATGCAGAATAAACACCACTGTGGAATGCATCGCAGACAGCTATCTGTGTAAGTGTATGCGGAGGCAGAAATACAAGTGAAACAATCTTTTTATGCAAAAACTCAATAACATGAGTAAGTAATAAACTTTTTTTTGCTACAACCCGAATTTTATCTGTTTTTTTTTTTGTGTGTGGTTGTCAGGTTTGTCTTTTTTTTGACGGGACGCTTTTACAAAAGTTTGAACTTCTCCTTTGCGTGTCTTCGAAGTGTCATGTCGTCATACAACAGTTTCCCACTTTTTTACACAGTCCTTTGCATTTTTATTGTACTCTGCAAGATCTTTCAATCTGCACCGGTTTGGCAGTAGAGGGCAGACAAGACAGTCTTGCATCGTATGGCCCTTCTCTCCACATTCACAGATGCTTGGGTCAGTTTTGTAGCCCCATCTACTCATAGCAACTTTTGATCACCCTATTCCTGTATTCAGGTAGTTGAGTGAAAGGGAGGGCCTCAGAAGGAGGGGATTCCCATGTCAGTAAGAGGGGGAGGGGGCATTCTCTAGCCGTCTGGTCCACAGCTGTAGTCTGGTCTCTTCCTGAGATGTTGTTAGGTGTTCAACATAGCTGAGAAAGCTTCTCCTCGAATTGATTCGTTAGACCGTTGGTTCACATCCATAAAGGAGATAGCATTCATCACTGATAGACTTTATGATCTCTACTTGGCTGGCAACTTCCTGTCTCACATTTGAAGGGGCAATGCCAGTGAGATGCAGGTTGTTCAGGTTGGTAGGCTTCAGGTAGCCAGTGATCAAGCGGCAGGTGTTGTTCAATTCTGAGTTTATATTTTTGGCATATGTTGATCTCTCCAAAACAGGACAAGCATACCCCGCAGAGGAATATCACAAGGCTAAGGCAGTACATCTTAGTGTGTGTGCTGTGGCTCCCCACTTGGAGTTGATCAGTTTCCGTTGGATGTTATTCCGGGAGCTGACTTTCATTTTTGTCTTCTTTACATGTGCCTTGAATGAAAGGGTGCGGTCCAGCATTACACCAAGGTAGACAGGGTTGATGTGATTCTCAAGTTGTATTCCAGTGATGTTTCGGGTCGGTTGGTCTCCCGATTCCAATGAGAATTGTATCATAAATAAAACTTGATCAGGATACTGCTTGTACCCTGATTCCCACGGACCAGCCAACACAGAACCTACAAAAAGCTAAAAGTCTCAAACTCCGACAGACAGATAAACCAAATGCTGGACATTTTTAACGAATGATGCCTTCAATGAACACCACCTCAAACAAACATCAGTTATCGCAACAGAAATCAACTAGAACAAAATAATAAGCTTGTCGCCGAATCATTATTAGTGGATATGCTAGCTAGTAGATATATTAGTCAAACTATATCATGTCAGCTAGTAGATATATTAGTCAAACTATATCATGTCAGCTAGTAGATATATTAGTCAAACTATATCATGTCAGCTAGTAGATATATTAGTCAAACTATATTATACAGGTGTAAGCCAAAAGGGAAGCAAGCATCACGCAGGTGACCTTTCAGAAAAAGGATCACGCAGGTGACCTTTCAGAAAAAGGATCCGTGCTGTGGGAATGAGTTGCTGACAAGTTTAGCGGAAGTTATGTCAGACGGGTGATTGAGATCATGAAGTGAATAAGCACTCTGGATGGAAGCTTCAGAATCGAACAGACAAATTTTTGAAATAGTCAAACGACTTAATAATTAAGCCATGCACTTATAAATAAGTCTCTCTTTCTGCTCCCCCTCTTTTTCCTGTTCAGACCAACAGATGATCATGGTTGAATAAATCATCTTTCTTCTGTAAAAATGTGTTGAGTTGGTTAATCGAATTAGTGTAAGAAGAATGAAACAATTTTTTGATTTCAGCTGGTGAATTACATTACTGGGAGGACATCGTAACGAACAAGAAAAACAAGGTATGATTTAAATTAACTTTGACCTGGTGAATCCTAATGACTAAAATAAATAAGCAATGGTTGATATATAACAAAATAGTTAAAATATTATTATACTAACGTTGAGTTAATCAACGTTTGCTTCCCTAAGGCTTTTTTTTCCAGTATTTTAATCACACAAAATAATGTAAAACTATTTGACATTTTTGGGATTGAGTTATGTTTAAAAAGTCTTCCATTTCAATTGTTTTATATAGCTGCAATTTGCAATTAACTCACCAGGTGACTCATCTCTGAGTAACCTTCTATCACTCTCACCCTCTCTCACTTTATGTTGTTTGACACTCACTCTTATTTTATGCGGTATCTATAATCTCCGCTTCCACCACTCTTTCTATTTCTCTCTCTCTCTCTCTCTCTCTCTCTCTTTCTCTCTCTCTCTCTCTCTCTCTCTCTCTCTCTCTCTAGGTGTATCTGTTTCTGTTTATTACTAACGAGTATAATACAGATAGAAAGAATAAATAGTCCATTATAAACAAAAGGGAATATCACTACAGGTAGCAATACAATTTAACCTGTAGTTGGATAGAGAAATAGAGAATGCGAGATCAGCTGAAGAAGAGCAAGGTATGATTGAAATTAAGTTTGAACTGTTGATTGTTAATGACTAAGATAAATAAGCAACGGTTGATATGCAACATATTTACAGAACTGTATTGACATTATTCACATGTTTTGGAGTGTTTATCTCATTTTGGTTGCTGCCATTTTCACAATGTGTTGACCGCTGCACTCTCCAGCCTTCTTCAGTTGTTTTTTTTTCTCTCATAGTCTGTAACCTTCTGGAATTTTGAACTGAAACCTTTATTTAATCCTTTATCAATAAAAAAAATCGTACAAGATTTATAAGTTCCAAAAGATTACTTTCGATTATTCTACAGACTACCGTACAAGATTTATAAGTTCCAAAAGATTACTTTCGATTATTCTACAGACTACCGTACAAGATTTATAAGTTCCAAAAGATTACTTTCGATTATTCTACAGAATATCGTACAAGATTTATAAGTTCCAAAAGATTACTTTCGATTATTCTACAGAATATCGTACAAGATTTATAAGTTCCAAAAGATTACTTTCGATTATTCTACAGAATATCGTACAAGATTTATAAGTTCCAAAAGATTACTTTCGATTATTCTACAGAATATCGTACAAGATTTATAAGCTCCAAAAGATTACTTTCGATTATTCTACAGAATATCGTACAAGCTTTATAAGTTCCAAAAGATTACTTTCGATTATTCTACAGAATATCGTACAAGATTTATAAGTTCCAAAAGATTACTTTCGATTATTCTACAGAATATCGTACTAGATTTATAAGTTCCAAAAGATTACTTTCGATTATTCTACAGAATATCGTACAAGATTTATAAGCTCCAAAAGATTACTTTCGATTATTCTACAGAATATCGTACAAGATTTATAAGTTCCAAAAGATTACTTTCGATTATTCTACAGAATATCGTACAAGATTTATAAGTTCCAAAAGATTACTTTCGATTATTCTACAGAATATCGTACAAGATTTATAAGTTCCAAAAGATTACTTTCGATTATTCTACAGAATATCGTACAAGATTTATAAGTTCCAAAAGATTACTTTCGATTATTCTACAGAAAATCGTACAAGATTTATAAGTTCCAAAAGATTACTTTCGATTATTCTACAGAATATCGTACAAGATTTATAAGTTCCAAAAGATTACTTTCGATTATTCTACAGAAAATCGTACAAAATTTATAAGTTCCAAAAGATTACTTTCGATTATTCTACAGAAAATCGTACAAGATTTATAAGTTCCAAAAGATTACTTTCGATTATTCTACAGAATATCGTACAAGATTTATAAGTTCCAAAAGATTACTTTCGATTATTCTACAGACTACCGTACAAGATTTATAAGTTCCAAAAGATTACTTTCGATTATTCTACAGAATATCGTACAAGATTTATAAGTTCCAAAAGATTACTTTCGATTATTCTACAGAAAATCGTACAAGATTTATAAGTTCCAAAAGATTACTTTCGATTATTCTACAGAATATCGTACAAGATTTATAAGTTCCAAAAGATTACTTTCGATTATTCTACAGAATATCGTACAAGATTTATAAGTTCCAAAAGATTACTTTCGATTATTCTACAGAAAATCGTACAAGATTTATAAGTTCCAAAAGATTACTTTCGATTATTCTACAGAATATCGTACAAGATTTATAAGTTCCAAAAGATTACTTTCGATTATTCTACAGACTACACATTGATTTTTATCTTTCGGAAGTGACAGTCTTCTGGAGGTGGAAGGTTCTGTAACAGTAATACGTTGACGAACTATTTTCTTTTGTGTAAGCTTACGTGTCCACACAGAGGGATTGATCTATTATCTGATCAGAACGCTTGGGGCGTACGTCCATTGAACTATTTACATTTTTATTCCCCACTTTTCAAAGAGTTAAATTCAGGATGTCGACCAGAGCAGATGTGCCATGCGCGCTCGTCTCAACTCACGAGGGCCATTAAAACCTTTTTTCTTAACCTTTAACTTCAAACTTGTTCATAACTTCTTGTGAAATGGAGATATGAATAAAACTGATTTTTAAAAAGTAAAGGAAGAGTGTGTCCTAACCACAAGTTAATGGAAATGACAAAACCCTGCAATTATAGTTCAATCCTCAGTCCAGCTGATACTAAGAATACAATTACGAATTACTTAAGATTTCTATCCAGTCATGGCTGACGGAACGAGAGCAATCTAACCCCATGGATTTCGTAAAGTGTCTGTTCAAAATTCCATATAGATTCCTGAGTTTTACATAAACATTCCCACATTCGATGATGATGATGATGATGATGTTCGTCCATCGCTTGCGAAGATGACTATTATCATTATGTTTTTTGCGGGTCCCGAGATGGCTCGTCAGTCCAATCTGAGCTCTGAAATATCTAACATCATTCGCATAAGATGCACCCGAAGAAGGTTGACGGTTACATTGGCCGAAACGGTGTGAAAATAACATCCAAGATGTCCAGTATTCCAAATAATCCAAATGACCATTTTTGTTTTGCTTTTTATTTAACTCTGCCGTTTTTGTTACCAAGTTATTTTTTTTTTTGAAATAGGATTTTGAGTCTTAAATTTAATTATTGCAGTATTGTGATCTCGTTAAAATATTAATTGAACCAAATTGTTATAAAACTATATTTGTTGTTAAAGTTGTAGCAGTTACATGAGTGGACTATTTTCTGTCTATCAAAAAAATTATTTCGTCTTGTCTACATTCACTCAACTCAATGTATTATCCTTCATTTTGTTCCCGTGTTTCTCTCACATAAAACTATTACCCGTCTGTGCATTGTGTTGTTCAATTGTATTACGTCGTAAAGAAAAGTAACACAAACATTGACCATACCCAACCCAACCCAATGAACCTATCATTTGTCCAGTTCCCGTCTTTTTATCAACTAAAAAGTAAACTTGTTTTAATCTCTATTCATAAAATTATTGGATGTAAAAAGCTTCCAAAACTTTTAATTTTTTAATATATGCCACCTTTTGCGTTAAATTTAACAACATGCCTGGATATTTGAGGCACTAAAAAGTGTAATCGACCGAGGAAGAACTGGTTTGAGGGCATCAGAAGTGATTTGACTGATGCAACCCTTTTGGGTCAGACCCATGGCCATCCCTACTACAAATTCTCAAAGACGATATTTTTTTTAAACTTAAAAAAAAAAGGAAAAGTTATGTGTTGTCAATGAACAGAGCTGTTTACATGTAAATAAAACAACATTAAATTCTGACTTTTAACAGTATACTCACGAACTTATAATCCAAATGTAAATAATGATAAAATAACAGAACCTCAGCTGAAATAAATTTGATGAGTTAAAATTTATTTTGGGAATTAAATTTTCTTGGCACAGTGAAAACGAAATGCTACCAGCTAAAAGTTTATCTGGTGACTGACTGCTGACTGGCCCCCAGTTAAACAGTGAGATGTGCTTTTAGCCGGCCAGACCACATAGAGAGCAGATGTAAAACCTGGCCGGGTGTTGCCCACCCTGGAGTCCAAGACACTCGCAGCACCTTAAATACCAGAGGTAGAAGTTTTGGTAGCCAGCCTCGTAACCCCTTCGATTCCTGTTGGGCTCTTGAAGGGCTTACCTTTCGGTTAGCCTGTTTGGAGTCCATGGGATTAAACGCTGGTGGTGGTGTCTCTTTAAGGTTCCATTTGTCTGATAACTGACGGTAGTTTACTGACGGTAACTGACTGATAAGTGAAGGTAGTTAAGTATCCTTGGTAGAGGTTGAGGTCATGGTACTTTTCTGGTTGGCACTTTCCCTGATTATAGTACAGGAGAATGAACTCAGGGGTAGCTCCTTGAGAGACTTCTCCACCGGCAATCGCTAAATGTCAGGATATTCTCAAGTGACATGTTGTACATGAATGTGTGTCCCTTGAGGTATTTCCAGCATGGATGACTGGGTCCATCACCGACACGCTAATGTTTCGGCTTGAGGTTCGATTATTCTGCCTCTGAATTTATCACCGTCAGTTAAAAGACTACCTTCCTCTCCCTTTTTGTTATTATGTAACTTATTCATCTTTCGTTCCTTTTAGGTTCTTACATTAAGTGCCTTCTGAAGCGATTTCAATTAAAAAAAATTTTTTAAATGGATCATTATGATGGGTTGATGATGTGGATTTGCTCAGAATTTCAAAGCCAGCACTGACTTTCTATTCGACAGTTCAAATGCTTTCAAATTCCTTTCAAATTTCAAAGAGTCACAAAGTAATTCATTGTTTTCCCCACTATTAACAAAAGATTAAAACTTGTTTACAAAGAAACCGAAATGAATTCTGTTGGATTTAATTTCGTAATTGTTATGGTGCTGTACCTATGACGAACATTTAGACTCTTCCATACTCAATAAATATTGGAAGCATCACGCTTCTCATTTGTTGTTCGACGCCAGCCCGTCAGTCTCTTATTAACTTCAGTTGATTGAGGACTTCGGGATGCCAATCGCGGATTCGTTCTCGACAATCAGTCCGACTGGAACTGGGCCATTTCGGTGGCCTTTTATCTGAGGTATTGGTCCTGGGTTGTCCTAGGAGGTGCACCCTCCCAGGCCTTGCCTCCCCTCTTTGGGGTGGAGTAAGTTTATTGCTTACTGCCTGAGATGCATCTGACCGGGGAATGCTGACGGGCTGCCCAGGCTATTTTTACTAGGCCAGAGTGCTCCTCCTTTAGGGGCGCTGGCTTGACTCTTCCCTCACCTTCCGACCATTGTGTCACATATTGCTGCGGTGAGAAGCAATTAAATACCGTTGAATACAAACCCCAGTCGACTCTGGTAGTCAGGACAGACGGTCCACTTCTCTTGTTTCTCTGTTGTATATACTTTTCTCCAAATATACTTGTTATACCTAACCCCATGTCCGTGTGTTCATTCCGGCTCCTAAACAGGGCCATAACAGTAATTAATTTATTAAAATGAATAGAATTGTCGAAAAATTCGTTTTAGTACTTTACGCCATTGCATTTTTTTATTATTTCAAATGAATATTCGATCAATATTTATACTATTAAAAAGTTATGTTGTTTTTGAAGTTTGTCTGTTCCTACGCAAGCAGAAACATGTGATTGGTTGACAAAAAAGGAATAGGAATAGGCAGAGTACGCATTACTAAGGCAGTAGTTTTTATGATTTTATGTGATTGGTTGACAAAAAAGTAATAGGAATAGGCAGAGTACGCATTACTAAGGCAGTAGTTTTTATGATTTTATGTGATTGGTTGACAAAAAAGTAATAGGAATAGGCAGAGTACGCATTACTAAGGCAGTAGTTTTTATGATTTTATGTGATTGGTTGACAAAAAAGTAATAGGAATAGGCAGAGTACGCATTACTAAGGCAGTAGTTTTTATGATTTTATGTGATTGGTTGACAAAAAAGTAATAGGAATAGGCAGAGTACGCATTACTAAGGCAGTAGTTTTTATGATTTTATGTGATTGGTTGACAAAAAAGTAATAGGAATAGGCAGAGTACGCATTACTAAGGCAGTAGTTTTTATGATTTTATGTGATTGGTTGACAAAAAAGTAATAGGAATAGGCAGAGTACGCATTACTAAGGCAGTAGTTTTTATGATTTTATGTGATTGGTTGACAAAAAAGTAATAGGAATAGGCAGAGTACGCATTACTAAGGCAGTAGTTTTTATGATTTTATGTGATTGGTTGACAAAAAAGTAATAGGAATAGGCAGAGTACGCATTACTAAGGCAGTAGTTTTTATGATTTTATGTGATTAGTTGACAAAAAAGTAATAGGAATAGGCAGAGTACGCATTACGCATTTTTACGATTTTATGTGATTGGTTGACAAAAAAGGAATAGGAATAGGCAGAGTACGCATTACTAAGGCAGTAGTTTTTATGATTTTATGTGATTGGTTGACAAAAAAGTAATAGGAATAGGCAGAGTACGCATTACTAAGGCAGTAGTTTTTATGATTTTATGTGATTGGTTGACAAAAAAGTAATAGGAATAGGCAGAGTACGCATTACTAAGGCAGTAGTTTTTACGATTTTATGTGATTGGTTGACAAAAAAGGAATAGGAATAGGCAGAGTACGCATTACTAAGGCAGTAGTTTTTATGATTTCCATACTTGAGTTCAAATCCTACGTAAGTCTAAAGGATTGTGTTTAACTGGGCACATGTTTTATACATTTAAAGAAATTAACATAACATAAAAAAACATTACATAAATATTTTTTTTAAACTAAACAAGCTTTTTTTGATAATCCACCAAAAAACTAAACATAAAGAGTAGTCGGCTTGAGTTAAAGTGAATTTTTTGGCTTAAAAACATAATTTCTAATTTTTTTTTGCCAATAAAAACAATACGTAAATATATTCATTGTAGTTACTTACCCTCTACTGCAATACGAAGTAGCATATTTTTTTCCACAAAATTTCACAAATATTTTTCTTTGTACTAGTTATAAAGCAGTAGAAGCTAGGTAAAGATGGACATTGACATACCCAGCTACCGTACCAACACCGCTCAAGGAACGTTTATAAACTAGTAGTAAATAAAAAAAATTTAAAAGTGTAAGTCACGCAGTGGTGAGAAACGCACATATACATACACACAAGAAGTGCTCACATAATTTTAATAATATAGTTATGAGAATTGAAGTTGCAGAGTTGGGAGAAGATGTTGGGTTCGCCGTTTTGTAGATGAGGTTTAAAGTTTGTTGTATGAAAGAAGGGGTGGTTAAGTCGATCTCCATCTTTCTGGTCTTGCTGGATATGAAGAAAATGAGTTATAAGTTTCGTTATTGTTGTGATGGGACTCCCCTCAGTCACTAAATAAGTGAACTAGTCTGGACAATAAATACGACTACGAACAGTAGTATGGCACATTCGATTGTATTCTGTTAAATCTATTGGATTACCTGTAGTTACTATTGTTTGTACAAGATATATACGTTGGAATAAACCATACTATTTTAAGACCTTTACACTCTGGGTTATTTTATTATTTATAACTACTTACCAAGTTATATCAGTTATATAGACAAACTTTTCCATCTACCATTTAAATCAATCTTATTAATACGGTTTCATCAACTTAACGAATATACTCCGGTAAGAGACTCTTAAAATGAGAGGATGGTGTCTACCTCTTGGGGAGAAGGCCATCTTTAGCCTTTGTTTGAGCGTGATGGTGTCACGCTAAAACACTGGTTTCTGGTTAGCCACGTAACCAGTTTAGGGGGAGACTTTTTTGTCAGCCAGCCTAGTAACCCCTTCCCTCCTTACTGGGCTCTTGAAGGGCTTCTTTTTTCTTTTCTTTTTTTAGCTAGCCTGTTTGGAGTTCAGGGGATAGAATGCTGGTGGTTGGGTCTCTTCTAAGCTTGGTTTGTCTTAAAGTGATTCTATCTTTCTCTTCCTTTTTATTATTATGCCTTCTACAAATCCACACAACAAACACCTTACTATTTCCTATAGTAAGATCAGAGGTCAAACTTTCTTGATCTTCAGTCCTTTTTCTTGGGCAAATCTTCTCACATCCTTGCAATTTGTGAGACTAATCTGGATGCTTCTATTGAGAGCAACGATCTACATGTGGATGGTTATTTGCCTCTTCTCTGCTTAGACTCTTCCACACATTTTCATTGTCTTGCTCTTTTTCTTCGCAAGGATCTCCCCATTGCACGTGCCTCCAACCTTGAATCTCATGGGTGTCCTTTTATCTGTCTGAGGTTATCTTTGCTGCACCCCACTTCCTATTTTTTTTTTTTGTATCGTTCCCATTCTGACAATGACTGCTCTGTTGTTGATGCTATATCCAGCAGTATTGATGATGCAGTGCAAATTCATCCGTCAAGCTCCATCTTTGTTTTTGGTGACTGCAATTCTCATCATTCTGACTGGCTTCCTCAGTCTACCCGCACAGATCTAGCTGGTGAAATCTGTCTTAACTTTTCTCTGTCTCATGACTTGTCCCAAATTGTCACCTTCCCCACACGTTTTCCTGATAATGATGTTCATCAACCATCCTTACTTGATCTTTTTCTCACTTCTGTTCCTGACTCATGTTCTATTTCCTCTTCTCCTCCATTGGGGTCTTCTGATCATGCTGTTGTTGATGTTGAGGTTGATTTTTCGGTAAAGTCTTCTATTGATCGTCCCTTCCATAGAAAGACATTCAACTACAGTAAGGCTGATTGGGATGGGCTTTGCAGCTTCCTATGTGACGTTCCATGGAGTTCTATCTTTAGTATGTCTCCGAATGATGCTGCTAAGGAGGTTTTCTTGTTGGAATTGACACCTTCATTCCTCATCGTAAGTTTTAAACCAAACCTTATTCTCCTCCATGGTTTTCATCTGTTTGTGCTTCTGCCATTGATTATCATAACCATTACTTTAATCAGTATTGTCAGGATGGTTCTGAGAATTCTAGACAATCCTATAGAAGAGCTAGAAATGTCTGCAAGAGAGCAATGTAGCTACTCTCAAAGGATTTGTGACTCTATCTCATCTCAAACAATAGGCTCTCATGATTTTTGGACAATCTACAATAGTATCATTAATAGTTGCAAGTCTGCTATTCTTCCTCTTTTTAATGGTCTTCAGGTTATTTCATCTTCTAAAGATAATGCTCATCTCTTTGCTCGTCTTTTTGCTGACAATTCTTTTCTTGATGATTCTGGTGCTGTTCTTCTTGATTTTTCTTTGAAAACTGATCAGTCTCTTGAGAATGTTATTATCACTCCAAAGATGGTTGCTAGGGTTCTTTCTGATCTTGACCAGTCTAAGACTTCCAATCCTAGTTCAATTCCTGTTGTTGTTCTCAAGCGTTGTGCTCCTGAACTTTCTTCTACCCTCTCTAAATTATCCAATCTCTGTTTGTCTAAGTCCTGTTTTCCTTCTTGTTGGAAGAAGTCATCTGTTGTCCCTATCTTTAAAAATGCTGGTGATCAGTCTGACCCAACTAAGTATCGTCCTGTTAGTCTCCTCTCCGTTATTAAAAGGTTGGTCAACAGTAAGCTTGTACATTTTCTAGAAAGTCTGGGCCTAAAGTGATGTTCAGTATGGCTTTCGTGGTTTTCGTTCGACTGCTGATCTTTTAACTGTTGTAACTGAGCGGATCTGTCAGTTTATGGATAATTCAGGAGAGGGAAGAGCCATTGCGCTTGACATTTCAAAGGCGTTCGACAGAGTGTGGCATTCTGGTCTTCTACACAAACTTCAGGGTTATGGTATTGGTGAGGTTCTTGACATTATTAGGTCTTTTCTTTCTGACTGAAGCTTGCTAGTAACTTTGGACGGTGTCTCTTCATTCGCTTTTCCTATCAATGCTGGTGTTGCTTAGGGCTCTATTCTAGGCCTAGAACTGTTTCTTCTCTCTATAAATGATCTTCCAGAGAATATTGTTCAGAAAATTAACATCTATGCTGATGATACCACTCTCTATTCTGGTGTTGCTTCTCGCCTATCTCCCTCGGATCAGTCGAAATATGCAGCTGATCTAGAAGTTGACCTGGGTTCAGTTGTGGAGTGGAGTATGAAATGGCTTGTTTCACTTAACCCAGAAAAGACTCAGCTCGTGTCTTTCAATTATAGGCGTGCCCCTTTTCTTCCTGAGATTTTCATGGATGGCTCTGCTTTTGAGGAGAAATCGACTCTCAAACTTCTTAGTCTTTCTCTCTCATCAAATCTTTCTTGGACTTTATACATTAGATCAATTGCTCTTTCTGCTTCTCGTGAAGTCGGTTCTCTCTATCGCTCCAAACACTTTCTCACACTTGAGGCTATTCTATATCTCTACAAATCTACGATCAGACCATATATGGAGTACTGTTGTCATATTTGAGCTGGTGAATCTCTGTTCCATTTGAGAGTTCTTGATAAGGTGCAGAAACGTATCTGTAATTTGATTTACCCCACCTTTTCTTCTTCTCTGCCCCCTCTCTCTCTCACACAGACGGGATGTTGCTAGTCTCAGTCTTTTCTATAAATACTATTATGACATGTATTCTTCAGAATTATGTGATCTATTCCCTGCTTCTTTTGTTCCAGCTCGTTTGACTCATTGGTTTAGTGGTCTTCCATCAATTCGCTTTTTTGATACCTCATTGTAATACTTCTTATTTCAGTAGCTTCTTTCCAAGAACTGCAGGCTTGTGGAACTCTCTTCCTGCTGGCTGTTTTCCTCCTACCTATAATCTTGGTCTTTTCAAGACTGAGGTCAATAGGCATCTCCTGTCTTTACGATAATCATATTTGTTTTTGTTAGCCCCTTACATCAAGTGGCTTCGTGCCTTGTCTGGAGCGATTTCCATAAAAAAAGGAAAAAAAGGAAAGAGTTATAAAACAGGAATACAAAATATGTTGAATCAGGATTTTTTGTCTCGTCTAGCCAAGTCATGGCTGGAGTCGAGAAAAGAAACATAACATCCGGTAGCTTAGACATTTCAACTCCGACTGTTCGTAAAAGGTGGGATAAGGTTTCGAGCGGAAGCGGAAGTAGCCTTTCCCATGCAAACAGTGTTCTTATTGAATCATGTATTAATCACTCCGCGTGTGAGAACATGCTAGTGCAAAATACAATAGATCATACACAGTTGTCCAAGGATTGCAAGATCAAGGTGACCTTGAACTCTAAGAACAACTGACCTAGAAAGTTTATTTATTATTTAAGTTGGTTTTAATGTTCTGAATTAGCTCACGGTTTCAAATTACTTATCATCATAAAATATTCATGTCCACAATTTAAACTTATTTTATTTTATCTTAATTTGCGAAACGATTAATTAATTGTTTATAATGTGTACTCTGCCTATTCCTTTTTTGTTAACCAATCAAATGTTTCCATTTCTGTACGAACAGACAAACTCCTAAAGAAGGAAAAATTGAATGACTACACATGCAAGGCAATGGCTGAATCCTAGGAAAATAATCTCCATTTTGAAGTAGCATGAGGCCAGAAATGAATGGTCACATTTAATGCTACCACTACAAAGCTAGTTTCCTTTAACAACTATGAAAAACCTTAACATTTTTGGGTTCATACCAATCAAAGATACGTCCTCGACATTCAGTCCTACAGTGACTTTGTTGCTATCGGGCTGAGGTATGGTCCTTTTCAATCCCAGGAAATCCACCCTCCCAGGCTTTACCTTCTCTTTGAGAAGGGGTTAGTTTATCGCTAATAACGTGAGGCGCTCCTACCAGAGAATGCCAATGGGTTTGCTCAGGCATTTTTTGTAGGCCAGTCAGTATCCTATATCTCTATAAAGCCACCATTCACCCGTGCATTGAGTATAGTTGCCACATCTGGGCTGGTGTACTAACCACTAGCCTTTCAGTCTTGGACAGGGTGTAATAAAAGAATCTCTAATCTAATAGGTCCCGCACTGTGAGCCAACATCCAGCCTCTGTCACATCACCGCAGTGTTGCATCCCTGTGGTTGTTTTGCGAGTACTTTCACGAAATGTGCTCCGATGAACTTACTACACTTGTACCCCCCCCCCCCCCCCCAACGAAAATACCCCCGACCGACCCGACTATCATCAGAATCCCAAGCTTTTACTGTAGAGGTTCTTAGATGCTGGAAGATTTTTTCTACTCTAATATCTTCTTTCTTTTTCGTAATTGCATCTTAGAAGACTGGTGTCTTATTAATTTGGCCAACGCACCAGTATTTTGATATGCAGATTATGAAGTATGATATGGAAAGTGTCAGCAGGTCAAATAACATTCAATTGAGGGAAATCGCTTATCAAAAAGGGAGGAGAGGGAAAGTATTAGGGGCGAAATTCGAAAAATGGACATACATTAGAGTTCTTCCAGATTTCTTCATGGTGTAATTGATGGAAGAAATGGGAGGGTTAGCTTCTCCGACTTCCTCTATGATATTAGTAATCAAAACAAAAACTGTTGATCGGATTAAATATGAAATTCGATGAAATCGATTGGAAATGAAATTATTGTTTTAAGATTTATCAAAACTGACTGAACTGTTTTAAGTGTGTACATTTTGTTACTAAAGCTATTAAGGTCAAAGAAATAGGGGGGGGGGAAACAGTCTCTATTTTATATATAAGATTTATCATTTTTATTATTATAATTATTATTTTAATAACATTTTATTTTTTTTTTAATTTTTATTTTTTAGTAATTTCGGCCCTTTTTTACTTTACATATCAAGGGAGATATCCTTATATTTAATTTTTTTTTTCAATAGTTGATTTTAATAAAGATTTTTTTATGTTATGAAACAACATGAAAGCATATTTTAAGAAACAATATTAAATGAAGAATAACCTTTGTTTCTTCCAAAGCAAAAGTTGTTTTCATTTAATTAGCCCCCTCCCCCCCGCCAAAAATGTTTTCTTCATTTCCATTTTAAAACAAATTTTAAAAAAAAACAAGATTTGTTGTTTTTGTAAAAGAAAATCTATTGATGAGAAAAAAAAATGTAATAGTAAGTTGAGATAAAAATAAAATAAATGGAAGATCTTGTTGAAATTTTTTTTTAAAACGATAAGTTGAGAATAGTTATTTCCTTTGATATGACAATTTGCCACCCTCAAGTTAAAAAAAGAACCGTAATTTCTTGTTAAGAACTTTAACTGTCTTTTATTATTTCGGGGGGGGGGGCGGGGGCATCAGGATTTTAGAGGTCAATTAGGTGATTAGGTAAGGCATGGTAAAACATGAAAAAAAGATTGGGAACACCACACATCCACCCACAGACACACACACATACAAAGGCGGACGAGGGAGAGAGGGAGGAACTAAAGGTATATATATGTATGTATGTATGTATATATATATATATATATATATATATATATATATATATATATATATTTATTTTTTTATTTTTTATTTTTTGATGTGTTGATGTTTTTTATATTTATAATATAAAACTAAAAATAATACATTAATCACTTAAATAATAGTGTCATGGATTCGTCCAAACACTTTAAAATGCAGCAACATTTTTGTAAGTAACGGATAAATTTTATTAGACAGACGAACAGCACAGGTAAAGACAATTTTTTTTTGTGTGTGTGTCTTAAATAACTAATATAAGTTAGCAAAACATTTATATGGAACAAAACGTAGATTTAGTATAAGGAACGTTTATGTTTTTGTCTTTTAATGGAAGTGGGGTCTGATCAACTCTGCTGGGAAGCCATGAAATTAAATACTGTCTTGTTTTTAAATCCCCGAAACAGTTTTTCATGGTAAACAACTGATGATCCCTTAAAATAGTGTTAGAAATAAACTAATATAATAACTGTAAAAAATAAATTGACTTACATGAGTGATTTTCCACTGGAAGACTTGGGACTATAAGTTTTTTATTTATTTTTTTTTTTTTTTTAATATAGTTTTAATGGTTGAGAAACTTCCGAGACTATATATATATATATATATATATATATATATATATATATATATATATATATATATATATATATATACATACATATATATATAATCTAATAAATATTCTGAATTTGTTTTTTTAAATAAATCTTTTAATCCATACAATTGTTTTTGCCTATTTTAAAACATACATTCTCTTAATAACTTGGAACAATTTATTAATTGATAATTCGGAAGATTTATTAAATTATTATATTAAAATTTTTATTTATTTATTTTTTTTATTATTATCATCATCATCATCATCATTGTTATTATTATTCTTATATTTTGATCTCTAGTAATGTATACACAATTGGGCTATTACCCCAACCTTTGTGTGAATTTAAAGGAATTATATATATATATAAAATTCTACATAGGTATGGCTGGTAATACCTTCAAAGAAAGATATACTGGACATAAGTGTTCTTTTAATAACCCTACATATCAAAAAAGAACCTCACTTTCTATATATTACTGGGAACTATACAACAATAACCTATCACCAACAGTAACTTGGAACACAATTAGGAGAACTAGCACCTGTGGTTCCCTAAACTCACCTTGCTACCTTTGCCTAACAGAAAAACTTGAAATAATTAAATTTAGTGATAGGGGCAAACTTCTAAACAAAAAACAAGAAACATCAATTAACTGTAGGCATAATAGATTACACCTTCTTAGTAATCCACTCATAACCCCTTAGGCTGTTACTATATAAAAAAAAAAAATTTAAAAAACACCTCCCCACCAACTGAAAATTTTGTCAACACAACTATCATCTTATACCTTTTATTAATTATTATTATTTTTATTTTTATTAGTAGTAGCATTTTTGTTTGTAGTATTATTTGTAGTAGTACTGTAAGCGGTAGTATTGGTTGGTATTATTATTGTTGTTATTATTATTATTATTATTATTATCATTATCATTATTATTATTATCATACCCACAACGATTAACACTAATGGTCATCTTCTGTATTTTTCTTTACTCTTAAATACCCCCCTTTTATGCTTATCCATTTATTGATTAATATTTCTATATTTCTTAGATTATTCTTTAGATTATATTTTTTAGATTATTTTTAGATTATCATTATCAATTATTTATTACTACTATTATTAATATCTTAAACTTAACTATTTGACATTGAATTATTTTCTTCATTTTTTTCATTTTTTCATTTCTGTACTTTTTATCAAGATAATTATTGTTATCAGTGGTGACACCATGTCTGACGTTACTATCATAGTTATTGTTATTTGCAGCAATGAAATTAACAGTATCACTATTATTATTAATAATATTGATATTGCCATGTTTTACCGTTACCTTACTTTTGCCTCCACTGCCATTTTTATTATTATTATTATTATTATTATTATTATTATTATTATTATTATTATTATTATTATTACTACTACTATTATTGCCACCATTATGACTACTTCTATAATTTTTCACTATCATCATTACTATTGTTAAGATTACTGGGATTACTACTCTGATTACTGTTGTCTGTTAAACCACTATTTTTATATGATCAGCATTATTGCAACCATTAACCCATATCATAATATCGGCAAACATTATCTTATCATTATTTAATATTATTATGATAATCACTACCCCCTAGGATTCCTAATATTCCTTAATTATTCTATTTCTTTCCTAAACTATTATTTTTATAAACTCTAAAATATTATTGACCACTATTATTATTTTTATTATTATTATTACCATTATTATTATCATTATTATTAATTATTATTATTATTATTATTATTATTATTATTATTATTATTATTATTATTATTATTATTATTAATAATAATAATAATTAATAACGCCAGCATTTTCCAGTTATTCTTTTAGTTATATATTTTTTAATATTTTTTAGTATTTTTTAGTATTTTTATTATACTTCATTTATTATTATTTTCATTATTTCACCTCAATTATTAGGGGTATCTATTATTATTATTATTATTATTATTATTATTATTATTATTATTATTATTATTATTATTACTACTACTATTCCTGTTACATTTAACGAATATACTTATTTATTCAAATTAACTCCAGACAAATTATAAAGACAATATAAACCCAGAATCGCGACACATTTGATCACCGCCCCACCACCATAACAATCAGCCCAGTTTGCACGCACGCATACACACATATACACAATATTACAGTTCACTTGGAAAAATACATTTATAAACTCGACGGTTTTTTGACACCTGATTCGTGCATGTCTACCACCCCCCTCCTTCCCTCCCGATCTGAATCAACAGACGCCCTCTCTCTCTCCTTCTTTTTCCTCTATGTGTCTCTCCCCTCATCATTATTTGTTCCTCTTTCCACCCTATATTTTTATTTTTTTATTTATTTATTTATTTATTTATTTGCCCTGTCTGTTTCAGATTCTAGATTTTAGATTTTTGTTTTTTGTTTTTTGTTTCTTAGATTTTTAGATTTTTTGATTTTTTAATTTTTAATTTTAATTTTTTAACGGCTTTAATTTTTGAAATGTTAAATTTCTTTCCTTCTTCTTCTCTTTCTCTATCCCTCCACTTCATTCTCTCCAAATATTATCTGAGGTTAAGATCGGATTCTAACTCTGCCTGATGAGATCTCAGTTTATAGTAACTGTTGATCGATAACATCGACATGCCAGTGTCACAGATTTTGTACATGTCTGTGTAAATAAAATTATCATATATATATATATATATATATATATATATATATATATATATATATATATATATATATGTGTGTGTGTGTGTGTGTGTGTGTGTGTGTGTGTGTGTGTGCATGTAATTCCGTGTTATAGGAGAAATAACAAGAGTGCTCAATTACATGTGAAAGAACATATATATTTTCATTCAATGGACACTATACATTATTTTGATCATCCATCGGTACCTTTGGTTTCACGGCTGATGAACCACTTGCATTTGACCCTGCGGGTTGAGTTTTCAGTATTTCCATGAAATCGAAGGTATATCTGGATGATCAAAATAATATAGTGTGCATTGAATATATATATATATATATATATATATATATATATATATATATATATATATATATATATATATATATTAGATAGATAGATAGATTACAATGTAAATTATAATCCTAATAATAGGCGGGATGCTTCGCTGTGTTCTTACCGGCCGCCTAATCCCTACCAAAGTGTTATTCATAATATTCTGAAGGTATCAGCTTTGCCCTTACCATCCAGTGTCGTGGCCCCCCAAATGGTGACGCGCAGCTCATCCCGGTTGATTTTTTACATTGAATGGACAAGCTATTATTCAGTGACCACCATCTTCAAATGCAATCGCACGTCTAATTACGGGTTCTTACCTGAATTCAGTAAGTAATTAGCGACACATTAATTATGTAGAGACGAGAGAGGTGGTTCAAGTGGGACAACAACATATTTAAGAAATGACTTGTAGTAAGTTATGGGTATAATGAGGCCATGAAACCACAAGCCGGTCGATTGAAGAAGGTTATGTTAAATAGATTTGGGATCATCGGGGAGGGGGATGCTTCCCATTCCAAAACATGATAAAGAAAGGGTACGCTAAAAATACGCACTTGACAAATGAAGTAGATTTATGTACCTGTTAAACTAAAGGACACCCCCATCCACCCCTTCGATTCAACTCAATTGCAGCAACAACAAAAAGTTGAGCTGATAACAGCCTTATCAACCAAAATAAGATCACCGGAAACTCGTCACCTTGAAATTCAAGACCGATATTCAAATTGTGCAGGGCAGACCAACGAAAATGCTATTTCAAACTTAAACATGGCAGACCAACGAAAATGCTATTTCAAACTTAAGTATGGCAGACCAACGAAAATGCTATTTCAAACTTAAGCATGACAGACCAACGAAAATGCTATTTCAAACTTAAGTATGGCAGACCAACGAAAATGCTATTTCAAACTTAAGTGGACAGACCAACGAAAATGCTATTTCAAACTTAAGTATGGCAGACCAACGAAAATGCTATTTCAAACTTAAGCATAACAGACCAACGAAAATGCTATTTCAAACTTAAGTATGACAGACCAACGAAAATGCTATTTCAAACTTAAGTATGACAGACCAACGAAAATGCTATTTCAAACTTAAGTATGACAGACCAACGATAATGAAAGACAAAAGAAGATAGCAATTTTTAAATGCAAGGTAACCAGCAAATATGACAACAATGGAATGGTTAATAAAATTTACAATCCTTCCTGAAATCCAATCATATTTTATGCAAATAAATTTCAGTCTATGCCTGACTGAATTATATTTATACCAAATATGATTGAATTGTTAAAAGGATTGTGAATTTTATTAATGATTCCATGGGTGTGAGCATTTTTTGGTTATGGTGTGGCGCTGTTCCTGGCTTTGGATAGTGTATTTAGGTAGCGTCTTTGAAAAGTGCCAAGAACAACGCTAACAATTAATATAGATGTAGGTAAAAGTGGAGAATGAAAAAGATGGATAAAAACATGAATGAGGCACCAGATAGCAAGTGCTAGCTTTAACAACGGAATTTTGTGAATGAAAGCGAGAAAGCATGAATCAAAGAATAAAACGTATTTATATATCAACAATTTTACAGAGATGTAAAATATACTTTAAAAGACAGATAGTAACTTTCCTATGTCCGCTCGTCTCACATATCAATTTCTTATCTACCACAGGGGTGGGGGTCATACTGTAACTAACATGGGTGTATTGTTAATGATTACGTACATTATAAAAAAAGACGATTCAAATTTGGAACAAAAATAAAGAAGATCCTGATTTGCAATTAAATATATTTACAATGCAAGAAAAATCAAACGAATACAAAATATTCCCAACACTAAATAAAAAAATGTTTCGGCATTATTTAGATCCGGATAATTTGTATTATTTTAATTATGAGGACTATCTTTCTCATCTGAGGTGATCTTGTCGAACCCGCGGTGCAACGGATAAAAGTGTTAAGTAATAATCAGTCCTAAGCGACAGTCTTCTGGAGAATGAAGGTTCAATCTTCAATACAGGCGATACTAAGAATATAATAAAAGTTACTTAAGACTTCTACCAGGTCATGGCTGACAGAACAAGAACAATCTACCCTCGTGGATTAAATAAAGGGTTCCATTCAAAATTCCGTACAGATTCCAGAGTTCGACATACAGATTCCAGAGTTCGACATACAGATTCCAGAGTTCGACATACAGATTCCAGAGTTTGACATACAGATTCCAGAGTTCGACATACAGATTCCAGAGTTCGACATACAGATTCCAGAGTTTGACATACAGATTCCAGAGTTCGACATACAGATTCCAGAGTTTGACATACAGATTCCAGAGTTCAACATACAGATTCCAGAGTTCGACATACAGATTCCAGAGTTCGACATACAGATTCCAGAGTTCAACATACAGATTCCAGAGTTCAACATACAGATTCCAGAGTTCGACATACAGATTCCAGAGTTCGACATACAGATTCCAGAGTTTGACATACAGATTCCAGAGTTCGACATACAGATTCCAGAGTTTGACATACAGATTCCAGAGTTCGACATACAGATTCCAGAGTTTGACATACAGATTCCAGAGTTTGACATACAGATTCCAGAGTTCGACATACAGATTCCAGAGTTTGACATACAGATTCCAGAGTTCGACATACAGATTCCAGAGTTTGACGAAACACCGCTGAAGGAAGTCAAAACAAAAATTTTTGGCGTACACTAATATTTTCAACTGATAAGTTTTCCTGTTATTTTATTTTGAACTGCCATATTTCGCATGTGTCTCAATAAAAATACGTACCAAAATAAGTCAAATATAAAAGCTCAAAACGTGTAAAACTGATCGATTCACATTACAAATCAGATTCTACAGACAGAAAGATACATTTCAATGTTAAATTATATTTTGTCCATCTTCAGTTCTTGAACTAAGAGTTGCTTCTTGGATCAACTTTAGTGAAAGCACAACAGGTATAAGCTTTACATAGTAATAAATATATGTGTAATATATTCTCTTATAATACATGTATAAATATATATACAGGGTGTCTCAAAAAAATGTACTCACTCGTAGAATGACGAGAAAACTTTTATTTATGAACATAGAGTGAAATGAAATAGTATCGAATACATGAGACAGATGTAATTGAAGAATCATGTTCGCAAATGTTCAAACTGATGACCATTATTGTTCAAACAAAGCTGATAACGCGCACCAAGGGATTCGCAAACGTCGCGTCATCCTAAGAGTGAGTACATTTTTTTGAGACACCCTGTATATATATATATATATATATATATATATATATATATATATATGAAGCAGTTATATATATATACATATATGTGTGAAAAAGAAAAAATTTTGCAGCACATGTGAAGAGATGTTAAAATGGGAAAAGGGGATTAAAAGAAAATGAAAATAATTCTTTCTTTTTTCAAATAGTTAAACACGTGCCAAAAACATCTTGTTGTGCGTCTTTTTCTTTGTCCTATGTTTTGCCGTTATTCAATAAATTCTTAAATGTTCACTTTTTCTGAAGACGTTCGTTGATCCGAACAAAACCGGTAAAATCTCTTGTTTTTATGATTTATTCCTGTATTTAATTTGTTTTATCTTTTGTCTTATGATATATCGTACATTTTATCCTCATATATATACTTTTGGCCAAGATCAAAGTGTAGTATCTGTTCTGATGGATACTGCATCCTGTCCTGTGCAGTTCTAGGAGGTCCACCCTCCCAGGCTTTGCCTTCTCACCCTTTGAGAAGGGGTTAGTTTATTGCTAATCGTCTAAGGCGCCCCTACCGGGGAATGCCGCGGGGCTGCCCAGGCAATTTTTAATGGCCAGAGTGCTCAAATTCTCAAGCGCTGGTTTATCAATTCCAACTTTCCCGACCTTGTATCACATCTTACCGCTGTGGGAGGTGTATATATATATATATATATATATATATATATATAAAGGGTGGGCCAAAATAAGGGTCCTATCTTTAAATTTGAATAACTTGAATTTGAATAACTTCCACAAAATAAAAGTTAAACTCACCAAACTTTATGTGTGTGTAGACTGACCCTTCCGAGATTTTTTGAAATAAACAAAACAAATTTTAGCCGAAAAACACTTCTTAAAACTTACAAAAACTAAAGTATTGTTTTTTACACTGTTTTGAGTTTTTTAAGCAAAAATAATGTTTTCTAAATGAGGGTACGTTTCTTAGGGCTAATACGGCTCATGCTTGCTTCGGAAGGGGTCCTTTACTTATTCTAAAAAAAAAATTTTAAAAAAATCAATAAATAAAAAAGTTATGAATTTTTAAAAATAGGACCCTTATTTTTGCCCACCCTATATAGGTAAATTCAATATGGCCAACTAACTATGATAAAATCCTTGTTTCCTTTGAGCAACTGGGTTCTATGTAAAATGTATGTAACAGTTTTTTGTGTGTATTTTTTTGCTTGAGGGTTTACCGAACAACTCGCATCACCCGCACTGAGGATTGAACCTTCAACCTTCAGAAGAGTGTCACTTAGAACTGAATGTTACTCAGTACTTTATCCGTTACGCCACGGCTCCCATGGTAAAATTCAGTCCTAAGTGGCACTCTTCTGAAGGTTGAAGGTTCAATCCTCAGTGTGGACGATACTAAGAATGCAATTGCAAATTACTTAAGACTTCTACCCGATCATGGTTGACGGAACAAGAACAATCTACCCCCGTGGATTAAATAAAGGGTTCCGTTCGAAATTCCGTATAGATTCCCGAGTTCGACGAGATATACCTGAAGAAGGTCGGAGGTTACATTGGCCGAAACGTTGTGAGAATGACATCCAAGATGAGAACAGTAGTCCGAATAATACAAATAATACAAATCCTTAAATCAGTTGATAATTTGGAAGGAGACATTTTTTCCGGATTTAAACAATCTCACCCGAGCTCAATGGGTGACCCAACGGTTCACATTTTATCGAGTATATCATACAGTGTAAGTATTTTTGTAAATGATTATTTTCTGAAAATTAACTTGAAATAAGTCAAATCAAAGATTTAAAGCTTAAAACGTTTGCATGGTTAAGGTTAAAAAAAACAAAAGAAGATCACTGATTAACATTAGAAATCTTATTCTACGGGTAAAACGTACATAAGAGAGAGGAGAGTCTGCCTGTCTTTCGAAGGTGAGACGAGTTAGTCATCCAAGATTGCACAGACCTACTCAAGCCAATAGCATGCAACCTGGTAATTAAAGTGTTTAAAATGCAGTCAAGCTGACTTTACATGACAGATGAAACCACAAAGGACGGCATTCTCTTCCTGACTTCCTCAATGTGCAACAAAGTTCTTAAAAGCCTTTTAAGGCTTTTAAGAACTTTGTTGGAACCGATTTATAATCTTATGCCTCACATCCAAGAAGTGATTTTAGCTGAACACTAATCCACCAGTGACTCGTATGGTCAGTATTTGTCATATACAGAGTGCTTGGGAGAAATTCTAGAACCGTTTGAAGCATTTAATAGTTTTATTTACTCCTCTCCAGGAGTTAGGCACAAGGCCAGTTTTATCCTACTCCCACAAGTAAGATGTGACCCAAGATCGGGTCGAGAAAGTGGGGTTTAAAAAGCCAGCGCTCGAGAGGTGAGCAGTCTGGCCATTTAAAAATTGCCTGGGATGCCCCGTCGGCATTCCCCGGTAGGGGCGCCTCAGGCAGTAAGCAATAAACTTACTCCTCCCCAAAGAGGGGAGGCAAAGCCTGGGAGGGTGGACCTCCTAGAACTGCACAGGACAGGCGTGCAGTATCCATCGGAACAGATACTACACTTTGATCTTAGCCAAAAGGCCAAGAAGATTCAACAGATAGCTGTTTCTGTGAATTTTTGGACACTAGACCATTCGTGACCTATTGGGTCAATTGTGAACTTGTATTTGCACACGTTCACTGCAGTGATTTGAATTTATATATAGAGTGAACCCAAAAAATGTGACCCATGGAGTCGTTAATAATATTCACAATCCTTTCAGCAATCCAACCATATTTGGTACAAATAAACTTCAGTTTATGGTTGACTTGTCCACCAAGTCTCAGTCATAAATGTCCAACAGTCTTTGTTTTATCATCGTTCAATGATATGTGGGAACACTTTGGTGATTGTTTGCTTGTTGTCTCTGTCCGAATGCGGTGCTTGATTTCGATACTGGCTGTAGTGTCAATCATGCAGTCTTGGTCACTACTGTAACAAATGGATTTTTCTTCAAAATATAATTACAAATCTGAGTTTTAAAACAAATAACAATGTTTTATTTTGAGAGGTTTAGAATGACACTTTCTCTGTCAAATGACAAACTTGTAATCAGAACCGAATACAAAACAACACGTCTGCTTAAAACCCTGACTGTACCCAGAGCCGACCGAAACAAAAAACACCCACTGCCTGTTTTTGCTCGAATATATATAGATATTACTATCATTCGGGGTAGGTCACACAAGTCCATTTGAAAATGATGGGCTGTTTAATAACTGAACATAAAAACTCACTAATCGGATTTGTCATAACTTCTGTAGAATCGCAAGTGACTCGCAATCTCAGAACGAAATCTTGTCTTTAAGAAGCAATTACTTTTTTCCAAATAGCATCCTATTTTCTGGGTAGTCAAATCTAATCAGATATTTTTCCCATCACTGGTCTGTCGTTTGCATGCTTTGAAGCTGCACTAGACATGCATGAGTTTGCATGTTTACACAGTGTTTGTCATATACAGTTATATCACAACAATGGTGACCTTTTTAAGGGAGCTGCAATTTCCCACATTTAAAAGCTTTGCGCCTGACATCTTTGTACTCTAAGGGAGACATGTAAAACTGACAATGCTGAATTTCAAATGTCAGCAGTGTCAGAGAGCCAAGTTGTCAAAGCAATCCAGTTGATAGGTGCATCAGATGGGATAAAGGTCAAATCAATTGTCGCATAGGACTTCTGAACTGAGAATACTGCGAGTAACTTTTCTCTCTGTCTCTTTCTTCTTCATGCTTATTTCTCTTTCAAACCTTTCACTCTCTCTCCCTCTCCCTCTCGTTTTTATCACAGCAAGGGAGATTTTTAAACAGTTGGAATTTCGATTTTGTCCACGATGGGTCGTGACGCTCGTCAACTCGACTTTCGAGTTTTAATTATATTTCTTCAGTAAAAATAAATAAATATATTTTTTATATATACAAATTTGTTGCCATATACAGTGTGTTTGGGACAATTCCGATATTTTTTATATTCTTTCATTTCAGAATCCTTTGAAGTATTTCGTACCAGTAAAGTGCAATGGATAGCTGTTTCTGTGTACTATTGGTGGGTTTGGATGACTGGAAAGCACTGGAACATTGAAAGAGAGTGATCTGCATCATGATGATTTGCACCAGATTTCAAAATTTTGAAATCTTAGCTGCAGCTCAGTAGTACTCCTTGAATACTTTAAAGGCCATGAGATGGAGAATTGCGATGGAGATGTGGAAGTAGTGGCTAGCAGGAAGTACTAGAGCAGGCATTATGATAGTGTCCACACAACAAAATTTGTCAAGAAGCTGCAAAAAAAAGGTGCGGCAAGATCTAGTCAATCAAGCCAATGTGGATCTTAACGAGACAGATGGGTGTCAGAGTGGCAACTATGAAGAAAGCGCTGAACGAGGATCTTTGCTACTTACTGGCAAGGCCGGAGAGAACCATCATATGAAAGCCAAGGTTAAACACCCAGTCGAGTTGGGGATGTTCTGGTTCTTCTCAGAACAACAGATGGCCGACCTATAGTGTGCACACATTCTTGCGCACCATGAACACCAAGTTCCCTCAAACTGTGATGGTCTTTGGGTGCGTTTCCATGGAAGACCACGTCATGCCATCACACATCTTCGAAAAGGGACTCGGACTCAATTAAGATCCACTTGATCCGAAGTATTTAATAGTTGTAAAGTGCAATGGATAGTCGTTTCTATGTACTATGGGGGGGGGGGTTGAGACCTAAGACTACGGGCATCTGGAAAGCACTGAAATATTTGAAGAGAATGACCTGCATCATGATGATTCGCACCGGATCCAAAAATTCGGAAATCTTAGCTGAACATATTGAAAACCGTTTAAGATTTAAGCTGGAGAATTGCGATAGGGATGTCGAAGGAGTAACTAGCAGGAAGGATCATAGCAGATGTTCTGACTGTGTCTGCACAATAAAATTTGTCAAGAAACAACAAAAAACGGTGTGGCAGGATCCAAAGATGGTCGTCAGAGTAGCGACTATAAATAAAGATGGTCGTTAGAGTAGCGACTGTAAATAAAGATGGTCGTCAGAGTAGCGACTATAAATAAAGATGGTCGTCAGAGTTGCGACTATAAATAAAGATGGTCGTCAGAGTAGCGACTATAAATAAAGATGGTCGTTAGAGTAGCGACTATAAATAAAGATGGTCGTCAGAGTAGCGACTATAAATAAAGATGGTCGTCAGAGTAGCGACTATAAATAAAGATGGTCGTCAGAGTAGTGACTATAAATAAAGATGGTCGTCAGAGTAGCGACTATAAATAAAGATGGTCGTCAGAGTAGCGACTATAAATAAAGATGGTCGTCAGAGTAGCGACTATAAATAAACATGGTCGTCAGAGTAGCGACTATAAATAAAGATGGTCGTCAGAGTAGCGACTATAAATAAAGCGCCGAACAAGTATCTTTACTACTCGTCTTACAAGAATCGCAAGAGGCAACTATTCACTGCCAAGAATTACAAAAGCCAAGAAACTCGTCAACAAGGTCAAACAGCCAGTCGAGTTGGGGATTCTCTAGTTCTTCTCAGGATCAGTTGCATAATGCGCAGAACAACAGGTGGATAGCATACAATCAACACAAAGTCTGACTTGTCATGTAAACCAAGTTCTCTCAAACCGTGATGGTATTTGGGTATGTTTCCAGTGAAGGCCACATCCTTCTTCCCAAAGCCTTGGTAAAGGAACTCTGACTCAATTCAGATGAGTTGTCGTTCACTGTTGCCAAGCGCTGGCTGGAGAAGGCAGCTGCAGTAAGACTCTGTATGGCAACAGGACTCGGATCTGTGTCACACCTCCCAGGAAACCCAGAAGTAGCCCTCTGATAAATTCCACGCCTTCTGCAGTCACAACATGTGTTCCATCCCTAACTCTCCTTATTGCAACTCCATGGACTTTTATGTGCTTGGTGCAGTTGGGAAAGACACCAATCGTACCTCCTGCAACCACCTTAAAGTCCAAACATTCCTCACCATGGTAGGAGTGGTGGCAACATGGTAGATGAGTATCAGAGCTATGCTGTTTAGAACTCCGATTCCTGGCAGGGCCACTCATGGCAAACAGGTTTGGCACCAAACAGTATTAGGGCAGCAACTCGACGAACAGGGCTCTGGTAAAAATCAGGAGTTGGTATCATCCTCTGCCTTTGCGTATGACAAGCAAAGATGCGTCACGCACAGAACCGCAAATCAATGGAGTTAGAGTCGTAACGTTGCTTGTATGCCATTCCTTTGCATGTTCTGAATTTGCATGCAACCGGTGTCGGTGTCAGTGTCGGGTAAAAACTTGCAAGTTTAACAAATAACTGTGACTAATGAACAGGACTTCATGCAGACCAGACAATCATGAGGCACAATATTCATGAGCTCTACGCATAAGTCTGACACGTCTAATAACAATATTCATGAGCTCTATGCATAAGTCTGACACGCCTAATAACATGCAACACCAATAATGAAATAAATATCCACCAAAAAATTTAAATAACCATAAAAAATGTATTTTTTAAATATTTAAACAAAATTATTTTTGAGTAACTATAAAAAAAATGTTTTAGTTGTGGAATAAAGATATGACAAAAATCAATTAAGTTGATAAATTTTATTTTACAAAAAGAAAAACAACATAAAATGTAAGCATATAAAGTATATTTCAATTAAAACGACAATATTCAGAAAATGTATAAAAAAAATGTTAAATCAATATTTATTTGGCATAAAATTCTGTAAGGAAATTCATTGACAATTTTTTTTTGGAAAAATTGATTTTAATTGGACGAAATTTCTTTTTCAAAACATAATTGTATTTTATTGTTATTATTTATGAAATGGTTCAAACAAGCACGCATGAAAAATCTTTTTTTGTATTTTGAAAATCGAAAAAAAAACAAAAATGTCTTAAATTGACATTGAAAATTAAAGTCTTCTGTTTAGGATCTTTGTAATTCAACATGGCCGCCATATAAAATTTTATTTTAAAAATTGGAATGTTTCAATTTGAAAAATAAACAGAAATAAACACAACAATAAAAAAGAACTTGCTTTGTTGCACTGCTGTACAATTTTACCCAGTGTAGATTTTAATGAATGGCATGTTTTAATCTCGACCACCACCCCGGACTTAGCATTAGGGTTGGAGTTAATAAAAAAATAAAAAAATCATCCATTTCATTATTTTATCTCGTAAATGTGGTAATTTTACTTCGGTGATCTTACATAAAAAATCACCAAAGTTAAGTGACGTTCAACCTGATCAGTAGTTTGATGGCCGAGTACCAATCTGTAACTGTAACAAACAGTCCTGAGCCGTTTGTTGTGATCTGCACCGACTAGACATTAACTGATGATGACAAATCGATTTTTAGAAATATTGTTATATTTGATGCCTGAATACTAGGTTAAACAGGAAAAGTAATATTTTAAACCAGTGATTCATGGGAGTTTGGCAGAAGAGAACTTTACAGGTAAGTCCCCGCTCTGACTTACATTTGTATAGTTTTATATTTGAACATTATTAAATAAAAGAGTTCATTACTATTATTATTCATGTAATGTGGAAGGCAAAATCCAGTGTGGACCCCGCTTTGCCGGATAAACACAGAAGAAAATGACAATCAATGTTTCAGATGTTAAACATGTATGAATTATTTTTGGTGGGGTGTCTATTTATTTCTGTCATGTCTGAGTATACACTCAATATTTTGTCTGGGTCTTTTTCACTCATTCCTTTTTGTACTGTTTTTCTCTTTATTCCTTCTGCTGTTGCTCACTGAATTTTTAATGCATTTGTGGACGCCTGTCTCAGCATCACTTAAAACTATATTCTATATATATTCTATATACAGGGTGGGCAAAAAAAGGGTCCTATTTTTAAAAATTCATAACTTTTTTATTTATTGATTTTTTTTATTTTTTTTTTTAGAATAAGTAAAGGACCCCTTCCGAAGCAAGCATGAGCCGTATTAGCCCTAAGGAACGTACCCTCATTTAGAAAACATTATTTTTGCTTAAAAAACTCAAAACAGTGTAAAAAACAATACTTTAGTTTTTGTAAGTTTTAAGAAGTGTTTTTCGGCTAAAATTTGTTTTGTTTATTTCAAAAAATCTCGGAAGGGTCAGTCTACACACACATAAAGTTTGGTGAGTTTAACTTTTATTTTGTGGAAGTTATTCAAATTCAAGTTATTCAAATTTAAAGATAGGACCCTTATTTTGGCCCACCCTGTATATTCTATATATATTCTATATATATTTTATGCTTATATCATATATATTGCTACTGCTGGCTTATTATTTTACTGGGCTTAGGAAAGCTGAAAAAAAGTGGTATGTTATTTGGGCCGGATTTCATCTTGACCAAGCCTTTGGGCCTGTACGGTGGAGGGAGAAATCCAGTATGGACCCTGCTTTGTGGGATGAACACAGAAGAAAATCATGATCCTTGTTTCAAACTTTAAACGTATACAAATTATTTTTTGTTTATTTACTTCTGTCATTTCTTATTAGATTGAGCTAGTGTTCAGGAGAGCTGGAAAAAAATGATGCTATTTGGACCATCCATAAATGACGATCAATATTTCAAACGTTTGAATTATTGTTGTGGGTGTGCCTATTGTCATTTTTTGTGTGGTGGTGGTGATGGGGGGGGGGGTCAGTTGAAAAAAGTTTGAAAAGCATAGCTTTAAGTTTAAATTAACTGTGAATATTTACAGTAATGACTGATCATTTTGTTTATTTTTAATTGTGACAAGATGGGAGGTGGCGAATGCTTCCCTACATGCACGGAAGGCACACATCAAGAATGTAAAGTCGCAGTGAAAATAATTTTGAACTCTTTTCAAAGTGTAAACAATTGAAACTATTATTTACATTGGTTGTCTTTGGACAATTGAAACCTTATCAACGTTTACATTGATTTTTATTATAGATATATAGATATATATATATATATATATATAGCAGGATCAAATATAAACCAAAAGTAAACTTTTAGTAGATGGAACCTATAGTGAAAAAGGTTAAGCTCAATATACGAGATAGAGAAATTGAAAAGATAGAAGAAATAAGAGTGATAAACATGTACGAATGTCCAAATTTATTTCAAATTTCGATTGTTCAATGCAAGGTATATTCTGTAATAAACTAGTGTTTATTATTCTTTCCTTAAGCCAAGGCTTTTCAAAGATCGAGATCTTATCATCAGCGGAGAAATACAGACAGATAAGTTGGCTGTAGAAAAGCCAAAGTTTAGATATTTGAAAAATATTATTCAAATGTAGTGAAAGAAAAATTCAGTAATACTGCCACTAAGAAAAAATTTTTTCCGGCTCTCTCCAAATTCTCCTCTTCATTGGACACCTTTTCAACGGACATTTACCACCTGGATAAACCACATATCTTTTTTACTGAACTTTTCTTTCAAAAAGAATAATAATATTTTTCAAATATCTGAACTTTGGCTTTTCTACAGCCAACTTATCTATCTGTATTTCTCCTCTGATGATAAGATCTCGATCTTTGAAAAGCCTTGGCTTAAGGAAAGAATAATAAACACTAGTTTATTACAGAATACACCTTGCATTGAACAATCGAAATAAATTTGGACATTCGTACATGTTTATCACTCTTATTTCTTCTATCTTATATATATATATATATATATATATATATATATATATATTTGACGATTTAAATCATTTTTCAAATCACGGTATCATAGTTGTTTACAGCTGTTTCAAGGTAGTGTTTATTTTAAGTTATTACAACAAACCATTATTTTTTTTTAAAACAAGACCATCTTCAGAAGAAATTTTCGTAGGTGCAATACAAAAAACAACACAAACAATATCCATGTTAAAAAACGTTACACATTCCACCAGAAACAAAACAAAAAACACAAGAAATGATCCATTGCCTAATACCTCGGTAAATACCATTAATTATGGACATTAATTCCACATCAAAATGTATATTATCAAATCCAAAAGAGAGATTCAAATTTGAAAAATGATTTAAAAAACACATATATATATAGTCTCGTAAGTGTCTCAACTATTTAAAAAAAAAAAATTTTAATCCCAAGTCGTTCGGTGGAAAATCACTTTTTTGTAAGTCAATTTACTTTTTGCAGTCACTATATTAGTTTGCTTCCAAGAATTTACGCTAGTCTTTATATATATATATATATATATATATATATATATATATATATATAAGTGTTAAACTAAAAGCGAACTTTTAGGAAAGGTAAAACCTATTGTGAAAAGTATACAGCTCAATATCCAGGATAGAGAAGATAGATATGTAGAAGGATGAAAAGGAATTAGAAAAGCAAAAGTCAAATCTTTTTTCAATTCAGTTGCTCATAGCAAGGTATATTCCGCAAAAGGCAATTTATTCAAGTTAAATTTTTCCTTAAGCCAGGCTTTTCAAAGATCAAAATCTTATCATCAGAGGAAATCGCTGGGATAGATAAGTTGGCAAAGGCCAAGAATTAAAATTTGAAAAAGTAAAATAAACATTGTAGGGAAAAAACACAAGGCAAAACTCTGCCCGAATGCAAGCAAATGTCCGATTGCAAAAAAGTCCGGTGTCAAAAATAAATTGCCTTTTGCGGAATATACCTTGCTATGAGCAACTGAATTGAAAAAAGATTTGACTTTTGCTTTTCTAATTCCTTTTCATCCTTCTACATATATATATATATATATATATATATATATTATATTATATACATACATATATATATATTATATTATATACATACATATATATATATTATATTATATACATATATATTATATTATATTATATACATATATATTATATTATATACATACATACTAGCAAAAATGTGCTCCCTTCTGTTGCATATTTTTGCTAGCCTGGAAGGATGATATCATGGTGAACGAACATATACTACGCTGACCCTCAAAGGAGGAAATCATGACTGAGAGGATGGTATCATGATGCCCCCCCCCCTAAAAAAAGGAGTTAATGCCTGGGAGAATGATATGACAACAGAACACATAATACACTACCAAACAGAGATGATAATAATGGAAAGATGGTATCATAAAAAAACGAACATATACTATGGTACTCCCTTAAAAGAGGAGGTATACCTTGGAGGATCACCCCATTAAAGGAGAAGGTAATTTCTGTGAGTATGGTATCATTGCAACAGAACAGATACTACACTACCCCCTCCCCACAAAAAGGAGAAGGTTATCCCTAGGAATATGGTCTCCTGACAACAGAACAGATAGTACATTACTAAAGGAGGATGTAATATCTGGGAAGATTACCCCCCCCCCTAACTTCCTTAAAGGAAGAGGTAATTCCTGGAAGTATTGTCTTATGACAATAGAAGCGATACTACACTACCCCCCCCCCCCCACAAAAGATAATATAATAATAGACTAAATCTTTTTTTTATTATTCATTTAAAAAACTAACCATAAAAACATTATTTTTATGGTGTTTTGGCCTTTTGGCTAAGATCAAAGTGTAGTATCTGTTCTCAGCGATAGACATTTTACTATCGACAAAAATATTGCATATGTATATAAGAAAATATAGCAATGCAAAATGATAACTGTATATTACAGAATATTAATTTATTAGAAGCTGTTTATGAAATAAATATGCAAATTGAGAAGACCAAATGGTGTTTGTGGGTATTTGCAGTCTACTATATATACGGTTTATGTATTATTGAATTAATTAAGCACAACCTGTTTTTATATAGTTAGAATAGGTTGAAAAAAACTTCTGCATTTATTCTATTCTCTGATAAATAAATTTATTTTTATTAGAAAAATAGTCTGACGTAATACAACGTAAAAATTCCCCCCCCCCTCCAAAAAAAGCAGACAAAATTGAGATCATCTGACAAGAAAATATTTTAAGTACAATTCTGTTGTTTCCTTCCACAATAGTAAAATATTGACTCTAACGATTAGTGAACTGAACTCTAACCATGAAGCTCAGCAAAAAAGCGGACTGAATCTACAGAAAATTTCTTTGGGGTGTATTAGGTATGCAATGGCCAGAGAAAATTAGCGACACCTGGGTAAGACCCAGCAAGAACCCTGGTGCACCAAAATCAAATGCAGATCATTGAGATGGCTTTGAAGATGGACTACTGCAGCCACATCCGAGGTGGTGGAGCGCCGAGCACTCTTACGTACCTTGATAGAGTACAAAACCAACTTCGCAACCTAGTGGGGGGATGATCTTTTCTCTTCCCAACAGTATCTTTCTTGATAATCTCTTTCTACTCTATCGTTACTTTTAGGTGCTCAACAACTAATCTCTTGTTACGCATCTAAAGCATTCACAGCAAGTACGTGTCTGCAAACAACGTTACATTCTTTCTGTTAACAAAAATACAAATAGAACTTCCATGAACAGAGTTTCTTTCCATCTGTTGAATAAAATACGAGACTGCTTCATAGTTGTCTTAAAATCCCATGTCAACAAATACTTTTCAAGCCATCCTCTTAAGAAATCAAATGCTGTCCATTCTGTAACAACCGTGAAAGAAAAATGGGTTGATGCTTCATACTGATGTCATATCAATTTTATTCAGTAATCATCGTGAACACTACAAAGGAAGAAATAGATGACATTCCAAACAGAGGCAAAAGAATACATTCACAAAAAAAAAAGTAGACACAAGGAGGATATGGACAAATTCAAAAAAGGGAGAAGTTATAATTACCGTGTTGCATCTTTTGCTAGCAGTAGTTGGAATGAGGAGGGAACGCTATTTGTCCCTTGATTTCTTCCCCATTTCCTGTTTGAATGCTAAGGCTTGCAGTTAATAAGGGCAGCACAAACTGATAAAAAGGGGTTAATTATGAAGTCATCGAAACTATTCGAATAACTAGCAATTTACTTAAATTAACGAGAAAAATGTATATAACAACACTAAATCACTAAAAGGTTTATTTCGTGACACATTCCCCCCATTGTTTCAGATCCTCTCACTTAATTTATAATCTCATTCACCCTTATCCTCGAGTGGCCTTTAGCCTTGATAATTGGTGAATCATTAGTATATAAAACAAAAAAACTCATATGCCTAAACAAAGAATCACCAGCTGAAAGAGCACTGAAGGAATTGTTAAGGCCATACAAAAAACTGCCAGGAAGACCCAGAGAAATTTGCTTGTCCTATTTTCGACAGACTTTAGCAAGCAGTGATGCAAACATGAATTACAAAAACAATGAATTTATGATGCAAGACTTGAAAAGCCTTTGTAGTAGCAGAAGTTGCAGTGTACAATATAAATGCACACATGTGTTAGATTCGAAAACGAGGCTGCTCCTCTTTCTGGCTTGGGCTTGGTGGAGTTTGTAATGACAAAGGTGGATGGTGCAAGAAAGTGAGAAACATGAAGTCGCAGTGCACAACATAAATTTAAAGAAGAGAAGAGTATAACAAACAAGAACAAAATACAATTTTAAAAAAAAATCATTGTAGTTTTTGATAGACAGATTAATAGAAAGATAGATATTTAGTTTTCGACCTTTTGGCTAGAATTAAAATGTATCTGTTCAGTTACAGGAGACTTTTTTTCACCTTTCGAAATATGAGGGGGGTGGGGGTACTGCCCGTCACAGGGAGTTCTCTCATTCCTGAATGAGTTCCAACATTATTTTTGTTCCCAATCCAGAGTACCCCTTTTGGGGAGCTGGATTCCTCATTAAAATTAACCTTATGTCTAACTTTGCTCTTGTGGGGAGGCAGGTAAAAAGTGACTTCTAAGTAGACAGACACATATGTAGGTAGACAGACAAACAGACAGACACATATGTAGGTAGACAGACAAACAGACAGACACATATGTAGGTAGACAGACAAACAGACACATATGTAGGTAGACAGACAAACAGACAGACACGTATGTAAGTAGACAGACAAACACATATGTAGGTAGACAGACAAACAGACAGACACATGTAGGTAGACAGACACGTATGTAGGTAGACAGACAAACAGACAGACACACATAAAAATAACAAAACTTTAGAAATGTATGAAGTTTTTAAAGTTACAAAAATATAAAAATCATGAAAATTATTTACAGTCAATAAAATAAAAAGGTTACGCTTAAATCTGAGAAAACCATAAAATTATGATTTTAATATTGAAAACAATTTTTGTGAAATATGAAAAATGAATTTGGGAAAATATTTATAAAATGGAAAATGATTTCTAAAAAATATTTACAAAATATAAAATGATTTCTAAAAAATCTACAAAAATATTTGATGGACAAATCTTTAAATTTAACAAAATTGTATAAAAAATGTTGAGGAGTACACCATTTTAAAATAACTAAGAAAGGCTGTATTATTTGGATTATTCGGCCTACTGTCCTTATCTTGGATGTTATTCTCTCAACGTTTCAGCCAATGTAACCTCAGACTTTCTTCAGGTGCATTTTGTCGAACTTGGGTATCTTCATGTCAAACTCAGAAATATGTATGAAATTTCAAATGGTTTGCAGCATCTTGTTTGCTGCGATTTTGACATTTTGTCCGTTCTACTCTCTGGCCTTCTTCAAGTATCTTTTGTCTTCATGTTTGGTAAGCTGAGAATTGCTACAAATCGAAAAGATTAAATAATAGCTTCTATTATTTAATCTTTGCGAGTAGATTTGTAACAATCATTAATATTTATATCTATTTCCTCTGGTGAAGAGCAACCGTAACGAGGTTGTTTGGCCGCACGATGACCAATCAGATTATACAGCGTAGTAATTTCTACCGGACCTTTTTTAGGACCCACTCTGAAAACTTTAGAGGTTCACAGAGCAGCCAGAGAACTTTCAGGCATCTATGGTGAAAGACGTATACACTCTCCTTTGCACCCCGTCGATTAGACACTTAGAGCACAGCTATCCTCGCTTGAAGATATACAGCTCCTAAGAAAGAACTTTGGCAGCCAACACTTAACTTTATTTAATTCCTTTTAAGTAAAGGACAAATTCACAGTCATAACTTCTGGCCACACTCAACTGTGTATGCCATATAAAATCAATGACTTTATTTAGATTCGTTTCATTCCTCATTACATGTTTTCTATTAGATGGGATGACATGATAGTTGCCTACTTTTAAAACTGCATCAACAAATTACAAAAATACGTAAACATTTGAAACGATGAAATGGTTTTTAAAATATTGATAAGTAAAAATTAAAATAGAATAGTTTCAATACTGCATTTTCAGATCGCAAAGAAGATCTTTGCATACTCAGTCTTCGACATGTACTGCCTACAATACATTGTACACATCTACCTCTCCAACCAAATCCTAAACGGCACCATTTGTGCAAGATGCAACACCACTAGCATGACAGTCTTTTCTAAAGGAGACTTCGTTGGTTTGCACACTTTTTTCGATAGCATGAGGAGGAATTCATCTGCAAGTTGGTGGCCCCAATCGCACCGGCTGGCTGGAGAAAGTGCAAAGGCGGCCAACTGAAGATCTGGATTAAAACGATGAAGACATGCTAGCCCCTGCGTTTTTGGTATTTGTAACCCGAACTGGTAATGGCTGAAGTATATTGAAGACTCAGTTGCCGATCGATGTGGGTGGACCATCTTGACGTGGGACACAGTGAACTCATTTGGAGCCGACTCAACCCACTCCGAGTGAATGTTTTACAAATTGCGAATGATCGAGAAGATCTGTCAACTCACCCCAAATTGTGGCAGACTAATTCATGCGTTTTTATGAGTGAATTTGAATGTAGTTTTTTTATGAGTGAATTTGAATGTAGTTTTTTTATGAGTGAATTTGAATGTAGTTTTTTTATGAGTGAATTTGAATGTAGTTTTTTTATGAGTGAATTTGAATGTAGTTTTTTTTATGAGTGAATTTGAATGTAGTTTTTTTATGAGTGAATTTGAATGTAGTTTTTTTATGAGTGAATTTGAATGTAGTTTTTTTATGAGTGAATTTGAATGTAGTTTTTTTATGAGTGAATTTGAATGTAGTTTTTTTTATGAGTGAATTTTAATGTAGTTTTTTTTATGAGTGAATTTTAATGTAGTTTTTTTTATGAGTGAATTTGAATGTAGTTTTTTTTATGAGTGAATTTGAATGTAGTTTTTTTTATGAGTGAATTTGAATGTAGTTTTTTTTATGAGTGAATTTGAATGTAGTTTTTTTTATGAGTGAATTTGAATGTAGTTTTTTTTATGAGTGAATTTGAATGTAGTTTTTTTTATGAGTGAATTTGAATGTAGTTTTTTTATGAGTGAATTTGAATGTAGTTTTTTTATGAGTGAATTTGAATGTAGTTTTTTTATGAGTGAATTTGAATGTAGTTTTTTTATGAGTGAATTTGAATGTAGTTTTTTTTATGAGTGAATTTGAATGTAGTTTTTTTATGAGTGAATTTGAATGTAGTTTTTTTATGAGTGAATTTGAATGTAGTTTTTTTATGAGTGAATTTGAATGTAGTTTTTTTTATAAGTGAATTTGAATGTAGTTTTTTTATGAGTGAATTTGAATGTAGTTTTTTTTATGAGTGAATTTGAATGTAGTTTTTTTATGAGTGAATTTGAATGTAGTTTTTTATGAGTGAATTTGAATGTAGTTTTTTATGAGTGAATTTGAATGTAGTTTTTTATGAGTGAATTTGAATGTAGTTTTTTTATGAGTGAATTTGAATGTAGTTTTTTTATGAGTGAATTTGAATGTAGTTTTTTTATGAGTGAATTTGAATGTAGTTTTTTTTATGAGTGAATTTGAATGTAGTTTTTTTATGAGTGAATTTGAATGTAGTTTTTTTATGAGTGAATTTGAATGTAGTTTTTTTATGAGTGAATTTGAATGTAGTTTTTTTTATGAGTGAATTTGAATGTAGTTTTTTTATGAGTGAATTTGAATGTAGTTTTTTTTATGAGTGAATTTGAATGTAGTTTTTTTATGAGTGAATTTGAATGTAGTTTTTTTATGAGTGAATTTGAATGTAGTTTTTTTATGAGTGAATTTGAATGTAGTTTTTTTTATGAGTGAATTTGAATGTAGTTTTTTTATGAGTGAATTTGAATGTAGTTTTTTTATGAGTGAATTTGAATGTAGTTTTTTTATGAGTGAATTTGAATGTAGTTTTTTTTATGAGTGAATTTGAATGTAGTTTTTTTATGAGTGAATTTGAATGTAGTTTTTTTTATGAGTGAATTTGAATGTAGTTTTTTTATGAGTGAATTTGAATGTAGTTTTTTATGAGTGAATTTGAATGTAGTTTTTTATGAGTGAATTTGAATGTAGTTTTTTATGAGTGAATTTGAATGTAGTTTTTTATTTGATTCTTTTATAAAAGTAAAAAAGATTTGCTCTATATGATGGCAGATATGTGATTTATTTTCAAATTTGGCGGATATATACAACATGTCTCCTTATCCCTAAAAATTAATTTTTAGAATTATTATCAACTAGCGGGATTTTATAAGGAACACTATGCCTTTTTTTCACTTTGCTCATAACCCCATATTATTTTCTTTTTTTTTTTTTACTGAACCTTGTTTCATCCCCTAATATAGTTGGAAGAAACTTTAATTTTGGAAAATTCTCTGAATTAGTGTCATATACATATGGTTTAAATTTCATTAAAATCGTATATACATATTTAAAGTTTTAGGGGTTTCTTCTCCCATAGTTCCCTTAGAGGAGACACATAGAGACCACTTCCATTGTCTTCCCTGAAAATCTTTACATATTAATACACTTTTAGTTTTTATGTAGATTCTCTAACCTTTCTTTCTATAGGGAACACACATGCACAGACATTTATATCTATACATTAAGCACCACATTTTGAGATAATAGATTTTAGCTTTTAAATCAAACTGTTTAATTTTTTCCCAAAGACTTGTCCCCCACCTTTCATTTAAGAATTTTTGTTAATTAATTTTGTTCTTGTTGTCCCCCCCCCACCCAAAAAAACAAAAACAAAACAAATATAAAAAAATATGCCTATATTTTTTTCCCAGGTAATGGTGAAAAAAAATATAGCAGTTTGGTGGGTGTGTCTTGCATAGTTTTGACTTATATTATATATGACAACTTTCCTTTATATAATAGATTAAGCACCAAATTTTTCAGATTATATATATTTTTAAACTAATTTGTTCAAGTGTGTTTGTTTTATGACATATCAACCTTTTTCAGGTCATTTAATGTCGACTCAAGTTGGATTCTTTGAAAAACATTATTCTTTGAAGACACTTTTTTTTTACAGCACATCCTTTTTCAGGTCATTTAATGCCGAATCAAGTTGGATTTATATATCTTTAGATCTTTATATTTTTTATATACATCAACTATATAGATCAACTGCTTTTAAAAAGTTCATTATAGTCTCTACATTTTTTTAACAGTTCCTTCATTGTAACTGTTCTGTAAAACGTTTCTCTTATAAAAGCCAGATCAATGCATTCAGTAAGAATGTGATTGTGTATGTAATCTGCCATGCATGGCATATTGGTTGCTGTTTGTCTCTAAGCAAATAGGAATGTGTGACCCATGCAAAGTTTGGATGGAGTTCAATTTGTTATCAAACATTGACATAAAATTACCTCCCTGGAAGTGATATTTCCCAGAGAATTTATGCCACTAAGACAAAGTTCCTTTTCTTTAACAACTATAAGAAAGCTTTCCAACCACCGATTGTCATAGCCAATAAAACCCTTCTCGAGAGTCCAATGTTGAAACTCCTCGGCCCCATATACTCGGGTAACATGAGTTGGAATAAGTACATAGATGAGCCAACTAATTATGCGTCAACGAGAGAGACGGCTGTTTCCTGTCAACAAGTCACCTGGTGAGGATCAAACCACTTTCCACACAATGTTACACCCCTGCTTAAAATTATGAAAATGTGTTTTAGAAACACGATTATTTTAACCAATCGAAATATCAAGTAACAGGACCACTTTATTTTACACTTACATAAAAAGCTGACCCTTCTCCTAAAACCTAGACTTGTAATTACTTTTTTTTAAATGTGTTTTTTTTTTCATAATTTGAAAATTGAATAACAAAAAATTAAAGAGGAGGAGTGGCATGTAGTATATGTAGTTTTTATGATTTTATAATATAAAGGTTTATTTGGATTATTTAGACTACTTTTCTTGGTAATTATTTTCATAACATTTCAGCTGATATTAATTTTTTTCGGTGTATCTTTTGGAACTTGGAAATATTTATGTTGAACTTAGAAATCTATAAGGAATTTCGAACTGCTAAAGTTATCACCTCAAGAAAGATTCCCAAGTTCGAAAAGATGCACATGAAGACGGTTAGAGGTTACATTGGCCTGTGAAACTATGGAATGCCCCCTCCCCAACTAGGACCACCGGGAGAGATTAGCTAGAAAATGAATGACAATAAAAAATATATAAAAAAGACATTAAAACCGGTGGATCAATTGAACTCCACAGATCAACGACGCCATTAAAATTAGTTGTTGATTTTCTAGGTGGTCAGATAATGATGACAAAAGTAAGCTAAGGGAAAAAATGAACATCTCTCATTTCTGGCAGTGGCAATGAGATAGTACGAAACGTCGTGAAAATAACAACCTATGTGAAAATAGTAGTCCAAATAATACAAATTATCAATCCTCATCTAAAAAATTTTGAAACAAAAAAAGATTTTGTTTTTCTTAATTATAAGTGTTTTTGTTTAAAAGAACCTTCAAGTGACGGTAATTCTATCTTTTATGTTGCTGTGTTTTTGATTGCTTTCATGAATAACGGGCATTTTCTCTCTGCCGTTTGACGGCTGGGTGTAGAAAGAAATCTCATCCGATGAGGGCAGCATGTGAGGTCGGTTGACAACAGAGGGTGATAAGAAGGACGGCTCATTTGACTCCATCTGGATTTGATTGAGCACTATCAAAATATAAAAAATAAATCAAGTTCATTAAAATCATCAAATAAAAAAAATATGTTTTCTTTTTGTTGCAATGCAGAAAAATAGTCATATTCGGTTTAACACTTGTATTACATGCTGCCATGTGTTGTACAGCTTTTAGAAATTGACTTCTAAACTAACCTATCTCTAGCCAAGTCTTTATTTATCCCTCTTTCTCTCAAATCCATGTTTATCACTTCCTTTCGGGTGTCTCATCAACTGACCCTGCTACCTCAACTGTTCTACATCTACTAACCCAAAAACTCTCATCCATTCTTTCAACTTATACAAAGTCTCTTGTTCTGCACATATTTCCCTATACAGTCCAGATTCAATCTTTTGAGATCAGCAGATCTAAACCCGTCTTTAAAACTCAGATCACT
The DNA here is from genome assembly GCA_963556195.1 of Sepiola atlantica. NCBI lineage: Eukaryota > Metazoa > Mollusca > Cephalopoda > Sepiida > Sepiolidae > Sepiola > Sepiola atlantica. Next base: position 17,114,518 of record OY744551.1, on the reverse strand, counting down.
CATTCATCGTATAATTCTAATATCATTTATCCCCATGCAGGACATGTCTTCAACCTTAACTGGCCAGTTTTCACTTCTATACATCATTACATTGTGTACACATGCCGAATAGACTCTTCCCTGGGTCAACAGTGGTGACGCTCTGCTGGTTAGTAATGGCAGAAGTTCTATGAACTTACTCTTTCCACTCCCCATCTCTTACAATCATGCTAGCACCGCTGCTTATTGTGCTCCAATGGTATCACCTGCCCCCCCCCCCCGTGCTCCAATGGTATCACCTCCCCCCCCCCTGTGCTCCAATGGTATCACCTCCCTCCCTGTACTCCAATGGTATCACCTCCCCCCCCTGTGCTCTAATGGTATCACCTGCCCCCCCCTGTGCTCCAATGGTATCACCTGCCCCCCCCCTGTGCTCCAATGGTATCACCTGCCCCCCCCTCCCCGTGCTCCAATGGTATCACCTGCCCCCCCCTCCCCGTGCTCCAATGGTATCACCTGACCCCCCCGTGCTCAATGGTATCACCTGCCCCCCCCCCCGTGCTCCAATGGTATCACCTGCCCCCCCCGTGCTCCAATGGTATCACCTGCCCCCCCCCCCCCGTGCTCCAATGGTATCACCTGCCCCCCCCTGTGCTCCAATGGTATCACCTGCCCCCCCCCTGTGCTCCAATGGGATCACCTGCCCCCCCCCCCCGTGATCCAATGGTATCACCTGCCCCCCCCCCCCCTGTGCTCCAATGGTATCACCTGCCCCCCCCCCTGTGCTCCAATGGTATCACCTCCCCCTCCCCTGTGATCCAATGATATCACCAAGGTAACAAATCTTCTGAATAACCCCAACAGCTTCGCCATCCAAATACACTTTCTCCACATCTGAGTTCTCATCAGTCGCCATTCTTACATTTTTTGCACACAAACTAGTTATCATCTCTTAAACTACCTGTAATTCCATTACCGTTTTTGTGTACCCAATGCTTACCAGTACCACAGAAAATGGAGTTGCCACAAACTGAGTATTAGAATTTTCCTTTTCCAACACTACAACCACCGATCAGACCTTTACATAGTATTCCTTCAAGTCTTTAACTTAACAAGTAGACCTTCCATCGTTTCACAGGCAACTACTTAATCATCAACATTCAACATATTTTCTGGACAACCGACATGAAACTCCCAGGAAAACATTTCGAAGACGCAAATGAAGAACACGGATATACTCCCACTTAAGCTTAACCTTTTCTCGCTTGAGCGCCAATGATTACACGGTTGGGCCTCATTTGGGCCTACAATCTCCTGAATGACCATTATGATATCCCTCAGGACCTATCATTCACTCCTGCACGAGAAAGTGGTCTATGTGGGCGTCACCAGAAAATTTTGATTGAAACTGAGAAGGGCCGCTTTCTCAATCAGGATCCCTGGAATTTGGAATGGACTTCCAGATGTAGTAAATACATCAACGATGCAGCAATTCAAGGCAAAATTGGACAGGTGCTGGGCTACCATATCTTCTTCTGTTTGAATTCCTGCCACCAATTCCCCTACATGGTAACTGAAGCATGCTTGTTTTATTTTTTTGCTAAATTGATTGAATTGAATTTAACATTAAAGCTGTCACTAAATGTGCTGTTGATTCTAACACAACTTTCAGCATTTCTATAAATTGCTTGAACAACCTTCACCAACCACTCGTTTGCACAAAGCTAACCAGACAACATCTCTTGGCATTTTGATCACTTTAGTTTGCAACATTTACTTTCAGACCTTTATTTCTCAAGGTATTACTACAAGTCTCCAACTTAACATTAACCAAAAAAATCTATTTATTATATATTTTTTTTTACATTTTATTGTAAAAAGTAAAGTAAATAAAGAAAATAAGGTTTTAATTTTTTGTTTTATAGATTTTGTCATTATATATATATATACTAGCTGGCTTTTTCGGATCGCTTCTTGAAACATTAATTTGAAATAGGGTGTTTTGATGTTACCTTTCATGCGAGAAATGGGCCCAACATCTAAGGACCTCTACAGAGAAAAGGTGAAATTTTTCGCCATCTAAGAACCTTAACAGTAAAGGGTGAAATTTTTCGCCATCTAAGGACCTCTACAGAGAAAGGGTGAAATCTTTCGGCATCTAAGGACCTCTACGAAGAAAGGGTGAAACCTTTCGGCATTTGAGGACCTCTACAGAGAAAGGGTGAAACCTTTTGGCATTTGAAGACCTCTACAGAGAAAGGGTGAAATATTTCGGCATCTAAGGACCTCTACAGAGAAAGGGTGAAATTTTTCGCCATCTAAGAACCTCAACAGTAAAGGGTGAAATTTTTCGCCATCTAAGGACCTCTACAGAGAAAGGGTGAAACCTTTCGGCATTTGAGGACCTCTACAGAGAAAGGGTGAAACCTTTCGGCATCTAAGGACCTCTACAGAGAAAGGGTGAAATCTTTCAGCATTAAGGACCTCTACAGAAAAAGGGTGAAATTTTTCGGCATTAAGGACCTCTACAGAGAAAGGGTGAAATTTTTCGCCATCTAAGAACCTCAACGGTAAAGGGTGAAATTTTTCGCCATCTAAGGATCTCTACAGAGAAAGGGTGAAATTTTTTACCATCTAAGGACTTCTACAGAGAAAGGGTGAAATTTTTCGCCATCTAAGGACCTCTACAGAGAAAGGGTGAAATTTTTCGCCATCTAAGAACCTTAACGTTAAAGGGTGAAATTTTTCGCCATCTAAGGATCTCTACAGAGAAAGGGTGAAATTTTTTGCCATCTAAGGACCTCTACAGAGAAAGGGTGAAACCTTTCGGCATTTGAGGACCTCTACAGAGAAAGGGTGAAACCTTTCGGCATTTGAGGACCTCTACAGAGAAAGGGTGAAATATTTCGCCATCTAAGGACCTCTACAGAGAAAGGGTGAAATTTTTCGGCATCTAAGGACCTCTACAGAGAAAGGGTCAAACCTTTCGGCATTTGAGGACCTCTACAGAGAAAGGGTCAAACCTTTCGGCATTTGAGGACCTCTACAGAGAAAGGGTGAAACCTTTCGGCATCTAAGGACCTCTACAGAGAAAGGGTGAAATCTTTTGGCATTAAGGACCTCTACAGAGAAAGGGTTAAATCTTTCGGCATTAAGGACCTCTACAGAGAAAGGGTGAAATTTTTTGGCATCTAAGGACCTCTACAGAGAAGGGGTGAAATTTTTCGCCATCTAAGAACCTCAACGGTAAAGGGTGAAATTTTTCGCCATCTAAGGATCTCTACAGAGAAAGGGTGAAATTTTTTACCATCTAAGGACTTCTACAGAGAAAGGGTGAAATTTTTCGCCATCTAAGGACCTCTACAGAGAAAGGGTGAAATTTTTCGCCATCTAAGAACCTTAACGTTAAAGGGTGAAATTTTTCGCCATCTAAGGATCTCTACAGAGAAAGGGTGAAATTTTTTGCCATCTAAGGACCTCTACAGAGAAAGGGTGAAACCTTTCGGCATTTGAGGACCTCTACAGAGAAAGGGTGAAACCTTTCGGCATTTGAGGACCTCTACAGAGAAAGGGTGAAATATTTCGTCATCTAAGGACCTCTACAGAGAAAGGGTGAAGTTTTTCGGCATCTAAGGACCTCTACAGAGAAAGGGTGAAATTTTTCGCCATCTAAGGATCTCTACAGAGAAAGGGTGAAACCTTTCGGCATTTGAGGACCTCTACAGAGAAAGGGTAAAACCTTTCGGCATTTGAGGACCTCTACAGAGAAAGGGTGAAATATTTCGTCATCTAAGGACCTCTACAGAGAAAGGGTGAAATCTTTCGGCATTAAGGACCTCTACAGAGAAAGGGTGAAATCTTTCGGCATCTAAGGACCTCTACAGAGAAAGGGTGAAATTTTTCGGCATCTAAAGACCTCTACAAAGAAAGGGTGAAATTTTTCGCCATCTAAGAACCTCAACGGTAAAGGGTGAAATTTTTCGCCATCTAAGGATCTCTACAGAGAAAGGGTGAAATTTTTCACCATCTAAGGACCTCTACAGAGAAAGGGTGAAACCTTTCGGCATTTGAGGACCTCTACAGAGAAAGGGTGAAATTTTTCGCCATCTAAGGACCTCTACAGAGAAAGGGTGAAACCTTTCGACATCTAAGGACTTCTACAGAGAAAGGGTGAAACCTTTCGGCATTTGAGGACCTCTACAGAGAAAGGGTGAAATTTTTCAGCATCTAAGGACCTCTACAGAGAAAGGGTGAAATTTTTCGGCATCTAAGGACCTCTACAGAGAAATGGTGGAAATTTTCGGCATTTGAGGACCTCTACAGAGAAAGGGTGAAATTTTTCGCCATTAAGGACCTCTACAGAGAAAGGGTGAAATTTTTCGGCATCTAAGGACCTCTACAGAGAAAGGGTGAAATTTTTCGCCATCTAAGAACCTCAACGGTAAAGGGTGAAATTTTTCGGCATCTAAGGATCTCTACAGAGAAAGGGTGAAATTTTTCAGCATCTAAGGACCTCTACAGAGAAAGGGTGAAACCTTTCGGCATTTGAGGACCTCTACAGAGAAAGGGTGTTATTTTTCGCCATCTAAGCACCTTAACGTTAAAGGGTGAAATTTTTCGCCATCTAAGGATCTCTACAGAGAAAGGGTTAAATCTTTTGGCATTTAAGGACCTCTACAGAGAAAGGGTGAAATTTTTCGCCATCTAAGGACATCTACAGAGAAAGGGTCAAATTTTTCCCCATCTAAGGACCTCTACAGAGAAAGGGTGAAATTTTTCACCATCTAAGGACATCTACAAAGAAAGGGTGAAATTTTTTGGCATCTAAGGACCTCTACAGAGAAAGGGTGAAATTTTTCGCCATCTAAGGAACTCTACAAAGAAAGGGTGAAATTTTTCGGCATCTAAGGAACTCTACAAAGGGTGAAATTTTTTGGCATCTAAGGACCTCTACAAAGGGTGAAATTTTTCGGCATCTAAGGACCTCTACAAAGAAAGGGTGAAATTTTTCAGCATCTAAGGACCTCTACAGTAAAGGGTGAAATTTTTCGGCATCTAAGGACCTCTACAGAGAAAGGGTGAAATTTTTCAGCATCTAAGGACCTCTACAGTAAAGGGTGAAATTTTTCGGCATCTAAGGACCTCTACAACGAAAGGGTGAAATTTTTCGGCATCTAAGGACCTCTACAGTAAAGGGTGAAATTTTTCGGCATCTAAGGACCTCTACAGAGAAAGGGTGAAATTTTTCAGCATCTAAGGACCTCTACAGTAAAGGGTGAAATTTTTGGCATCTAAGGACCTCTACAACGAAAGGGTGAAATTTTTCGGCATCTAAGGACCTCTACACAGAAAGGGTGAAATTTTTCGGCATCTAAGGACCTCTACAGAGAAAGGGTGAAATTTTTCGGCATCTAAGGACCTCTACAGAGAAAGGGTGAAATTTTTCTGCTAGTCAGGTGGGTTGGAGGTATTTACTTATATTTCAAATAAGAAAATAAAATAAAAAAATGACTTCTTATTTAACTTTTGTAAAATGGAATTAATATATCTCTGATAAAGGAGAACTAAGTGTTCTGTTACTGAGTTAATATGGCTTAGAGAAGAGGAGAAAGGGCACAAGCACTAGGAGAGGAAAAATAAGTAAAAAGATGTGTAAGGAACCTTTTATGTCTTTATGGGAAGAATATATAAAAAAAAATTGTTTTAAACAGTTAATATTCAGTCATGCTCTAACTTTATCGTTTTACATCAAATCCTGGCCGAATAACAAAAGGATTTCCAAGTATAAAAATGCCTGCTCTGAACAATTTTAAGTATCCTGAATTATTTCTATTGCAAGCGAGAAGTTGAATTTGTATTATAAGAACCGAATTCGATCCTGCCAGCCTGTGTGACTGAGAAACTGCCATTATCATCCTCACCAGTGATGCACCGGATTTTAACCAGTTCTATATTGCCTGTGATTACAACCAGATGGTCCTGAATGAGGATTGTGTAGCGCCAACTCCTTTATCCAGTACTTCCCTCCCCCCCCCCCCCCCCGGGCGTGATATTGAATAGACTCAGTTTATATTTCACATTTTGACTTTTACACAAAGAACCTCATTCTTTCCAAACTCTAATGTGGATTATCTTTTAACTTACAATATATCACTCTCTCATAAACTGGTATTGTGTATTTAAATGTGTTCTTTGCTCCTCGGCTAAATATAGTCTTTAAACCGCTTTTCCCTTTTATCTTTCTTATTTGATATTTCTCTCTTGTGTTTTCATGTAAATAAAAATTTGTATGTAAACTTCTAACTTGGTTGTCTTGTGTTATTTCTCACTTGTCTATTTGCTCCTTTTCTTTAATAACTGATCTTGAACTGGAGAACCCCTTCTTTTATTATTCAAAACAGAACTCTGAAACTTCGAACCACATCCGGATTTTCTTTTTCATTTTTTATTATTGCGTTGCGTGTAAGCTTCTGTAGTTCCAACAAAAATGGAGCGTAACATAATTAGGGGCTCGGCCAGGAATATAAAGTGGAGCATAACATACTTGGTAAAAGAAAAGAAAAATTTAAAGCATGTACAGAATGACCCCAAAAATATTTGGGGAGAAGGTCATCACCCTGTAAATTAATATATTAAAAAAGAAGCTTTTAATCATCAATTACTTACATGGAAACGGATTTTCAGGAAGATTACCATAAGTACTTCTGGTTGTAATTCTGTTTACTGTTTTTCTTGTAATGCACGGATTATCTACACCAGGGTCAGGATCTGTCCGGTCAGGTATACTGTCTGTCCATAGTACTTGCGTTGTCTGACAGCCAGTATTTGGGTCAAAGCCTGATTTGACCACAGCTGATTTTTGCCCAGGAGTAGCTTTACTGAGACCTGCTTCAGTTTGGGGGATTGAAAGTGGAAAGCGATCTTTAGAATTTTCCGAAGTTGTTGAATGTTTTCTTGGCTTAGCCTTTGGTTTGATTGCATGACCCCCAGGTTGAAAAGTACTGACCGGTGTCGACGTGTGTCCAGGTCCAAACTGCTTACCATTTGTTGTCATGGGTTGGTTGGTGGAATCGCGTGAATATTCATTTTGGTAAATCCTTTCATTTTCCTGGGTGGGTTGAGATGTTTGCAAGAAAAATGCTGATGTTTTTATGGGACCTGATTTTGTAGGAGCCGACTCAATGTACCATGCGGCCTTCCCGCTGACGGACTCATTGGCATCATCGGTTTGTGTATGGTAGCCATATTCAATGGTTTTGTTTGGATCTGGTTTGACGGTCCTTGATAAAATGGCATTAAATGCAGAAGGGAAGCCATAATCGTTCATGGGGATCTGCGGAGTATTCTCAACAAGATCTGGAATACCATAATGGGGATGGGCTGAAGTATTTCCATTAATTTCTGGCCCCCTTTGAGGAGCATGTTTACCATGACGTTTCTGACCTGACAGATTAGCGTTTTCAGCATTCTTTCGCTGAACTGAAGGGTCATCGATTGAATTTCGGATGTAAGAATTGTTTACAAGGGGATTTGTCATCACTGGCGGCACGTCCGGTTTGTTAATCATGTCTCTTTCAGGAACGTAACTATTACCGCTAGAAAATTCATCGTCATTATTTAAAGATGTTGTGCGTGCATGGATATGTCTTACTTCTCGATCATTTTCATCTTCATCCTCATCAATATCCATAGAATTTGGCTTACTTTCTTGCTCGCTATGCGAATTGGAAGAAAACGGGGGACGGTTTTGTTTCTGGTTTGATGATGGCATGGTTATTACAGCTTCTGGGACAGTTTTGAAGTCTGAACTGACGCCGGTGCTGCTCTCGGAGGCTGCCGGTGCCTGTGCATATGTTTTGGGTTTCTTGTTTACCACACTATAGGTGTAGTCGTTATCACTGCCACGGGCTTTTCCATTTTCCATTCGAGACGAATCGGAATTAGACTTTGTTTCTCCTTGATTGGAACCAAAATCTTTTATTTCTCTCAACAGGTTTGCATGTTGCTTCTTTTCAGCACTTTCTTTTCGGAGAGATCCTTGACTGGAACCCTCGGAAGTTAACCCATTTCCTAAAACAAAATCAACATCATACAATTAGAAATTGACCAAAGCATTAAAAAAATTGAGGTTATTCATGCGGTTTTAAATAAATAGAATAACACAAACGTTTTGGGATTATCGTTTTTCAGATTTAGTCAATATTTTTATATTTTTGTCGCATCATCATGATTGTGATGATGAGGACAGGTAAGTGCTTTGAGTTCTGTAAGGATGCATTGCGGAGACCTCTGCAAAGAGCCGTTACAGCCACCTCTGCAAAAACGCATTATAGCAGTGACTTCTGCAAAAATGAGTTGATTCTAGAGCAGCTTGTCTGGGTCGGCAGTACGGACAACTTGCTGGCACATAGTCTGCCGATCTCCAGTTACGTATTTCATTTCTTGGGATTTGTTTACTCTTTGATTGGTGCATGACTTGAAATTCAAACATTTGAATGTCGGAAGGGAGGCTGTGCCTTGCATGCATTTGCCCCCATTTTGGGCCTGGAAAAGATTCATGCACAGCAAAAGGGGTCAGATGGTGAGGAGAAAAAGGGGTCAGACGGTGAAGATAAAAAGAATAAAAGTGCAGTGGGAGTCAGACGGTGAAAACGAAAAGAGTATACCCTCTGAAATATCTAGCACATTTTATTTTGAAATTTACATTGATGACAAATTCTTACCTGTATCTTTGGATGTAGAATGTAAACTGGACCTCGGACTTTGAGATGATTTTTTGGATGATTTTTGGCTTTCAGATGAAAGCGCAGTTGATAAACTTCGTTCTCTTTGCATTTGGGAAGAAGAATCCCTTGCGAATGTCATCTCTTGATCCCTCGAATTGTAAAGTAAATCTGGCAAATCCTTGATCTCTGCATAAGATGCATTGCTATGGCCACTGCACCGTTCTGGCACGCCATACTTACTTTTAGCCAAAGAACTTTTCGGACTTCGTTGTCCATTTTGTGAACCACTTGTGTAACTCCTCTGAAAGAATTGGGGTCCTTGCTGGCGTGTATCAAACGTTACGCTGCTCGTCTTACCATTGCGCCGTGTACTAATTGGTTCTTCGTAAACATCCTTTTCTGAAAATGTCTTTACCTCCGCTCTTGACGGGGGCATTCTTGGTTGATTGGATCCTTTACCAGAACCCGATCTACTAAGACCATTGCTGGGAAGTTTTGTAGTCACAGATTTAAGGAATGCTGACGCAAAGGCTGCATCCTCTTTTCCAAGGATGCCCTTTCTGCTTGAAGTGCTGCTGACACTGGATGCTGGCTTATTGAGACTTTCTTTGGAGCTAACCACCGACTGATTTGAAGAGCCACTGTGCCTTTTTTTGGTCAGAATTCCTGTGTTATACATATAACAGAGAACTACCGCAAATCCAATCAACAGTAAAATGGCCAGAATTATTCCAACAATTGCACCAGGTTTCAGCCGGGAACCACCAACGACGGGTTCATCTTCATCAGGATCCCCTAAAAATATAAAAATGTTAACTCATTATTCATTATTAATAATTTTTCTACAAATAAAAGGAATGATCTGTATGTATACGTGCTGAACTATTTTGAGGCTAGGTAAATGAAATTTGGTAGAATGATCTACTACTTATATAGATTGTCCTAAAGGGGTTCACGAGCTGCAGGATATCAAGACACATTGAATACACGTACTAAATATAATTTTTTTTCTCTCAAAACATGCAACCTCCGTAATCACTAATTAAGTTATATTTAAATAAAATTAAGTTATATTTAAATAAAATTAAGTTATATTTAAATAATACTAAGTTACAATTAAGGCCCATACATCCATATAGATAGACCACGTAAACTCGGTACTTTCTCCGAAAAGAACACTAGAGAGAAATAACTGGACCATAAAAGCGGTGATCTTCGCTTACCATTTTTCGAACTGTTTACATTCTGTGACTCGCTGATGATTTGAAATGGGTTGTAAGTGTAAAGGCACCCCACTCTCTTCCTGGTGACGGCACCATTTGTAAAAGTACCCCACTCTCTTCCTGGTGATGGCACCATTTGTAAAGGTACCCCACTCTCTTCCTGGTGACGGCACCATTTGTAAAAGTACCCCACACGCTTCTTTCTGACCCCATGGGTATCGTTGTCGGCCACTCACGCACAGGTGGTTGATATCTCGGTCGCGGTGCCGAGTAAAACAGATACCTCACTCCGATCCGGTGTCACTGAACCACTTGTAACATAGGTGGTCCACTCGTGTCTCTATCTCCGTGCTCACACGTCTGGTTCTCTGCGCAGAAATCTTTCCAGACTGTGAACACCCTCTTTGGGCCGATGATCGTCAATAGTGGCAATAAAAACCAAGATGTGTCGGTCGAATCTCCTCTAGGTCGGGATGAATGGTGATAGCTTCGTTGGTCCACCAGCAGAACAAATCGACAATAGGAATAATTCAAACAACTCAGCGGTTTCTTTTTGTATCAAATAATTATTTAACAAGATAAACAACTGTTTTTAAAATGTTGAACTAAAGTGTATTGTTTTGGTAAAATGTCTTTGTTTACTAAACTATTTTGCCGTTGTTCTCTCTAATCTGTGTGTGTGTGCGAATCTATTTACGACTGCTTGATTTAATTGAGACATTAATCTCTGTTGGAAAACGATGGCTGAGCACGGGGGGGGGGGGATAGGGGTTCCAGCCAACACGAGCAGGATTGCGACCTACATGGGTTGAATCCTAGCTCCGACTGCCTTCTCTGCCAGCCGCTGGGGAACTCTTTTTTTTGTCTCAACTCTCTCTCTTTTATTGAGAATGCGCCGACCTCTACGGGGAGGAGGGGCGAATTCTTGTCAGCATCCAATAAGATCTAGCACAAGAACAACAATGAGAGCAATGTGTCATAAGCGAAAAATGATTATAATTTTAAAAAAAGAAGTTTATATTTCACTCTGACCTAAAAACGATATGACCTAAATTGCAATTAACATTCGAGGGCAGAAAGGTTAATACTAAAACAATTAAAATCAAAATACGATTTCGAATTGTTTGAAATTGAGATGGGGAGTTCATTTACTGGGGCAATTGAACTATATTCCAATCTTGTTCTTAACTTTGTTTATATTGGAAACCTAATATGATGCTTGACTTTGAATAAGCTCGTGGCTAATTCATACTAGCGCTGTATTCTAGACCCGGCCTTTCCCAGGTCCGCTTAATATTGTCGCATCTGCCTAATATTGTCACATAAGGACTTTTTCTAAACAGTAATGGTCTACCCATGTCACTGAAACCATAGTACACCTCTGGAATATCTAATGTATAGTTTTTAAATAAACATATCAAGGGAGGCGCGAGAGCGCTCTATCCCTTAATAGACTCCACGAATGGCCTATGCTGGAAATCTCATTTCTTTGATCAATCATAACGAAAAAACCAACAAACCAAATTAGTTAAAACTTTGCACAAAATTTTTATTTGATAGGTTCTATAAGTGTGTAAGGGTTAGTGGTATCGTAAGCCTAAGTCCGGGGGTGGTTTCCAGTCAGATAATGCTTTTTTTTTTAATCTTAAGTTTGAAATGAGCGACCATCTAAAAAAAAAAAAAATTTGTTTAACGAAATCAATTAAATGAAAGTAATGTCACAAATTTGAAACAAACAAATGAAAGAAAGAAAATACAAAAAGAAAGCGAGAAAGGAAAACGTTTCTGAAGCGAAAACAGCATAGTTTGTTGTAAAAAAAAATAATTGCTATTACTGAATAATAGGGGACACCACGTTTAAATTTCAATGAAGCAAAAACAGCATAGTTTGTTGTAAAAAAAAATAATTGCTATTACTGAATAATAGGGGACACCACGTTTAAATTTCAATGAAGCAAAAACAGCATAGTTTGTTGTAAAAAAAAAATAATTGCTATTACTGAATAATAGGAGACACCACGTTTAAATTTCAATGAAGCAAAAACAGCATAGTTTGTTGTAAAAAAAAATAATTGCTATTACTGAATAATAGGGGACACCACGTTTAAATTTCAATGAAGCAAAAACAGCATAGTTTGTTGTAAAAAAAAATAATTGCTATTACTGAATAATAGGGGACACCACGTTTAAATTTCAATGAAGCAAAAACAGCATAGTTTGTTGTAAAAAAAAAATAATTTCTATTACTGAATAATAGGAGACACCACGTTTCAATTTCAATGGTTGTTTGTTTAGTGCTCATCAATCCTATTCGATTATTCCAGAATAGGATTGTAGCCAATCAAAATGCTGTAAAGCAGAGAGTGCATGTTGTAGGGAGCGACCCGTATTTAGTTAGTAAAAGTATAATAGGTAAAAGACAATAGCAAGAAGTGAAAAGCTGAAATAATGATGGTCAATTTATCCTATGAAGAATCTTCCCCTGATGTAAGCTGGTGATAGTGGAAGTCAATTTCAGCATGTGAGTGAAAATTACTCAGACTCCCAGTATGTATGGAGCATCTGGCAAGACGGAAAAAATGTAGAAATTATTGAGAGCGAACGAAAACACGCATCAATTCTTAACAGAATTATAAATGAATTCTATATATAAACACACATATGACATTATACTCCTAAGAGACAATGGTTTGGTGCTGCTTCTGCTAGGATTTAGTTCTTATTTGAATTACTAAATGTAATTATTTCATTACTTTGATTATTTCCAAATAATCAAAATAATGAATTATTGGATTTAATTCTCACAACGTTTCAGCTGATGTAACCTCCAACCTTCTTCAGGTACATCTTGCCGAACTCGGGAATTTTTATATCGAACTCAGAAATCTGTACGGAATTTCGAAAGGAACTCGTTATTTAATCCACAAGGTAGCTTGCTCTCGTTCCGTCAGCCATGACCGAGTAGAAGTCTAAGTAATTTGTAATTGTATTCTTCGTATCGCCTAAACTGCAGATTGAACCTTCAACCTCCAGAATACTGTCACTCACAACTGATTATTACGTGACATTTATATCCGTTACGCCACAGGTCTTTGCGGACTTATTATTTCATTGCACTAATTCAAGATGTTATATGAAATGTTGCCAAAGATTTTTATGTCTGATGAAAAGAAACATACTTACTGTATCCTTTCACTTCTAGAGTGAAATCATTTTCAGAGTATGTTGCGTCAGTCGGTCGGGTCAATATAATTGTGGCGAAACTCGACTTTGTGTAGATGATGTCCGTGCTTTTGGAACTGGCACCAATTTGACGCTAAAATAAAACAAACAAATATTCATACAAAAGAAAATCAGTTTTAGATTCAGCAATGTATATATGGAAGAAGACCTGTTCGCTCAGGTTGATAGATCAGTTTTCTAATTTGGTTATTTGCATTGTATGATTAATATATGGAGGTGCATTGTATGATCAATATATAGAGGTGCATTGTATGATCAATATATAGAGGTGCATTGTATGATCAATATATAGAGGTGCATTGTATGATCAATATATAGAGGTGCATTGTATGATCAATATATAGAGGTGCCTTGTATGATCAATATATAGAGGTGCATTGTATGGTTAATATATAGAGGTGCATTGTATGATTAATATATAGAGGTGCATTGTATGATCAATATATAGAGGTGCATTGTATGGTCAATATATAGAGGTGCATTGTATGATCAATATATAGAGGTGCATTGTATGATCAATATATAGATGGCGCATTGTATGATCAATATATAGAGGTGCATTGTATGATCAATATATAGAGGTGCATTGTATGATCAATATATAGAGGTGCATTGTACGATCAATATATAGAGGTGCATTGTATGGTCAATATATAGAGGTGCATTGTATGATCAATATATAGAGGTGCATTGTATGATTAATATATAGAGGTGCATTGTATGGTCAATATATAGAGGTGCATTGTATGATCAATATATAGAGGTGCATTGTATGATTAATATATAGAGGTGCATTGTATGATCAATATATAGAGGTGCATTGTATGATCAATATATAGAGGTGCATTGTATGATCAATATATAGAGGTGCATTGTATGATTAATATATAGAGGTGCATTGTATGGTCAATATATAGAGGTGCATTGTATGATCAATATATAGAGGTGCATTGTATGATCAATATATAGAGGTGCATTGTATGGTTAATATATAGAGGTGCATTGTATGATTAATATATAGAGGTGCATTGTATGATCAATATATAGAGGTGCATTGTATGATCAATATATAGAGGTGCATTGTATGGTCAATATATAGAGGTACATTGTATGATCAATATATAGAGAGAGGTGCATTGTATGGTCAATATATAGAGGTGCATTGTATGATCAATATATAGAGGTGCATTGTATGATCAATATATAGAGGTGCATTGTATGATCAATATATAGAGGTGCATTGTATGATCAATATATAGAGGTGCATTGTATGATCAATATATAGAGAGAGGTGCATTGTAATGTTAATATATAGAGGTGCATTGTATGATCAATATATAGAGGTGCATTGTATGGTTAATATATAGAGGTGCATTGTATGATCAATATATAGAGAGAGGTGCATTGTAATGTTAATATATAGAGGTGCATTGTATGATCAATATATAGAGGTGCATTGTATGGTTAATATATAGAGGTGCATTGTATGATCAATATATAGAGGTGCATTGTATGGTTAATATATAGAGGTACATTGTATGATCAATATATAGAGAGAGGTGCATTGTAATGTTAATATATAGAGGTGCATTGTATGATCAATATATAGAGGTGCATTGTATGGTTAATATATAGAGGTGCATTGTATGATCAATATATAGAGGTGCATTGTATGATCAATATATAGAGGTGCATTGTATGATCAATATATAGAAGTGCATTGTATGATCAATATATAGAGGTGCATTGTATGATCAATATATAGAGGTGCATTGTATGATCAATATATAGAGGTGCATTGTATGATCAATATATAGAGGTGCATTGTATGATCAATATATAGAGGTGCATTGTATGGTCAATATATAGAGGTGCATTGTATGATCAATATATAGAGGTGCATTGTATGATCAATATATAGAGGTGCATTGTATGATCAATATATAGAGGTGCATTGTATGATCAATATATAGAGGTGCATTGTATGATCAATATATAGAGGTGCATTGTATGATCAATATATAGAGGTGCATTGTATGATCAATATATAGAGGTGCATTGTATGATCAATATATAGAGGTGCATTGTATGATCAATATATAGAGGTGCATTGTATGATCAATATATAGAGGTGCATTGTATGATCAATATATAGAGGTGCATTGTATGATCAATATATAGAGGTGCATTGTATGATCAATATATAGAGGTGCATTGTATGATTAATATTTAGAGGTGCATTGTATGGTTAATATATAGAGAGAGGTGCATTGTATGGTTAATATATAGAGGTGCATTGTATGATCAATATATAGAGGTACATTGTATGATCAATATATAGAGGTACATTGTATGATCAATATATAGAGGTACATTGTATGGTTAATATATAGAGGTGCATTGTATGGTTAATATATAGAGGTGCATTGTATGGTTAATATATAGAGAGAGGTGCATTGTATGGTTAATATATAGAGGTGCATTGTATGATCAATATATAGAGGTGCATTGTATGATCAATATATAGAGATGCATTGTTTGATCAATATATAGAGGTGCATTGTATGATCAATATATAGAGGTGCATTGTATGATTAATATATAGAGATGCATTGTATGATAAATATATAGAGGTGCATTGTATGATTAATATATAGAGGTGCATTGTATGGTCAATATATAGAGGTGCATTGTATGATCAATATATAGAGGTGCATTGCATGATCAATATATAGAGGTGCATTGTATGATCAATATATAGAGGTGCATTGTATGATCAATATATAGAGGTGCATTGTATGATTAATATATAGAGGTGCATTGTATGATTAATATATAGAGGTGCATTGTATGATCAATATATAGAGGTGCATTGTATGATTAATATATAGAGAGAGGTGCATTGTATGATTAATATATAGAGGTGCATTGTATGATTAATATATAGAGGTGCATTGTATGATTAATATATAGAGGTGCATTGTATGATTAATATATAGAGGTGCATTGTATGATCAATATATAGAGGTGCATTGTATGATTAATATATAGAGGTGCATTGTATGATTAATATATAGAGGTGCATTGTATGGTTAATATATAGAGGTGCATTGTATGATCAATATATAGAGGTGCATTGTATGATCAATATATAGAGGTGCATTGTATGATCAATATATAGAGGTGCATTGTATGATCAATATATAGAGGTGCATTGTATGATCAATATATAGAGGTGCATTGTATGATCAATATATAGAGGTGCATTGTATGATTAATATATAGAGGTGCATTGTATGATCAATATATAGAGGTGCATTGTATGATTAATATATAGAGGTGCATTGTATGATTAATATATAGAGGTGCATTGTATGGTTAATATATAGAGGTGCATTGTATGATCAATATATAGAGGTGCATTGTATGATCAATATATAGAGGTGCATTGTATGATTGATATATAGAGGTGCATTGTATGATCAATATATAGAGGTGCATTGTATGATCAATATATAGAGGTGCATTGTATGATTGATATATAGAGGTGCATTGTATGATCAATATATAGAGGTGCATTGTATGGTTAATATATAGAGGTGCATTGTATGATCAATATATAGAAGTGCATTGTATGATCAATATATAGAGGTGCATTGTATGATCAATATATAGAGGTGCATTGTATGATTGATATATAGAGGTGCATTGTATGATTAATATATAGAGGTGCATTGTATGGTTAATATATAGAGGTGCATTGTATGATCAATATATAGAGGTGCATTGTATGATCAATATATAGAGGTGCATTGTATGATCAATATATAGAGGTGCATTGTATGATCAATATATAGAGGTGCATTGTATGATTAATATATAGAAGTGCATTGTATGGTTAATATATAGAGGTGCATTGTATGATCAATATATAGAGGTGCATTGTATGATCAATATATAGAGGTGCATTGTATGATTAATATATAGAGGTGCATTGTATGATTAATATATAGAGGTGCATTGTATGATCAATATATAGAGGTGCATTGTATGGTTAATATATAGAGGTGCATTGTATGATTAATATATAGAGGTGCATTCTATGATTAATATATAGAGGTGCATTGTATGATCAATATATAGAGGTGCATTGTATGGTTAATATATAGAGGTGCATTGTATGATTAATATATAGAGGTGCATTGTATGATTAATATATAGAGGTGCATTGTATGATTAATATATAGAGGTGCATTGTATGGTTAATATATAGAGGTGCATTGTATGATCAATATATAGAGGTGCATTGTATGATTAATATATAGAGGTGCATTGTATGATTAATATATAGAGGTGCATTGTATGGTTAATATATAGAGGTGCATTGTATGATCAATATATAGAGGTGCATTGTATGATCAATATATAGAGGTGCATTGTATGATTGATATATAGAGGTGCATTGTATGATCAATATATAGAGGTGCATTGTATGGTTAATATATAGAGGTGCATTGTATGGTTAATATATAGAGGTGCATTGTATGATCAATATATAGAGGTGCATTGTATGATCAATATATAGAGGTGCATTGTATGATTGATATATAGAGGTGCATTGTATGATCAATATATAGAGGTGCATTGTATGGTTAATATATAGAGGTGCATTGTATGATTAATATATAGAGGTGCATTGTATGATCAATATATAGAGGTGCATTGTATGGTTAATATATAGAGGTGCATTGTATGGTTAATATATAGAGGTGCATTGTATAGTTAATATATAGAGGTGCATTGTATGGTTAATATATAGAGGTGCATTGTATGATCAATATATAGAGGTGCATTGTATGATCAATATATAGAGGTGCATTGTATGATTAATATATAGAGGTGCATTGTATGATTAATATATAGAGGTGCATTGTATGATCAATATATAGAGGTGCATTGTATGATCAATATATAGAGGTGCATTGTATGATTAATATATAGAGGTGCATTGTATGATTAATATATAGATGGGCATTGTATGGTTAATATATAGAGGTGCATTGTATGGTTAATATATAGAGGTGCATTGTATGATTAATATATAGAGGTGCATTGTATGATTAATATATAGAGGTGCATTGTATGATTAATATATAGAGGTGCATTGTATGATTAATATATAGAGGTGCATTGTATGGTCAATATATAGAGGTGCATTGTATGATCAATATATAGAGGTGCATTGTATGATCAATATATAGAGGTGCATTGTATGGTCAATATATAGAGGTGCATTGTATGATCAATATATAGAGGTGCATTGTATGATCAATATATAGAGGTGGATTGTATGATCAATATATAGAGGTGCATTGTATGATCAATATATAGAGGTGCATTGTATGGTCAATATATAGAGGTGCATTGTATGATTAATATATAGAGGTGCATTGTATGATCAATATATAGAGGTGCATTGTATGATCAATATATAGAGGTGCATTGTATGGTCAATATATAGAGGTGCATTGTATGGTCAATATATAGAGGTGCATTGTATGGGTAATATATAGAGGTGCATTGTATGATCAATATATAGAGGTGCATTGTATGATCAATATATAGACGTGCATTGTATGGGTAATATATAGAGGTGCATTGTATGGTCAATATATAGAGGTGCATTGTATGATCAATATATAGAGGTGCATTGTATGATCAATATATAGAGGTGCATTGTATAATATATAGAGGTGCATTGTATGATCAATATATAGAGGTGCATTGTATGATCAATATATAGAGGTGCATTGTATGATCAATATATAGAGGTGCATTGTATGATCAATATATAGAGGTGCATTGTATGATCAATATATAGAGGTGCATTGTATGATCAATATATAGAGGTGCATTGTATGATCAATATATAGAGGTGCATTGTATGGTTAATATATAGAGGTGCATTGTATGATCAATATATAGAGGTGCATTGTATGATCAATATATAGAGGTGCATTGTATGGTTAATATATAGAGATGCATTGTATGATCAATATATAGAGGTGCATTGTATGATCAATATATAGAGGTGCATTGTATGATCAATATATAGAGGTGCATTGTATGATCAATATATAGAGGTGCATTGTATGATTAATATATAGAGGTGCATTGTATGATTAATATATAGAGGTGCATTGTATGATCAATATATAGAGGTGCATTGTATGATCAATATATAGAGGTGCATTGTATGATTAATATATAGAGGTGCATTGTATGATCAATATATAGAGGTACATTATATGATCAATATATAGAGGTGCATTGTATGATCAATATATAGAGGTGCATTGTATGATCAATATATAGAGGTACATTATATGATCAATATATAGAGGTGCATTGTATGATCAATATATAGAGGTACATTGTATGATCAATATATAGAGGTGCATTGTATGGTTAATATATAGAGGTGCATTGTATGATCAATATATAGAGGTACATTGTATGATCAATATATAGAGGTGAATTGTATGGTTAATATATAGAGGTGCATTGTATGATCAATATATAGAGGTGCATTGTATGATCAATATATAGAGGTGCATTGTATGATTAATATATAGAGGTGCATTGTATGATCAATATATAGAGGTGCATTGTATGATCAATATATAGAGGTGCATTGTATGATCAATATATAGAGGTACATTATATGATCAATATATAGAGGTGCATTGTATGATCAATATATAGAGGTACATTGTATGATCAATATATAGAGGTGCATTGTATGGTTAATATATAGAGGTGCATTGTATGATCAATATATAGAGGTACATTGTATGATCAATATATAGAGGTGCATTGTATGGTTAATATATAGAGGTGCATTGTATGATCAATATATAGAGGTACATTGTATGATCAATATATAGAGGTGCATTGTATGGTTAATATATAGAGGTGCATTGTATGATCAATATATAGAGGTACATTGTATGATCAATATATAGAGGTGCATTGTATGATTAATATATAGAGGTGCATTGTATGATTAATATATAGAGGTGCATTGTATGATCAATATATAGAGGTGCATTGTATGATCAATATATAGAGGTGCAACTGGATATTATGATGGGAATGTAAAGAAGATAACTCTATTTAATTTATTTTTTTCACAAAACCTGACCAAAAGGTAATTTCAATTTTGTAAAACATTTTCATTTATTTATTTTTTCAAATTAAACTAGAATTATTCCACTACCAACCCAAATTCTAGTATTCCAAAACTATTGATAATGTTTACCCATTCATTTATTTATTTTTTATTATCGCTTTGTTTGAATTCATGTTTTGAAACATGACATAAATCATAAGTTTATAATGTCACACCAAAGCTATAATTATTTTGTTAAGTTAATGTTTTAAGCTCTATTTATAAGAAAGTCATTACATCAGAGTAAATAATGCAATAAATTATTATTAGAAAATATTATTGATGAATTAATGATATTCTTCTTCGGCATATAGATAATCAATTCCGATTCAGATAATTTCAAGTGGAAATATTCACAATCAGTTCAAAAACAAAAAGTCCAGATGGATGGGCATGATGTAACATTTTTTTTAATTTGTCAAGTTTTACTGATGCAATAGTGATAATGATTTTCTGAAAAATGTGTGTACATATGGATAAACATTGTTGAGTGTTGATTTTTGGAGCATGATTACAAAATATTAATGTTGTAAATTATGTAATCTAGTGAATAAAAAGATCAATATATATATATCTTCTATTATATAAAGGGAAGTTGTCTGTATGTATGTATGTGTGTGTGTGTCCTGCTAAAACGTCAAAACCACAGGACAACCACCATCAAAGTTGATATTTTCTTGATCAGTGTTGCCCGGAATGAATAATATCTACAATTTACAAAAGAATATCCATTCTTTAACCCTAAACTGCTGGCGATTTCATCAGAGGGGTGTTGGTTTTCCAGTCATTTTCATGTACTAACTAAAGAGAAGTAACTGATTTTTTTTTCGAAGAAGACATTTCCCTTATGCCGACTCGAGTAATCTATAAAAAGTGTATGTCCAGAGAGAGGAATGGGCTGAGTGGAGAAGAAAGAGGGGGGGGGAAGAGGGATAGAAGTTTTAATAGAAATATGTTACACTTTTGTCCTGGGCAACATTGGCTAGCCCTGCTAGTCTCTATATAAAGCAGAGTCAAATGCCATGAAACTGCAGTAAATTGTTAGCTTTTGATTATATATATATATATATATATATATATATATATATATACAGGGAGCGGGTGATATTTGTTTGTAAATTTCAACTGCTGATTTTATGCATATATATATTTTTTTACTTTCATTGTCAGTCTTGTCTTGTCTTCATAAAAACAGTCACTACATTTTCATTATTTCTTTTTTCTGAATAATTGATTACCAACAATTTTGAACCTTCATGTGTGGAGTGTTTGAATTACATATTAGACATTATCCTCCAGTGTCTTCGGTATCTCTGTACAACGGTTTGTCAGGACAACCTGACATGAGGATACTTCACCCTACAAGTAAACTCTGACCAATTATTCAAAATAACATAGTATTCGAAGTCCAAATAAGATCCTCTAAACACGGTTATATACTGGCTCTTACAAGGAATGGTGCACCTTCTTCTAGTGATGTTACCTCAAGTAACAGTACTTAGCTGGATACTCCACCAGACCAGACAAATTCTTGTCCTGTAATCCAGCAAAATTCAGAAAAGATCACAATAAAGATAAACTATAATATAATTAAGTGACCAATTGGGGAGAAGGAAAATTAGTGTTCGTCTTCACGTCTTTACTAACTCAACGTTTGAGAGGTAGAGGAGAATCTTAATTGAATATTCGAATATCTATGTATCTTATATAGAAATCAAGTGTTAACCCTAGAAAGGGGTCCCTTGATTTCTGAGAACTTACTGAAGTAAAATGAAAACAAAAAGTGGAAGAGTTGTGGCGTTTTCCTTGGAATCCGCGCTAGAAAGAGAAATAAGTAGGTTTCAGACTTCCTCAGTGTCAGCAGGAGTCACAAAGGCTACCAGTGATGAACGTCATCTCTTTCATGGACGTGAACCAACGGCTGAAGTCAAGGAAAAGCTTCCTCGGCCATGTCAAACCCCTAACAACATCTCAGAAAGAGACCAGACTACAGCTGTGGACCAGACAGCTAGAAGATGTTCCCCCTTTTACTGGCATGTGAATCCCTTTTTCTGAGGCCCTCTCTCCTGGCTCAGAAGTACCTTGGCTCCAGTGGAAAACACTCAATCGCCTGAAAACCAACCAAACCATCTGCGGATGTGGAGAGGAAGACCATATGATGCAACACTGCCTTGTCTGCCCTCTACCGTCCAATCGGTTCAGCTTGAAAGATTTTGCAAAATACAACAAAAAATCAAAGTTGTTGACAGAATACCGCAGAGAATAAAGAGTAGGTATGCAGAAAATGTCATAATTTAATTATATAATTGTACAGCTAAAGTTATCATCTTATTAATATTTGTTTATTTATATACTAATTATTATAATTTTATTATTTTTATTTTATTTGATTTAACTTTTTTTCTTTATTTATTCAATTTTAATTTTGGGCCGTTATGAGAATACGAACGGTCAAAGGGAAAACAGAAAATGGTTAGAATTAAAACTTGAAAAATTGAAATCAATTGTGGAAAGAATTAACATCATGAGAGTAGGAAGAAACCGTTGGAAAGGGATGGGGGGAGGATTAAGAGAATAAAAAAAATATACACACATATATACATATAAAGTGTAAATTTCTAAATACATATTTATTTTAAAGGTATAATATTCCTAGAATTAATTTATTTAAATTTATTTTATTTATTTATTTATTTTTTTTTGTTATTATTATTTCTTTATTTTTTATTTTATTAAATTTTAAACTTTAATTTAGGGATTATAAATATATACACATACATTCAGGACCGGCGGGACAGTTATAAAAGTGTGTGGGGGGGGGGGGCTCTCCCCCCCCAAAAAAAAGTGGGGAGGCCCGGTCAAACACATGCACACACAATTTCATCATTGATGACCGTAAAGTGGGGAGCCAAGTCAAAAAGTGTGGGGGGGGGCTTGATCTCCCTCTGCCCCCCCCCCCAGTGCCGCCGTCCATGCATATACACACATATATATATATATATATATATATATACAGGGCCTACATACATATACATAAAGTGTATATTACTCCATTCTTGTTTATATTTAAGTCTAATATTATAATGTTTTACTTATTAATATGTAACTATGTAAAAATTAAAAACAGGATAAAAGGCATTGAGGTGTGGGGTGGATGGTGCTGGGCAAATAAATGGCAAAGGCAAGGAGTTTTGGGTAGGAGTGTAAGAATGTAAGAATCAGAGGACGAAAGGGGAAGACAACTCATATCTGTTATTCAAAGTTGGATGAAATTTCGAGATTAGAATAGCTTCCGAAATTCGAAGCTGACCGACGTTGCGGACAGAGTTGAGAATGCGAACACTAATAGAGTGATGTGTGTTGCCACATGATATTAAGTGTTTGTGGAAGGAAGAAATGTGGGTGTTAAGATGTTCTTTAATGCGTTGGCGCAGAGGCCTAACGGTGCTACCGATGTAGAACTTCTGACACTTAGCGCATTGTAGGTTGTACACCATATAGGTGCGGAAGCAGGGGCCAGAGTTGGGGATGGGGCAATTAGCTAGAGAGCAGTGGTCCGGGTGTAGTGGCTTTTTTTGGACAAATGTTGTCGGAGAGAAGTGCCTGTGTGGGGGAGCTGTATGTTAAGGTTCTCACTACGTATGGCATTGCGGATAGCGGAAGTGATACGGTCGCTAAAGAAGGGGAGCTTAAGGAAGCAAGTGTTGGTGAGAGTGTGGTGTCTACGTCTTTTGGTGTTATTGAGGCTGGATATGGTAGTGAGGGGGAAACCGTTGGTTAATAGGGTCTGGTGGAAGGCTTTGGTGTGTGTTGTTTTGTCAGTAGTGGATGAGCATTTGTCCTGTATGCGGGTGATTTCGGTGTGCGCGTAACTAATTTTAGATTTGAGGGGTAGGGCGGATTTGTAGTGGATGAAAAGGTTCCTGCAAGCGGGTTTTCTATAGAAGGTGGTGTGAAGGGATCCGTCGTCATTTATGCTAAGTTTAAAGTCTAGGAGTGAGAGAGAGCCTGAGGTGTTGGGATGTTCGAAAATTTAAGATTACCTTATTCCGGAACTTTTATTTGCCTGACAGTAACCACTTTTTTTATTTACTGTTCCGGTATTTAATCTGTTTTACGTGAAATATTAATAAATTGATTTGAGATTCCATTCTTGTTTTCTCTTCTCGTTTGTTTTTGTTCACCTTCTCCACCTTCCGGTACCTATATCACATTGCTCCAGCCTCGGATTAAAACCTACACTTTTTATATATATATATATATATATATATATATATAAGTCAATGTTTGTTTGTGTGTTATAGAAATTGATATGTTAACAGAACATTCAAATAAGTTTCAATAATAGTTAAATTTTTCACAGAATCTAAAGAGACCATTGAAATTTTCTTTTGAAATTCAGTTTTTTTTTTTAACAGATTTTCTTTGTTTAATAAAACAAAAATAAAATTAAACAAAGAATATCTCCATGAAGAATTATTAAAAAAAAGATTTAAACATTTAAATAATTATTTTTATTAGGGGTGGGACGTAATGGGTGAAAATTTCAGATTCATGCGAGTAGTATTTTTTTGTGTTCATTTATACATAAATAACACTAAACAATCAAACATTTTGAAAATTTTGCAGGCCAAAAATAGCTGTTAGGGCTCCACGAGACTCAAAATCCATCATTTTTCGGTGAAAAAGTGGTTTCATGCGACATTGTAATTTAGGACCATTTTCAGGCTATAAAAGGGTTTTCATGAATGTAGAATAGCCAAAAACTAGTGAAAAATAGCCAAAATTAGTCGAAATTTCCCAAAATCTTCTGTTAAGCTACCTAATTGGTTCCCAAGCCTCTACAATGGTTATGCATGGCTGTAGATAGTTGAAACTGACAAGACACTAAGGTTTAACACCAGTTTTGGGGTTTTAGGAGCCCCCCAAGGTAGAAATGGGGGTCAAATTTCAGTCAAAATGGTTAAAAATGCACCACAAACTATGTATCCAAATGACACCGCTGGAATCATATAAACCGAATAGTGGATAATGCAGTCAATTTAATAAAACATCCTTAATGGCTATAAAATGTCATGAAATAGTCAATTGAAGTTGTGGAAATCCATGGAGAACTGAACAGGATATCAGCCAATTACTTGTACATCGACTGAAATTTTTCACTAGTTTTTGGCTATTTTACATTCATGAAAACCCTTTCACAGCCTGAAAATGGTCCTAAATTAAAGTACTATATCAGATTTAACCATCTA
Source organism: Sepiola atlantica (assembly GCA_963556195.1). NCBI lineage: Eukaryota > Metazoa > Mollusca > Cephalopoda > Sepiida > Sepiolidae > Sepiola > Sepiola atlantica. Next base: position 17,088,864 of record OY744551.1, on the reverse strand, counting down.
TATCCATTCATAGCTTTTGAGGATGTTTTAGGACCTGCAATGTCGCATGAAACCACTTTTTCACCTAAAAATGATGGATTTTGAGTCCCGTGGAGCCCTAACGGCTATTTTTGGCCTGCACCTTCTGAATTTTGCAAAATTTTCAAAATGTTTGATTGTTTAGTGTTATTTATGTATAAATGAACACAAAAAAATACTACTCGCATGAATCTGAAATTTTCACCCATTACATCCCACCCCTATTTTTATTGGCCTTTTGCAGATTTAATTGATTGTTCTATTTTACGGCATATCAACCCTTTTTGGGTTATTTAATGCCAAATTCGGTCATTTTGGTAAAAGTTTTTACGCTTCAAGTCTTTATATCTTCAAATATTTATTCATGGTGTTTCGTTTGGTTGTTTTAAGAGGAAAAATGTTTTGTGTTTAGCTTTGCGGAACATGATTAACTTTTGCAAAGAGAAAAGAAAAAAAAACAATAACATCAATGTTTGGTGCATTTTAAGTCAGGAAGCCGGTATCGTCAGACAGCCTGATCTGGTAGCACCAGTTTAAGATGTAAAATAATTAAATGAAAACGAATTATCGAAGCCATTTACTATTTTACAGCCGTTTGTGTAAGAAATACAGCATCCAGACTAAATCAACTTCATTTTCTTATATGATTCTAATTTGATTCTGAATATAACTTTAAAAAGATGACAAAATAGCAGAGAACATCATCTCTTGAAAAGATAAAACAGTGAAAATCTTAAATAAAGAAAAAACTACTTGTAATTTATAAAATTACTTTTTCTTCAAAACTCCTCCACACTAACAGTTTTTTTTATTACTTGACCTCATATTGCAAATGTTATAACTTTTCTTTCAAAGCAAAAATTGTAAACATATTATATTTAAATTATTTTTTTCTACGAAATCTTCCAACAACACGAGTAATGCCAGATGAATATTGCTAGTGTATAATATATATATATATACATATATATACACACATATATTTCGTTAAATATTACCGATGAATTGTGTCTGCATATTTTTTCATTGATCCATTCTAAATGGCTAATAAGTTTTCGTGTTTCAGGCTGGAACTGGTAGATGAATTTGCCGTACAGTTCCAGCCTGAAACTCAAAAATTTATCAGGCATCTAGAAAGGATCAAGAAAAAATGCAGACACAAATCATCTGTAATACTTAACGAAATATGCCTTTAAAAAAAAATGCAGACACAAATCATCTGTAATATTTAACGAAATATGCCTTAAAAAAAAATGCAGACACAAATCATCTGTAATATTTAACGAATTATGCCTTAAAAAAAAAATGCAGACACAAATCATCTGTAATATTTAACGAATTATGCCTTAAAAAAAAAAAAAATGCAGACACAAATTATCTGTAATACTTAACGAATTATGCCTTAAAAAAAAAATGCAGACACAAATCATCTGTAATATTTAACAAAATATGCCTTAAAAAAAAAAAAAATGCAGACACAAATCATCTGTAATATTTAACGAAATATGCCTTCAAGAAAAAAATGCTGTCAGATATACATAACTACAAGAATAGACGTCCTAGGACGGGTAAAATTAATTCCCTGAACAGAACAGTTTTGTACTACTTTTATGTCCCCTTGCTAAGATTAAAGTCAAGATATATATCATTGGAGTTGTCTACCTTAAGTTAAAAAAAAAAACAAATAAAAATTAAAAACTAAAATGATTCCATTGCATCCCGAGCAACACCGGGAAGGTACAGCTAGTGATAAATAATCAAAAGGCATTCTGGTTGCACAACGAACGATAGTATTTGTTTTTTTTGTTGTTTTTTTTCCTGTGTCTTGTGAATTGCAGAGAATGCCAAACAGCAGGACAACAAGTAGATAAAACAGTACAGACTTCAAAATCCGGGTTATCTCCCCTTTATCATTATTATATTCGGTTTAACGTCTGTTTTACATGCTGGCGTGTGTTGGATGGCTTTTAAAAATTGACTTCCAAACTAACCTATCTCTAACCAGGTCTTTATTTAGCCTTCTTTCTATCAAATCCATCGTTATTACTTCCTCCCATGTTTTCCTTGGCCAACTGACCCTGATACCTCAAGTTTTCTATATCTACCAATCCAAGAACTCATTCTGTAACATAGGACCCCACACGCTTCTTTCTGACCCGTGGGTATCGCTGTCGGCCACTCACGCACAGGTGTTTGATATCCCGGTCGCGGTGCCGAGTAAAACAGATACCTCACTCTGATCCAGTGTCACTGAACCACTTGTAACATAGGTGGTCCACTCGTGTCTCTATCTGTGTGCTCACACCTCTGGTTCTCTGCGCAGAAATCTTGCCAGACTGTGAACACCCTCTTTGGCCGGTGATCGTTTTAGTGGCAGTAAAAACAAAGATGTGTCGAATCTCCTTCAGGTCGGGATGAATGATGATAGCTTCGTTGGTCCTGTAAAGGCAATGTTATTCAAGCAGAACAAATCAACAAACAGAAATAACTTCAACAAACATCGGCGATGTCCTTTTGGTAAGAAATAATTATTAGAAACAATTAAAAGAAAGAATTGATTTTACATTTGAATTTCAGAGTCTATTGTTTTGGTAGAATGTCCTTTGAGTTAACTAAACTATTTCATCGTTGTTCTCTCTCTCTCTCTCTCTGTGTGAAACCATTTACGATCGCAAGTTCTTAATAAAGTCGTAAGTTGAACTAATCTTGTCTACTTAAAACGGTGGGGGGAAATACTATAGGTAACGTCATCCAAGCAAGAGGCCTTTCGCGCGACCTCCCGCTTGGTGGCCGCTCGAGTCTGAGCTCCGGCTAACACGACCGTCCAGGCCGCGAACCCAAATCTAACTGCTCGTCTACTCAAAACAAAATCCTTTCTCTTCCCAAAAAGGCATATTGTAACACCCCTTCCTTCTCATTGGGTCTCTCTTCCTCTCTCGGGAGGGGGTTGTGTTGGATATACTGATTTACTCTCTCTCTCTCTCTCCCATCCCCTTCTCTGTGTCTTTCCTCCTCTTTCGGGGTTGGTAGGGGTCGAGTGGTGGCCCCTGTCAACGATACAGATATTTTGAATTTTTCTTTTAGACCTTATCTCTTATCATGACAAAACCATTATTCGCCTTCTTCTCGCTGTTTCCCAAATGTCGACACCTCTATCAGTCCGACATTCCAATCTCCCATCCCTTTTTCTGATAAGCGTGAGTCTTTATGTGGTGATAATTGTAAATGACAGCTAACACGCTTTTTCCAGACATTTCGTCGCCAACTCTGGCCAATGTTTGGACAGTTGAAGATATGTACTAGCCTCAGATCTCCACTTATTTCTACGTAGGGTCCAGCATCCTCGCTAAGATACACACTAGTGCGCTAAGGTGCACGATCTCTATCGGTCCTATTGGTTGTTTCATAATTCATTCTTTCAATGTGACCATACCAATGAAGTTTCCTGTTCTGTACATGGTTTCTTGGTTTAATTCAAATTGTTTTTCCTTCTCTCTAAAAGCTGTCACTCCCATTTCAAATTTCAGCATTTATCTTTAAGGTTTATTGCTACTTTTTCACGTGTGAGAAATGACATTTATTTTGGGGACAAAGATTTTGATAGGCAAAAACGAAGCAGATAGGAGAGAGAGAGAGAGAAGTCAGAAAAAACGTTGAGTGATTGACTGTGGCAACACGTTCATTATTATTTTCGTATTTATCTGATGAAATTGAGCTTGAACAGTTCCGTTGAAGTAAGCGTGTAAGTGGTGCCCTGATCAAGTTTCAACTGTTATTCTCACACACAGACGCACCATAATTTTATTACTAAAAGATGAGAGATACATTTAATAAAGATTAGTGATGGGATGATTAACCAGAATCGGTAATTGGAAATATCGGAACTTTTTGGGATATCAGAATCAGAACAGGAAAAATTTAGCTTAATTTCCGATTCAAAAAACGATTCTAGAAGAATGTTTGTTTTTCCTTTTGTTTAAAACTTAAATTTCCATTGCTGGTCTAAATGCTAAAATGATAAATATTTATTGATTTTATATATTGATAAATATTTATTGATTTTAAACGACCATTAAAACTAAAATCATAATAATATCTAAATATTACATAAATTTATCACAACGGTACAAGTTATGTTTGCCGTCAAGTTTATTTGTCACTATATATTTAAAAATTTTAAAAGAATCGGCAATTGTATCGGAATAGGGAATTTAGAACAAAATTGATAATTGTATTGGGAAAAAATTTGGAATCGTCCCATTACTACAGGGTGGGCAAAAATAAGGGTCCTATTTTTAAAAATTCATAACTTTTTTATTTATTGATTTTTTTTTTTTTTTTTTTTAGAATAAGTAAAGGACCCCTTCCGAAGCAAGCATGAGCCGTATTAGCCCTAAGGAACGTACCCTCATTTAGAAAACATTATTTTTGCTTAAAAAACTCAAAACCGTGTAAAAAACAATACTTTAGTTTTTGTAAGTTTTAAGAAGTGTTTTTCGGCTAAAATTCGTTTTGTTTATTTCAAAAAATCTCGGAAGGGTCAGTCTACACACACATAAAGTTTGGTGAGTTTAACTTTTATTTTGTGGAAGTTATTCAAATTCAAGTTATTCAAATTTAAAGATAGGACCCTTATTTTGGCCCACCCTGTACTAAAGATGAAATCAGCATCCAATAACTTACCAAAAGATCAAAAGACCCATCACCATCAAAAATCTGAAGCACGAATGACGAATCTTTTATTGCCACACTTTTTATGACGATCTGCAGTCGATAGGTTTGATCTCGTGATGTCGTCTCCAACACCAATCGGCACTGTCGGGGAGGGTTGCCGGATGCAACACTTGATCTGGCATTAATAATAACAGGAGTCTCAAATACTTCGACTCTTTGTCCGCAAGTTGCTAATTCATCCATGTTCACTAATACAAAGAAAAGAAAGCAAAAAGATGCGTTATGTTTCGGAATTTTGAGATGAGGTTTGATAATTTGGATTATTCGGACTACTATTCTCATCTTGGGTGTAATTTTCACGTTTTGGCTGATATAACCTCAGACCTTCTTCAGGTCATGGCTGACGGAATAAGATCAATCTACCTCCATCGATTAAATATAGAGCTTCGTTCGAAATTCTATATAAGTTCCCAGAGTTCAAAAAGATGCATCTGAAGAAGGTCGGAGGTAACATCGGCCGAAACGTTGTGAAAATAACAACTAAGATGAGAATAGTAGTCTGAATAATCCAAAAAATAAAAAGATTTAAAATTTTTAAAATATAAATAAATAAAATAAAAAATGAGTATTTCAAGAACTTTTTAATTTTAACAAGCAGAATTTTTCACCAATCTAATTCAAGACTAAGGCCAATAAGCATCTCCTGTTTTTGCGATAGTCATATTTATTCTTGTTAGCTCCTTACATCAAGTGGCTCCATGCCTTGTCTGTAGCGATTTCTATAAAAAAGAAAAAAAGAAGCGTTCAAAGTTGGAAAAGAAAAAACTCCAGGCTACTCGGACTGAAGACTTCTCATTACTATGGAACACCACAAGGCTACGAACGACCTTGTGACATTCGATAATTATCCAGCCATTAAGCTCGACCTTGTGTCACATCCAGGCCTCATGGAAAGGTAAATAAATCAGATCCTCACTGTATTTCGTATTGTTGAATTAATCACTAACATTTATTTGTCAAGATTTACAAACTACATTTTATTCAACTTTGCAAACCCTTAGAGGACAGTGGAAGTCTATCTGGGATTTTATGAGACACGAATGGCAATCTTCCATTTCAGTAAATGCAAATTATATATGAAACTAGCAGAAAATGCGAATCCAGGGTTGCTAGCAGAGGTTCCCATGAGTTTTGGAGAATAACAAACAGGGTCCTGAAGAGATGTAAGGCATCTATTCCAACAATCATTAACAGACCAGAGGTGATCTTAACTTTTTTTCCACCTACTCTCAGAATTTCATCCGATGACTTAAAATACTCTAAGCAACATACATATATCTGTCTGGAATGTTGCCAGACTTATCAAGAACCTTGGTGCCAGACTTATCAAGAACCTTGGTGCCAGACTTATCAAGAACCTTGGTGCCAGCGGGGTAACTGGTCCCAACAAAATTCCAGTTATTATGCTTAAGAATCTGCAGCTGGAACTAGCTCCTATCCTTACAAAGCTGTTCAATTAATGTTTAAAGGAGAAATGCTTTCCATCTCCTTGGAAAACTTTGTTAATCTGACCAGTATTTAAAAACACTCGAGATCAGTCTCCTCTGCATCTCAGTACAAACCGATCAGTCTCCTCTGCATCATGTGATGCATGTGATAAATCAGGAAGTTGTCAATCACCTCAGCAAAAATAACCTACTCAGTGACAAGCAATATGGATTTCATCCTGCAAGATCAATAGCAGATATGATGACTTGTGCAATGGGGAATAAGTGGTTTGTTACTTTTAACACCTCTAAAACCAAGCTTCTCTTCTTTCACCACCAACACTCGGATTTTCACTTCTCCCTAGTTGAAATGAATGGCTCACTCTTTGAAGAAGCCCCTTGCTTTGATAAGCTCCTAATACTGACTTTCACTCCAGATCTGAAATGGAAGACTTACATCAAATATGTTGTTAAAATCGATGGAAAAATGATTGGATCATTCTACCGCTCCAGAAAGTACTTGACTCCTGAAGGAATCCTCTCCAATTAGATACGTCCTAAGATGGAGTACTGCTGCCACATCCGGGGAGGTGCCGCACACAGCACCGTCCTGTCTTGACAGAGTACAAAATTGACCTCGTTACCTAGTGGAGGATGATCTCCATTCTTCCATACAACACCTCTCTCACAGAAAAAAGGTGGCTAGTCTTTTTCTACTCATTATTTCCATTGTAGGTGCTTGGCTGAGCTCCAATCCATAGTTCACCCCTGTAAAACTTTCACAGCAAAAACTTGTCTCGCTAAACTGCTGCAAAGAACTTTCCTTTTTTACTCTGAGTCCCTTTTTTACTCTGAGTACCTTTTTCACTCAGAGTACCTTTTTCACTCAGAGTACCTTTTTCACTCAGAGTACCTTTTTCACTCAGAGTACCTTTTTCACTCAGAGTACCTTTTTTACTCTGAGTACCTTTTTTACTCTGAGTACCTTTTTTACTCTGAGTACCTTTTTTACTCTGAGTACCTTTTTTACTCAGAGTACCTTTTTCACTCTGAGTACCTTTTTCACTCTGAGTACCTAAAGTCAAACAGAATTTCCATGATCAGAGTTTCTTTCCAAGGACTTCACATCTGTGGAACACATTGCCATGGGACTGCTTCACTGCAGACTACATGGTCATCTTCAAGCCCAATGTCAACAAATACTTATTGAGCATGCCTAAGTAGTCAAATTTTGTCCATTCCTTCCGTTTATTTCAATCATCTCATAGTGTTTGTTTTTATCGTCCATTTGAAAATCTCACTAACCTTTATTCTCGAATGGCTTTCGGCCTTGGTAAGTGGTGACTCGTTAGTATAAAAAATATATATACATGCTAAGCATTACTAGATATGCCAGCATTAAATAATGCAGTTGGGAGAGCATCAGCCTGAAAATCATGTTGGACTTGAAGTCCTTAGAATTGAGCTAAATTTCACCTGAAGTATTCACTTGTAGCAGACATTTAGAATGCTTCATTTTTTTTTATATTTATATAACTAGAATCCTTTTAATTCTAGTATATATTAAATATTAATATGTTTTTAGCGCCAATACAATAATTTTTAAAGCAAAATAAATTGTTTTGGACTATTAAAATAATTTCAAACGCTATTGATAATGTTTACTCATTCATTTATTTATTTTTATTATCGCTTATGTTTGAATTCATATTTTGAAACATGACGGAAATCATAAATCTATGACGTCACGCCAAAGCTATAATTATTTTGTTAAGCTAATGTTTTAAGCTCTATTTATAAGAAAGTCGAAATAGCGAAGTTGGTAGAATGTCAGACTATAATTTCAGTTTTGATTTCCGGTCATGGAATCCATGTTATTTGTTGGGAATTTAGTATTTATATTGATGCAATATTCTCTATTTCTAAAAGTAGTTAAGATCTCTGATATTTTCAAATGAGACAAATTCCATTCATTCATTTATTTATTTTTTTATTATCGCTTATGGTTGAGTTCATGTTTGAAACATGACGGAAATCATAAATCTATGATGTCACGCTATTTTGTTAAGGTAATGTTGTAAGCTTTACTTATAAGAAAGTCCAAACAGTTGGTAGAACCTCAGACTGAAGATCTCAAGGTTTCGGTTTCGATTTCCGGTCATGGAATCCATGTTATTTGTTGGAAATTTATTATTTACTATTAATGTAATATTTTCCATTTCTAAGCGTAATTAACATCTGATATTCAGAAATGAGACAAATTCTGCAATGTATTTATTACATTGAAAAAAAATGACAAACAAAATCTCTATTTACATATGACTAGCAGGCCTACCCGGCGTTGCCCGGGGCAAAAGTGTAACATATTTCTATTAAAACTTCTATCTCTTTACCTCTCTCTAACTCTCTTTCTCCCCCCCCCCCTCCGACCCCGTTTTCCCTCCTCCCTTTCCCCAACCCCTCTTTCTCCTCCACTCAGCTCATCTCCCTGGACACACACATACAATTCTCCTTTATATAATAGATTCCTTGATGAATGAGTCAGCATTTTCCTTCCAAATTAGTACATAAAATGTCTGACAACCCAACCCCCCAACGAACCCTGGCCCAGTTACCCCCCCTCCCCCGAACAAATATTTAAAAAATATTATTCAGCTTATGGGCCTTGATAAGTGGTCACTCATTAGTACATAAAAAAACGATACATTTCATTTATCTGTTTTTAAGAGTCATTTTTGTGTATGTATAAATTTGTCCTCAAATCTAACAATACACCCTGTTCATGTGACGGGTTTTTATGTACAAATGAATAAATAAAAAAATTAAAAAGCGTAAATCAAAAGTGACCTTTAGTATTGGGGTTTTATTTACTCCTCCCCAGGAGTTAGGCACAAGGCCAGTTTTATCTTACTCCCACAAGTAAGATGTGACCCAAGATCGGATCGAGAAAGTGGGGTTTGAAAAGCCAGCGCTCGAGAGGTGAGCACTCTGGCCATTTAAAAATTGCCTGGGCAGCCCCGTCGGCATTCCCCGGTAGGGGCGCCTCAGACAGTAAGCAATAAACTTACTCCTCCCCAAAGAGGGGAGGCAAAGCCTGGGAGGGTGGACCTCCTAGAACTGCACAGGACAGGCGTGCAGTATCCATCGGAACAGATACTACACTTTGATCTTAGCCAAAAGGCCAACCTTTAGTATTGGGGTACATTTCTTGCACGTATTTACATATTACTGATTATGTATATGTGATCTCAGTAGTAAAGTTTACTAATTTGCATATTACTATGCAAAAAGATATTTTATTAATAAACTATACTTTGTTATTGTTTTCAACAATTGTTTTGATTTTAATACAACAAATAATTCTGTGTATGAATATTGTTTTATTTCGTGGACAAAAGTTTAGCAAGTCACCATAGTTCATAAATGCCAATGATGGAAGGACAGTTGTTTATGCACCAATATGGTGTTCCTTCCAGGCTTATTCTTTAAAGGAACTGACTTACTGATTTCTTCTTTCTTTTCTTTCCTTTATGGTCAAATTTAAAGAATAACTAAATTTGTATAAAAATTACCAAAATGTTAATGTTTATTTATGGATATGAATAAATGCACAAGTGTTTGTAACAATAAAATGTTTATTATTGAAAAGTTTTGTTTCAGGTATTTTAAGACAAGAACCTTGCGAAGCGATAGTGTCAATATAAGTATCTTCTAATCTATCTATTGTTTATGCGTCCAATAGAAATAAAATATCTTTCAGTTTAACCGGGGGAAAAATGAAGGCCAAGCTAAATCAGTAGAAACGTCTTTTTATGTAGAATAGCATTAAAGAAAGTCCTCTTAAATCCGTTTTGGAGATAGCAAATTGTAGATCAAGCGGAAAAGGGGGGTATAGGTCGAATATCCACTATCTAAATGAATAAATGCAAAAATTGGACTCATTTCTCGGTCAAGGCAAACCACTGAATTTCATGCTCGCTCAAGTTGACACAATAGTAGCACCTCCATCTGTTTTATATATTAATGCTTATGTATATGTGATCTCAGTAGTAAAGTTTACTAATTTGCATATTACTATGCAAAAAGATACTTTATTAATTAACTATACTTTGTTATTGTTTTGTTTTTAATTCAACAATTACTTTGATTTTAATATATTAAATAGTTTTGTTTTATTTTGTGGACAACTTGTTAAACACAAGTCAATATAATTCAATGATTGTAGTCATGATAGCAAAAGTCAAAAAAGAAAGCCCCACACAGTTGTGATCCATTTATAAATTGTAAGTTAAAAACAATGCCCCCTCACACACACATATACTCACCATCGAACAGGCAAATTGATTTCTTCTTTCTTTATGGTCATATTTAAAAAGTAAATAAATTTGTATCAAAATTATGAAAATGTTAATGTTTATTTATATGAATAAATGCAAAAGTGTTTACTTCGTGTTTAATACAATGAAATGTTTACTATATAAAAATTTGTTTCAAATATTATAAATGTTTATGAAATGTTTATTATATAAAAGTTTGTTTCAAATATTATAAATGTTTATGAAATGTTTATTATATAAAAGTTTGTTTCAAATATTATAAATGTTTATGAAATGTTTATTATATAAAAGTTTGTTTCAAATATAAATGTTTATGAAATGTAAAAGTTTGTTTCAAATATAAATGTTTATGAAATGTAAAAGTTTGTTTCAAATATAAATGTTTATGAAATGTAAAAGTTTGTTTCAAATATAAATGTTTATGAAATGTAAAAGTTTGTTTCAAATATTATAAATGTTTATGAAATGTTCATTATATAAAAGTTTGTTTCAAATATTACAAATGTTTATGAAATGTTTATTATATAAAAGTTTGTTTCAAATATTATAAATGTTTATGAAATGTTTATTATATAAAAGTTTGTTTCAAATATTATAAATGTTTATGAAATGTTTATTATATAAAAGTTTTTTTCAAATATTATAAATGTTTATGAAATGTTTATTATATAAAAGTTTTTTTCAAATATTATAAATGTTTATGAAATGTTTATTATATAAAAGTTTGTTTCAAATATTATAAATGTTTATGAAATGTTTATTATATAAAAGTTTGTTTCAAATATTATAAATGTTTATGAAATGTTTATTATATAAAAGTTTGTTTCAAATATAAATGTTTATGAAATGTAAAAGTTTGTTTCAAATATAAATGTTTATGAAATGTAAAAGTTTGTTTCAAATATAAATGTTTATGAAATGTAAAAGTTTGTTTCAAATATAAATGTTTATGAAATGTAAAAGTTTGTTTCAAATATTATAAATGTTTATGAAATGTTCATTATATAAAAGTTTGTTTCAAATATTACAAATGTTTATGAAATGTTTATTATATAAAAGTTTGTTTCAAATATTATAAATGTTTATGAAATGTTTATTATATAAAAGTTTGTTTCAAATATTATAAATGTTTATGAAATGTTTATTATATAAAAGTTTGTTTCAAATATAAATGTTTATGAAATGTAAAAGTTTGTTTCAAATATAAATGTTTATGAAATGTAAAAGTTTGTTTCAAATATTATAAATGTTTATGAAATGTTTATTATATAAAAGTTTGTTTCAAATATTATAAATGTTTATGAAATGTTTATTATATAAAAGTTTGTTTCAAATATAAATGTTTATGAAATATAAAAGTTTGTTTCAAATATAAATGTTTATGAAATGTAAAAGTTTGTTTCAAATATTATAAATGTTTATGAAATGTTTATTATATAAAAGTTTGTTTCAAATATTATAAACAATTTTTCTTTGGAAGTCATTTCTTTATTTGAGGCAAGATTTTTATAGACTAGCTGCCCTTCCTGACACCTACCCAGTGAGGTGATGGGGACCAGTGCTTTTATTTAGACACCATCTCTAGGTGATTGCCTACGAAGGTTAAAGAGTGCTTCACCTATCCTTTTGGGCTTTATTAAAATTTGCTTTTCCATAAAAATAGTAGAATTATTCACTTGTTCTGTGCTCTGCCACCCACCGCAGAGGGGTCCAACTTCTGTTTGGAATATATCAAGGGGGAATTTCAAACACCTTGGTTGAGATGGGGATACACAACCAGTATACTCGCAGTAAATACAGTTTTGAGTCATTGCTAGTTTCAGGATTAGTACCCAAAACCTAATATTTAGTGATATGAATCAGTGATCAAGCCTTTGGTTTCCTTGGTACGATTGACCCTCAGCCATCACCTTCTAGGTTTTTCATTTACAAATCAATGAATAATAAATAAAAAGGAGTAAATCAAAAGTCACCTTTTGTAGTATCTCATTTTGGGCTGCTCATTCTATATTTCAAGTAGTGTTGTTTTTATTATTGTTTTTTATTTCTAAAGTTGTCTGTACATATCAACAAGTGTCTTAAATGGAAGAACGAACAAGACACTTGTTGATATGTACAGACAACTTTAGAAAAAGCCTTTATTTGAAGGATGCACGGGTGTACACAAAAGTGGAACGGGTTACAAACGAAACAATATCATCGTTACATTTCCCTTTTACCAATATGAAGATTATGATATTGATCATATAAACAAAACAAAATCATAAGTGCTAACTAAAGGTAGATTGCCTGAATATCTATAATGAAGCAGGGGATTATTCTGACCCATGACATAATACTACTCTTCAAATATCTTTATGGCAAGGGAGATAACCAAGGGAAAAGAGTTACTTCCTTTTTAATATGTTTTCTGGATGAAAATTCTGTTTCATCTAACACACTCTATATGGGCAGAGCATAAAGAAGGAGTTGGAGGGGGACTAGGAAGGGGGAAGAGAGAAAAATAGAAGGACAGAAGATAGAGAAAGGTAGAGAGATAGAATGTTTAATAGAAATATGTTACACTTTTTAAACTCTTATTTTGTTTTAAGTGACCTCTGGGCAACTCTGCTAGTCATAAATAAACGAGAGTTTATGGAAATTACAATTAGAAAAGAAAACTAATGTCTTATGTTGTTCGCTTTCGTTGTTTAATTATTTTTCCATATTCTGACGCTGCTGCTATCATGTCAAATCGCATTGTTTGTATTATGTGTGTTAAATGGAAGGACGACTAAGACGCTTGTTGATGTTTACAGACAACCATAGAAAAAGCCTTTATTTGAACGACGTGCATGCGCGGGTGTACACAAAAGTGAAACGGGTTACAAACGAAACGATAACAAGGTAACATATATAGGTCGGTACTGGTACAGTTTGTGACCCATGCTAAAACAGACTTTTCGTCGGCATCTTCCGGATGTTTACGTGAATAGCTGGAAGATGTTGAATGAAAACGACCCATCGTCAAAATCAAAACGAGGCGACGCTATCAAACAGGAAAAAATTATGAAACAACGTTTAAAGCAAGAAAAACACTCACCGTATGTAAAATTTTATGAAACAATTATTTAGTTTTTGCCAAAGAAAATATAAAGTCATAATTTTTTTTTTTTTTTTTTTACAAGAAAGTTTAGATTTGTTTAATTATTTTTTGTTTGTTTCAATAAATTGTTTTTTTTTGGGGGGGGGGGTATTCTGGTACAACTTTTGAATCAGACCGACAAGGTTAGGGTTAGGGTGAGAAAAAAATCAACAGTTTTTTACATTTTTGTTAGGGTTAGGGTTAGGGTTTCAGGGTTAGGCTTTCAGAGAAAGTTTTTATTTCATTTTCCAAAATATTGCATATATTTTGTTGCCTTTAGCACAGACAAATTTCACAATTTACTCATTTCATAACTGAAAATTGTCGCCTGTCGTCTCGCAATCTGATTGGTTAAGCGCTGCGTCAGCTTCCAACGGTTTACGTAAAAAGCCGGAAGATGGCTACGAAAAGTCAGTTTTAGCATGGGTCACAAACTGTACCAGTACCATATTTTATTATTATAAGATAAAAAATATCTAAAACCGTTTTGTAAAAAAAGTTTTTTTTATTGATTTTTGATTTTGATGAAACAAAATATGGAAAAAGAAGATATCGATCACTTACATATTCGATCTGAGAAAATGGAAGGCAGAATCAAGAAGCAACAGAGTTGGAGCATCCACTCGAGATGTTTTGAGTTACTCATGGTAAGCTCGTCAATAGCAACTACTAAAATGTAATGTGACCTTGGTTACTGTACGAAATCCTGTAAAATACAAAAAGAAAAAGTTCAGATAAAATAAACTTGGAATAAATCAGTCAAAAATTTTTATCGTGTTTAACAATAATTTTAAGAAATTTAAAATGTAATAGCATCTTTATCATCTAAGGATTCTAAAAAATCACCAAACAAATGCAATGTTTCAAAATTTTAGGCAGAGGTGTAGCATTGCATGGGGAGTCCTTTGGTCCCCACAAGATGACCTGTAATCATCTCATTGACAGAAAACAGCTAAGTCTCTCATTGACACACTGTAAGTAGTTGGCTTGATCGATAGTGATGTCTCTCTGTGCAAGTAGCAGTCAGAGATATTTTTTCTTCTTTCTATTTGTGTCTGCAATAAAGGAAGCAATTTAAAAGAACAACAAATAATTCCATTATTTGCTCTGAGATTTGATGTACTTTTTATAGCAATTTACAGCAAATACCTCTAGATAAAATGCATGTTCCCTGCTAACCTTTGTGGGGGTGGTGGAAGAGCCCCCCAAAAAGACGTCTCTTTGCTCTAATATAACTTTAGTGAAGTGGTCCCGCTATTTGATTTTTCATTAATAATGAAATCATTGTATAGTGTGCTCAGGTGCACTGCAACTCATCAAAAAAGCATTTCTAGTACATAGGATAATGTACAATCGTAATGGTTTGCTTGTAATGGTTTCGTTTGTTTTACGGCATATCAACCATCTATGGGTCATTTTATGCCGAATAAAGTTGTCAAATATAATTCTATAGGTAGGATAATTATTTATGTTCTTAGAATACGTTGCTTGCAAGATACATTGCACTACTTTTAGAAAACATTATTCTTAGAAGGAAATTTCACATCATCACTCAAGAACAGGAAAACGGAGCACCCCCAAGGAAGCACCATACCAGTAACATTACTCCAAGAAAACATTACTACTTGTTCTCAACATGATTGACTGACTTCTAGTATCTATTTGGGAGAAAATAAAGATAAATAAGGTTTTGATGTTTTTAAGAACCAAATTAAATAATACAGTTGGAGATGAACTCGCTGCTAACAGTAATGCCCAGGTCACATTCATAAGAAGAATTGATATTTACAGAAAATAAATTTTATTATAGAAATTGCTTCAGACAAGGCATGAAGCCACTTGATGTAAGGAGCTAAAAAAATATATATATATATATATATATATATATATATATATAGTCTAAAGAAGCTTTGAGTTATTTTAAACAAAAAGACAACAAAAAAAAAGAAGGAAAATGCAGTTTAAATTCCCACAGAAACTAACTAAATCCAAAATAGTGCAGACTTAACATTCGTTGGAAAATTCATAAATAAATAAAATATATAATAGTAAGTAAATAAAATAAAAAGGGGGATTAAGTATCTGACAGTGAAACAAAAACAGGAGACCTTAACGTAAGCATCTAATATTAACACGGGGATCATCAGCTGTTTACCATGTAACTGTTTCGGAGATTTAAAAACAGGACAGTTATATGCATGGCTCTCCAATGGTACAGATCAAACTACCATTTCCCCAATCAAGTGTCGAAATAATTCAGCTTAAAATGTTACTTATATATAAATAAATAATAATAATAATAATCAAAAGAATAATAATATACTACCCTTAAGACTACCGTGCTATATGGTAATTTGCATATCAAATAAAATTCTTTATAACAATAGTAATACTAGTAATAATAATAATAATAATAATAATAAAATGCTATCTAAACACTACACGCAAGAACCATTCTGCGATATGGTAGCTAGATATACTACTTCAAGGTCAAAAATATCCAACGATAAGTGCTAGATTCCGACCCAGAAAACAGCGATTCTTCCCCCCTTGTCAGAACCATTGCACATGAAATGCGAGGACTAAAGGACAAAATAAGGAAAGCGAGAGTAACGAGGCTGCCAAAAGTAAACCCTAGGTCCACTTTCTACTTTTCTATTAGTGCTATGGGAAGAGTATGTGATGTAAGTATATAAGGAGTGTGTCTTCAATATATCTAAAGTAGTGGGAGTTTTGGGGTAGGATGGATTTGAAGGGACCATTCTCTAAAAATTTCAGGAAAAGACAGGCAAGGACTCTTCTGAGAGGAGGGGAACCCATGGGTAAACCAAATTTTTGCTTTTCTAATTTGTCGTTAAAAGTGGAATTGTTGTGTGATTGCATAATTTAATTTGGATGGAGATAATCAGAAGCCATCAGTATGTGGATGCTGGATTTTTACCCCCAAAATTCATGGTGGTACACTTGGTCACAGTTGCCAGTCTGATCTATTGCTGAATTGTGTCCAGGTCTAATTGCAGGAAAGATTTATAGAGTTTAGGATTTGTCCTTTTTATCCCAAATGTCATCTGCTTATTTGAAGATATCAGATGGCGAAGGTCTATTCACCATTTTACATGAACGTCAATGAGAAAGCTGTGTTCAAAGTGGGTGCTCTGTTTGCTCACAGTTGATCAAAAACAACAACACATCGACGATTCCGAGCGTTGTTTGCAACTGTTCAACTGCAACAAAAACGTGGTTTTTTGGCGTCAATATGTGACAATGGATCAAGCATGGATTTACCACTTTACTCTGAAGTCAAATCGGCAGCCAGTTGAGTGGACGGTAGTAAATCAGAGCGACCAAAGATGCAAACATCAGCAGGCAAGGTTTTGGCCTCTGTATTTTGGGATGCACAAGGTATTTTGTTCATTGATTACTTTGAGAAAGGAAGAACCATCAATAGTGAATTTTATATAGAATTAGTGGTGCATTTAAAGCCTGAAATCGCCCCCCCCCCCAAAAAAAAAGGAAAAAGTGATCTTTCACCAAGAAAATGAACTGTGTCACAAGTCGATCGCAAAAATGGCAAAACTATAAAAAATGAGACGAAGTCCATTTCTATTATTTATAACAACTTTATTGGTCGTTTTCGTTACCATGTGAATAAAAGGAGAAATGAAAGAGAAGGGTGTTAGAGTATGGACGAAGAGGAAAGATTAGAAAGTCTACACGGTGTTAAATAAATGTTCCGTTAGTAGGGAAGAGAAAAGAGTTCATATATGAAGGACATGTGTTTGTACACAGGTGTGGAAGTCAGGCAATGTCCTGTTTGTAAAAAAAGAGGAAGAGTTCATATATGAAGAACAGTACACAGGTGTGGAAGTCTGGTCATGCCCATGTGTGTATTGCATTATATTAAATCTATGTGTGTCGGCGGTATAAGTAGCCATGTTGAATTCTTAGGTCGTCTTGTCAAAGCCGACCCCCAAGCCAG
Source organism: Sepiola atlantica (assembly GCA_963556195.1). Classification (NCBI taxonomy): domain Eukaryota; kingdom Metazoa; phylum Mollusca; class Cephalopoda; order Sepiida; family Sepiolidae; genus Sepiola; species Sepiola atlantica. The sequence goes on along the minus strand of OY744551.1, from coordinate 17,071,245 downwards.
AAACCCCCAAGTAGTTTCTGTTGCATCCCAAAAGAGAAGTTTGTGGTAAGTTTGTGGAGTTGTTGTCAGTCCCATCTCATAGGAAAGAAAAGGGGGTATTTAATTGCCTCCCACCACAGGAATATGTGACACAAGGTCGGAAAGTGGGGGAACAGTCAAGCCAGCACCCCTAAAGAAAGAGCACTCTGGCCTAGCAAAAATAGCCTGGGCATCCCCGTCGGCATTCCCCAGTCAGGGCACCTCAGGCAGTAAGCGATAAACTTACTCGACCCCAAAGAGGGGAGGCAAGGCCTAGGAGGGTGGACCTCTTAGAACTGCACAGAACAAACCCACAGACCGGCGGAATCAAAGCCCGAGGGCCAAGACGGTACCGGTCTATAGGGTGTAGTATCTATCGGAACAGCTACTACACTTTGATCTCAGCCAAAAGGCCAAGAAAAGCAGAAGTGAAGAGGGAGCTATCTGTTTTATAATCTCGCATCACGTGCTCAGTTCGCATGAGAGATGGCCTCTGATTGGGCAAGCCGGAAAGGAAGTTAAATGCTTGCACCAATCAGCACCGAGCTAATGAATTAAGCATAAATTCAAAATCGTAATGGCGGCTGTCGCTGTACCACTGCTACAAAACTACATAAATGGCACTTTGAATTGCTTCCACATCCACCCTTTTCATAATAATATTCATAGAAAATTAAAAAATACAGATAATCAAAATATACAGATCGGTTGAAACTTAAATTTTCGACCTATTTTTAATTTTTTTTTATTTTTTAAGTCGCCCCAGACAAGGCACGAAGCCACTTGATGTAAGAAGCTAAAAAAAAAAAAATACTACTTCAAGGTCAAAAACCAGTGTTAGATGGGTAAATTCTGACCCCCAAAACAGCAATTCTCCCCCTTTTGTCAGAAACATCGCTCATGAAATGTGAGGAATAAAAGACAAAATAAAGAAAAGCGAGAGTTGCGAGTCTGCCGAAAGTAAACCCAAGTGACAGTTATTAGTTGTATTTTTGTGTAATTTTCGAATTTTGAGTTGTTAAATCTACGAAATCGAGGTTTTACTTAGAGTAAAATTAGGTGCCATTTTGAATACCTCGGGTTTACAAGACTCGGAAGGCATCGATAAAAAAAATGTAAATAAAAGCGCTTTAAAATACTTCAAAACACAAAAAAATAAGCAGGTAAGTAGAAAAGAAACTTTTCTTGCCTTTGGTAACAGTTATTTGCTGACTATTTGTTTTGTTGTTTTTGGTTTTTTTTTCACTCCCTTTTTTTTCTTTGTTGGAAATTGTTAACAATCGCCGGAAATTTAAAACAAAATTTGTAATTTACTTTTTAAAGTCTTTAAATTTGAACTTTGATTCTACAGTTTTATGGTATTTTATTTTTAGAACCTTAATTCCTTTCATAACCATTATTTAGAATTAACGAGAAGAAAACCCGTCCCAGGATGAGTAAAATTAACTTCCCGAATAGAATAGTTTTGCACCACTTTTATGTCCCCTTACGAAATCAAAACCAAGATACAATGATACTAAACCTTAAGTGTAGAACCCTTATTGCAATTTTTATCAAAATCCATGACATGATTTTGATCCTAGAAAATGTCTAAAATTTAAAACTTAAGCTTAAGGGAGCAGAAATTCAGGGAATCTTGCTTAATCGGTGCCTAATGACTTTTCACGAAGTGCTTCCACCCAATGTGTATTCCCCTTAATTAAATATAGCCCACATTATGACCCCTTACACCTAGCAGCTGTGTTCTCAAATTCATAATGATCGGTTAATTAGTTTAGGAGTGAATCCTATATAAACACAGAAACATGTCTAACTTTATAAAGAGAGATATGCAACCAGTTGATTATTCTCTCGCTTTGTTTTCGGGTAAATAAAAAGTTGGATTTTCAAAAAGGAAATTTCTGTGCTTGTAGGTAGATATACATAGGGTAAATATGGCAGTTCAAAAGAAATTCACAGGAAAATTCTTTGATATACGTACGTATCAGGCAAAAGTAGATATCTACACCAAAAATGAAAGAAAATTCGTTCAGAGTTGATCAATAAAATTAAAATAAAAACAGCAGAAAATGTTTATAGATTTCCATAGATAAAGTTATTTAACTTTAAGATTCTCAATCCAAATCGCTATATTTATTTGTTTAAAGTAAAATAAGATTAAATAAAATCCGTCGTTTAAAATTGAAATAATTTAAAATATATTCAGTTGTTACATACGAAATGTAATTTGCCTCAATTGTACTATAAAGACTGTTAGAATATCGCGCCTATCTCACTTCGTTTTCTCCCAAATGTTGTATACAATCATTTGGTTTTAAATCATATTTCTTGTCCAAAAATAAAATTTTAATTTACTTTTAAAACGTACATAAATTTGAACTTTATTCCAAATGTTTACCCGTTCTATTTTTTGCTAATTTGTCATTAAATTATCGACCATGTTTTTAACCTATTTGTCACTTTTAACTCTGTTAAAAGACGTTAAAAACGTATTTTTGTTTTTATCAATATAAAAGTTTGTTTTTGTGTCTAATAAAATTTTCAAACTTATTTTAGTGCAAGAAAAGAAAGAAAAATAATTGGTACTTCTGCAGTTTACGGACCGTGCTGAAATAATAATGTTATTATTTAGAAACTCATTCTTAACATTGGGTGAGGTGGAGGCTATATTAACTATTCTGTACTTTCACCTAAAAATTTAATAAACAAAAAATAACGTAAAAATTTGAATTTAACTTGAAAATCCGATCTAAACTACAAAAGTACCAAATAATTTATCTCAGGTCGGTCAAAAAATACGATTATCGGTGTTATTTAAAGTTTAGGATAAGGCGAGAAAATCTAAACGTATCTATAGTAATATTGAACCGATTTTTCAATAGTCCCTATTCTACAATTGAACTTAAAATACTTTTTCTTTTTGCTTATCTCATTAATTTAGAATTTTCACCTGAAAACAAAATATGCGTATATAGGTCAGTTCGAACGAACCAGGAAGAAAGGGTCAACTTAATCAACAATGTAAAGAAACAAAACAATTGCATTAAAAATAAAAATAATTTTGATGAGATTTTAGTCGATTTCAATTTAGAAATACTTCTTATAATTACCGTAAATTCAATAAGAGAGGAGAGAAAAAATCCAAGCTTTCATCTCTTGAAGGAAGTATTTGTTGTGTCCGCCATTTTCAAAATAGTTTTATTTTTCACACAGGTGCGTGAATCAACAACACCTGGAAAGGCGCAACTAAGCGAGAAAACGACGTCACGTAATTTTTCAAAAAAAAAAAAAAGAAAGAAAAAGAAATGACCTAATTATTTATACATACCTGTTGTTGTCCGGACCAACGCCTTCGGGTGTTGTTAAAAATATTTTAAAAGAAAGAGGCCACTCTCACAGACAGTACCTCAATTGTAGGCCGCCCTCAATTGCAAAGGTGACTGGTAATTTTTATACCTGAATATGAATACTTTTGGCTCAAATATTATTGTTTGTCTATATATATATATATATATATATATATATATATATATATATATATATATATATATATATATATATATATATATATGAAGGTTTATAACTAAAAGATAACTTTTAGAGAATTAGACCTATTGTGAGATGAGGAAACCTCAATATATATATATATATTATATTATTTTGATAATAAATATTCAAATATTATCTACATACGTATATGTTTCATCCTTGCGGAATCATCAGTGTAGAAATAACCATTCACGCCAGTCGTACGATTCGAACCCCCGAAACAAGAGTCACATTTAACTCCAATTCTGAGCGCGGTAACCAATAAGGCTACCGTAAATGGCTACAGACGAGATGAGAAATAAACCCTATATACGTGTGCATTTAAACTTATTTGGATTAATATATATTAGGTACGTGCAAAAATGGTCGTGGCTTATACGGACTATGGTTGTTAAAACGGATTTATCATAATTATTTTAATTAGTTTCCATTTAAATTTTGATTGTGTTTGAAAGTTAATCTCTAAAAAAAATGTAATTTTACACGTGAAAATAATATTTAAAATGAAAACTTCTCACAAAAAAAAAGCTAAAAAATTCAGTGAAATTCAAACTTTAAGAAAATCATTAAAAATCTCTTTGAAAGATAAATATCAATTTTCTGGGACTATTTCAAAGATAATTAGTAAATTAAAGTCTTAAGACACTGAATTTTTACAAATGGGTTCTTCGGAAGAGTAACCCACCCCTTCAACTTTTGTAACTATGGATAGTCGGAAGGACAATAATCTCCAAATAACCAAAAAATGTACATACTTTTTACTAAAAATTGCATAATTATCCAAAAAATATCAGAGTAATGATAAAATCTGTGAGCAATGAAATGTAAATAAGATTGTTAGCGACATTCAGAGATTATATGGAAGATCATAATCGCTGTAATATTGATGACGGCAGATGGCGGTGTAAATTTTCTCTGCTTATTGCAATACTGGCCATCTATACATCTTCAAGTTAATCGTTAGTAGAAATTATCCTATTTTTTTAATTAAGTTTTTGGAACGTCCCAGTTTCTCAATTAAAATTTTATTTTATTTTGAAGACTATCAAAAATTTTTCTTACGTTGATGATTCATGTGCAAAG